>CM060415.1:177272010-178472010 GCA_030545235.1 Helianthus tuberosus
TTTAAGGAAGAACATATATGTAATTTAATTTTTAGGTTGGGTATATATGTAATTAATGAAGTTTGTAGGGGGATATATGTAATTGCCCCTTAAAATAATATGCTTTTCGGGTATTATTCGGGTAAACGGGCCGGGTATCGGGCGGGTATCGCTAAATCCCATACCCTTACCCGTACCCGAATATTTTTATATTTTTAATCCCATACCCGTCAGGCTTCGGGTATACCTGGCTCGTATGTTTCGGGTATACCCGTCGGGCTTGTGCTTTTTTGCCATCCCTACACACCCCCCAAAAACCTAACCCCCTCCCCCCCCCCAAAAAAAAAAAAAAAAAAAAAAACTTAAAAAAAACTAAACCCCCACCCACTCGGCAAAAAAAAAAAAAATTTTTTAGGTGGATGATGGGGGAGGGGGTTTAGGTTTTTGGGTGGTGGTGGATGTTTAGGGGTTTTTTTTTTTTTTTTTTTTATAGTGGATTTTTTTAGGTGCCTTTATACCCTTTTTACAATTAAGAGGCTTTGTATTTGATGCTAATCGATATGTAAACAACCAAACGCATAACATGTTTCAATTCTTTTCAAACGTCATGTGATAATTAAGCAACATCCTACACGTCACTCGTGGGGCTAACATGTACTTATTAACGAAAAAGTTGAGATTTTAACATGTCTTGTACACCCTGCATTAACTGTGATACAATACAGTTCAACCTGGAATATAATGTTTTGCTAACCAAACACCCTTTAATGCTTTAATTGGTTAGTTAAATATGATTTAATTGTTTAGCTAACTAAAAAACTCTTTAATGCTTTAACTATTTATTAATTATGATTTAAATATTGGCAACATCTGGGTGCAAATTTTTTTAAAGGAAAAAAAGACTAACACATACTTTTATTTCTTTTCACAGGATCCTAACTCTCTCTCTCTCTCTCTCTCTATATATAGGGGAAGATTCATTTGAGAAGAAATTTAACGTGAGAAGAAAAAGAAGAAATGACATATTAGTAAAATGCTATTTCATTTATAACTCATATCATTAATGTTTTTCTCTTTAATTAATTAGTCAACTAATTATTAATTATCCTACATATAATCTATAAAACTACACATATCAAAATTTTTCTACATATACCCTACACATTATAGAACTTTATCCTACACAGTCGAAATTTATCCTACAGACCTCGAAATATATCCTACACAACTAGTAATTTATTCTACACTTTAAATTGAGTTGTTTTTTTTTTTTAATTTGAAAAAAATATATATTTTGAAAATGAGTTACAAATTTAATTTAGTTAGTTATTAAATGGGAATAATACACATTAATGATTTAGTAAGTTTACCAATATACCCTTATATTAAAATTAAATACAAATCTTTCTATACTAATAAATAAAAATCTTTTTTGGACACGTGTCATTCTCTGGTAATTTCTCACCCTTATTTTTTATTTATCTCTTTTATTAAATAATAATAATAAACATCAATTTAACTAAATCTATTTATCTCTTTTGTTTTCATAATCTAAAATTGATTTTTTTTAACTCTAAAATAAATAAAAATTCTTTTTGGACAAGTGTCATTCTCTGGTAATTTCATACCCTTATTTTTTATTTATCTCTTTTATTAAATAATAATAATAATAATACTAAATATCAATTTAACTAAATCTATTTATGTATTTTGTTTTCATAATTTGAAATTGATTTCTTTTTTAACTCTAAAGTTTCAATCTTTGGCAATTTAAGTCTAAAGTTTCAATCTTTTGTATTTTAACCCCTTTGATTATTTAAATTTTCACTTCTAATTCAAAAAACTTCCATCTTTTGCAATTTAACTCCTTTAATTTTTTTACTTTCAAACCAAAGCTTTTCATCTTTTGCAATTTAATCTCAAGAATTTTTTTTACTTTCAACTTTGGTCTCTTATATTCGATCTTTCATCAGTTCTGCGTTTAATGTGTCGTTCTAAATTTCCGAGTTAACACGCCGCAACGTACGTGTGGGGTTCAACGTTTTTTCATCTATTTTTTCCTGTTTGACATGTCCGTCACAGCGCGTCTATTTTTCCCCGTTTGATAGGTCCGTCACAACGTGCGAGTCAGAGATCGACTTAGTTATTTTTTTCTCGGTTTTACACACGAGCTCGTGGTCATGTGAGAGACATTTGCCTTTCATCTAACATGATATATAACTAATGAATCTCCCGTCGCATTGCGGCGGGTAGTAATTCTAGTATTAAATGAAGTAAAATGAAGCATTCTTATTGGTTGAAACTTCTTCTTTTTTCTTCTTAAAAAAAAATTCTTCTCATTTGAACCCTCCACTATATGTATATATATCTTTCTCTAAACTTATAAGGTATATGATATTTTGTAAGTTTAAAGTAAGACACGTGAAATTGCCACCTTCAAAATTTAACAATTCCAACTCTTACTTATCCGAAAATACAAATTTCGACATATATACGAATTGAGTTGGGTTATACTTATACTTTACCTATAAATGGTTAAGCGAGTAAAACTATAAATGCTTAATACCATAAATTAAGTGTAATTGGTTTGGACCGGTTCGGTCCAAACCTAAGGGTGGCCCAATTAACCTGGCATGGATTAGAAAAAAGAACCTGACCCAAATCTAACATATGACTTATGTATGTAGGTTAGAGACCGGTATGCGACTGTTTGGTTCTTCACAAAAACGGCAAAGATGCTTCGATCGTTTCTTCACATTGCGACTCATAATCGTCATCATACGACGAAAATCATCATCCTCCGACATTTAAACGTCTCATCTTCTTCATAAATCCTTCTGATTATTGAATATGGTTGAAACATGAACTTGATTATTATTGATTATTGAATACATACCTGAACACGTTATGTTGTGAACTTGATTATTTAAAACTTGATTTGTAAGTACATTATGTTTTCACGAATTATAAACAACTGATTATTATTCAAACTTTATGTTTGAAGATATCATATTTAATATTACTGAATCCCAAAATACATTCCTTCAAAATTCGGGCCCAAATACATATAATAAAAACCCAATTGCAAAAAAAGCCTATAAAATAAATACGGGCTCACCTGTATTCGCCTATTCGGTCTGGCCGAACCGAGCCCGGCCGAGTTACTTCTGGTCCAGACATCAGTCCTATTTTTTTTTTTTTTTTGAGTTCGGTCTGATCAAGTCTTGGCCCATTGCACACACTTGGTACACGACCACCGCTACCAGGGGCGCAGCTTAGTGTATGTCCGGGGGGCGCCTGCCCCCCCCCCCCCCGAACTTTACGATGCGTAGTGTTATGAATAGTACTTTCGTATAGGTATATACGTTGCCGCCCCCGGTTTCGAAAAAATTGTGGGGGGGGGGGGGGGGGGGGGGCGTGGCTTCGCCAATGACCGCTACGCCACCAACCGGCAATCGTTGCCACAACTTCCCATGGCCAAGGCGAAAATCGTCACAACCTACCGCCCGCCACCAACACGATCGTTGCTGCAACCACCTATCCTCTCAGACGACATTACCATAATCCACATTTCCGCCACCTTCACCAGCACTTGCACTATCCTGTCACAACAACCAATCAACCACTGCCTTTGTTAAATTTTTTGTTTTATTTATTTGTTTTTATTATCTACAAAACGTTAATATAATATAGTGGAAGGTTCAAATAAGAAGAATCAATTTTATAAGACGAAAAAGAAGAAGAATCAACCAATTAAAATGCTTTATTTAGTGTTGTATTTAAACATAGTATAAGAGTACATGAGTAATTTTGTATAGATCATTAGTTTACAATTTCACTAGCTTAGCTAACTTTTATAATTCAATTTCAAAACTCCCAATTATACTTGTGTTTACATGTAACAAATTCCATATCATTTAGAAAGTATGCACCTACACAGACACATTGTTACTTCTGCATACAAACCTACACACGTACTATTACACCTATACATTATTTTACCCACACACCTACACATACACACTATTATACCTACACAATTATAATTCTACCTATACACCTACACAATTGTAAAAACTACATAACAATAATACAATCCAATATATGAACAACATTGGCCTACACCAAGCCAAAAAAAATCCTACACAATCATTTTTGTAGTTTTCAAATAATACTAGTAGGAAGGAGCATTTGATACTATTCCAAGCCCACAAGATTTAACCTTTTCAAAATTAACATGATACTCTTATCTTAGGCTCATTCTATACACCCCCCCCCCCCCCCCCTCCTCCCCCAACTTCCTGATTACACCCCCCTTGTGAGAGGAAAACTGTCGGTCCCACGCAGGCCCCACCTGTAAGTATGTGAGAGGAGGGGGTGAAAAAAGTAAATAGGGGGGGTGTAGAAAGTAACACCCTTATCTTATTATTTAAATTCTAAAGAATAAAAATTTTACATACTAGTGTGTGATTTTTTTATTTTAATAAAAGCAAGGGGTAAATAAGTAATTTCAGATGGATTTAACGGAGAAAACTAACACCCATCCACTCCAGGGACCATTCGAGTAACAAAAAGTAAATCACAGGGAGCACCGGCGTAATTTTCAAAAGTTGGGGACTATAGGTGTTACTTTACAAAACCACATGGACTATCCGGATATTTTACTCTAAATTTAAACATCGATGTACTTTTGTAAAACATAAGGGTTAGTTATTACATATTTATAATCAACAATAATATAAATATACCATTCCAGTCGATCGGGTGAGGTTCCAGTAAAAAGGACCTTTTTCGTGAGAAGTGTGAGAAGGCATAGAAATTGACATGTAGACATCATGTTTTGAACTTAGGCATGATGTTTTGGGTTGTTTTGGCAAGAAAAACACCAAACATAACAATTTAAAACACAATGCAACATATTATGGATGTGTAATTTAAAACACACTATTTAACACTTAAAACACACTACTTAACGTTCTTGGCATGGTGTTTTAAGTTTTAAGACTAGAATTCATTGCATTGTGTCTTAAATTGTTATGTTTAGGGTTTTTCTTGCCAAAACAACCCAAAACATTATGTCCAAGTCCAAAACATGATGTCTACATATGAATTTTTACGCCTTCTCACACTTCTCACGAAAAATGTCCTTTTTACAGGATCCTAAGACCCAGTCGATATCTATTTTTCATAGCCAATGATTTTATAGCTCGGTGGTTATAAGTGAAGTAAGAGGGTTTTACACTAGCCATTGTTGCGTGATTTCCTCCTAGAAACAACATTGGAGCCGTTAAGGGACTCGCCTTATAGAGCTTGCTCTATGCGATATTTGAACGCAGGTCACCGTGAATTTTTAGATTCTACGGTGATGGCGGATGCTAGCTTACTAAAGCTAACCTTCCAAAACAAAACAAAAAAATATCTATGTTTTATGATTTTCATGTGATCTTGAAAAAGAGGGCATATATTGTACTTTCAAACAGTACTAGTGTTCAGGACTCGCGTTTTACGCTGGGATCGTTAAGCCGAACCAAAAGTAGACGTAAAAACGTTAAACCACGTACACGCGTTGCAGAGTGTTAACTTGCAAAAATTAGATTGAAACGTAAAATATATAAAAGAATAATTAAGTCGACTTAGGACCGTTAATCCGCAAAACAAAATGACGTAAAAACTTTGAACCAAACATGCGTGTTGCAGTGTGTTAACTCGCAAAATTTAGATTGAAACGTAAAACAACAACTTTGTAAAAGATGAAAGTATATGAGACCAAAATTGAAAGTGAAAAAGTGTTGGAGTAAAAACGAAAAATGTTTTATGACAAAGGTGAAAAACACAAAAACTATATGGGTGAAAATTATAAAAAAAAAATAAATTGTAACTCTTACTAACAAACCAAAACTTGGTAAACGTAGGCTGAAATGAAATGTGTTTTAGCTAATTGTACTTACAGCTATGATGACTTATACAAAATCGAATAGTACGTTTAACCCACAAATCTTCTTATGAATTAATAGAGGGGAAATATCATAAAATCATTTATTTGTTCACTTTTGTATACACTACTAAAAGAGCTTATAGTCCAATGGTATCAAGATGTTATAGTTCAATGGTACCAAGGTGTTATATTAATATTATTTTCTCAAGTTGTGGACCATTCTTAGTGGTCATATAAATGTGAATGTGAATAAAAAGTGTCATATACTAGGCAACACCTTAGCGCCACATAAGTAGGTGGGGTATCCATACCTGTCCCATGAAAGTGGTGTAATGGTGCATTATGAGTGTGAAAATGAGTGAGTTTTGGTCAAAAAAAAAAAAAAAAAAAAAACCTTGAAGTGAAATGGCCCCTTTCTTTGCGGTTGCGCTCACGCTCCTTAGTGCAATGCCCCTCCACACCTTCGTGAACATGGGGTGCAATGCCCGGCCATGTCTACGTGGCACCCATACGCTCACTACAGGCAGTCTAAGGGTTCAACTCTCACAAAAAAACAGATTGTATAAATTTTGGGAAAGAGGAATAGATGTAGTTTGTCATTCGAAAAAACAACCCACTACCATAAGATTGTATTTGTTTTTCTTGAACTAGACTAGTAATATAATGCATTTTTTTTATTCAATATAAAAAGTCAAGACGAGAATAAATAATAGAGAAAAGTGTCCGAATAGTCCCTGTGGTTTGCTCCATTTCACGTTTAGTCCCTACATTTTCAAAATTACAGTTATAGTCCCCAACTTTGACAAATTCGTTCTCAGATGGTCCATAGCGTGGATAGGGGATACTTTTCTCAGTTAAGTGTGTGTGAAATTACCTAAATGCCCTTAATATAACACAAAATAAATTAAGGTGGGGTCCATATTTTTTATTTAAAATAAAGATATTGCAGGTCAAGGTCAACATCCCTGCAACAAACCACCGCCATCACCACCGCTGCAACAAACCACCATCATCACCACCCACAAACTTGCCGCCACCCACAAACCACCATCATCCATAAACCACCGTCACCTGCAACCACGGTACACAACACCATCACTCTTGTATCTACCAACAACTCCTAAAAATCCTAAAAACTAAAGAAAACAGAGCATGAATATTTTTCTATCGGTTTTTCAATTGGAGAACAACAAAATGTGGAGACAAAGTAACTTCAGAAAGTTTGAATTTAGGAAGATAAACAGTTTTCTAAAGTAATTTATTATAGGGGAAATAGCCAAAATAACCAAGACTTTGTCAAAGTTTCAAAAATAGCCAATTCAAACGTCTCTTTAAGACGTTTCCTCAAACCTGAAACGTCTCAACCAACAACCAATCCATGAAAGCCACGTGTCCACACAAAAGAAACATGCACATGATGATGAGAGTCTTGGGAAATACCATTTTAACTTTTACCTCTCTCTCTCTTTCTCTTGTCAGACATCCCACTCTTTAAGACGTTTCCACCCACCCTTCCCCTTTCTCTCTCTACAACCCCACCCCACTCTCTTTCTCTCTCTACAACCTCATCATCACCGATTCATCATCTTCATCACCATATTTTTTTTTGAACGGCATCTTCATCACCATATTAACTTGGTCTTTATTTGTGGTAGGTAAGTTAATATTATAGAAAACAGAATATCCAGTGTGGAGATGACTTTAATCCCATAATTCACATGCAGTGTCTACACATGTCCACAAATAAAGACCATATTAACACCTTCAACATCATCATCACCGATTCATCATCTTCATCACGTCGATTCATCATCATCGATTATCACCGGAAAACAAAAGAAAAAAAAGAAATTTTAACAAAAAACTAGATCTGCCGATCTGAAATAGAGATGAGTGGATGTGTGTTTACTCGGGTTACGGCTGCCGGAGTCGTCGCCGGCGAGGGGCGTCGGCCCTCCTTCTCTCCCTCGTCGTTCTATCTCTCTTGCCTCTCTCTCCCTCTCTCGTTCGTTCACCGCCGGGGCTCACCGTCGTCGCAGCAGAGTATAGTTTAACAAGATTCAAGAAGCAAAGCAAAGCAGAGAGCTTTCTCTCTCTTTATGTTTATATATCTATATCTATATGTAGGTGTGGAAGTGTAGATACAAGATATGTATCTATGTCCCCGTGTCTCTCTCTCTCTCCTCACTTTCTCTCTCTACCGGATATAAATGTCTCTGCTTGGGAAACGTCTCAGCAGGGAAACGTCTCAGCAGGTTTGGCTCTGCTTGGGAAACGTCTCAGCAGGGGTTTTTGCAGAGTTCTGAAATGTCTCTGCTGTTTCCAAAGTTCTGAAACGTCTCAGCATCACTTGTGGACACGTGGCTTTCGGTGGGTGGCTATTCTTTGAGACGTTTCAGGTTTGAGGAAACGTCTTAAAGAGACGTTTGAATTGGCTATTTTTGAAACCTTGACAAAGTCTTGGTTATTTTGGCTATTTCCCCTTTATTATATGCAACCAAAAATTGCACATAGTAGATTAAATTTGCGATCTGTTAATCTGATTAAATAAAAATAAAAATAAAAATAGCTCTGAAAAATGTTGACATCTCAGAAACTCAAGTGTTCACATCAGCAAGTGTAAGAACTACAGTCTAGAAGCAATCATCAAACAATAAAAAAAATTAAAACAAACACAAAACTAAGGGGCTGTTTGGCAACATCTGAACCAATAAGTGCTGAATGAATAAGAGGTCTGAATGGGTAAGAGGGTCTGAACCAGTAAGTGCTGAACCAGTAAAGTGCTGTTTGGTTGCACCTCTGAATGACTGTGTAAAATGACATTTTTACCCCTCTCAACAAAACTAAATAGCAACTGTGGCATCCTCAAACAAATAATTCAGCATCCTATGCCTCGATTAATTATGGACAAAAAAAACATCACCAACAAACAAAAAAGTCTCATTACAAAAACATCACCAACATCACTATGTGCATTCTCTGAGGACTGAGGAGTCACTTGACACCACAAATCACCTTCTCACCTCTTGCTTCTTCACAAAGAACAAACTAGTTTACATCAAATTAGCATCAAGATCGGTGAATTCCCAACAATAAATTTTCATCAAAATAGCATCAAGAAGAACCTGTGGTCAAGAAGGTGCAGCGGCGGTGCTAGCACCGTCTGCGACGGCGGAACCGGCTGTGGAGGAGGAGGCGGCCGTGGAGGAGGCGGTGTGGAGGAGGAGGCCGGCCGTGGAAGAGGCGGTGTGGAGGAGCCGGCTGTGGAGGAGGAGGCGGCGGTCGGAGGAGGAGAGGGAGGCTGAGGGCGGCGGTCGAGGCAGGAGAGGGGTTGTTCGGTGGAAGAGAGGGAGGATGAGGGCTGTGGGAGGTGTTCGGTGGTGAGGAGACGAGGAGAGGAGGAGGAGGGCGGCGGGAGGTGGTGAGGAGACGGGGTGGGGGCGGAGGTTTTGAGAGGTGGGTTTCTTCTCCATCAGAGGTGAAAGGGGTGAAAGGGGGCAACGCAGGTCTTTTTTTCTTTCAGCATGTTTATATCTCTGAATGATTCAGCACTGAATCATTAAGAGGCTTCCCATTAAGAGGCACAACCAAACAGCCCCACCTCTGTCCGAATAAGAGGTCCACCTCTTAATGATTCATTAAGAGGTGTGCCAAACAGCACTTTACTGAATCATTAAGAGGCTTCCCATTAAGTAACAACAATCGAACCCTTAAACTTGATTTTTTGGCTTCAGAGTATGTTGTCGATAAAGATGAGTCAACCGACGAGCAACAAGAGCAGATTCAAAGCTAGATGAGATGGGCGGACAAGTTATGGTGGTAACGTGGCGCAAGTTTTACATCCAGTGAAATAGTTGATCGGAGAAGCTATGGTGATGACGTGGGACAGCTAAGCAGTTGTGGTGGTTCTTAGTGGAGATGGTGAACAGTGGGGTGGTTTGGTGATTTGGGTAACATATAGATGGTGAGGGTGGGGGTGGGGGTGGGTTGAGGTGATGAGTGTGGTTGGGGGTGGCTTACTAATTTAAATATTATTTTTTAATAGTAAGGGTATTTAGGTAATTTCATACCCACTTAACTGAAAATACTAACCTCCATCCGCGTTAGGGACTATCCGGGAATGAAATTGAAATAGTTGAGGACTATAGTTGTAATTTTAGAAAGTTAGGAACTAAAGGTGAAAAAAGACCAAACCACAGGGACTATCCTGACATTTAACTCTAAATAATATTGCCAGTTTAAAATTGAAAACAATTAAGTCCGTTTAAAACAATGATGTGTCTCCTTCCCGCGTTTTATCTTACCATATATCCCAAATATAAAAAAGACAAAACGAGATTAAATAATATCACCAGTTTAAAATTGAAAACAGTTAAGTCCGTTAAAAACAATGATGCATCTCCTTCCCGCGTTTTATCTTACCGTATATTCCAAGTGTGCCATTAGGCTTTTATGCTTGATTATAAAAATCCCCATCAACAAAATAGAGACAAAAGTATCACTATTAAAATCTCCACCAGCATCAAACTTGCAATAGATTGTAGCTCAACTGCCTACCCAGCCATGAAATTTATGTGGACTCGTTTGTCACAAATTTGTCATTACCTTTCTTAAGTTGTGATGGCCTGATTATGTCGGCTATTGCTGTTGAATGATCGTTATACATACGTTATTTTCAAAAGTGTCACTAAGACGTCATATTGATGCCTCTACCTACATCTTTACAAAAGATATACGTTTTTTTTTTTATTATTAAAGTGTTGAACCACCTATATATGTTAACGTTTTTTTACTAAGTTACACTTTTGTTGTAATAGTATGACACATATTCAATCTCAAGCTTAAGTTAAGCGAGCTTGAATTGTATGTCATGAATGGTTTTATAAGATAAACTCGTAATTGATTTGATAGTCATCGGAATTTTTTTATTAATACATATTTGATCTTTGCACGTTGATGGTTGAGTAAGAGATAATAATTCAAACTCAAATTTTTATAAATATTCTTGAATCTTGACTCATTTTTATTTAAACTAAAGTTATTAAATTTCTTGATCAAACTCGAAACAAGTTAAAAAGAAAAATTAAAATCAAAATCAAAAGTAAACTCATTTGGAAATTGGAATGATATCAATATGTTACATTGTTATAATTGGTTAATGGTTATAAATTGAAGAATGATTCCCTCTAGCCATTAGCCCATTAACATTTTGTACGATTCCGTTTATTTATTTATATGTTAAGGTAGTCTAAAGCCGAATAAAACATGCATATATTACAACATAAAAAGTTTATTTATAATAAGATTAGATTTAATTACATAAAAGTTATCTTATGTAAAAATAAAATAAAATAAAAGCCTGACACATCAATAAATTGAGACGTGTTTTACATTGACCAAAATCCATAAAAATGAATATTGGTACCAATGTTGTATGATCGGAATGGGTTAGTATGGTAGCGGTACTCAGTTAGCATGATACCAGAAAATACTTTATTTTAAATGCAAGTTCGTTCTAAAAAACTTTATATCGAAATGTTATTGATTATATCAATACATTAATAGTGCAAAAATAACATAAAATATCGAGACAGACTAGTATCAAATAATTGAATTAGATGATTGATTGTTAGAAATTCTCGAAGTTCTTTAATTTTCTGAAGTTATTTGGTTTCGCTCGGTTTGGCAAATTGGATTTAAATAATCTCATCTTTCTCAATTTGGACGATAATAATCCCAACTCGGTTATTGGCTGATAATAATCCGAACTGGTCCACTTTTGACCGATAATAGTCCGTCGTTAAAAATAGCTTAACGGAGTTAAGCTTTTTTTTCCGAATTACAAAATGATGTTTTATGTTTGATCAGAACGAGGATACGAGTCGATTTATGTAAAACTTACATCGAAACGATGCTTCAAACGACTTGATTTTTGTTAATTAGAAGTTTAAACACCCGAATTGAAGCACCGTTTTCGTCGTTTGGGCAGTATTTCGAGGTAAATTTTACATCAATCAACTCGTATACTCGTTCTAATCAAAAGCCCTAAACATCAGTTTGTAATTCGGAAAAAAACTTAACCCCGTTAAGTTATATTTAATGCAGACTATTATCGGCCAAAAGTGGACCAATTCGGATTATTATCGGCCAATAACTGAGTTGTGATTATTATCGGCCAAATTGAAAAAGCTGGTATTATTTAAATCCAATTTGCCTATAGTTTTTTATGTGTTGTATGATTAAAAGTTATTTGACAAACATTTAAATAAAACCTTTAACATCAAACTATACAATTTCAAACAAAAAAAAATCCATATGCACAATGTTTTAATATAAATTGAACTTACAGCCACAATTTTTAAAAATGTTTTTCACCACAAAGACGGCAAGATCATTCCGTGTGCCGCTCAAATCTGGACAATCAATCTCCCCTATATAAATCATAAGTATTATGTTTTATATATTGAAGCCAACTCTCTTTTGTGTTATTGAAAGACGATGACAAGCTCTACACTAAGGTTTATTTTTACAATCACTGATTTATTTTCTATTATATAGTTCAACCTTTTATTATAAATGAGTTATTATGATAGCATATGAATATGAATGAAAATAAATAAATAAAGTGACCGTGTCTAGAACAATTTACCGAGTATGATGATGATAATGATATCTCTGCGTAGCCACCAGGGGAAATGCTTTGAAGGGGCCGGGAGGGGCACCCGACCCCCCGAACTTTTCGGCCAGTAGTGTTATATATGTAGTTTTCGTATAGAAATTTTTGGGTATATACGTTTTCGACCCACCTGTTTTATAGAAATTTTTGGGTATATACGTTTTCGATCCCCCCGTAAAAAATTTCAAGCTTCACCACTGGTAGCCACTGTCGTTTTCCCTTATATTTTGCATAATGTATTAAAATACACTCATTTTAATTTTTTCAAAAATGCGTTTGTTTGTAGACTTGAAGGAAAGGTAGCATTGATAACTGGAGGTGCAAGTGGAATTGGAGAGTGTACCGCAAAACTCTTTGCTCAACATGGAGCAAAAATTGTAATTGCCGACATCCAAGATGAACTTGGTCAAGCGATTTGTGAGACCATAGGCTCATCAAGCTCGATATATGTCCATTGCAATGTAACCAATGAAGACGATGTCAAAAACGCTGTAGATATCGCAGTTGCCACTTATGGGAAGCTTGATATCATGTTTTGTAACGCGGGGATAATGGATCCAAAAAAAGCACGCATAATTGATAATGAAAAATCTGATTTTGAACGTGTACTAAGTGTCAATGTCACAGGTGTTTTTCTAAGCATGAAACATGCTGCACGAGTTATGGTCCCTGCAAGAGCGGGGTCAATACTATCTATGGCTAGTATGACTTCAAATATTGGTGGTGGAGCCTCGCATGCTTATTGTGGTGCAAAGCATGCTGTAGCGGGCTTGACGAAGAATGTAGCAGTAGAACTTGGACAATTTGGTATTCGAGTCAATTGTTTGTCACCATATGTATTGGTCACAATGTTAACCACAAATTATACTGGACGTGAGCCAGAAGATCTAGAAAATGCGTTGAACCACCTTGGCAACCTGAAGGGAGCGACACTTAAGGCAGATGATGTTGCTAAGGCCGCCCTTTTTCTCGCGAGTGATGAAGCAAAGTATATTAGTGGACATAACTTGTTTATTGATGGTGGATTCAACATTGTTAATCCATCATTCAACATGTTTAAATATCCGGAGGATCTATAAATCAAGAATATCATCTATAAATCAAGAATATCATCTTACCACATAGTTTGCAACTTGTTATCGTTTTTAATTTGATTTGAACTTTAGATGATCTCAAGGTTCCATTATTGTAATCTACCCATGTATAAGATTTATCGATTATCTTGAACTTATAATCTGTTATCAAAACAAATATTTGTCAATTGCGATTTGTGCTTATACAAAGTTTGCAAAGTTGAAAATTGTTGAAACACGGAATCACCGCCGGGATGATTGGACCGATTTCTCTGAGAGGGCGAAGAATCGCACCTTGTTCTTCCTCTTGAACCTAGATCTGCAATGGAGAAAAGAATAAAGTGGAGCTGTAGAGATTGCCGGTAGGAGAAGAATCTCCTATTTCCAGCTACAAAAGTGTGGCGGCTCCATATCTTGTGTCCTAATAATGAGGTGAACACCTCTTTATATAGGAGATATGGGCCTCCCCTAACCTCAATGGACCAGACCCAGTTAGGGGTTATCTCTACAAGCTTGCAAAGTTGAAAATGTTTACCAAATATTCAATCAAAATGCTAAATCTAATTGCCATTAACGATAAATATGCCTTGATCAACTGCGTTTACTTTGAAAAAGTTATATCGACCTAAATGTGATGCATTTGGGGGGGGGGGGGGGGGGGGTGACTTAACATAATTTGCAAACTTATTGAACATTAACATTCTGATTTTATATGCAAACTGTATAAATACAATGGATATAAGAAATGATGATTTTATTATATGTGGAATATGTTTATGTAATATAACATACTATTTGATTTATGTAATAGAATTAAGATCTTATTAATTAGACCAGGTTGTTTTAAGTTAGATGTTAGTATTAACTAGTGGGAATGCCCGCGCGTTGCCGCGGCACGTTACATAAATGGTAGTATTAACCTGCTCTACAACAACCACCACTCTGAGGTTGCATATTGGTAATGTTGTTAAAGTTTCTAATACATTGGTTTCCAAACCACCACTTGTTGGACTCTATCAAAATTAAAAAAAACATGTTTAAAAGTCAAAATGGCTATATTTTTTGGATAACCAATTGAGCCTAAAAACAATTCGTCTATTTTTATAAATAAAGGAAGATTGTTAAGAAAAATTATGTTAAAGGACCATATGTGTAAATTTAGCAAAAATTTCATGAGTTTTTTTTTCTAGCGCTGCCCTAAACAATGTGTCATATATGATTACAGGTAATACATTAATATAATAAAATATTGTTTTATATAAACTATGATGAACAAAAAAAAAAATTGGAGCGTATCCACATTTGACCCATTAGAGATCATATATAATCCAATTGAACCCACTTGTAGGCCGTAGCAACAAAAAGACAGCTGGACACTATCGACATAGACAAAGCAACCAAATCAAAAGGGAAGAACCTTAACCAACATTAAATAGACTCGTAAGCAAAGAAACGCAATGCAAACGAAAGATATTTATAAAACAGGTATTGTAAGAATATTTATAAGAATGCAACCATAGATCTTCTCTATCCCCTGGCATAAAACTTTTACTAAACTTCAGTTCATTGTATTTATCTAAACCCCTTAAAAAAATATTTCAACCGTTAATAAATTTTATTTTCTAACAAAAACAATCAATTTATAAACACTTAACTCAACAGTTGACCTTTTCATTTAGTCAAAGACCTTAACAAAACTAAACTTCAACTCACTTCTTTAAAATTTTTATAAAGATACTTGATGAACATCATCCCCCTAATACCATATTACTATTATCTCCCCTAAAGCTTCCAAGTGGATTGGACAATCTGGTCATAATAGTTGAAAAAACATGTTGTCAAAGTCCAAAAGTCAACTTACCAGTCACACCTTGCTTGTTTTTTATGGAAAAAAACCTATAGTATGTATACTGCTAAACACCTCTCAAATCTCATTAATTAGGAAACAAGGATCTGATGGAACAAAAATGGGATTGTGCCATTTTTTTTTTGAACAGTGTGTTTTACTAACAAACAGCAAGGCTGTTGCACAGGACAACAAAGTTGCAACAAATCAAAACGATACCATTTTGACCATTCTAACGATTTACCCTTTGATATATTCTTGAACCAAAATAACCATATAGACCTTACGTCTCCTATAATGTCTTTTATTTCCACCTCGATACTCGAAAAAAGCATCTCATTCCTCACTCTAAGCATCTCATTCCTCACTCTCCATATCCGCCAACACATCAATATCACAATGCCATGAAACACTTCTAATTTTTGCTTTGACAATCCCTGACAGTGAAGCTCCAAAAGGCCTCTAACCAAAAAGGCGACAATTTGCAGAACACCGGACCACACACTAACATGCTGCTAAATCACCGTAGACACCTAACACGACGTAAATAAATGATTTGTTGTCAGAATCTCGGAATCACAATTGAAACGTATAATCTAACTGGGCGGGAAAAATGTTTAGAAACTAAATATAATCTACCTTCTCATCCATAAGTAAATCGATGAAAGCCCTTGGTTTACATGAAAAATTAATAATAAATGGAAGTAATGCGTTATGTAAAAATATACACGATGTTTTGTTATTTCTAACTTTTAAGATTTTATTTTATGAAGTTAAATTTTAAACTCTTAGAGATAAATGGGAAAAATAAATAAAAAGAAGGGGTGCAATGGTTACCTTAATCGCCAAGAGAGACGAACTTGATAAAAATGGGTCAAAACTCGTAGATGAACGAAACAGACCCTCTAGATGTAGTCTCCAACAAAAGTACAGATGTTGACATCGTGTGCCAATTTGTAGAATATATGTTTTGGCGCCCACATCTGCTAGTTTACACAATTGGATCACCAGCCGAACTCATTTTTTTTCTCAAAACCCGTTTTCACCCAAACCCAGTCTGATTCATCACTCAACCTACCTGTTTTTGCAAGGCTTAGTCGACAAGACTGGCTCCTTATCCAATCACTCAACTTTCTAGCCAATCACTCAACTTTCTAATAGTCTTATATATAAGAGAATTACCTAGTTGTACCTGCATCAACCCAACAACACATGTTGAATTACAATTCTTACAGGAAATATACTATATAATACTCTGATTATTGCGAAGAAAGAATTAACTTTTACAGAGCACATATGATTACCCATTTACAAAAACATATCATATCTGGCCAATTTGATATAAAGCAAAATCGAAACATGCCCATTTCAACCAGAATGCATTAAGTTGTATAAAACACGAAATTTGATTGTTTAGTAAACCAATAATAGTGCTTAAGTCAGATACTGATACACAATACGAACATCACAGTTACGGAATTAATAAGTAAATAAAAAAAATTCCCGAGAGTCTGAACTCAGAACTTACAATCTTCATGCTAGTAAGCCATACCACGAGCTGCACCAGCAGCAACTCTAATTCGGGCCGCCCAGTCCGCATAACTGGCCTGCCTTCACCTACAAAGGGATAAAAATCATTATAAAATATGGCGAAACATTATCCCACATGAAGTAAAAGTTCCAAAACTCACAATGAAGATGGTAATGAAGCGTATTATTCGGAACATATTGATAAACAAGCAATCTTTGATGGTCAGAGGTACAATAACCAACAAGAGAAACAAAATGCCGATGATGAACTCGACTAATAATCTCAACTTCAGGTCTGAACTCACGTTCACCTTGACTGCCACCAATTTTCAGTTGTTTAACCGCAACTTCTCTTTGTAAACGGCTCTGCCACGGCTCCACATCTGTGAACCCGAAGGTTGTTCTAGAGTTTGACCTGCATTTGACCTTCTGCGATGCTACTTGACCACCCGCTGCTGACTTTGGGTTGAAGGGGTAGAGTTGAGTTGCCGACGCGCGTACGATTTCACGATTTCGGGTCTGATAATGTTGATGCCGTTTTTAACTGATGATTGATTTTTCTCGGTCTCCCATGGCTGGCCCGCCATGTATCGCTCTAACCAGTTCCAACCCCATTGCGGATTCGTCGGGTCCATGAAGAGTAAGTTTGTCGTTCTCGATGATTTCTTCCATGGTTGTTGTTTTGAAAAGGATTGTATCATATTGACTTTGGGGTTGAAGGGGTAGAGTTGAGTTGCCGACGCGCGTACGATTTCGCGAAACAGGTCCGCCCCAAGATCCCTATTAACACACAAAGCTCCCAGTACTTCCGTGAAGTGAATTGAATTCACAATTAGGTGTAAAAACCGATAGATGATTTGAACTAAATAATCCACAAAACTCATACTATAATCGTGATTAATTAGAACCAAACTTAATTGATTATATTATCAAAAACTTAAACTCGATAAATCATACAAATCTTCGTTTATACATATAATCAATAACGTGTTACCTCTGCGCGCAAATGGAGCATGGTAGGAACATCTGATCGGGCATTTTCTCGAACGTCATGAAAGCGTTGTGGTGCCATTGAGGATGAAGTTGATCTAATGATTCTAATCTGTAAGACAATCAACACTGTCACGACCCCCGACCCACCCTGGACGGAATCGGGTGCCGCGAACAGTCCAGCGGTACCGGTGATTATTTTGAAAATGTTGCAGCGGAAATTTTATCAGGACCGTGAGTTAGGAAAAATATCAGAGTTTAGAAAACACCGGATTTTACTTAATAAATGGGATAAACCCATGTTTTATAATGGTAGCTTTAATAAAGATAAATTTTATTACATAAAACAATATTTCTTATTTTGATTGAATTAATAAATAAGCCACTTCTTGATGCCTTTCAGTGTCGTATCCATCTATTACTCCAATCTACGGTAATTACCTGAAAAGTATTTTAAAAAGGTTTTGTCAGCGGGAAATACTGAGTGAGTTCATTCATTTTACTAAAACGACACGTTTGTTATAATTCACAGTATTAAGAGAGAGTACAATGTTTCCAGATATCAAACCAAATACCCACAGTACTTGTCACTCGAACATCCATCGGTAGCCTCTTTGCCCGATGGTGTCTGTGACTATGGTCATATCACTCATTGGCTAACTCGTTGTCCAATAGTGACGGTTATCAAGTAATGTATACAAAACCCCACATACCGGCTGTAACTTGGGTGATTACATAAACTTAATCATTGTAATTATAACTTTTGAAAATAAACATGATTTCAAAAGTAATTTGATAAAAAGAGAATGACTCACATTATAAACATGCAGATTCATACGGGCAAAGTTTAGTCTACAGATAAGCCTTGATATATTGCAGATTTATACAGGCAGAGCTTAGCCTATTGATTTAGCCTTGTAGCCTAGTGCATACGAACTAGGTAGGTAACTTAATACAGCATTTACGATAACTCACGAGATCAAATTCTCACAACGAACGACAAAGTGCGATACTTAAACATCCATCGAATTAACGACGAACGACAAAGTACGATACTTAAACATCCATCGAATTTAACGACGAACGACAAAGTATAACCCTAATGTGGGCGGCACTTAAACATCCATTGGATATATTGATCAGTCGGAAAATGAATCGTAATAGCGATCGAGTTAATACCCTGTATCGTAGCAGCACCCCCTCTACTAATTAGTGTTTTTTATAGTAATTGGACGATATCTCAGCGTACGTTTGGAATTTGATCGTCGCTCAAATGTCAGAATTCAAGTGCCAAGGCCTGCTATTTATACACGAATTTTGGTTAGCTTACGGATCGTAACAATTAATCCTTACCTATAGGCTTGCCACACGTGGGACTAGGCCTGATGAGTCGACGAAACGATTAATTTCGATTTTTATAATAAGTTATAAGGATAATCGTTGAGTAGGGAATATCCCCCCTGAGTTTTAGGGGCCCTGATCCTGATTCTGATTGTTCTGATAATTTTAGGGTTTGTGTAGAATCACTTGGGTGTCACAATTAGAGTTTCCTTTTAGATAAAATAATAAAATAAATAGGACTTTTAATGAGGGTTGTTATATCAGGGGTCCGGGTTTATACTTACGGAACGTTTTTAGGACGTTTTTGTGTGAGTCGTTACATTCTCCCCACCTTAATAAAATCTCGTCCTCGAGATTTACTGAAGTAAGTAGGAATACTTTTTCTTCATCTCAGATTCCAGTTCCCAAGTGTATTTGGGTTATGATATTTCTTTTAGACTTATATCACATTTTAGTTAATAAAAATAATATTAGGGTAGATGACCCAGAATTAAAATATCGACAATAGATAGGATTCAATAGTTTAACTGAATTAGTTCAAGAAATTGATGACCAACGAATGAGATGAAATGATATGATTTCCAAAGTGACTAGGTTCAAGCCAAAAGATATATGATTAAATGAATGGGAAGGACGTTAAAATCAATAAAATTCTTTGTCAAAAGAAAGCTTACTTTGATTGGCAACTGGGGAAGATTTAGAATTTACAGATTTCAAATGAAATAAAAGCATGAAAAATGATTTGTCAAATATTAATTTATGATATGAGAAAATCAATGTGTTGAAATGAATGAATTACAAAGATACACCAAAAGACAATAGAGTTAGTGTATCATTGTTTAGAGTTCCAAGTTGTCTTAATTGTGAAAAAAAAAATGTGATAGTACATTATTAGTGACCATATTTTCATACTATATTTTAGAGATTGAAATATAAAAAGCACAAGTTGTTTTGACATGATCAACTATTATACTATGTTTTGTAAAGCAAGTATAATATATATATTATTGGTGTTCCTATCTGAATCATATCTTACATATCAAATATAAATACTATGTAATATATTATTTGTTACACATTTTTACTATATGTAAATGGTTACTGCTTTTAAATAAATATTATTTTAGTATTTTACCATACTTTGTAAAATAACTATGTAATATATATTACAAAATACCGTAATTTAAGTTACAAAATATTATTTTGTAAAAGAAATCACTATTATTAAAATGAAAATTGTAAATAAAGGTAAAAATATTTATTGTGTAAAATATTTGGTAAATATATAACATTTAATGGGTCGATTCTATGTGATTACTTATTTCCATAATGTTGTGAATGTATTTTATAAATGTTGTAAATAATTGAAAACGGGTCTATTTTTATATAGTATAATGTTTCCCTAACCCAACGTAATTGATGACTATCTTATTATTATTATATGGAAATTTTCTTACTAGAGTGTTATGGTACATAGTTACCACAAAACATAAAATAGACAATTATTTATATAATTTTATTCATCCCTCTTGTTTTATGAAAATAGGTCTTTTCCAAAGTATATATATTTTCATATATAATTAAAATTTACTAAATAAGTATGATGACTTAATTTATATTAACTAGTCATTATCATGGTGGATATTGGTTAGTGCTGCCTTGTTTAAGCATAGGTGGCCAGTCCATGCCTAACTAAGGCTAGGCTATCCAATACCTGCCCTTGACAATAACCCTAGTATTAAAATAATCTTAACACTACTACTTTTTATAAATAAAATTATCAATAATAAATAGCTAAACAATAACTTTAAATAAAAGTATACCTCAAATATAATTTCTTCACCGCAATGGTTTAAAATATAGTAATACTATATTTGTAAATTAGGTAATTCCTTATATAATCAATTAAATTTATATATACTGTTTTTCGATCAATGATGATAGAGCGATAAATATTACGAAAGGCTCGATTGATATTGTAATAACTATTAAAAGATATACCGAAATATGAATTTGGGTATCATTATTTGAGCACATGATTATTTTAAGATTCTTTGTATAGAATAAAAACAAAGTGGATTTAATATAAATAATTAAATGATTAAATCCGAGATTAGCGCAATCTTCAGATTTTGTGAAAATGTTACCTCAAAGTGATTGTGATCATAGAAATGATTTAGTGAAGTTGAGGATCATACAAGCATGTTATAGTTCAAGAGAATTGAAATGCTTGTTAGGATTTTTTCGAATATGATGGTTTTAATTCATCATATGGAACTTTGAATTGAATATGTAATGCGAGCAAGTTCAAACAATTGAACTTGGTTTAAACAAAACGAGTTTAAACAAAACGAGTTTAAATAAGAAAGTTCAGACATGGTCATAACAGAAACCATGGATGCCAAAGAAAATTGAGTTTTTCAAAAATTTATTGACTCGATATTAAGAGTCATCGTTTAGCAATAATGCGGTTCACTGTGCCAAAATCAAGTTTAACTAAAGGATATTTGAGTTTGAATAAAACGACAAATTAGAATGAAGTCCTCCAGTGGAATTCAGAAATTAAACGAACCACATGTACAACAAATGGTGCATGTGAGGATTTACCAAGAAATGAAATGAATCAATATTTGCTACTATGAAAAAAAATCCTCCTGGTATGATGATCATTAGGGGAAGTAGAAACATGAAAGAAATATAGGAACTTCTATCCGGAATTTTGTGTGATAACTGTTTATTAAATGACATTACTAGGGAATGTCAAATAAAATGAAATAGGGAATTTGCAAAAGTATATGACTCCTTTTGCAGTGATAATATTTATGACTCTGATTAGACTGTGCACGGATGTTTATGAAATCCTGTTCTAGCGTATCTTAAAGATATTCATTTTGTAGGATCATGTGGCAAAGTGCCTCTTTTTGACTAGTAGTTTTTCTTACTGTCGGAATTTTAACATTGGTGTCATCGTGCCCAATTTATAAAAAGGTCTTGCCTTGGAAGTCGTGTGTGATTTACTTCATCTTTTGTGGACTTATAATTAAATTTGCATGTATTTTCTTGTACCTTATCACAACTTTACATGATTTTTACTTGCGTTAATATTTTATGGTAATGTGTTAGAAATTCTTTATACTTTCGATAGTATTCCAACTTAATGGGTTTCCTTTGTTTATTTTATCATACGAGCTACGAGACAGATGATAATGTTTGATATCGGAAAAGAGATTCCTGAATAAGAAATCTAGACACAGATACTGGTGCTTTATTCTTAATTGACTTTTGGAATTCCTTATAGATATACATATCTATATAATCACATATTTCACATGCTGAAATAAACATACCATCTATCAGGTCAATGTTTTTAACAATTTCATATTTCCAAAAAAAAAAACCAGTCAGATATCAGATCATGATACTATTTTAGGGAAATCTTGTCACTTGCTGACATATTATATACCTTCTTACCCGGTTCTCGCCGGAGAGGTAACTTCAGTATATCCGGACAAACTGGAGAGTCTGCTACATTATACCCAGTCTTTGCCGGAGAAAATTTTCTATTTCCCATAAATAGTATCTTTTCAAAAAGTGCCTATCTTATTAGGGCTTTTATTCAGAATTAAGGAAATTTGTATTTCCATAACATATCTTATTATTATATTAATCACTAGACGATTCCTGTGACAGTGTCAATTTACTATTGATTATTCTTTCAACTAGTGACTCAAGTCATATTACTGTTGATCATTCTCTCAACTAGTGATTCTATTCATAACACTGTTGATCATTCTTTCAACTAGTGATTTTATTCATAACACTGTTGATCATTCTTTCAACTAGTGCTTTCGGTCATGTCACTATTGATCATTCTCTCAACTAGTGCTTTCGGTCATGTCACTGTTGATCATTCTCTCAACTAGTGATTCTGGACTTAGTTGTCTTGTGATATTTACTTTATCAAATATATTACTTATGGCACACCAAAATCCATCATATTTATTTACACAAGTACTTAGCTTATCGGGAAGCTAATACTAAGGCATATTTTCTTAAGTTCAAGTCTAATTGCTATCATGTGTGCTACCAGTTAACAGCAATCTCCTAACTCTTTTATTTAAGTTTAAGTATTGTTATCACAACACTTATAGGCTTAAAGCAGTGGCTCTTTGAGCTGGCTCTGATACCACCTTCTGTCACGACCCCCGACCCACCCTGGACGGAATCAGGTGCCGCGAACAGTCCAGCGGTACCGGTGATTATTTTGAAAACGTTGCAGCGGAAATTTTATCAGGACCGTGAGTTAGGAAAAATATCAGAGTTTAGAAAACACCGGATTTTACTTAATAAATGGGATAAACCCATGTTTTATAATGGTAGCTTTAATATAGATAAATTTTTTTACATAAAACAATATTTCTTATTTTGATTGAATTAATAAATAAGCCACTTCTTGATGCCTTTCAGTGCCGTATCCATCTATTACTCCAATCTACGGTAATTACCTGAAAAGTATTTTAAAAAGGTTTTGTCAGCGGGAAATACTGAGTGAGTTCATTCATTTTACTAAAACGACACGTTTGTTATAATTCACAGTATTAAGAGAGATTACAATGTTTCCAGATATCAAACCAAATACCCACAGTACTTGTCACTTGAACATCCATCGGTAGCCTCTTTGCCCGATGGTGTCTGTGACTATGGTCATATCACTCATTGGCTAACTCGTTGTCCAATAGTGACGGTTATCAAGTAATGTATACAAAACCCCACATACCGGCTGTAACTTGGGTGATTACATAAACTTAATCACTGTAATTATAACTTTTGAAAATAAACATGATTTCAAAAGTAATTTGATAAAAAGAGAATGACTCACATTATAAACATGCAGATTCATACGGGCAAAGTTTAGTCTACAGATAAGCCTTGATATCTTGCAGATTTATACAGGCAAAGCTTAGCCTATTGATTTAGCCTTGTAGCCTAGTGCATACGAACTAGGTAGGTAACTTAATACAGCATTTACGATAACTCACGAGATCAAATTCTCACAACGAACGACAAAGTGCGATACCTAAACATCCATCGAATTAACGACGAACGACAAAGTACGATACTTAAACATCCATCGAATTTAACGACGAACGACAAAGTATAACCCTAATGTGGGCGGCACTTAAACATCCATTGGATATATTGATCAGTCGGAAAATGAATCGTAATAGCGATCGAGTTAATACCCTGTATCGTAGCAGCACCCCCTCTACTAATTAGTGTTTTTTATAGTAATTGGACGATATCTCAGCGTACGTTTGGAATTTGATCGTCGCTCAAATGTCAGAATTCAAGTGCCAAGGCCTGCTATTTATACACGAATTTTGGTTAGCTTACGGATCGTAACAATTAATCCTTACGGTCCGTAAGGGACACGAATTACCTATAGGCTTGCCACGCGTGGGACTAGGCCTGATGAGTCGACGAAACGATTAATTTCGATTTTTATAATAAGTTATAAGGATAATCGTTGAGTAGGGAATATCCCCCCTGAGTTTTAGGGGCCCTGATCCTGATTCTGATTGTTCTGATAATTTTAGGGTTTGTGTAGAATCACTTGGGTGTCACAATTAGAGTTTCCTTTTAGATAAAATAATAAAATAAATAGGACTTTTAATGAGGGTTGTTATATCAGGGGTCCGGGTTTATACTTACGGAACGTTTTTAGGACGTTTTTGTGTGAGTCGTTACAAACACCAACTAACATGGAAACAAAAATCAACAAAAAAAACCTAATCGAGGTCACCTATTCTGAATTTTTTTGTGCCTTATTATTTTACCCAAAAATAATCAGAAAATCATAATCATTAAGGGGAGTTTCGACTGTCCTTATGGAACTAATTATTTAATTAATGTGACTTGAGGTCACAATAACATGTTCTGTGAAGGGGCAGATAAACAGATTCCTCTTATAACTATCGAGGTATCGACAGATCAAGTAATCAGTATCAAGTCATCCAACTTCAAACCAGCTACAACATAACTAACCATCATAGATTCAAATGGTTACACAAAATTGCTAATTTACAAATTTCTTTAACCTAATTTAAAACACTTCTACTCCCATTTAACAAAAGAAATCCTTTTATTCCACAAGAAATTCCCAATTTGATCATCTTATCTATTACTTTCTTAATCAATCACACAGCTTCAAAGTAACATAAACCCCCAAATAAAAACCCGAACTTGGATCGAAACAAACATCAATTAACACAAAACATCTAGGGTTTTATATAATCAAATTTCAAAACTAAAAGATAACAAATCTGAAATATTATACCTCTAAGACGGTTGGATGAGGATTTGAGTTGGGGTTACGGCCGCAATGAAAACAGATTTAGATAAGCGATTGAAGTTAAATGAAAACTCGAGAATGTGAAGAGCGTCCATGCCGTAATCGTCTCCCATGGCAGCAGCGGTTATGGTGGCGTAGGGGTGGTGGATGAGAGTGACGAAGGAGAATAATAAGATTTGAGGTGGTTTTGGTAGAGATGAGGAGGAGAGATTTGTAACCGTGTGTGGGTATGAAGGCGAGACGCTTCATTTGCAGGCTAGCATCAAATCCCATTCAATTCATTGGGTGAAAACCCTAGTTTACCCCTTAAGTGTCTTAAAATTTTGGGTAAAACCCCTTTAAAATGGCTTACACATCCTTGTACATGATGCTTTATAACTTGTAAACATGGCAAAATTACCATCTTGTACATCACTTCTCCTTTTTATAGTATTATAGATGCACATTATTTATAACTCTTTTTATTATTTTTTTCTCTTTTTATTTAATTATTCAACTAATTATTAATTATCATACATATAATCTACAAAACATACACGTATCAAAAATTTCTTACATATACCCTACACATTATAGAATTTTATTCTACACACATCGAAATTTATCCTACACACCTCGAAATATATCCTACACATCTCGTAATTTATCTTGCACACATTGTAATTTATTCTACACTTTAAATTAAGTTGTTTTTTAATTTAAAAAAAGTATATATTTTGATAAGGAGTTACAAATTTAATTTACTTAGTTATTAAAGAGGAATAATGCAAATTAACGATCTATGTAAGTTTACCAATATACCCCTAAAATAAAATTAAATACAAATATTAAGTGAAGTAAAATAAAACATTCTTATTTTTTCTTCTTATAAAGAACTTCTCATTTGAACTCTCCATATATGAAAAAAATATTAAGATTCGTATTTAATATTTTTTCGAACGACAAATTTAGATCACTGACGGACCAATGGAGTATCATTGTGCCACTAGCGGAACCCCCCGATCACATCCATCTCTAGTTCTCCACTAGGCAATAATGCATATACACCAATTCAAGAGGACACTCAATAAATATAGGAAAAATATCCTTATGGGAATCGAACACAGGACCTAGTGGTCTCTAAGCACATTAAGGATCTTGTTATTGGTTAAAGCTAACTCTCTTTTGTGTTACTGAAAGACGATGACAAGCTCTACACTTAGGTTTATTTTTACAATCACTGATTTATTTTCTATTATATAGTTCAACCTTTTATTATAAATGAGTTATTATGATAGCATATGATTATGAATGTAAATAAAAAATAAAGTGACCGTGTCTAGAACAATTTACCGAGTATGATGATGATAATGATATCTCTGCGTAGCCACCAGGGGCAATGCTTTGAAGGGGCCGGGAGGGGCACTCGACCCCCCGAACTTTTCGGCCAGTAGTGTTATATATGTAGTTTTCGTATAGAAATTTTTGGGTATATACGTTTTCGACCCATCGGTTTTATAGAAATTTTTGGGTATATTCGTTTTCGACCCCCCGTAAAAAATTTCAAGCTTCGCCACTAGTAGCCACTGTCGTTTTCCTTTATATTTTTCATAATGTATTAAAATACACTCATTTTAATTTTTTCAAAAATGCGTTTGTTTGTAGACTTGAAGGAAAGGTAGCATTGATAACTGGAGGTGCAAGTGGAATTGGAGAGTGTACCGCAAAACTCTTTGCTCAACATGGAGCAAAAATTGTAATTGCCGACATCCAAGATGAACTTGGTCAAGCGATTTGTGAGACCATAGGCTCATCAAGCTCGATATATGTCCATTGCAATGTAACCAATGAAGACGATGTCAAAAACGTTGTAGATATCGCAGTTGCCACTTATGGGAAGCTTGATATCATGTTTTGTAACGCGGGGATAATGGATCCAAAAAAAGCACGCATAATTGATAATGAAAAATCTGATTTTGAACATGTACTTAGTGTCAATGTCACAGGTGTTTTTCTAAGCATGAAACATGCTGCACGAGTTATGGTTCCTGCAAGAGCGGGGTCAATACTATCTACGACTGGTATGACTTCAAATATTGGTGGTGGAGCCTCGCATGCTTATTGTGGTGCAAAACATGCTGTAGCGGGCTTGACGAAGAATGTAGCAGTAGAACTTGGACAATTTGGTATTCAAGTCAATTGTTTGTCACCATATGCAATGGTCACAACGTTAACCACAAATTATACTGGACGTAAGCCAGAAGATCTAGAAAATGCGTTGAACCACCTTGGCAACCTAAAGGGAGTGACACTTAAGGCAGATGATGTTGCTAAGGCCGCCCTTTTTCTCACGAGTGATGAAGCAAAGTATATTAGTGGACATAACTTGTTTATTGATGGTGGATTCAGCATTGTTAATCCATCATTCAAAATGTTTAAATATCCGGAGGATCTATAAATCAAGAGTATCATCTTACCACATAATTTTCAAAAGACAAACTTACATGATCTTGTAAGATTCCATGAGTTTGCAACTTGTTGTCGTTTTTTATTTGATTTGAACTTTAGATGATCTCAAGGTTCCATTATTGTAATCTACACATGTATAAGATTTATCGATTATCTTGAACGTATAATCTGTTCTCAAAACAAATATATGTCAATTGTGATTTGTGCTTATACAAAGCTTGCTAAGTTGAAAATGTTTACCAAATGTTCAATCAAAATGCTAAATCTAATTGCCATTAACGATAAATATGCCTTGATCAACTGCGTTTACTTTGAAAAAGTTATATCAACCTAAATGTGATGCATTTGGAGGAGGTGACTTAACATAATTTGCAAACTTATTGAACATTAACATTCTGATTTTATATGCAAACTCTATAAATACAATGGGTATAAGAAATGATGATTTTATTGTATGTGGACTATGTTTATGTAATATAACATACAATTTGATTTATGTAATAGAATTAAGATCTTATTAATCAGATCAGGTTGTTTTAAGTTTGATGTTAGTATTAATGCACATGAAAAAAGTATTAAGATTCGTATTTAATCTATTTTTTTGAACATCAAATTTAGACCACTAGCGGAACTCCCGATCATATCCATCTCCACTAGGCAATAATACCTATACACCAATTCACAAAATTTTAAAGTTATAAAACTATTAATTAAAATAATCAAATTTATAAGCAATATAACAAAACTATTTATTAACTATTATATATTATATAAAAAGATAACAAACACAAATTTTATAAAAAAATAACAAACATAATAGATTTAATTATAATAGTATCATAACATTTGGACTTTTATTTTTAATAACCTTCACCTTCAATACTAATATATTTATTGTAGTTTACTAAACAGGGACAAATTAAACAAATTAAAAAGTATTGCATAAAATACTTGTACCCTATGTTTCAGAAGCTATAATAAGCATTTTTAATTTTTTTTTTGTGAAATTACCACTTTGTATTGCAAATGGAAAAGACCTTAATCTAAAAGAGTTACTAAGGTGCTGTTTGTTTTTTCAGAGGTAAAATGTCTGCAGTCTGCGGACCACATCTGCAGACCTCTGTAGCAGTAGAGGTGGACCAAACCTCTGCAGTCTGCAAGAAGAAGACTGTTTGTTTTCTCAGAAGTGTTTCATAACAAACATCACCATAAACAAAACTGATAACAATCAAAATGGCACAAAAATTCGTTCCCACATTTATAAAACTATAACTAAACAAGCATTTAAGAACTAACCTGGATTCAAACTCACTGATATCAACAAAGCAGAAAAATTCGTTCCAACATGTGTAATATTTTTCTTTTAGTTTGTGTCAGGATGAGGTTCGTTTAAGACTTTTTCTCGATAGCATTGGTTTTTCAGATCTAAGTGCCTAAAAGATAAAGAAATGGATGCCGGTAGAGCGTAGGCAGTTTGAAATTATACAAGAGAGGTAATGACCCGAAATAAGCTTGGTTTTCTTAAAAATCCTAATTCATCAGACGTCGTTCTTTTTCCATTTTTAAAATGTGTGTGGTTATATAAGAGAAAAGGAGATGGAAGAAGAAGTATTGATGCAGAGACGTGGAGAAGAAGGAAGGGGTAAAGATAGAAGAAAATCTCTTTTAGAAAAGGAAGAAAGAAAATGGAAGGAAATAGAAGCTACTCTTATATCATCGATTCCAAATGCCGGTAGTCGGGAAGCAGCCGCCATGTCAGCGGCAGTCAGGGTGGTTGGTGGTGCAGAGGGGAGATGTGGTGAGGAGCTAGGGTTTGTTGTGTTTTGAAAGAGAAGAGGAAGAGAAGAGGAAGAGAAGAGGTTTGAAGAGGGGAGTCCAGGTCTGCTTGGAGAAGAGGTCTAGAAGACCTTTTTTAATGAAATCACTTCCAAAAAACAAACACTCTGCAGACCCAAACGTCTGCGCGTAATCTGCGTGGGGCAGACATAAAAGGTCCAGAAGTACTTTTCACAAAAAACAAACACCCTCTAAGTGCATATAACATAAACAAAGACTTTAACTCATCTTGATTTTTGGTCATTTGGGTTAATGAAAGAGTAAATTGGATTTGACTTTAAAAATTAATTGCAGATAATAAATAATTTAAAATAAAAGACTTATTAAATACATTTAACATAAACAAAGACTTTAACCTAAAATAGTACATTGACTATTGGCATGCCAAGGACGGAGAATTTTATTATAGCAAAGTTACCTAGAAGTTAGATAAAAGTATACAAGAGAAAGTCGATGAACTCAGACCAAGCGGTATGGAGAGCCTCATCCCCTAGGGGATGGCCGCCACGTAGGTTCAGCTTGGAGGGGATGGACCTAGGGGGTGGGGGATGAACCCTCTTATATATATATATATATATATATATATATATGTATGTATAGATGTGTGTGTGTTAGGAGAGAGGAGGAGAGGCCCGTGAAGATCGGCTGTGGGCGGACGTTTTGGACGGAGCTGGGATGGCAACGGGGCTGGGGGGTGGTCTTTTTGGGGCGGCGGCGGGAGGACGGGCCGGGGACGAGCCCCATTCCCTCCGGTTTCAGAGTACAAATTGAAATGACACTAAATTTTAACAAATCACCAAATTACACACCGCTCCTCTTTTTTTTTTTTTTTTTCTTTTTCGTTTTCGTTATTTAATTTGTTTTTGGTTAAATTAGTTGGTTGAAGGCCTACTGCCTACGTGATAGTGACTTGTCAATAAGTTTTTTACTTTTTAGTTTTTTTTTTTGGAAGGAGACTTTCTGTACAAGACCGATTGGACTCCGGGGACATGTCTAAGACATTCCCGTCAACCGCGCATCTCCGGACGCGATTTTCGATCGGGCCCCGGCCGGCGCGTGAGCTGACTTCCGCCCGGAAACCATGCTGCCCCCACACATGATGCTGGGGTAACAGTTGGGTAAAACCAGGTTGCCCTCAAGACCGCTCTATACCTCGGAAGGAAACGATCCATCATTGGGACGTCCCCCAAATGCAGCGGGTGGCGATCGAACCCGGGTCTCCAAGGAAACCCAAAGTTCTTTCCACCACTCCACCACAAGTGAGGATTTTTTTACTTTTTAGTTACTGTCACACCCCGATTTTCCACGTGTCACCGGTGGGCCCGGTGGGGGAGTATCGTGACGTGGTTGGCAACATCATGGTCAAACAACACAATATAATAATGCACAGCGGAAGCAAAAGATAAATATATTACATTCCGAATATAAGTAATGTCAAAGTATTACAACGGAAGGTAAAGGATCCACAGGCGGATCAATAAAAGAAAATTGTTCAACAGACTTTAGGCATCTAGAACTTGCAAGATTCCCTAGTGACGCCCTGAGCTCCCAGCCAATTTCGCATAGTACCTGTCACTTAACCTTTTGGAAAATACGTCAGTTTACACTGGTAAATACAATCAACTGACTCATTTTGGAAAAAGAGTTTGAAAAGTGATTCGAGTGCAAACGGCACAAAATATCTTGACACATTGATTAAAATGCACAGAGGCAAAATTAATCTTTTATACTTGGGACAATTTTATTAATAAAAATCTTGTATCCGATTTACATGGTTGTCCAACATTTAGGGCCGGTGATTATACAATACAAGCCGGACAAGATTAATCGACACACCACAAATATAATTTCACAAGAAGATACCCTTACGAGTGAGTATACGTTATACATATGCAACAGGAGGTGTTTTGCCTACACCTTGTGCTTACGTCGTGGCCATTCACTTTTTAAAATGAGCCAAGGATATCCAGGACACGGTCATTAACCCCCAATGTTATTTGTTATCAATCAATACAGATTAAAACGGGATTATGCAATTTAATCATCTCCGATTAAAAGGTTTCTACACCCGACCAAGCGGTATTTTTATAATACCGTATCCCAAGCCCGTATAAGGTAAAATAAGTTAAAAGTATTTACCTGAGCTAGCAATGCAATTTATACTCAGCCGTATATTCTAATCAGCAAGCACAAGTACTTCTAATGGGGCTCTCAATCTGGAACGAAGGTTTTATTAACCTATTAAATTCCTAACGGGTCTTATTTAAGTCGTAACTTAGACCGGTTAGTTTTAAGGAAAGGTTTACGGTTCAAAACGCATGATTAAGCGAAGACCGGAATAGAATGTGATTTAGACCCGACAAGTTTGGAGACTTGTATAATATGGGTAAACTAAACACATTCTGGATTTTGAGATAAAAATGATAAGGTTTGACCCGTTTCGGCTATTTTATGTAAACTTGTTACATAAACCGAACCGAACGCGTAATAAGCGTAACGGGTATCCGAAAGAGCCATATACAGGTTTCCTAAGTTAATATGCTTCAAATATGTTGTGACATCAGTAGGATGTCTTTCATTATGCCCCGAACTAATTTAAACACAAACTATGCCCCGTACGGGTAGTTTGGTCATTTTAAAGGTTGTAAAAGAGTTTAAATGTTTAACTGAGTTACAGGTCTGATGTAAACAGCAAACATACTCAATTTGATGAGCTATAACAGTAGGGTGAAGTATATATGTGAAATATATCATTTATAACCAAACTATGCACCGAAGGGGCATTTTGGTAATTTCACATAAGCCGAAAAGCTCAAAACTGAAGTCTGAGTTTATCAACCTTTGCTTACTGTTAAAATATCATAATTTTCCTCGTATATCAGTAGGTATCAACCCGGGTATGTTCAATATGATTTTAAAACGTACTATGCGTTAAAAACGCCAAATAAGGCGATTAAAGGCCATTTCCGGGTTTGATACTTAAATCTGATATTTTTATATTTCCAGAAGGCTTAAAATAATTTATTTAACATATGTGATCAGTAGCAAAAGGTTTGGAGTCATTTAGATAAGTAAAACTCATTTTATGGCCCGTAAGGGCAAAACCGACAATTACCGGATTAAGCCTACGACTACTAGTTATGCTCAGCCTAAAATTAATTAAAAATCTTTAAAAATCCCAAAATAATATATTATATCAGTGGGTATTAAGTTTGATACCAAAAAGTAGGCTTAACTAGGCTATACGCTAATTACGCCGTTTTATTAACATAAAGCTTTAATTTTGCGATATTGAGCATAACTCTTAATCTATAAGTCAAACTGATGTCAAACTTTGCATACAAGTTTATATATCAGTAACTAAGGTTTCTACACTTTTACGTTTTCATAAATCATGTTCTAAGGTAATAAAGGCATAATGGTCAACATATGAGCAATTAACGGAAACATGCATATTAATTGGATAACTAATGAACCAAGGTGTATAATCACCGGTGAAATGGGTCACAATCGCGAAAAACAGGCTGCTGTCTGTTTTTTCTGGTTCTGGGCGTCCCACGCGGCCCGCCTCACCCTTTGCATATCCTCACGCGGGCCGGTAGGCCCTTAAAATCATATTTTTAAATTTTTATTTGTTTAGCAACTTGACCTTTGGCTTCGCGAAGGGGCAACTAAGGTTATTTGTTGCATTTTGACCCCCTTATAATTACCCACAAGGGCTTTATGACTTATACCCACTTTGCCAAGTCCCTGAACACTTCCGGTTAACCCGAAAAGTCTTAACTTTCAATGTTTGCACTTTAACCCCTCGCCTACGAATTTGGTCATAACTTTCTCATACGATAACGAAACATAGTGAAATTTTAATCGTGCATTCAAGTGAGTATAATTAATATTTACAAAGCTTCGGGTTTGTCAAAAGGTCACTCAGAGGTATATCTTTAAACATGTTGACACATTTAACCCCTGTAGTTTGTAATCTCTCACTTTTAGCTTCGTATGATCCATGATTTATTCGTTTGATGTTATAAACATCATGTAGGGTTATTATGAAGTATGTTTATCCATTGTTGACATTTTGAACCCTTATTTTCACATACTTTCTATGTTTGTCAACTTTAGTCCCTCTAAAGTATACTTTCTCACGTTCAAGCTGATGACACGTGTCAATACATTATAGGACGTGAATTTTCGAGGTGTTACATCCTCACCCCCTTAAAAGAAATCTCGGCCCGAGATTTACCGAAATAAAGGAAGTATTCTCTGCCTAATAATGGCAACTTACAGATGATTAGGAATTTGTATGATCTTATTTGTTGTTTCCAATGCAACTTTCAGATCCTGAATATTGGACTTACCAATCTATTGTCCTAACAACAGATGTTTAACATTTCATCTATACAAGGTCTCCAAAGGAGTAGCCTTAATACTTACATATCAATTATTAAAGAAAAACTTATCTTAAGGTGGTTATTCCAACCATTACTTAACTAATATTAAGGAATAGCTAATCCTTGTCGTTAGTCGAACAATTCGACGATCCTGGGTAGCTGATGGCAATTTCTTAATCGTTGCCTATTTAGGGTTACAGCATGCATGCATAAGCAATATGAACCGTCTTTCTTATTTAATAATATAACACCCTCAGAATATTGAGTCTGGCTATATGAGCCTATGTCTTAAAACCTACTAAATCAAGGTTTCGTTTATTCCATAATTAATATGGAGTTTTCACAATACTCTAGCCCACGGCGGGCGACAAATCTTAATTCTACCTGCCTTCCAGGAGGTAAGCAGGGACATCTTTTGAGAAGATAATTAAGATACAAGGAGGCTACAGAGATTTTCCATATCTCAGGCTCCTGTTCATCCATCATTGTTCGTGTCAAATGAGTGACACCTTTATGTTATAAGTCCTCGAATTCCTTAATCGGGAACATTTACTTGGAGAAAAAAAAAATTCCATTTTTGGATATCTTCTTTGAATACTACTAGTCGACTTTAGTACAATATGATCATTGGGATATCTTAGGGTTCCATGTATTAAACCTCCATGCTGATCAGACATGGAAATAATCTATGGGACACACTAGGATACGCCAATCCTCATATGACACTTTTATCAAACATAGTTTGGCATTCGCAGGCGATAGAAAACAATGAGAAAAATAATTAAAATAACATATGTTGTCGTACTCTATGCAAAGAAAGAGTGCTCTTAGATTTTCGGAAGGATTCCTTGCCGATTTATAAGAATCGGTTACTATGGTTTCCTTGGTAGTTATACCTTGTGGATGATAAAAATTTTATGGTTTATGAAGATTTATTATTGCCTGTATTAAAAACAGGACACTTAGCAGAAATTATCATTGATAAATGATAAGAAGTTTATTGTACAAGTGCTTATATTTAATCAATAATGGAAGTTTCACAAACTAGGCACCTAGCTCGGTTGGCTAGGCGCGCGAAAGGGTGCGGCCTAGACCCAGGTTCGATCTCGGGGACGGCCGGTTCCACCATTTTTGCGACTTATCGATTTTTTTACAGGAACAGAAAATAGTTCTGGTAAATTTTTCTACTTGTAAGTTTTACCTTACACTTAATATATATATAGTCCTTATGAAGGGTTTTAAAAACTTGTTATACTTATAGTTTATGAAGGATTTACTGGTATCCGAACCAAAATAAAACTCTTAGCATTTAAATTACTGATAAAATGCCAAGGAATGTACCTGATGTCATTATTTATGGGCTAGCCTAGGCATTTTAGGCGCTTTCAATTTTAGGCTTTACTTCCTCCGCCGCATTTCCTTTGGCATATTTAGGGCACGTAGTCTTGATGTGGCCTTTCTCATTACAGCCGAAACAGACTGCATTCTTCATGTCCTTACAGTCCAACGTTTTATGTCCCTTAGACTTGCAGATCCCACAAGCCCTGGGCTGCGATTTGGATTTTGGTTCGAACCTGCATTTCCCATAATGGCGCTTCATGCAGGTCTCACATACTGGTTTCTGGTCGGACTTTTGTTTGTTCTTTTTCTTAGAACTCTGGGAGTTATCTACCTCCCTTTTTCTTTTTAGTTCATCCTTTGCATCAGAGGCATGAACGAGATCCTTCTTAAGAGTAAGGAAATGTGGTCCGAGATAAAATTTGGACCGAGCAGCATGGGTCTCCTTTAACTTTTTCACAGCTCTCTTCACAGCTTTTCCAACGGCTGCATCTATCATAGTTTGAAGAACATCTTTGGAAATTCTAAGGTTTACAATTTCAGCATCATTAGCATGCGTCGCGTCATCAATGGCGCGATTTACTGTTGTCTTATCCGAGTTTGCCATACTCGATATTGGTTCCTAATACCAATAAAACAATTTCTTAGTTGAAATCCAACAACTACTATTTTTATTCAGATGGCCTTAATATATACTAACCATGGTGTCAATAACCTATACAGGCTATTATAGCACTAACATTCTTAATGAACGTTATTTAAAATATATTAATATTACTTAGCCTAGGTCGCAAAAGACCATCAATGGCATTAAAGATTCGGACCTAGTCCATCACTTTTCTGACAGAGGATCAAACGTCACATCTGTCTTTATTATATTAAAAAAATTTAGGTAGCTTGAAAGCTTGCCATAGGAATATCAGAAAAGAGTGATTCCTATTAGATATAAAATATCCATCTAAGGTTTGTTGGAGCATTTTCTAAAGTATCATCGGCCAATTTCTACCTCGAATTAAATGACCGAAGTCTTAATCAGGAGGAGACAACAGTTCTCTATAGTTATTGTTCAATATTGAATCATATGTGCCAGTATCAAGTAAATTTCTGCATAAACTGCTTGATAAGGAAAGGTACCTGCTATATAGTCATCCTTCTGCACCATCTCCTGGCGTTCACCCGGAAGACTCATGCGTTTATTTCCCTGGCCTTTCCCGGCTTCTTTATAAGCTTTGGGCAGTTGGTTTTGATGTGCCCTTCCTCGTTACAATTGTAACATGTGGCGTTCTTTAACCCCTTGCAATCTAAGGTTTTGTGACCCTTGGTCTTGCAAATTCCACACAATTTAGCGCGTGGGTCTATTGTACATTTTCCAAAATGCTGCTTTTTGCAGTTATTGCATTTGGGTCTGTTATCAGACTGACTCGAGTTCTTCCTAAACTCGGAATCCTTCCCGCGCTCCGAGTTTCCCTTCTTCTTCTTGTTATATCGATGAGAGTTTTCCTCCTCTCTTTCTCTTCTTCCCTCGTCAGAAGCCTTAACAGACTTAATTCTAATTGCATCTAAGGTGAGAGATAAGGATAAGTCCACCGCGGACCTATATGTGGTTGGCCTAGATGCTTTAACATTTCCTTTTATCTCTGGTGCTAGGCCTCCAATGAAACGCGCTATGCGTTTAGGTTCAGGGGTGACTAAATAAGGAACTAGGCGGGACATAGTGTTAAAACTTGTCACATATGCCTGGCAATCCAAATTCTCCATGACCAGAGTCAAGAAGTCTGATTCTATCTTTTCTACTTCATGCTGGGGGCAATAGTTTTCCTTGACTAATGCAACAAATTGCTCCCAAGATAAGTTGTAGAGTAGAACCTTTCCCGTGGCTTGGAGCAATGATCTCCACCATGCCAACGCTTCCCCTTTGAATGATTGTGAAACAAATTTCACAACATCTTGCTCCGCACAACCGCTGATGTCGACAACAGCGTCCATCTCATCGAGCCATGTCATGCAATCGATGGCCCCTTTTTCTCCTGTAAAGTCTCTGGGCTTGCAGGAGACGAAATATTTATATGAACAGGTCTTAACTGATGTCTCTTGATGAAACACAACTTGTCTAGATGGAATACTCCTTTGATTTGACAAGTCATGAACATCATCCTCCCTTGACTCATGTGTTTTAGGAGGGGGCTTACTATGAGCCACAGATAGAGTCTCAGAGTGGGTATCATTTGATTCATCATACTGTCGATCAAGAGCTCGAGCAACAGCATAATCTATTATTGCCTGCAGTTCTGCTCCAGTTACATTAATTCTGGTAGTATCATTGCTCTCCTTCAAGTGACTGTTAACTTCATCTAATCCATCCATGTAGCTTGATTGCTACATAAATATTAACAATGATTTATTCAGAGATTATTATGGAATCATCATCTTTGACGATTTATCAACCATGGTAATATAAACCATATTGGTTAACTTGTTAGTTATATTTAATTAGTATTTTCCATTATAATTTATCCTAGTTATAAAACATTAAGGATATTAAAGTGGCGCATAAGGCCTAGTCACAAGGACAGTTCTAAATTTTGTAAGCCATGATTTCAGAGAATCGAGGCATTAAGGTTTGAATCACGTTCATTACCTTCTCTTGACAGGGAGTTGTAGACTTCAACTGTCTTTTGTCTTTCAGGACAATAGATATAGCCCGTGGGCATTTCCCTTCTGAGGGATGGTTATAATGTGATCATCTTCTTAGATGCTATTAGTCGAGGTCGTATGGATCCTACCGACTATTATGCTTGGACCTGGTCCAACATTTTTAGACAGGAGGTCAAAGACCACCACTGTCGTTGTCTTATCGGACAACAAGTTTAGCCCGCAGGCACTTCATCACTATCGGATGTTTATAATATGATCATCTTATAGGATGACACAAGCCATGATTTCTAAATCACTAGGCTAGATAAGAAAATTAGAAGAATCCAATATAAGGATGACTGTTGTGATTTTATCGAATCACATTTGTCAGGAGTGCTAACACGTTCTTAGGTGTTAACAAGGATCTGAATCCATTGGGTAGGTTTCACCATCTTGGCCGCGTAGGCTAGATTTCACCTTTAAGATTCTTTTTAAAATGCCTACTGGCAGGGAAGGAAGGATATTTATTTTTATTCAGGATTTTTATCATAAATCCTAATTTATAATTTAATAATAGCACAAATGGCCTAGTCACGTAGACAAGTTTAATTTATAAGCCAAGATTTCAGAGAATCAGGGCAATTTATGAATTACTAATGGCACAAAAGGCCTAGTCACGTGGACAAGTTTAATTTATAAGCCATGATCGTCTGGGATCGAGGCATTTAGTAATAGCACAAAAGGCTTAGTCACATGGACAGGTTTAATTTATAAGCCATGATCGTCTGGGATCGAGGCATTTAGTAATAGCACAAAAGGCTTAGTCACGTGGACAAGTTTAATTTATAAGCCATGATCGTTTGGGATCGAGGCATTTAGGTGTGAATCAAAGTTCATTACCTTTTCTTGACAGGGAGCTGTAGGCTACCACCGTCTTTAGTCTCAGAGGACGTTAATTATAGCCCGTAGGCACTTCCCTTCTAAGGGATGTTATTTTCCATTCGTTTCATATTTCATGTTTAGAATGAAAACTTAATTTAATCAATCCATTACATGAAAATAGAAGTACAGAGTTGCCCTAAGCGGGTCTTTGAAGGGATAATGTGTCCTTAAAGGGACTGAAAGATAAATATGTCCTTATAAGGACTATCAAAGAAACGATCTGTAGCAAAAGGAGTTTCCTTTTCATTTTATTTCTGAATGCCTTCTCCTTGGGTGTTCGTTTCATTCTAGCCGCGGTACGAAGTTCAGCATCTCAGGGCTCCAGGTGTGGAGAACTCCTATTACGGCTTCTTCGCTTGGCGACGTATCCAATAAAAATTTGGAAGTAAAAATTTATAGATTAGGATTGAGAATATTCCTAAGTTAAGTCTAGACTCAGAAGATTTAGGAATATGCAATTGTGTCATTGAGATTAAACACAAAAAGCTAGTGTTTAATTCACTCAATGTTGGCTCTGATACCAACCTGTCACACCCCGATTTTCCACGTGTCACCGGTGGGCCCGGTGGGGGAGTATCGTGACGTGGTTGGCAACATCATGGTCAAACAACACAATATAATAATGCACAGCGGAAGCAAAAGATAAATATAGTACATTCCGAATATAAGTAATGTCAAAGTATTACAACGGAAGGTAAAGGATCCACAGGCGGATCAATAAAAGAAAACTGTTCAACAGACTTTAGGCATCTAGAACTTGCAAGATTCCCTAGTGACGCCCTGAGCTCCTAGCCAATTTCGCATAGTACCTGTCACTTAACATTTTGGAAAATACGTCAGTTTACACTGGTAAATACAATCAACTGACTCATTTTGGAAAAAGAGTTTGAAAAGTGATTCGAGTGCAAACGGCACAAAATATCTTGACACATTGATTAAAATGCACAGAGGCAAAATTAATCTTTTATACTTGGGACAATTTTATTAATAAAAATCTTGTATCCGATTTACATGGTTGTCCAACATTTAGGGCCGGTGATTATACAATACAAGCCGGACAAGATTAATCGACACACCACAAATATAATCTCACAAGAAGATACCCTTACGAGTGAGTATACGTTATACATATGCAACAGGAGGTGTTTTGCCTACACCTTGTGCTTACGTCGTGGCCATTCACTTTTTAAAATGAGCCAAGGATATCCAGGACACGGTCATTAACCCCCAATGTTATTTGTTATCAATCAATACAGATTAAAACGGGATTATGCAATTTAATCATCTCCGATTAAAAGGTTTCTACACCCGACCAAGCGGTATTTTTATAATACCGTATCCCAAGCCCGTATAAGGTAAAATAAGTTAAAAGTATTTACTTGAGCTAGCAATGCAATTTATACTCAGCCGTATATTCTAATCAGCAAGCACAAGTACTTCTACTGGGGCTCTCAATCTGGAACGAAGGTTTTATTAACCTATTAAATTCCTAACGGGTCTTATTTAAGTCGTAACTTAGACCGGTTAGTTTTAAGGAAAGGTTTACGGTTCAAAACGCATGATTAAGCGAAGACCGGAATAGAATGTGATTTAGACCCGACAAGTTTGGAGACTTGTATAATATGGGTAAACTAAACACATTCTGGATTTTGAGATAAAAATGATAAGGTTTGACCCGTTTCGGCTATTTTATGTAAACTTGTTACATAAACCGAACCGAACACGTAATAAGCGTAACGGGTATCCGAAAGAGTCATATACAGGTTTCCTAAGTTAATATGCTTCAAATATGTTGTGACATCAGTAGGATGTCTTTCATTATGCCCCGAACTAATTTAAACACAAACTATGCCCCGTAGGGGTAGTTTGGTCATTTTAAAGGTTGTAAAAGAGTTTAAATGTTTAACTGAGTTACAGGTCTGATGTAAACAGCAAACATACTCAATTTGATGAGCTATAACAGTAGGGTGAAGTATATATGTGAAATATATCATTTATAACCAAACTATGCACCGAAGGGGCATTTTGGTAATTTCACATAAGCCGAAAAGCTCAAAACTGAAGTCTGAGTTTATCAACCTTTGCTTACTGTTAAAATATCATAATTTGCCTCGTATATCAGTAGGTATCAACCCGGGTATGTTCAATATGATTTTAAAACGTACTATGCGTTAAAAACGCCAAATAAGGCGATTAAAGGCCATTTCCGGGTTTGATACTTAAATCTGATATTTTTATATTTCCAGAAGGCTTAAAATAATTTATTTATCATATGTGATCAGTAGCAAAAGGTTTGGAGTCATTTAGATAAGTAAAACTCATTTTATGGCCCGTAAGGGCAAAACCGATAATTACCGGATTAAGCCTACGACTACTAGTTATGCTCAGCCTAAAATTAATTAAAAATCTTTAAAAATCCCAAAATAATATATTATATCAGTGGGTATTAAGTTTGATACCAAAAAGTAGGCTTAACTAGGCTATACGCTAATTACGCCGTTTTATTAACATAAAGCTTTAATTTTGCGATATTGAGCATAACTCTTAATCTATAAGTCAAACTGATGTCAAACTTTTCATACAAGTTTATATATCAGTAACTAAGGTTTCTACACTTTTACATTTTCATAAATCATGTTCTAAGGTAATAAGGGCATAATGGTCAACATATGAGCAATTAACGGAAACATGCATATTAATTGGATAACTAATGAACCAAGGTGTATAATCACAGAGGGTTTTTCTAACATGTAACCTAATCTAATTAAAGCTCTGAGACATTTCTAAAATGTGCCTAAACGGGTCAGAACTGAAAGTTAAAGTGAAAGTCAAACTATGTGACTTTCGGTTCCGATCCGGGTCTAAACAGGAAATTGTCGGGTTGAACATGTTTAGACATGTTCTTACACTAATTACTAAGTTATAACAATGATCAAACAGGTTATATATGTTCTAGATAGCTAATTATGCATAAATGACATTTTAAGAATCCTGTTGACTTTTTAAGTACATGTTTGACCCGACAATTGAACTAGTTAGAGTGGTGATCAGGGGAAACCCTTTTGGGGTTTTATTACCCACATAAATACCAACTTATAACTACTTTTAATTCGAGATATGACTGAGCCATTATTGACTAATCTCGAAGTCAAACCGTAACTACGACGGTTTGACTTTTAGCTAATTAACTAAGCTAAAACTAATTAAAGAAGGACTAGCAAACTTACAAGAGTCCTATGCACGAATTATGATCACTTGAGGCTGCTTGATAGCTCCAGAAATGATCCAACAATGCAGGAGAAGTTGTGAGGAATGTTGTGAACTTGAAGGCCTTTATATAGTGATCCAAGACACCATAAAAGCTTGACATCTTAGTCTAACATCCATCCACAACTGATTAACACTTGTCCTAGAGCTTAGGGGGTGCCTAGGGGTCGTCCACATGTGAGAAAAACCGGTGAAATGGGTCACAATCGCGAAAAACAGGCTGCTGTCTGTTTTTTCTGGTTCTGGGCGTCCCACGCGGCCCGCCTCACCCTTTGCATATCCTCACGCGGGCCGCTAGGCCCTTAAAATCAGATTTTTAAATTTTTATTTGTTTAGCAACTTGACCTTTGGCTTCGCGAAGGGGCAACTAAGGTTATTTCTTGCATTTTGACCCCCTTATAATTACCCACAAGGGCTTTATGACTTATACCCACTTTGCCAAGTCCCTGAACACTTCCGGTTAACCCGAAAAGTCTTAACTTTCAATGTTTGCACTTTAACCCCTCGCCTACGAATTTGGTCATAACTTTCTCATACGATAACGAAACATAGTGAAATTTTAATCGTGCATTCAAGTGAGTATAATTAATATTTACAAAGCTTCGGGTTTGTCAAAAGGTCACTCAGAGGTATATCTTTAAACATGTTGACACATTTAACCCCTGTAGTTTGTAATCTCTCACTTTTAGCTTCGTATGATCCATGATTTATTCGTTTGATGTTATAAACATCATGTAGGGTTATTATGAAGTATGTTTATCCATTGTTGACATTTTGAACCCTTATTTTCACGTACTTTCTATGTTTGTCAACTTTAGTCCCTCTAAAGTATACTTTCTCACGTTCAAGCTGATGACACGTGTCAATACATTATAGGACGTGAATTTTCGAGGTGTTACAGTTACCACGACTCATAGTCTTAAAGACTTTCTCATTTCGGGGCCCTCCAGTATCGGCACGTGATGACAATAATTGCCTTCATCCCTTTTCTTTGAGGCTTTGATGGACCATGTGGTTGGGTATGTCCAGGCAACTCCTAAATCGATCATGTCCTTGACCTTCAATTTTGGTAAAATTTATCCATATCCAGCCACTTTTAACATCTTCTAAGGTCTGCAGAGAGTTAAACACCACCACTCACCACCACCGCCCACCACCACCACAATTCGCCACCACCGTCCACCACTTGCTACTGTCCATCACCACCACCACCGTCCACTGTCCATCACCACCACCACCATTGTCCACCACCACCACCATCGTCCACCACCACCGTCCACCACCCACTACCATCCATCACCACCACCGTCCACCACCCACCACCACCGTCTACCACCATCACCATCCAATACCACCACCACCGTCCGTACACCACCACCAGTTTATTTTAAAAATCTGCATACGTTAAAAAACAAACAATCTTCTTCTTACAAACTGCAGAGGTTTGGTCCACCTCTTCTTCTACAGATGTCTACAGATGTAATCTACAAACTACAGACATTTTAACCCTTAAAAAACAAACTCCATCCTTGTCTCGTGCAGTTGATGCACCATTTAAGTCATTTTGACTTTAACAATGAGTAAATTGCATTTAATTTATGTAATCTACAAGCTACAGACATTTTAACCCTTAAAAAACAAACTCCATCCTTGTCTCGTGCAGTTGATGCACCATTTAAGTCATTTTGACTTTAACAATGAGTAAATTGCATTTAATTTAATAGAGAGTAAATTGGATTTGACTTTAAAAGTATAGTCATAAATAACGAAGACTTTAATCAGAAAGACTTATTAATTTTTCATTCTCTTTTGTTTAGATTTTTTTTTTTTTTTTTTTTTTTGGAACGGCTTTTTTAGGTGGGGCCCGATCTATCGGGACCTTTTTCAACCCTGGGCCTAGCCAGGCTCCCAACTACCGGACGATCTGGGGTCAGTCCGGAGCCACCTGTGCGGGAACCTTCAAAGAAGTAAACCCTCACACCTCCGTTGCAGCCCACGGGGATCGAACCGGCGACCTCTGGTACAGCCCCAAGTCCTTCCACCGCTGGGCTACAACATCATCGGCTCTTTTGTTTAGATAACGAAGACTTTAATCAGAAAGACTTATTGATTTTTCATTTTCTTTTGTTTAGAACGTAACCAAATGGCTTGTAGCCTGGTAGTATTAAGGGTAATTGCACGGTACCCCTGACCGCGGAAGGGATCTCCCTTCCCAGTTCACCACCCGACAAGGATCCCTGGCGGCAAATACCCATAGCCATCAAAGAGGGGTAAAAAACATGTTTCAAACCCGAGACCTCGAGTGTCCTCGGTCCGGCTTTAAAGCGGGTGTCGGTGGCCACCAAAGTGGCACTAATGGGAATTGAACTTGGGTCTCCATTGGAGAACCCAAGTCACTCCACCACTAGGCCACTTGTGGTGGTTAGCCTGGTAGTATTAAGGAATGAGATAACTGGCAAGGCAACTCTGACAAATGGAGTGGGTTCTAGTCTTGTAATAGATGTGTGTGTAACAATTTAAAAATTAATTTAGGAGTTAATTACTGTTTTCGTCCCTTTGGTTTGTAAATAATCACTATTTCAGTCCATTAGTTTAAAAATTGAAATTTCAGTCCCTGTGGTTTCACTTTCGTAACCATTTCAGTCCACCTCGTAACCATTTTAGTCCCTGTACTTACAGTCTTACAGAATAAATGGATTGAAATGGTTACGAAAGTGAAACCACATGAACTGAAATGGTTACGAAAGTGAAACCATAGGGACTGAAATCGCAATTTTTAAACTAATGTACTGAAATAGTGATTTTTGACAAACCACATGGACGAAAACAGTAATTAACTCTTAGATTAGTGGATGAGTGAGTTTGCCGTTTTAGAAAAAAATCAGCTAAAAACAATGAAAAAGCATGTTTGATAATTTGACTAAATGAAAACTTGAATTATTTATAAGTTTAACATGATACACTATTAAGTGCACGATTTATAATTCAACTTGGTCACACAAATTAATCTGTCAAATACTATACACTAACGGTTTATAAACAAAATACTAATTCAGCTTTATTAAGATATAAAACGTTGCGATTGGTATAATTATATAGATCAACACGAGAGTACTTAGAAAGTTGGGGGCTCTTTGGTAGCCTCTGAATGGTCATTAAGAGACTACCTCTTAATGGAACCATTAAGAATTTTACCAATGAGAAGGTAGAAGAATGTGACATGTGATGATTTACCATTCAGAGGTTACCTCTTAACCATTCAGACTTGAGGTTACCTCTTATTCATTCAGAGGTTTTAAACCATTAAGAGGTAGCATCTGAATGGTCATTAAGAGGCTACCAAACAGCCCCTTAATGTTGATTTACATGAGAAACAACTTAATGTAAAGAAATGTTAATCAAATGCACAACTCTTTCGTATGAATTCATATGTTAATCAACATTGATTAAAATGATATATTATATGTGAACTTCTATTAACTTTCAACAAAATGTAAATCTACAAATACCTAGTTGTATTTACACACTGTAATTAGTTTACATGGAAACTAATATTTTGATGATCTAGTAAAACAAAAAAACTAATAGAAGTATATTAAGTGTTGTGTTTGCAGGTTAAAAAAACGATTGTTTATGATGTAATTTGTTTGATTTAACTTTTTTTAGAACTGTATGTTTGATTTAACTATTATGCATTTTAGGACACTTTCGTTTGAAAAAATAAAATAAATAAAAGAGTTTTTTTTTTTGTTTTTTTTTGTTTTAAATTCTGATAAGGTGGTCTTGCTTTTTTACCTACAAAGCAAAACTTCGAAATGGTACAAAATAGTGAAATACAATTTAGTGTAAAACACTAAGGCTGTACCGGGCGTCCATCGGGGAAGGCGAGTGGTGACTGGTCACCGCGGGTTAACACCACCGACAACCCCGGTTGTAATGCGTGTAACGTTTGGTTTTTTTTTTGACCGTTGGAACATTTTCAATGGCGATAATGTTGTTTGATTTATAAAAAAATTACATTGTATTATTTAAAACCACCATTCACAAACCATTTCTCACACATTAAAGCGTTTATAACCAAAATACAAATCAAACACAAAATGTGTATAAACAAAAAAAAGTTGATGCCACCAAAAAGGTTCTACTCGTCGAGGATCGGGTTCGAACTCGAAGGGACGGGTCTCGCATATGAGGCGAGGCGGTTCAAGCGGTCTTAGTGTACCGATTCAATCCCCACTCGGGTATATACACCACACCCTCAACCTCAACTTTTTTACTCCCAAACTTCACAAACAACTTTTTACACCACCCAACCTCAACCAAAATTTCCACCACAAGTATTTTCACACCCACACGGTATAACAATGGTTGCACTCGGTCGGTTCAAAATTTCCATGGAAGTGCAAACCGGATTCGGTGAGAGGGGGGGGGGGGGGGGGGATGGGTGTGTGATGGGGTCCATTCTTTCTCAACCAATCACACATTTTTTTTCTTTTTCTTTTTAAAAAATAGTTTACCTAAACCCCATTAGGTAAACCACCGCCAACGTTTTTTGAGCATTAGGTAAACAATTTAGGTGAATTGATGTGACACTGTCTTGATTGGGTGAATGAGAAGTTTGCCTATTCCAAATGTTTAACCACTTTCTTCACCCTTATTTACTTTTAACTACATGTTTACCATCAGAATTGCTTTAATCAACTTGAGGAAATGATTTTATAAGTCAACTTTTGTCACTATATAACCCTTGAGCTTGTACTTGTTTAGAGACCATCTCTCACTCTCATATTCTCACTCTTTAAGACACAATGGAAACTTCTACAAAAAGGTAACTTCTTTTAGATTGTGGTCGTTTTATTTATTGAGAGAAAAGTTATATTATTTTTTCTTTCTTCAATTTCTTGTATTACAGTAATACAAATATAAAAATATATTTCTTTCTCATTCATACCGGAGAATTCAATGGTAAATGCATGTTTTTACACAGGATATGCAGTGAAATAAGTATTGTTTTGTAAGGGTTTAGGGATGGTTGAAGAAGTCATTAGGCGCTCTCAAGTCGGTCGACTGGGAGTTGCGAGTACTAGGTTTAGGGGAATAGTACTCAGGGAATACTCAGACATGTTTAATTATAAAAAAATAGCTTTCGGGAAATTATATACGCGTTAGATATGATAATTTTACTGATATTTATAACAAAATACGTGAATGTAAATATAAAATAAAAAATACATGTTCAAATTGTTAAATATTTCAAGAATTATCATTCATTCTTTGAAATATGATATTCATTCTTCAATATGATAGACATAATTTGTTTCATTTTTTTAAGTCAAACTCGGCTGAATTGACCAACTAGATCCGATTCTGACCAAGGTTGACTACGTTTGATCGAATCTGGGTAATTAGGTGGAGTTGAAGAAAGTCTCCTCAGTAACCTACCTTGTAGTGATTACTCGACAAGTACTTGGTCTCCGAGACCTTATTTTATAACATTGGGTGTAGGGGGCAGCCATCGCAGGAACCCAATTCAACCCAGCCCATCAGCCAAAGCCAATAGGATATATGCCACCTTAATTAGCCCATTAAAACCCACTTCAACCTAAATAGGATGACGCACCCACTTAGCTCAACCTATTACCCAAACCTTTTTTTTAAATTAAAAAAACTAATCATTTAAGTAACAAAAAGACACTTTCATTAAATAAATAAAACACAATTACAATACTTGAAATAATAAAAACATGATGTCATAATTCCTTATCAACTAAAATTTTCTGTTGGGCCCTTACTTAGATAAATGATTGTTGGGCTTTGATGGGTGGCCCCACTACACAGGCCCATCCACTGAAAACTTGGTAACCAGGGTCCAAAATGGTAGGGACAGGTGAGCAGCCCACTGGCGGAGCTTCTTTGGGGCTGGGATGCCCTGCCCTGTCGGTTTTTTCGCTCGTAGTGTTAAATTTTATCGAAAATTTCAGGAAAAAATATTTTTGTAATAAAATATTGGATTTTTAAGAGCCCGGCCCCACCGATTTGGATTTCAAGAGTCCGACCGTAGCCGAGTTTTCGTCCAAGCTCCGCCATTGGAGCAACCTTCATCTCCTCCCGAGTCCCAAGTTTATTAACCCGCTCAAGCAACTCACTCCGCAACCCGGTTAGGTTGAGGCGGTCTCTCTAGTCAACTCGCAGGGATGGCGAGTTAGACACCCCTTGCACCTTGTGCATACCTAACAAATCACGCACCATCAATGAGCTATAGACCTGTTTCTAATTCTATCAAGAACACATCACTAATGATGTTTTTTTTATGTGAATAAATTTAACTGACTTTATTATGATTAATAAATTATTAAATCATACAAATGTGAAACAAGAAATTTTAATAAAAACATTTTGAATACAAAATAAAAATAATGGTTTGTCATTTTATACATTTTTCATTTTATATTCAAATATAATTTTGTTTACAAGGGTTTTTAGCTAAAAAGATTTAGAGTTAACACTCAAGCAAGTTTTGAAGTGTTCATTTATAATATCAATACAAGGCTTTTTACCTTAATTTTGCTTGATTAATATGAAACTTACTTGCTGATAGGTTGGTAGGAAAAGTTGCTTTGATAACAGGAGCAGCAAGCGGCATTGGAGAGTGTACTGCAAAACTCTTTGCTAAACATGGAGCCAAAATTGTAATTGCAGATATCCAAGACGAGCTTGGTCAAGCGGTTTGTGATGCCATAGGCTCATCTAACTCAATATATGTCCATTGTGATGTAACCAAAGAAGAAGATGTCAAAAAAACTATAGATACTGCGATCACCACATACGGAAAACTTGACATCATGTTCAATAATGCAGGAATTATAGATTCTAACAAGCCACACATCTTTGATAATGAAAAGTCTGACTTCGAGCGTGTGCTTAGTGTTAATGTCATTGGTGTCTTTCTAGGCATGAAACATGCTGCTAGAGTTATGGTTCCCGTAAAAACAGGCTCAATAATCTCAACTGCGAGTGTTGCATCAAATATTGGTGGAATCTCGACACATGCTTATTGTAGTGCAAAACACGCTGTAGTCGGTTTGACCAAAAATTTGGCTGTAGAGCTTGGACAATTTGGAATTCGAGTTAACTGTTTGTCCCCTCATGGAATCGCGACACCATTTTCCACAAAAAATTTCAAGCTTGAAGCCGACGCTAATGTAGAGGAGGTTATAGAGAATGTGATACACTTGACAGGGAACCTCAAGGGTGTTAAATTGAAAACTGATGATATCGCCAATGCTGCTCTTTTTCTAGCAAGTGATGAGGCCAAGTACATTAGTGGACAAAACCTTTTTATTGATGGTGGGTTTAGCATTGTTAATCCATCACTCAATAATTTTAACCCAACAAGCTTGTTATAGTTCTATGTTTTGAAGGGTAAAATATGGTTTTATATATCTATGTGAGTTTGCAATCTATGAAAATAAAGTTGCCTTAAATGAGCAACCATTGGAATCGATGTAAGTTTGCAATAAACATATATCTATGGATTAATATCCATAGTTTATAAACTTGAATTTACATTTCCATATCTTTAGCACCTTTTACATTTATTTTTATGACCAAACTATATATTACAGAAAATCAGATTATTTATAAGAAAATCGAATCAACTTATTATAATAAACAAATAGTTTAATTAGTAAAATAATTTATAGAAATTAAAGTAATGCATTAGAGAAATCAAAATAGTGTAAAAAAAAGAAATTAATGTTTTTATAATTAAAACTTACATTTTTTTTATTACTATACTCAATTGCTACATTTAAAATAAATATAGTCTACAACTCATAAATGTGTGTGATACAAGTCATGAATCCAATTAAAAGCTAAATGAGCATAAATATGAAAAAAAGAAAAAGAAAAAAAAAGGGTCCTGATAAATTCACATGGTATCCAGTGTTGTAGAAGGCGCTAGGCGCTAGTCGGGCGGTGAGGTACCGCCTAGGGATTAATCGGGATTAATCGGGATTAATCGGATTGGGATTTTTATATGTATTTTTTCAAAATTATATATATATACCCAATAATATAAAAATAATACTTCAAAATTCACATAAATACTTCAAGTTTCAGATAGTATGGTTCGATTTTGACCGATTTTGACTGATTCTGACCAATTTTGACCGCCTAGGACCGCCTGGGACCGCCTGGGACCGATTTTAACCGATTAATATAGGCCGATTAATCCGATTTTTGACCGCCTAGGACCGCCTAGGACCGATTTTGACCGACTCCGATTAATTGGCCGACTAGCTCAAAATTAGTCAGTAACTAGCCGCCTAGCGCCTAGGCGCCGATTAATCGGCCGCCTAGGCCGATTTTTGCAACACTGATGGTATCATCTTATTCTAACATGGTTGATACGGGCCGTATAAGGTTATACGGCCCGTATCAACCATGTTAGAATAAGATGATACTGTGGTCGTATATATATTATACGACGATGTTATACGGCTCGTATATATCTATACGACCCGTATACAATGATTTTCGTTTTTTTATTATTTTATTACTATTTGACGCGACGTATTATTACTCGATTCGATGTTATATTCCTCGAATCTCGTGCGAGTTATGTGATTAGACTTTAGATTCCTCGATTCGCGTGTTAATCATTTGAAACGATGTAATATTCCGTAAAATTCTCTATATAAACGACACTAATTTCATTCATTTTCATTCAACTTCTATTCGTTTCTTCTATTTTTCTCTGTATTCAAATTATTTACGCTATAATGTCGGGTTGGGGTGACTTTTTTAATGTGTTTGGTAACGAGGCGAATCAGGGGAATGAAGATAACAAAGCGGACATGTTTGATCTGAATGCTCCGTTCGATCCCATTCTTGCGTCTGGTTCAGGTCAGGATACTTGGGGTTTGGATGCCATTCAGCCTAATTATGCTGGTTATTATCCATCGCAACACCCGGTTAATTTTGAAGCCCCTCCTGTTAGTGTTGGACCGCCGACTGATAGTTCTCATTCTCCTCCCATAAGTTGTGGACCGCCCGAGGGTCCAAATGCTGAACAAGAACGTAGTGAGTTTCAAAACAAGGAGGTACAACATTTATTTATACGTTTATTTGTTGTATGTTAACTATTTTAGTGTTTTTACGTTTGATGTTGTTTTTATTAAAATCTTAGATTAGGGTTGCTCAACGGGTCATGTTCGCGGGTTGGTGGGTTCAACCCAACCTGAACCTGAAAATTTTACACAAACCCGAACCCGACCCGAACTCGAAAATCGTATCATACATAAGAACCCGAACACGACCCGAAGTTTCATGGGTTGACCCGAACACGACCCATTAAACCCGAATTATTTTTTTTCTGAAATTAATATATTAAAGTTAAAATTTACTTAAAAAACACAAATATATATATATACATATATATAATATCATATTTAAGTTATAAAATCTATGTTAATTTCTCTTTTTAACTTATAATCATGGCATAAAAATACGCACCCCATTTAATTTATATATATTGTAAAAAATATTTAAATATAGTATAAATGTGTAACGGGTCAACCCGCTGATCGGAGTGTCGCGCTCCGGTCAAAAATAATATTTATAAACCCAAATTACCCTTAACAAATAGTTAGTGGTAGTAAGGGGTCGAACCACGAAGAGTATGTGGTTTGCGTATGGATTAGATTGAATTATGAAAAGGTGTCACTATTATGAAGCTTGCTATTTTGTTTTTATGTATTTTTGATTGATTGAAAAGATGTGAATTAAACTACTAAAATGAAAGGATTAATTAATAACTAACGATCAACAAATTGCAAGAGTTGAAATTGATTGTTTGAACAATATAGAGAAAACAAGGTTCACACCCGGTTCGGTAATTGCAATCCTAAGGTTTCTACACGTTTTAGATTCAATTCAATTGCAAAGATGATTAATGAATTTAGTGTTGCGAGGCTTAGGTGCCAAAAGCTATCAACGTTATAGACAACGGACCACAATGCACTTCGTTACCAAGAACATGTAAACTCTAACCTAGACAAGGCATAATTGCACATAAACATTTCATAAAGTCAAATTTAATCTTCACTCGACAATTTATGAATTCAATACAAATGCAAGACAATTGTCATAAGCTTCAAAATCAACTAGCAAGTTGTCACAAAATCAAACCAAGAACATTGTTTAAACCCTAGACTTACAAAAACCTACACCGGGGTGAAACCTCCAAGAAACTAGCCGCTCATGGTCGAAGGAACTCGATCACCGGAGGTTGAGAACACGAACATCATCATCTTAAAGTCTTGAAGTTGTGAATATGGTGGTTAGGTTAGGTTTGGAGTGGTTGATGGTGATGAACGGATTGAAGGATGAATGGTGATTAGGGTTATGGAATGAATGATTGATGATGAATTGGATGATGATTCGGGTTGTAAGAATGATGATAGATGGAATGGTTGATTCAATGGTAGGTGAAAAAAGTCATAGGTAAAAGGCTCCAAGAATGGTTTCAAACTTCAAAGTGTTGTGTAACTCCCAAATTAAATGCCAACAACCCTTTTGATTCATTCCAATAGCATAAAATTCAATATTTTGCGATCTCAATTCCGTCGAACCGTCGCCGACGGCCATAAGGTCCGTCGCTGACGGTGTGTGATAAATAAAAAATGGCTGACGGCCTATTTCTCTGTCTACGGTGCAATTTCAGCGACGACATTTTATAATATCCGTCGGCGACGGCTCCTATTCACGTCGGCGACGGTGCATGGATGTTAACTTTGTTATTTGCGTTGACTATGAAACTGCACATGTACAAACAGCCAAGTTTAATGATGATGATGATGTTGTTGTCGCATGTGGCTCTCCAAATCACGTGACTACCAAAAGATCAGCCGCCATTTGATGATTATGAAACTGTTGATTCATGATGGTGGCTCCAATATTCGATGATTGTGGGTGCTGCCCAATGTCAAAAGTCCCATTCACATTCACGTGAGTATGGCTCTAATTTTTTTCCTAGATGTGCCGCCCACAAGATGTATGGCCCAATCAGGCCAGCCGCCCAAGATGTGTGGCCCAATCAAAACAAAGGTCCAAAAGGCTTCTCCAAAGTTCACGTGAATTGTAGACTCCTTTCAATTATATTGGTGTGAGGTTGTGATTGAATATGTATATGGCTACCTTTATCGATGATATGATATATAAAAATATCCTTTTCAAAAGTCTGCCATATTTGTCTTTTGTCTCTAAGTTATATCTCGGCCCGAATCAATATGAATTCCCTTGTTTATCATCTTCGAACATTTCGCATCATCTCTAACCACTTTAACTTTACTGAATTACGCGTTTTACCTGTAAAATCATAAATACCCGTAGTTATCATACTCACGACGCGTAATCACTTAAAACACAATTAAATATGTAATTTAACACACTTAGCTCTCGTGTTTCACACCTTCCATCACCCGCCATCCCGACCATGTTGACCCGAACCCGACCCGTTAACCCAAACGGGTTCGCAGGTTCAACCTGAAACTGACCCGAACCCGTTTATACTAAAACTAAACCTGGGTTAATCATTTGAGTTAATCATTAATTGACACATATAAGTGTTTCCGTTAGAAATTCGCTAGCATTGATGAATTGGTAGAGTGGTGTAGAGACATCGGACGCGTAAATGGCTACGCCCTCGTCACAAAACGCACCATCTACGATAAACCCCATAGTTGTCAGCCGGTAAAAATTTGGCTTACGTGCAATTGTGCCGGAAATTACAAATCAACAGCGACGGTCAGACGCAGCGGGACTAGGAAAACCAGTTGCAAGTTCCAACTGGTCGGGACATACAGAAAGAGGTTAGGTTACTGGGATCTAAGGGTTGAGGAAGCTAAACATAACCACGAGCCATTTCTGTATCCAGAGGGTCATCCGTCCCTAATGAGGCTGACTCCATCGGAAGAGAGGACGGTGGAGCAAATGACGCATCAGAACATAAAACCACGAGACATTCTTGCTGCCATTAAAGAACAGAACCCCCATAATGTCTCAACAAGAAACACCATATACAACGCTCGAGCCAAATTGGGTCGAATGGAACAAGTCGGCGAGACTCCAATGCAGATACTTTTCGACCGGTTGGAGAAGGTTGGGTTTGTTTTTTTACCACAGAACATCTCAAAACGGCGAACGGGTCGAGGATGTTTTCTTCATCCACCCGGAGTCGAACATGTTGTGGCGCGCCTTCCCGCATGTGTTGCTTATAGACGCCACCTACAAGACGAATCGGTACAAAATGCCGCTAGTCCAGATTATCGGTCTTACATCCACGTTGATGTCGTTTTGCATTGCTCATGCGTTCGTAAGCAACGAGAAATAGGAAAACTTCACATGGGTTCTACAGAGGTTGAAACACTCATTAGACAGTGTTATGGAACCCCGTGTAATAGTAATGGATAGAGATCGCGCACTAATGAACGCATGTGCAACCGTGTTTCCCAGGGCTAGACATTCATTGTGTAGGTGGCACATACAGCAAAACATCTTCAAACATTGCAGGAAAAGCTTTAAAACAGAGGATAAATGGGAGAGGTTTCTTTACAAGTGGGGCGAGCTAATTAACTCAATGACCAATCTTGACTACAACTACTGGTACGAGCGAATACGATCAAACTTGCCACGCAAAAAAACCGACGGTAAGTTTTATATAATTTTTGTTTAATAATCGTATTTATTTGACTTGTCTTAACTGCACTTGACTTTGATTACAGAGATTATGATCTATTTGGATTCAATCTGGTTACAACCATATAGAGATCGGTTTGTTTCGTTCTGGAGCGACCAACATCTGAACTTCGGTCAACGTACAACGAACAGGGCAGAGGGTCAACATGCCCTTTTGAAGCAGTACCTAGGCGACTCTAATTACACCCTGGAGAAAGTGGTACCACTTATCGATAAGCTCATAAGAAACCAGGTGACAGAAATCAAAGGTAGCATTGAAACAAGAAGGAGCCGAACATTGGGTCATCATAACAAACCAATATTTATTCTCCTACTAAAGAAGGTTTCACATGCCTGCCTAGAGTTGATATTAGACGAAGTAAATGAAATAGAAAAATTAAAGTTATATAACCGTACATGCGCGTGCCGTTTGTATACAAGCTGTGGGTTTGCCGTGCGCGTGTCGGTTGGAACCGTATACAACGAATGGTAATACATTATTCGACCAACCACATTTTATAATCATAGCCTTTCATCACGCAAAATCTTATTGACGTTTTATGTTGTTTGTTGATATGTTTCTTAGGTCAAATGATCCCGTTGGAGTTGATAGACCCTTTTTATAGAAAGTTAAATTTGGACTCCATAGTGGAACCGAGCAAGGTGGACTCTTTCGACTTAGACGGCGAATTTGCGCTTCTCAAACAACATTTAAGTGCTCAGCCGAGAGAACTCAAGAAAAACTTGATTCAAAAGATGAAGGAGTTGGTACAACTCAATAAGACGAAGCTTAAACAACCAGTTGTGCAAAAAAACACACGGGGTCGTCCAACTTTAAAAGCTCAGCAACAAAGGAAGGATGATTCGTTTACGGAGCCTTCAAGACACAACTTTTTTACAACGCAGGACCAGTATATTGATTCACAAGATGGGTTTGGCACACAGGAGTCAAAGATCGAACCTACCAGGCACAGCTCGTTTGTCGAGTCACAAAGTTATTGTACTGAAACACCTATGTTCTTCGGCGAGATTGCGAAAGGCGCTAAGATTTGGAAAACGAAAAACAAGGTCGCAAAATCAAAGGAAGAGCAACTAGACTTACCTTTGCTGCCTGTCGGACAAGTTAATATGTTCATGCACTTCAAAAAGTTCATTCCACCGTGCTTCTATCCACACCTCAGTCACATACAAAATGTGCAGGGTGATGGTAATTGTGGGTTTCGATCTATAGCGGTCGGCTTATTGCTTAAAGAGTGGCAGTGGCCGTTCATACGGGAGCATCTTCATGATGAGTGCAACCGGTTCCACGAATTTTGGAAAAAGATAAATGAAGTTCAGTATCAACAAGTTCTGGAATCATTAGTTTGGTCAAACCATATAGACGGAGCACCTCGACATAAGTGGCTACAAATGCCATTCACGGGGCTTCTGATAGCAAACCGGTGGAATGTCATTTGTCTCTTATTAAGTGACCTTGGTTGTGCTTCATTTTTTCCCATGTTCAGAACAGCCGAAGAAAGTATTCCGCATCGAACAGTCGCGCTTGTACATGTACACAGGAACCATTTTATTCACGTCAGATTAGAAGGGGAATATCCAATGCCAACCCCATCAGGATACTGGCGACAACCGACACAGAATACGCCAGCAGAAAGTTGGTATCATTATTACAAGGAACGTGTTGACCAATATAATACGATCGTTGATGAATATAGGACTAGGGATTACATAGATTTAGGTGCCTATGAATATAAAATGTTATTTGCATGTTTTGACAATTTGTAATGATCAACATACACGTTATATAAATGTTTTGGCAACTTTTTGAAATTGAACTTGAAAAAACGTTTAAACGAATCAATTTGCTTGTTTTGACAATTTGTAATGATAAACATACACGTTATATAAATGTTTTGGCAACTTGTTGAAATTGAATTTGAAAAAACGTTTAAACGAATCAACGTTAACGCATACCGACCGTATTTTCGTCAGTTCCGCATATAGTAATTGAAAAAAATGAAAAATACTGAATTGTATACGGGCCGTATAAAAATTACGCCTCATATACTGACGTGTGCGTATATATACATAATTTTGCAATGAATTTACACACGATTTAGTTTTAAATTTATAAAAGTGTTTATTACTTTTACATCAAAACACACACGAAAGAGGCAAGTGTACCCCATCATATATGTAGTAAAGTATCGGTAAGAACCAAGTATCGATCCAAGGAAATGGGCAGAGAAATAATACTAGACCTTTGTCACTAAACTACCGGTAAAAACATAAGTTTTGTTTGATTTTAATTAAACTAAAGTAAGCGTAAACAAATACATAATAAAAACATAATAAATAATAGATAAATAGCCTTGCTTAATACACAACCACAGCATGTCAACTAAGTCGGTTTTGGCATTAGAAGCATTCGGTCAATTTTCCAATTTAAGACAATTAGTATCCCTTTCGGGAATCCTAACATGACAATCATTCGGAAAGCTAAAACGATAAACACACTTTAACCACCTAAAATTGTTCTTTAACGTGCAATTGATAAATGTCTATGAAAATCTCTTAAAAATAAGTTAGTCATCCGTTAGGAGTTTTCTAACCTCACTTAAACAAGGAAAGCGACACCGATAAACACAATGTAACCACCAACTGTCAAGCATAAACTAGATTAAATCACAACCGAGTTCATTTTACAAATCTTGCACAATAATTCACCAAGATAGCAATTTTGGCCTAAACTACTAACTAAGCTAACAAATCATAGCCAGAATTTATAACGACACCATCTAACCCGTTAAGGTCCTTACGTGACGGCAAGCTCTCTTGATTAACAATAATTACATTTTATTAAATCACTAACCATTTCTAGTATCATGATGCACACATTTAAACCAAGCTAAACTAGTTAACCAAGTTCAAAGTTTACTAATACAAGATTAATTAAGCTTCATTTTTCAACTATCTTAACTAACCAAATACCAATCATCCAATACAATTACTTATAATCAAGAAATCAATATCAATAACAAGGTTGCAAACTAATCATCAAAGATTAACATAGAAAATACTTCCAAATGTCATTACAAACAAAGTTTAACATACTAATGGCTATAATTAAGCAAGGGATTGTTGTGTTTTTGCCCAAAGGCTACAATAATACATAAACATTAATCTAAATGCTTGAAAGATTAACAAAAACATGGAAAGATTAGAAAACCAAACCATAAACAAGCATAAGATTAAGAATCCGGATAGTAATGGAGCTAAACGGCACAATGCGACTTGAATCCGGGTCAAAAGCACAGCCTTCGGAGCCTGTAAAATCGCCTGTGAAGCTCCCAAAATTCCAGAATATCGAACAGAATGTTTCTGCAAGTTTTTTATATTTTTTCGATGTCGCACGGTCGTTCTTCCTGTTGCACGACCGTGCACTTTAAGCAATTATTGGAGTATGGTGCACTATACTGCATGACGTCACAGATCTTGACCAGTCGTAGGTCACGCACGACCGTTCTTCAGATGGCACGGTCGTTCGTTACCGGGTTCTTGTTGCACGCTGAGTCGCACTGGTCGTTCAGTTCCGAGGTTTGGCTGAATCATCGGATCCGCACGGGGTGCAAGATGTGGAACGACCGTGCATCACCGGAATGGCCTTGAATGCCTTGCACGCTGAGTCGCACCCTCGTTCATTGCCGGGCTGATCATTATTTATCGGAGATGCACGGTCGTGCATTAGGTCGCACGACCGTTCCACACGCCCAGGTCAGTTTTCTAACAGAAGGTTCGCAGCTTCGTCGTTTTGTCCGGAAAGTCCTCGTTTTTGCTATCATCTTGTCTGGTATGCTGTTTTAGGCCTGTAAACAAAAGTGTAGATGATTAAGCATCTGAATGACGGTTTTACGGCCGAAAACGCATAAAATAGGGGTAAAACGGGGGACTAAAATATGTGTAAATTAGCGAATATCATATATCGTGATCGTATATTAAGTATACGACAAAATTAAAATAAATTAAATTAGTGTATACGGGTCGTTTACTTTTATACGGCCCGTATACAAAGGAAAAAAGATCGTATAAGTTTTATACGACCTCATTTCCACCATACGGCCTCAACATTCCACCAAAAATTCTCTCGGTTTTCTCTCGGATCGTTCTTGGACAACGTTCTTCGGCGTTTTTGGCGTTTTCTTCTCGTTCTTCCTATACGGTACGTTTTCGTATAGTAAACTTTTAAATTCCGTAACATGTTAGATTATGGTCTTGTATAGTAAAGCGTAGATAGGCGTAACGATTACGATTGTATAATTCAATTTGAAAAAAAAAATTGAAACAGAAAATTGTAACTGATTATTCAAGTGTATACGGTCGTATATATCGTATACGATCGTATAATGTTTGAATATTCAAACATTATATGATCGTATAGGATATATACGACCGTATACACTTGAATAATCAAAGGTTATACGATCATATACATTATATACGCTCGTATAACGTTTGAATATTCAAACATTATACGATCGTATATTTATATACGGTCGTATACTTGTTGAATATTCAAACTGTCACACCCCCAAAATCCACATGTGGAGTATCACCGCTTGGAGGCGTGACTGACCAGGATCCAGCCACCAATCATATTGAACAAGCATGTAAGTAATTATAAAATCCAACCAATACAATTGATGTCCAAACAAAACATAGTTAAACTTGCAAGCGGAAGCATAATGATTAAAACCAAAACAAAGTATAAGTTCAAACGTTTCAATGTTTAACATGGCACACAATTGTCCATGTCCCACAACGACTCTTCCCCATGCAAGCTACAACTAAGTACATATTGACCTGCAAAGCATGTAGTAACGAGTCAACAACAAAGTTGAGCGAGTTCACAGTTGGGTGTTTGTTTTAGTTATTCTAAAAACGTAGTTTCCTTTAACTGGCATCCTTGCCGTGGGGGTTACCCCATAGTTGAAAACGTGTTTTGTTTAATCCTGTTCACTCTGGCTATCTAGCCGTGGGGGCTACCCCATGTTTAATTATCTGGCTCTCCGGCCGTGGGGGCTACCCCATGTTTATACAACTAGACTCGTTACCAAATCGACCACTGACTTTAGTCATGTTTATGTGCCCTTAGCGTCAATGTCTATCATCATTGACGTGCCCAGATCCATTAGTTCATGCCCGTCCTCTGCGGCACGGTGTGAGGCTTGTCAGACCTAAATGGCGCTATCTAACTAATGACCCGCTCGCCATTGGCCCGGTGATTAAGTCGATATAAAAAGGAGGGACTTCGTGGTAGAGTTTTGGTCTAGCGAAATTTAACTGTCCATGAGGACGAGGAATTACATTCCTGAACCCGTACTGTCCTACCCAAGAAGGACGAGGAATCCATATTCCTTAACCCATTCCCAACCCCTGGGAATCCCATGCTTTGTAGAAAGTGTGAACTCACCTTAGGTTAGCTCGGCAGATAAACGACAGGTCAATCGAGCTGCTAGAGGTCAACCACGTCCTAACATGGTTACCATACAAGTCAGGTCTAGGTTCAAGTAGTGCACGTATACTTACACATAAGCTAACAAGTTACGAACACATATTTATCATGGTAAACACGTAAGCAATATTAGCCAAGTAAATGCCCAATATGAATAGCCGGCCTAAATAACATAAACAGTCCAACATGTATACGACCCAACAAATGAAACAGTTTAATAACCTTGTGCGGTCCAGTTCAGCTTGTGCGACTGAACTAGACTTGTGCGATTGAGTTTGGGCTTCAAGGACCAGCAATAATATACTTTGATCTTGTGCGGTCCGGATATCTTGTGCGATCCGGACGACTTGTGCGACTGGGATTTTGGGCCTTTCGGTCCAATAATATGATAAGTCCAACACCGTGTAAGGCCCAAGACTTGTGCGATCGACCCTGTCTTGTGCGATCCACAAATCTTGTGCGATCATGCATAACCTAGCAGTACTGTGTGCCTTGTGTGACGTACCTATCTTGTGCGACTGTGCTTGTGCGTTTGACACTTGTGCGATCAGTCGCCTTGTGCGATTGAGCTCTTGTGTGATTCAAAAGCTTGTGTGATGGCACTTGTGCGACTGATCTTGTACGATCGGTTGTGAATTTCTTTAAATCATGCATTCAGTTATATTGTTTCCATTTATGAATTTTATCAATTAACAATACTAACAGTTTCAATCATGCATAATCTCGATTAAACAAGGGTTTTATCAATTGATTCACATGAACCCTAACCCGTTTAAGCATGAACAAAACACAAGCAACAATCCTAACACCTAGGCATATTAACATAATTCATGATTTCGATCTCTAGCATGTATATTAGCACAATCAATCCATCACATCATCCACCTATACCCGTCTAACAGCCGATTATCATGCAATCGATTCTAGATCATCAACAACATCATGTGATTAACAACTCTATTAAGCATCCGAATGACGGTTTTACGGCCGAAAACGCATAAAATAGGGGTAAAACGGGGGACTAAAATATGTGTAAATTAGCGAATATCAAATCTCCCCACACTTGAACCTTGCTTGTCCTCAAGCAAGCTAAACTAAAAAGCAATAAAAGATAGAAACAAACAAGAACGATAATTTACACACTATTTTATTCAAAACTACTATAAACGGTTAGCCGGTTTTTCGAAAGACAACATCAAAAGACTCAAACCCAACAAGCATATGCAAAAATATAGCGACAACCAAAAAGCCGTGACTTCACATTTAATTGACTCAACATGTTAATCTTCACACAACTCACAATGTTCACACACACTCGGTTTTATTTATGAAACATACATAAAATGTGTACGTGCAAACACTCAACGCCTCGTCAATGAAATGTGTAATATCATAAGCTTGTCATAAGTTCTCGTCTCCACCAACTAACATGCGAAAAAGTGTAAATCAAGAGGTCTTTACGGGTTGTAACGTTAGGCTTGGGCGAAGGGTATGGAAATGGATATTTAAAGTGGCGAAAATGGTTAAAACTCGGTAGTAGCGTTTAACTAGCAACAAACAATACAACTATACATACATATACCTTAAAAAGGCGACTATTGCGCAATCGAGCTCATCAACTAAATTTTTAACATTTAAGCATTCAAAATTGCTCGATTTCTATCAACTTCACCCTATTTTAGGGTGTTTTTTTTAACAAACTAATGGATTTATACAATGAAACATAAACAACAACAAGCGCTAGTTAAACGATTATTTTGACCGAGTTTCAACACTAAAAAGGTTTAAAACATACAAAGGCTAAATTTGGCTAAGTGGGCGATAATGTGGGTAAACAAAGGTAAACAGGAAGGCTCGACATGGTTAATCCTAAAGGGTAATATAAGGTGAACGGGAAGCACAACACAAAGAACAAGGTTTACAACAAAGGGGTAATCTAAGTGCCTCTATCACTTTTACACAAATCCACACGTTCATGGTCTTAACAAGCATACTAGTGACAAGTTCTAAATTACACATAACATCCGGCTCACTCCTATATCCGAAATGAACAAATATATAACAATATCAAGGCTCAAATATGCTCACATAACGGAAGGAATGGGTAAAAGTGTGAAAATTATCATGTAAGTCTTTCTTTGTTTGTCACGCTTTCCGGTTTCCTTTTTCAAAAATATTTTGCTTGTCGAGTTTTTATCAAGTCCGAAGCTTTCTAAAACACAACCAACCGGTTTATTTACTAAAATATATACAAAATACAGGTATTTTTGAATGATTTTTCTGATTTTCTGAATTTTTTTTTATAGAGGACAAACAAAGTTAACAAAGTTAACCGCCTCCCCACACTTGAACTTCGCATTGTCCCCAATGCGAGACCCGAAATATAGAGAAAAGGATAATAGTACTCCCCTCAAGATGATGTTGATGCAACGAGACTTCCGAAGCTGTATCTGTCACGTGCTCCGGTCCAAGATCCGATAGCCCAAACCTGCAAGTATGTCATATGTACCCCAAAACAGGACAGAAACAGAATAAACATAAATAAACCATAATATACATAAATATAAGTACTACAATCCAAACAAGACATAAAGTAAATTGTTTTAAATTAAAATACATAACCGGGGTGTTTGAAATAACAGTCAAAATAAACACCCAAAGTAAACAAAGTACTGAAATAAAAACAACCACCAACTGTCAATACCACTGCCACCTACGCGTCATCACCATCATCATCGTCTCTCGTAAAGGACGGGCCCGCATCGCCATAACTAGGGGGTTCCACGGTGGGAACTGTGGGGGATGCTGAAAGTAGTCGGGATATGCATGATGCAACTCCCCAAATAGATATGAAAATCCCGCACTCACCCCCTGGTATAAACTATCCTGGCTCTGCCGAAGCTGGTCCTGTGTGGCCCGAAGCTGATCCTGACTGGCCCGAATCTCGTCCTGTCTAGACCGGATCTGGTCAATGTAAACCCCATGCTGTTCCTGGTTAACCCTGATCTGATCCTGGTTAACTTGCATCTGCTGGAACTGCTGATAGAACTCGGGCCAGTCCTGATGGTGGTGGAAATCATGATGTTGCGGCGAATGTGGTGGTGTCGGTGGATGTGGTACGTGCTGCTCATCATGCTGCTCCCCCATAACTTCATCCTCATCTTCCCCCACAGCTGGAGGCAACGGGTCCCAGACCTCGTTGTTCAACCCCTTCAACCTATCCCCGTGAGGTAACTCAGCAATCACCCCCATCGCCTTCAGTGACCTAATGTCAACATGAACCCCCTCGGTTATCAGATTGAGACCCTGAAGTACCTCGTCAGTCATCAAATTCAGATTATAAGCAATTTCGGTCACGTACTAACCGCCATGGATCTCACTGTTGGGCTTCCGCCCCGAGCACTTCACGAAGTATTCAGCCATCCTCGCGGCTAGGTTGATAGGTGCTTTCTCAACCAGCGCATATAGAAAAAGCAAATCTGGTGTTGGACAGTTACCAAGACTGTCCATGCGCCCGAAAATTGTGTGGCTAAACAGATGGTGCATTACTCGCACCAAGGGGTCTCTCAGTCGTGAAGCCTTCGACATCCTCGGGTTGTAGGGGTCCCCAATAGCGTTTTCAGCCCAAAATGCATCCCGTGCTGCATCAGATGGGAATGTGAACTGATCTGTGAAGACATCGGAATCATCCATGTCATCCCTTGTATAAATCCCGAGCCTCCTACCCAAACACCCAACCGACCAAGTGTTCCATTTTCTACCCAACCTAAAAGTAACCCGCTCCTTGTGGCAGAATCTGGGCGTTCTATGAGCAACGGGTTTTTCATAGGCATATGTTGAAAAGAACTCTATTGTTAGCTCAAGGTAGACGGGTCGGTTGATAGATATTAAACGGGCAAGTGGGAAAGTAAGCATGCTATCAAGTCTGTCACTCTGGTTCAACTCACTCATTACTTCCCAATCCAGCCATCTAGGGACTCCGAATTGCCCCCGCCTTGCCCATAAGGCGTCGCGCCTCGGGATGCAAAGTGCTTCTCGCTCATTATTGGGGTCAAATTGAAGGAAATGGTGGTCCATCGTGCGAAGAAGGGTGTGAGATCGTGCGAAGAACCGTGCGATTTGAAGTAAAAACGGTCTGGAACGGCTTGGTGCGACTAGGGTTTTGCGAATTGTGAATGGGGGCTGCAGATGAGGGTATTTATAGTGCCAAATGACAAAACTGCCCTCAGCCTGACGCACGGTCGTTCGACCTGTCGCACGGTCGTGCATCACCGACATTGCTCAAACCCAGACAACTGTTCTCGGAGATGCACAGGGGGTGCGACTCGTCGTGCAAGCCTGCTCGGAAACGCACGGTCGTGCAACTCGTGGAACGACCATTCAACAGCTGCAGATCAGAATTTTTCTGTAGAAGCTATTTCCAGCAACTGTTTTGGCCGTTTTTCGCCATTTTTTCAACACGCCAACTGTTCTAACAATATTGCAACACAGAACCTTCGCTGGGCACGTACGAAATTTAAACAAACTAACGGAAACTACCTAACTAGCCTAAATTACGCTAAAACTACAAAAACATAAAAGTGGACAATTTTACCCTTATAGCGCCAAAGACGCTCCTGCTACATTTTTGTCAGCGAGTCAGTAGCGTAGACTCATGCTAATTTTTTATCGGCGAGTCGATAGCAAGACTCCATGCTAAATTTTTGTCGGCGAGTCGATAGCAAGACTCCGTGCTAAATTTTTGTCGGCGAGTCGATAGCAAGACTCATGTCCCCACACTTGTTACATGTGCGGGCCATTACCACGCCCCTTCGGATTCTGCTCGGTATTGCCCGGAAGACCACCTGGGGGTCTCTCCGACATCATTTTTGCCAACTGGCCCACTTGATTCTCGATGGTCTGAATGGAAGCCTTTTGGCTCCGCATTTCTCCTTCGTTGATCATGAACCGCTCCTCATGCTGCTGATATCGTTTCTCAGCCATTTGATTAGCACTGTTGGAGTTGTTCAGCAGTTGTGCCATCATTTCCTCTAGTTTTGCGTTGCTTTGAGATGCGTGTGGCTGGGCACTGCTTCCTGAGCCTTGATTATGATACTGTGGCTGGAAGGACTGACATTGAGATTGTTGTGGTGCGGGAGCATGTTGAGCATAACCGTGTGCGTTTTGGATACCAGAACCAGATTTCCACCCAAAGTTTGGGTGATTCTTCCGCCCTGGATTGTATGTGTTGCTATAGGGGTTATTTTGGGGCCTGATTTGATTGCCCATGTAGTTCACCTCCTCGTGTCCTGTAAACGTAACACCCTGTTCACACGTACCTGGCACGTGCGCAACCCCGCACTGATCACATGATGGTGATTGAGTTCGCGAGACATTCTGAGGCTTATCCATTCTTGCTGCCAAGGCTCCAATTTGTGCTATAAGAGCCGTATATGTATCCACAGCATGAACTCCGGAAGTGGATGATGTCTTATTCCTCGCTCCACCGTGGCGAGAACTTGACTTCAATGCAGCTTTCTCTATGATCGCGTAAGCTTCAGTTGGAGTCTTCGTTCCAAGATCGCCTCCTGCATACACGTCTAAACGCTTCTGCGAGTCATAATTGAGTCCCTGATAAAAGGTCAGTACTAGTTGCCTTTTGGACAACCCGTGATGCGGGACATCAATTAAGAGATCTTTAAACCTCTCCCAAGCTGCGTGTAGAGATTCTCCGTCGTCTTGCTTGAACTTCATGATACGGTTCCTCAATTTAGTCGTCTTTTCCGGAGGAAAGTATTTATGCACAAATAATTCTGCCATCTCGGCCCAAGTGGTGATAGATCCTGCCGGAAGTGACAAAAGCCAAGCACTGGCTTTGTCTCGCAATGAAAACGGAAAGAGCCGCAAACGGATCGCGTCCTCAGAAACATCTCTTATCTTGAAAGTCGAGCACACCTCGAGAAACTTTGCGATGTGCCGACCCGGATCATCGTGATCCTTCCCATCAAACTGCACCGAGTTTTGTATCATATTAATGATGCTCGATTTTATCTCGAAACTCGGTGCTGCTACCGTCGGTCGGGTGATGCTCGGTAGCAAGCCTTCTCCACCGGGCTGGTTTGTTTCATTCAAAGGTCTGTCGTCGTCTGCCATGGTTGCGCTTCCTGCTGCCCTGAGCCCTCGGCTTCAGCGGGTACCACCTGCTCCTGCTCACCGGTTGCGAGTATCAGCCCAACTGCACGAGATTTCTCACGAAGACGTCTCCTCAGATCACGCTCGGGTTCGTCTGACGGCACAATAGGATTGGGAGCGGGGGTATAGGACATTAACCTGCACACGAAAAATTGACACAATGAATATTTTATTAATATAATAATTCTGCCCTATTTTTTTAGCGGAATAGAAGCAGAATATTATTAAAATGGGCTGAAAATTTTATAAAAATTCAAAAATGGGCCCGAAATTTTATAAAAATTACAACACTAAAAATAAATGAATCGGCTAATACAAAAATGGTTTTAGGGTGCTGAAAACCCAAAGAATAAGTGAATAAATAAATCCGGATCGAATAAATAAATAGAACAAAAATATACACGAAAACGAATAAATCGAATTAAAACAAGAAATATTCACAAATAAATAAACAAATAAATAATCAAGAAAGTATTCACAAATATTAACAGGTATATACACCGATAACAAAATGACTCGGGTCGTTCCTAAAACTCGCCATGTTCCCGGAAACGGCGCCAAAAACTTGACGTGTGCGTATATATACATAATTTTGCAATGAATTTACACACGATTTGGTTTTAAATTTATAAAAGTGATTATTACTTTTACATCAAAACACACACGAAAGAGGCAAGTGTACCCCATCATACATGTAGTAAAGTATCGATAAGAACCAAGTATCGATCCAAGGAAATGGGCGGAGAAATAATACTAGACCTTTGTCACTAAACTACTGGTAAAAACATAAGTTTTGTTTGATTTTAATTAAACTAAAGTAAGCGTAAACAAATACATAATAAAAACATAATAAATAATAGATAAATAGCCTTGCTTAATACACAACCACAGCATGTCAACTAAGTCGGTTTTGGCATTAGAAGCATTCGGTCAATTTTCCAATTTAAGACAATTAGTATCCCTTTCGGGAATCCTAACATGACAATCATTCGGAAAGCTAAAACGATAAACACATTTTAACCACCTAAAATTTTTCTTTAACGTGCAATTGATAAATGTCTATGAAAATCTCTTAAAAATAAGTTAGTCATCCGTTAGGAGTTTTCTAACCTCACTTAAACAAGGAAAGCGACACCGATAAACACAATGTAACCACCAACTGTCAAGCATAAACTAGATTAAATCACAACCGAGTTCATTTTACAAATCTTGCACAATAATTCACCAAGATAACAATTTTGGCCTAAACTACTAACTAAGCTAACAAATCATAGCAAGAATTTATAACGACACCATCTAACCCGTTAAGGTCCTTACGTGACGGCAAGCTCTCTTGATTAACAATAATTACATTTTATTAAATCACTAACCATTTCTAGTATCATGATGCACACATTTAAACCAAGCTAAACTAGTTAACCAAGTTCAAAGTTTACTAATACAAGATTAATTAAGCTTCATTTTTCAACTATCTTAACTAACCAAATACCAATCATCCAATACAATTACTTATAATCAAGAAATCAATATCAATAACAAGGTTGCAAACTAATCATCAAAGATTAACATAGAAAATACTTCCAAATGTCATTACAAACAAAGTTTAACATACTAATGGCTATAATCAAGCAAGGGATTGTTGTGTTTTTGCCCAAAGGCTACAATAATACATAAACATTAATCTAAATGCTTGAAAGATTAACAAAAACATGGAAAGATTAGAAAACCAAACCATAAACAAGCATAAGATTAAGAATCCGGATAGTAATGGAGCTAAACGGCACAATGCGGCTTGAATCCGGGTCAAAAGCACAGCCTTCGGAGCCTGTAAAATCGCCTGTGAAGCTCCCAAAATTCCAGAATATCGAACATAATGTTTCTGCAAGTTTTTTATATTTTTTCGATGTCGCATGGTCGTTCTTCCTGTTGCACGACCGTGCACTTTAAGCAATTATTGGAGTATGGTGCACCATACTGCATGACGTCACAGATCTTGACCAGTCGTAGGTCACGCACGACCGTTCTTCAGATGGCACGGTCGTTCGTTACCGGGTTCTTGTTGCACGCTGAGTCGCACTGGTCGTTCAGTTCCGAGGTTTGGCTGAATCATCGGATCCGCACGGGGTGCAAGATGTGGAACGACCGTGCATCACCGGAATGGCCTTGAATGCCTTGCACGCTGAGTCGCACCCTCGTTCATTGCCGGGCTGATCATTATTTATAAGAGATGCACGGTCGTGCATTAGGTCGCACAACCGTTCCACACGCCCAGGTCAGTTTTCTAACAGAAGGTTCGCAGCTTCATCGTTTTGTCCGGAAAGTCCTTGTTTTTGCTATCATCTTGTTTTAGTATGCTGTTTTAGGCCTGTAAACAAAAGTGTAGATGATTAAGCATCCGAATGACGGTTTTACGGCCGAAAACGCATAAAATAGGGGTAAAACGGGGGACTAAAATATGTGTAAATTAGCGAATATCATATATCGTGATCGTATATTAAGTATACGACAGAATTAAAATAAATTAAATTAGTGTATACGAGTCGTTTACTTTTATACGGCCCGTATACAAAGGAAAAAAGATCGTATAAGTTTTATACGACCTCATTTCCACCATACGACCTCAACATTCCACCAAAAATTCTCTCGGTTTTCTTTCGGATCGTTCTTGGACAACGTTCTTCGGCGTTTTTGGCGTTTTCTTCTCGTTCTTCCTATACAGTACGTTTTCGTATAGTAAACTTTTAAATTCCGTAACATGTTAGGTTATGGTCTTTTATAGTAAAGCGTAGATAGTCGTAACGATTACGATTATATAATTCAATTTGAAAAAAAAACTGAAACAGAAAATTTTAACTGATTATTCAAGTGTATACGGTCGTATATATCGTATACGATCGTATAAGTTTGAATATTCAAACATTATACGATCGTATAGGATATATACGACCGTATACACTTGAATAATCAAAGGTTATACGATCGTATACATTATATACGCTCGTATAACGTTTGAATATTCAAACATTATACGATCGTATATTTATATACGGTCGTATAGTTGTTGAATATTCAAACTGTCACACCCCCAAAATCCACATGCGGAGTATCACCGCTTGGAGGCGTGACTGACCAGGATCCAGCTACCAATCATATTGAACAAGCATGTAAGTAATTATAAAATCCAACCAATACAATTGATGTCCAAACAAAACATAGTTAAAGTTGCAAGCGGAAGCATAATGATTAAAACCAAAACAAAGTATAAGTTCAAACGTTTCAATCTTTAACATGGCACACAATTGTCCATGTCCCACAACGACTCTTCCCCATGCAAGCTCCAGCTAAGTACCTATTGACATGCAAATCATGTAGTAACGAGTCAACAACAAAGTTGAGCGAGTTCACAGTTGGGTGTTTGTTTTAGTTATTCCAAAAACGTAGTTTCCTTTAACTGGCATCCTTGCCGTGGGGGTTACCCCATAGTTGAAAACGTGTTTTGTTTAATCCCGTTCACTCTGGCTATCTAGCCGTGGGGGCTACCCCATGTTTAATTATCTGGCTCTCCGGTCGTGGGGGCTACCCCATGTTTATACTACTAGACTCGTTACCATATCGACCACTGACTTTAGTCATGTTTATGTGCCCTTAGCGTCAATGTCTATCATAATTGACGTGCCCAGATCCATTAGTTCACGCCCATCCTCTGCGGCACGGTGTGACGCTTTTCAGACCTAAATAGCGCTATCTAACTAATGACCCGCTCGCCATTGGCCCGGCGATTAAGTCGATATAAAAAGGAGGGACTTCGTGATAGAGTTTTGGTCTAGCGAAATTTAACTGTCCAGGAGGACGAGGAATTACATTCCTGAACCCGTACTGTCCTACCCAAGAAGGACGAGGAATCCATATTTCTTAATCCATTCCCAACCCCTGGGAATCCCATGCTTTGTAGAAAGTGTGAACTCACCTTAGGTTAGCTCGGCAGATAAACGAAAGGTCAATCGAGCTGCTAGAGGTCAACCACGTCCTAACATGGTTACCATACAAGTCAGGTCTAGGTTCAAGTAGTGCACGTATACTTACACATAAGCTAACAAGTTACGAACACATATTTATCATGGCAAACACGTAAGCAATATTAGCCAAGTAAAAGCCCAATATGAATAGCCGGCCCAAATAACATAAACAGTCCAACATGTATACGGCCCAACAAATGAAACAGTTTAATAACCTTGTGCGGTCCAGTTCAGCTTGTGCGACTGAACTAGACTTGTGCGATTGAATTTGGGCTTCAAGGACCAACAATAATATACTTTGATCTTGTGCGGTCCGGATATCTTGTGTGATCCGGACGACTTATACGACAGGGATTTTGGGCCTTTCGGTCCAATAATATGATAAGTCCAACACCGTGTAAGGCCCAAGACTCGTGCGATCGACCCTGTCTTGTGCGATCCACAAATCTTGTGCGATCATGCATAACCTAGCAGTACTGTGTGCCTTGTGTGATGTACCTATCTTATGCGACTGTGCTTGTGCGTTTGGCACTTGTGCGATCAGTCGCCTTGTGCGATTGAGCTCTTGTGTGATTCAAAAGCTTGTGTGATGGCACTTGTGCCACTGATCTTGTACGATCGGTTGTGAATTTCCTTAAATCATGCATTCAGTTATATTGTTTCCATTTATGAATTTTATCAATTAACAATACTAACAGTTTCAATCATGCATAATCTCGATCAAACAAAGGTTTTATCAATTGATTCACATGAACCCTAATCCGTTTAAGCATGAACAAAACACAAGCAACAATCCTAACACCTAGGCATATTAACATAATTCATGATTTCGATCTCTAGCATGTATATTAGCACAATCAATCCATCACATCATCCACCTATACCCGTCTAACAGCCGATTATCATGCAATCGATTCTAGATCATCAACAACATCATATGATTAACAACTCTATATTGATCTAAGATGCTATGCATGTGAGTCGATTTACATATACCAAAACTCAACAACTTTCATCATAATCAATCACAAGATATTACTAAATCATCATGTAATACAAATGGATCACAACATCTTCTATCATACAACCAATGATTAAAACACTAACCGATTATAACACAAGGATGATCCGGATCCAAGAAGTCTTCGATTGCAAGGAGGGGTGTTTGCCGTCGAGTTTGAGAGAGAGAATGAGAAGGATTTAGGGTTTGCTAAACTTCTGTGATTTGGTGAAGTGTAGGATTTTTACTAACACCCTAGGTAATGTAAAGGAGTGGGCCGAACCCTTCATGGGTTGCTCGTGGGTTTCGAGTGGGGAGTGGGTCGAGAGTGGTAAAGGACCAAATCCCAAAGGCTTGTACGATTGGATTGTTGTGCGACCGGTTCGTTTATACACATACATACATGCACATAACACAACATCAAACATAACATTTTTATTAATCATTAAGGTTCACATAATCACATAGGATCCACATACGTTACATTAACACAAAGATAGGTTCTGAAATACGAGTTGTCACATTATCCCCAAGTTGAAAGAAATTTCATCCCGAAATTTGGTACGTACTCACTGAGGAAGCTAGTTAAGTTGCATGGTTTTCCTGGGGTGTCACATCCTCCCCCCGTTGATCTGGAATTTCGTCCCGAAATTCCGCAGTAGCTTCAGCCTCAGAAGTGGTTGTACTGTTTGTGAACAATTGGGGACACTTTTGTTTCATTTGATCTTCGCGTTCCCAGGTGAACTCTGGGCCATGACGGGAGTTCCAACGAACTCGAACAAGAGGAATTCTAGTACGCTTGAGAATCTTCACATCTCGGTCAGTAATCTCTACTGGTTCCTCGACGAATCGCAACTGCTCATCGATAGTGAGTTCCTTCAAAGGAACTATGAGGGTCTCATCTGACAGACACTTCTTCAGATTTGACATGTGGAAAACGTTGTGAACTCCACTGAGTTCTGCTGGTAGGTTCAGTTTGTAGGCCACTTTGCCTATTATCTCTATGATTTCAAATGGTCCAACATATCGTGGGTTAAGTTTGCCTCGTTTGCCAAAACGAACAACACCCTTCCAGGGTGAGACTTTAAGTAGCACTCGATCCCCAACCTGGAACTCGAGTGGTTTCCTACCCTTATCAGTGTAGCTTTTCTGGCGGTCACGAGCTGCCGCCATTCGTTGTCGTATTTGAGCAATCCTTTTTGTTGTGTCTACCACAAGTTCTGGGCCAGTGATCTGACTATCCCCTACCTCTGCCCAACAAAGAGGTGATCGGCATTTACGCCCGTACAATGCCTCAAATGGAGCGGCCTGAATGCTTGTGTGGTAACTGTTATTATACGAGAATTCCACTGATGGCAGATGCTTTTCCCAGCCGTTGCCAAAGTCAATCACACATGCCCTAAGCATGTCTTCAAGGGTCTGGATGGTGCGTTCAGACTGCCCATCCGTTTGCGGGTGATAAGCTGTGCTCATATCTAAACGTGAGCCAAAGGACTTGTGCATTGCTTGCCATAACTCAGATGTAAAACGTGCATCACGATCAGAGATAATAGAGGTGGGCACCCCGTGCCTCGAAACAACTTCCTTAAGATATACGTCTGCTAGAGTGGAGAACTTATCCGTTTCCTTGATAGCCAAGAAGTGTGCAGACTTTGTGAGTCGATCCACGATCACCCAAATAGTGTCATTTCCGCGTTGAGATCTAGGCAGGCCAGTAACGAAGTCCATGGAAATTTGCTCCCATTTCCATTGTGGTATCTCTGGTTGTTGGAGTAGGCTTGAGGGTTTCTGATATTCAGTCTTGACTCTCGCACAAGTCAAACACTGGCTGACGTAAGTTGCTATGTGGGCTTTCATGCTAGGCCACCAGTATGTAGTTTTGAGATCGTGGTACATCTTATCCGAACCAGGATGTACTGAGTAGCGAGACTTGTGTGCCTCATCCATCACAAGCTCTCGTAGGTTGCCATAGAGTGGGACCCAAATGCGTCCTGTTACGTAGTAAGCACCGTCTTCCTTTTGTTCTAACCGTTGCCTTGAACCACGTAGGGCTTCAGTCCTGACGTTGTCTGGTTTCAATGCTTCTAGCTGAGCATCTCGTATTTGAGTAGGAAGACTAGACTTGATGGTAAGTTGTAATGCTCGCACACGTTTAGGTGTAGTATCCTTTCGACTGAGGGCATCAGCCACAACATTGGCTTTGCCTGGATGGTTTGATCACGCATTCGTAATCGTTCAATAGCTCGACCCATCGAGGTTGACGCATGTTTAACTCCTTTTGCTTGAAGATATGCTCGAGACTCCTGTGATCGGTGTAAATGGTGCACCTGGTACCGTACAGGTAATGTCTCCATATCTTGAGTGCGAAAACAACAGCTCCCAGCTCCAAATCATGTGTAGTGTAGTTCCGTTCATGAATCTTAAGTTGACGTGACGCATAAGCAATGACCTTGTCACGTTGCATCAGCACACATCCAAGTCCCTGAATGGATGCGTCGCAATAAACCACAAAATCGTCTGTGCCTTCAGGCAATGAGAGGATATGGGCGCTACAAAGTCTATCCTTTAAGTGTTGAAACGCAGTTTCCTGTGCATCACCCCAACGATAGGTGACAGCTTTCTGAGTTAGTGAGGTGAGAGGTTGCGCAATCTTGGAGAAATCCTTGATAAACCTTCTGTAATAGCCCGCCAAACCCAAGAATTGGCAAATTTCTGTTGGTGTCCTAGGTGCAGGCCAGTCCTTGATCGAGTCTACCTTGGATGGATCAACATGAATCCCATCCTTGTTTACCACGTGGCCTAGGAAATGGACTTCGTGAAGCCAGAAGTCACATTTCGAGAACTTTGCATAAAGCTGTTCTGTTCGAAGGAGTTCCAAAATAAGTTGTAGATGCTGCTCGTGTTCCTCCTGACTCTTAGAATAGATCAGGATGTCGTCGATGAAAACTATAACGAACTTATCCAGGTAAGGTTTGCACACTCTGTTCATAAGGTCCATGAAAACCGCGGGTGCGTTTGTCAGCCCAAAAGGCATGACCAAGAACTCGTAGTGTCCATAACGAGTTCTAAAGGCTGTTTTGGAGACGTCCTCTTCTCGGACTCTCAGCTGGTGATATCCCGATCTTAGATCAATCTTTGAATAGAAGCTCGACCCTTGCAGCTGGTCGAATAAGTCATCAATACGTGGAAGAGGATAACGATTCTTCACCATCACCTTGTTGAGTTCGCGGTAGTCAATGCACATTCTAAAGGTACCGTCTTTCTTCTTCACGAATAGCACCGGAGCTCCCCATGGCGAAGAGCTAGGACGAATAAAACCCTTATTCAAGAGCTCTTGTAGTTGCGTGGACAGTTCTTCCAATTCTGATGGAGCTAAGCGATAAGGTGCATGAGCTATAGGTGCTGCTCCAGGAGCTAGCTCGATTTGAAACTCGACTTGTCTATGAGGCGGAAGGCCAGGTAATTCCTCAGGGAATACCTCAGGAAAGTCACGTACGATCGGAAAATCTTCTATCTTCTTCTCTTTCTTCGAGGTGTCCATAACGAGAGCCAAAATAGCAGTGTGGCCCTTTCGTAAACACTTCTGGGCCTTAAGGAAAGAGATGATGCTCACCACAGCACCACTCTTGTCGCCACGAATCATAAGAGGTTCATCACCTGAACGAGGAACACGAACGATCTTCTCATTGCAGAGAATCTCTGCTTGGTGTTGGGATAACCAATCCATCCCAATTACAACGTCGAAACTACCCAGAACGATTGGAATGAGGTCGATAGAGAAGGTGTGACTAGCAAGAACAAGATTACAACCCTTGACTACGTGTGTGACCTCTAAACTTTTACCATTAGCTAACTCTACAGTGTGCTTGGTGTTTAATAGTGTTGGGGTACGTTTAAGCATTTGACTAACTTTTAGGGACACGTAGCTAGTATCAGCACCCGAATCAAATAAGACAGTAACATAAAAGTCGTCCAGTAGGAACTTACCCGTCACAACATTAGGATCATTCCTCGCTTCACCTTGGCCAATAACGAACACCCGACCCCTGGCACCATTGCCGTTGTTACCCCCGTTGTTTCCATTCCCCTGGTTGTTATTATTGTTGTTGTTGTTCTGGTTCCGGTTCAGTTGGGGACAATCTCTCTTGAAGTGGCCTTCAGCTCCACACTGAAAGCACCCTTTGTTGATGCCTTGCTGCTGCTGCTGCTGGCGTTGTGGGGCTTGTTGTTACTGACGATTATGGGTTGCGCGGTATAAACTTCTACAATCCTTTGTGGCGTGGTCTGGCTTGTTGCACCGATGACAGTTACTCCTGGTGCATGGCCCACTGTGGTGTAGGTTACAGCGATTACATTTGGGGTGAACTCCCCTGTACCCTCCTTGACTTTGACTACCAGATGATTGCTGACTAGGGCTCTTGTAGTCGTCAGTCCTTCTCTGCTGTGACTGAGACTGAACAGAAGTTGAACCCTTGCTTGAAGTTCCATCCCATTTACGCTTGTTGTCGCTGGGAGTATCAGAAGTAGTAGCGCTAACATGCTTTGGTAACCTGTTCTGTTCCACCGCCTGATCCGTGAGACGATGAGCCAACTTGATGATCTGCTAGATGGTGCCAAGGTTTGCTGAGGTCACGTGACTTTGAATCTCTGGCACTAAACCCTTGAGATACAGTTCGATACGTTTGATGGGAGGGTCTGCCATAGTAGGACACAGGGTAGCCAACTCGTTTGATCTTTTCGTGTACGCTTCAATTTCTGATCCCGTCATCTTCAAGTTGTAAAACTCTACCTACAGCTTATGAATGTCATCACGGCTACAATATTCTTCTTTGATCAATTCCTTGAAATCGTTCCAGGGGGTGGCGTTAGCAGCAACCAACCCCAGCATTTGGACTTGAGCGTTCCACCACGTGAGCGCTATACCCTCAAGAGTACCAGTAGCATATTTCACCCTGCGAGCCTCAGGGCATTCACACATCTCAAAGACGGATTCAAGCTTCTCAAACCAGTGGAGGAGACCGACAGCTCCTTCAGTACCACTGAAGGTACCAGGTCGACAGTCCATAAAGGTCTTGAAAGTGCATACAGGAGGCTGTGCAGGTTGACCTGTCGTGGGTGTAAGAAGGGACAAGGTTAAGCACAAGTGTTGGTTTACGAGAGTAGGACCTAAAGATCCTAAAGTGAGTTTCGACTGCAGGATATACCTCCTGCTTGTGCGGCTGCAAGTGCCGCAGCAACTTGTTGGTTAATCAGAGCCGTCAACTGGGCTTGAGTCATGTTAACGCGTCCACTCATGATCTTCATATCAAAGGAAAACATGAGTGAGAGAGGTTCGTGAAAGTGCGATGACAGAAGAGAGTAAGCACACATGTGTTTTCAAACTATAGTTGCTACGTTTATCTAAGCATACCATAAGCAAAGTTCTATGTAATCTAGCAAGTAGGCAATAAAATCATAAACCATATCACCTAGAATGTCGAGTCTTGCACGTGGAGCGAAGCGTCGTTGTGGATCATTGAGCACTGTACAGGTTATAGTCTGGTCTTAACAAAAACTTTTTCCCTTATTAAAACCAAGTTCACTATAACCAATGGCTCTGATACCAATCTGTCACACCCCCAAAATCCACATGCGGAGTATCACCGCTTGGAGGCGTGACTGACCAAGATCCAGCCACCAATCATATTGAACAAGCATGTAAGTAATTATAAAATCCAACCAATACAATTGATGACCAAACAAAACATAGTTAAAGTTGCAAGCGGAAGCATAACGATTAAAACCAAAACAAAGTATAAGTTCAAACGTTCAAACGTTTCAATGTTTAACATGGCACACAATTGTCGATGTCCCACAACGACTCTTCCCCATGCAAGCTCCAGCTAAGTACCTATTGACCTGCAAAGCATGTAGTAACGAGTCAACAACAAAGTTGAGCGAGTTCACAGTTGGGTGTTTGTTTTAGTTATTCCAAAAATGTAGTTTCCTTTAACTGGCATCCTTGCCGTGGGGGTTACCCCATAGTTGAAAACGTGTTTTGTTTAATCCCGTTCACTCTGGCTATCTAGCCGTGGGGGCTACCCCATGTTTAATTATCTGGCTTTCCGGCCGTGGGGGCTACCCCATGTTTATACTATTAGACTCGTTACCATATCGACCACTGACTTTAGTCATGTTTATGTGCCCTTAGCGTCAATGTATATCATCATTGACGTGCCCAGATCCATTAGTTCACGCCCGTCCTCTGCGACACGGTGTAAGGCTTGTCAGACCTAAATAGCGCTATCTAACTAATGACCCGCTCTCCATTGGCCCGGCGATTAAGTCGATATAAAAAGGAGGGACTTCGTGATAGAGTTTTGGTCTAGCGAAATTTAACTGTCCATGAGGACGAGGAATTACATTCCTGAACCCATACTGTCCTACCCAAGAAGGACGAGGAATCCATATTCCTTAACCCATTCCCAACCCCTGGGAATCCCATGCTTTGTAGAAAGTGTGAACTCACCTTAGGTTAGCTCGGCAGATAAACGAAAGGTTAATCGAGCTGCTAGAGGTCAACCATGTCCTAACATGGTTACCATACAAGTCAGGTCTAGGTTCAAGTAGTGCACGTATACTTACACATAAGCTAACAAGTTATGAACACATATTTATCATGGCAAACACGTAAGCAATATCAGCCAAGTAAAAGCCCAATATGAATAGCCAGCCCAAATAACATAAACAGTCCAACATGTATACGGCCCAACAAATGAAACAGTTTAATAACCTTGTGCGGTCCAGTTAAGCTTGTGCGACTGAACTAGACTTGTTCGATTGAATTTGGGCTTCAAGGCCCAGCAATAATATACTTTGATCTTGTGCGGTCCGGATATCTTGTGCGATCCGGACGACTTGTGCGACTGGGATTTTGGGCCTTTCGGTCCAATAATATGATAAGCCCAACACCGTGTAAGGCCCAAGACTTGTGCGATCGACCCTGCCTTGTGCGATCCACAAATCTTATGCGATCATGCATAACCTAGCAGTACTGTGTGCCTTGTGTGATGTACCTATCTTGTGCGACTGTGCTTGTGCGTTTGACACTTGTGCGATCAGTCGCCTTGTGCGATTGAGCTCTTGTGTGATTCAAAAGCTTGTGTGATGGCACTTGTGCCACTGATCTTGTACGATCGGTTGTGAATTTCCTTAAATCATGCATTCAGTTATATTGTTTCCATTTATGAATTTTATCAATTAACAATACTAACAGTTTCAATCATGCATAATCTCGATCAAACAAGGGTTTTATCAATTGATTCACATGAACCCTAATCCGTTTAAGCATGAACAAAACACAAGCAACAATCCTAACACCTAGGCATATTAACATAATTCATGATTTCGATCTCTAGCATGTATATTAGCACAATCAATCCATCACATCATCCACCTATACCCGTCTAACAGCCGATTATCATGCAATCGATTCTAGATCATCAACAACATCATATGATTAACAACTCTATATTGATCTAAGATGCTATGCATGTGAGTCGATTTACATATACCAAAACTCAACAACTTTCATCATAATCAATCACAAGATATTACTAAATCATCATGTAATACAAATGGATCACAACATCTTCTATCATACAACTAATGATTAAAACACTAACCGATTATAACACAAGGATGATCCGGATCCAAGAAGTCTTCGATTGCAAGGAGGGGTGTTTGCCGTCGAGTTTGAGAGAGAGAATGAGAAGGATTTAGGGTTTGCTAAACTTGTGTGATTTGGTGAAGTGTAGGATTTTTACTAATACCCTAGGTAATGTAAAGGAGTGGGCCGAACCCTTCATGGGTTGCTCGTGGGTTTCGAGTGGGGAGTGGGCCGAGAGTGGTAAAGGACCAAAGCCCAAAGGCTTGTATGATTGGATTGTTGTGCGACCGGTTCGTTTATACACATACATACATGCACATAATACAACATCAAACATAACATTTCATTAATCATTAAGGTTCACATAATCACATAGGATCCACATACGTTACATTAACACAAAGATAGGTTCTGAAATACGAGTTGCCATACAAACATTATACGAACGTATATAAGGTATACGATCGTATACTTGTTGAATATTCAAACATTGTACGAGAGTATATGATATGTACAATACGTTCGTATACAAGAACAGTATTCGTATAATACGTTAACGATAATCGTATAGTGATTGCTAAGTTGTAATTGTTATTTGTTACAGACGATATGGCTGAGTCATCAGCAGCTGGTGTGGCCCGTAGAGGTCGAGGTCAGGGTCAGGGTCGGGGCCGTGGACGCGGACGTGGACGCGGACGGGGACGTGGACAGGAGGAGGAGGTTGTGCCCGATTTTACTGAGACGGGGCGGTTTATTAGAGATATCCCCCGAGGTACGGTTGCCTATAGGGTTTTGGGTAAATTACGGGAGATGGTGCTGGATGCGCCTTGGACCATAGATTTTCAGTTTTTGACCGATATTGGAGCGATCGGTTGGGTCCGGGAGCTCATGCCAGCTAACTCCCTGTGGGACCGCATATTTGATGCCGCCGCAGAGCGGGCCAATAGGGAGATTACTTTAGAGTTTTTATCTACCTTTTCATTTACGGACACCCGGGGTGGGGATTTTCAGCATTTTTTGACGACAGACGTCGTAGCTTTTACTATTCGCGGCAAGACTCAGAGGATGACACTTCCTCAGTTCGCTGTTGCCTTGGGTCTGTACTCACAGGAGGACTCAAGGTCCCGCACATTTTTTGATGCGCCAGTCAGCATGTCCACTGACGTGTTGTGGCCGTATTGGTGCACTATTGGGTTCGGGGAGTTCGCGAAACAGAATCAGCGATCCCCGAAGGCACGGGCGACTGATCTTTACGACCCGTTACACCGATACCTACATCAGTGTATCGCCGTGACGATCGCCATTCTTCATGATAGCAGGGAATGGGTCACCCAAAGTGACCTATTCTTCTTGCACGACTTACTTACCGGCGGGAGGGCCAACTTGGCGTACAAGTTGGCCGCATATATCGCCGAGTATGCTTTTAAGCGACCCTCTTCCCACATCAGCTGTGGGGCCTTCGTCACCCGTCTGGCGAAGGGTTTCTTTCGCCTCCTGTCCCCGCAGGTGGCAATTGATATGACCCTGACACACCAGCTTGACAGGGTTGGGAGGGACACAACCCTATCGATGGGTTTGGCTCGCGAGGTCGAGGGAGGGCAGCTGGTTTGGGCTTATGGTGTGGGTGAGGGACCCCGTGGAGAGGGTGGTGATGAGGAGGGAGACGAGGGAGAGGGAGGCGAGGGCGAGGGAGGCGAGGGCGAGGGGGTCGCTCATACTGTCGATCGATCACAGGTAGCTGCGGAGGTTTTACGGGGTGATCGCCCGTACATTCGACGCAGCGTGAGACAGCGTGTGATGCCTCCACCAGGGGTGGAGGAGAGACTCGTTCAGGTCGAGTCGGATGTAGCTGCAGTCAGAGAGGATTTAGCTGCAGTCAGAGGGGATTTAGCTGCAGTGAGAGAGGATGTACAGTGGATGGTCGAGGCGATTGTGGCTATGCATTCTGCCGCGCCCCTACCTCCACGAGCTGGCGCTGCACCACCACCACCACCGCCGTAGCTGCTTATTGTATTATTATTATTATTTTTTTATTTTACGTTTGAAACTTTGTAAAAGTTTATCTTTTTTTGTTTTAGATGTAAAATATTATAAATATTAATCTTATGTTTAGATGTTAAGTTGTTTGTTTAATAATTGTTGTCGTAGTTTATCATAATCATATCACATATTTATCGTTTTACATAGTGGAAACTTACTAAACATTATAAATACGTTTAACTAGAAACTCGTAACATAATCCGATATATACAATACTATTTTAAAATTTACAAAACTTATTAAACGGTTTCCCGATTGCAACAAAAAATTAACTATTCTATACATATTTATCGTTTTACAAAGTGGAAACCTATGAAACATAATAAATACGTTTAACTACAAACTCGTAACATAATCCGATATATACAATACTATTTTAAAAATTACAAAACTTATTAAACGATTTCCCGATTGCAACAAAAAATTAACTATTCTATACATATTTATCGTTTTACAAAGTGGAAACCTATGAAACATAATAAATACGTTTAACTACAAACTCGTAACATAATGCGATATATAGAACACTATTTTAAAATTTTCAAAATTTATTAAACGGTTTCCCGATTGCAACAAAAAATTAACTTTTCTATACATATTTATCGTTTTACAAAGAGGAAACTTATTAAACATAATAAATACGTTTAACTACAAACTCGTAACATAATCCGATATATACAACACTATTTTAAATTAAAAAATTTATTAAACGGTTTCCTGATTTCAACAAAAAAGTTAACTTTTCTGTACGGGCTATACGGGCCGTATAACATTATACGGCCCGTATACAGTTTTCTAAACTATCAACCCTTGGCAAATCTTCGAAACAAAATTATGCAAATATGTATACGACCAGTATATAACTATACGTCCCGTATACATATAAAAACAAAAAAAACATTCCACCGCATAAAATTCTGCGCATAAATATTCTATATGGTCCGTATCAGTTTATACGGCCCGTATAGATATAGGGATGTGAAAATAAGATTATAGGGGTGTGGAAATAGAGCAACAAAAAAAAAATGATGACCCACGCCACTCCCATATAGACTAGACCGTGGGCATGTCTAATCATTGTTTAATAATACATATAATAATAACTATAATATGGATACAAGAAGGGTAAGATATTAGAGTTTGTGATTAGCATTTAAAATTTCCATATAGAGTAGAAACTCTATAAAATAATACAATTGGGACCATAAAAATTTATTAATTAAAAGAGTTATTAATTAATCGATAAATTAATAATCATTAATTTATATATTAATTAATATTTTATTAATTTATAGTAGAATATTTAGTTTACAAACATCTTTCAAGCTTCCACTTAATTATTGTATACAATGCATGTATATCAAATGAACGGCTCAATTTGAAAGAAACATTCAATCTCCCACCTTATTATGCTTCTTGTGTTCAATGTATCACTTTATACTTTATGGACATTAAAAATATTTTCTATATAAATACAAGATCAAAATAGGTTAACACAAACAAATCATACACACAAAATATGATAATCCAAGTCTCACTCAAAAGCAATTGCAAGAATGGGTTCATAGTAACTATGGTTTGCAGGTGAGTCAAGCGACAATATCGAATACAGTTAAGCGGTCTTTAGAGTATCTGTCATTTGCTTGATTTCAACAAAAAAAAAAAAAAAGACAATTGAGTCATTTTTCAAGAAACCTTCATAAATCATTCGTGTAATATGCTATATATAAGGAATTATTAATTTATATTTTATATGGGGTCTAAAGAAATTATCAAAAATGTATTATCTTATAATTTTAGCGAATTATATTATCTTAGAGAGTTTATTAAATAATCGAGTATTAATTTATCGAGTTTCTACTGTATTAATAACCAAATTATGTATTTCATGTATGAGATAGGGTTTGTGGTTAGTTTTTAAAATTTTCATGGATATAAGACGGTCATGACTTTAAAAACTAGTTTTTTATATTGAAAGTGAACTTTATTCTAGCATCTCTTCATGTTTTGTTGATTCACTCATTCGTGTCTTTACGGTCTATATAAAGCGCGTTAACTGCCTGAAAGGGGTTTCGAAAGGTGGTTTGGGTAAAGTTTTTGCCTCGTTCAGTGTATAGATCCTGCGAGGACTTGATTCAAGCGTATTAGGAATTCCTTTGAGGCATATAGTATCAAATCGGGGGAAGTAAGAACGACTTGAATCCTTTATAAATAACTAATATTAAAAATTTAAACCGGCCTTGTGGGACTGTATCCCTGTTGACTTAAACCAATATGGCCGAGAGTAACGTTGCTTCCAAAAGAGGGACATGCCATATTTTGCATTAATAACTTACTTAATTATCTTTCAATATTTCGACCTTGGAGGACTGTATCCCTACTGACTCAGACCAATATGGCCGATGGTAGCATTGCCTCTAAAAGAGGGACATGTCACTATAACTAAGATAATCTCTTAAAAAACCCAAAGTGCGGAAATCATCAAAGGATACATAAAAGATAAGTCGGAACCAAGTGATTCTATCTTATCTATTTGTTTCTTCTATTACTTTAGTTTCTTTCTTTATTTTAATTACTAAAAATCTTTTCTCAAAATTTGGTTAGATTAGACGTTAACGATATTCCGGTATTAAAAGCTCTTGTGTCCTTGGACGACCTCGGTATCCTACCATCACTATACTACGCCAACGATGGGTGCGCTTACCCTAGCGTGTTGTAGAGAGTGATAGTGTTATATCGTGTTTTTATAAATTTAAAGGTTGAAAAACGAGTAAAAAATGTTAAAAATATATATAAAAAATCATACACTCTCTACTCACGTCTAACACAAATAAAACGCTCCTTAACAATCCCAAGTTTATCAACAAAACGAATAACAACCGTCATTTGTTATTTTTCTGATACATCACATGATTCATCAACTAATACAGAAAAAACACCATCACCAAGTTCTTCTAAATTTGTTTAAGTACCTCTTAAGCAAACAACGTTTTATGTCTGCTTTAAATTTAGGACTTGTGATTTGGTTATTCGCCGGTGCATTCTCTAAGATAAGTTTACCAAGTTTTTCATTCATTTCACCCATTAGTTCTTAAAGCTCTATGAAATTTCCTTTATTTAATGAATCTTTTGATTCATCAATCATCATGACCACGAAATGCGAATACGCCATTTAACAATCTTTTTACAAGCAAAGTAGAAGCACTAAGTCTAAGTCGGTATTCACGTTTCTCCTTAGTGGTCCAATTGTCCCATTGTGTGTGTACCGCTTGATTTTCGTTAACTAAATCGGCACTCATTTGGAAACATTTGTTGTGGAGGCTATTAACTAAGCCAACATGTTTTTTAAGTGCCGCATGCACATTTTTCCAATTGTTATACCTGTCGGACATAAATGCGTCTCTACGATCTTCAAATTCGCTCCTAAATACATAACAACATAAACAAAACACGCGACCCAATTTTGAGCTATACTCTAACCATCCCTTATACTCATGTTTGTCATACCATCTTCCTTAAATTTTCTTAACTCCTTACCTTGAAACGTTGATTGTGGGAATTCGATACCTCTTGGTTGACATGGTCTTCTTAGTAGATATGCCCTTCTAATCTCATCTCGTTGATTTACGTTATTATTATTCAATCGGCTTGCGATCATAAGGATCCGAAGGAAGAGTATCCACATCAGCGAATTCTGAAGATGATTCAACCCATTTCCTCTTGAGAAATCACGCCATAAATTCCCTACTCATGGTTCCTAACTTTCTATTAAATATAAAACAACAACACCATTAAGAGCATGTTTGGCTAAGCTTTTCCAACCAACTTATTGACTTAATCAAAAAGCCAATAAGGAGTTTTAGTGTTTGGCAAATGCAAAAGTCCTTTTCAAAATGACTTTTTGAGAAGGAGAAAAAGTCATCAAAAAGTCATTTTTGAAAAGTTAGAATGTTGTGACTTTTTGAACTAACTTATTGACTTATTAGCTTTTAGTCATTTTACATCAATAAGCTAAGCCAAACACTTTTTAAAAAACAACTTATTGACTTATTGGCTTTTCCCACCCCATAAGCTAATCCAAACACTTTTTTTTTTAAAACTCATTTTCAAAAAGTCATAAGTCAATAAGTCCTTTTCCTAAAAGTCCTTTTTAACTTAAACTAGGATTGCGACCCGCCGCAATGCGGCGGGGATTCTTTAGTTATAACTAAGTCAATCTAGGACTCGCACGTTATGTTAAACCTGTCAAACGGGGGAAAAATAGACGATTTAAAAACGTTCACCCAAACACGCACATTGCGTCGTGTTAACTCGCAAAATTTAGAACGAAACGTAAAACCGTAAAACCAAAGACGCACGTTGCGATGTGTTAAGTCACAAAATTTAGAAGCAAGCATAAAGCAAAAAATTTGCGGAAAATGAAAACTATAAAGGATCAAAGTTGAAAGTAAAAAAAGTTCTGAGGATAGATTGTAAAAGATAAAAAGTTTTGGGTTAAAAATAAAAAAAAATAGTTTTGGGTTAAAAGTAATTTATGAATTACTTTTGGGTGAAAAGTAAAAAAAATCAATATTTTTTTGGAAAACCCCCAAAGCCAACGTTACGACAACTATATGCATAACCATTTTTTCTTTGAAAACCCCTCAAAGCACACCCCGCATTGCGGTGGGGCGTAAAACGGTGTGTCAAATAGTACTAATGTCACACAACCGTCATCTACCACCAACACTGACTCGACGTACGATATGCTTGTTGCGACAAACCTGTCAATTATGGAAAAATAGAGGTAAAAACGTTGAACAACACATGCACGTTGCGTCGTATTAACTCAAAAAATTTAGAACTATACGTAAAACGAAAATTTGCGAAAGATGAAAAGTAAAAGTGACAAAAGTTGCGAAGTTAAATTGCAAATAATGAAAAATTTTGGGTTAAAGTTAGAAAAACAAATTATGTAGGGTTAAAATTGGAAAAGATAAAAACCTTTTGGTTAAAAGTAAAAAATCAATTTTTTTTTTTTAAAAACTCACAAAGCACAATATACAAGTGCTTATGCACAAAAAACTTGCAAACTTGTATATGGAATAATAAGCTTAGCCAAACATGCCCTAATTTGCATACTTTTCATCACCAAACTTCATAATTTTCACTTCTAGTTTCAAGCCCTAGTTGTTGATTCCTTTTAAGTAAACATCTAAACAAACTAAAACAACATCATCACCCTACTAATGTTTCAAATAACATCAAAACAACAAAAAAATTCAAACTTTAACAACTCTATTTCTAAAAAAAAACAATTAAAACAAGAATATAAACATTAAAAGTCGATCCTTACCAAATGAGAACAAAGTTGCTGTTTGCGTGCGATGAGGGTGGTCGGATTTCAGGTTTGTCCAGCGAGAAACCTCTTGATTTCGCTGAACTGTTGCTGCTGTGTTGTCTTCTGTTCTGTGCGTTCTTCGATCGCAGGCGGGAGGCGAACAGCCAGTGGGTTGGTTGGGTTTATTATATGTTTGTTTGAAAGTTAAAACTAATGTGGATTGGGCTTGGGTAAGCCTTATTGGGCTAAATGTTAATTGGGTTAAGGTTAAGGTCATAAGGGTTTGTTAATCGGGTATCAATTTAAGACTTATTGTGGTTATAAGTTATATAATTTAGGTAGTATTTTAAAAAAAAGCAGAGTTTACTAATTTTTTTAAATTTAAATTCATAAGATTTTTTTAGCTATGGGGCGCGGACGAAAATTCTCAATGGGTGCGGACAGAAATTTTCAATGGGTGCGGACTTATTGGGCTAAACTTCGAACCTCAACCCAAGTTGAACTGAGCTGACTTGTTTAACTTCGAGCCTGAGCTGAAGCTAGCTTTGTTCGGCTATTGTAACTAGGGTTTTGTTGGGGGACCTACATCCATGGACAGTAACTAGGGTTTTGTTATTAACTCAGATAAATATTACAATCATAATGACTAGGCATATCTAGAGAATAATTAGGCTTGAGTAAACTGCCATTTTGGTCCCTATGGTTTGTGCATTTATTGCCATTTTAGTCCAAAATTCAAAATCCCCCTTTTTTTGACTGTTCCAAAAAGTTTGAGATTTGGACTAAAATGACAATAAAAGTGAAACCACAGGGACCAAAATGGCAGTTTACTCTTAATTTTGGACTAAAATGGCAATAAAAGTGAAACTATAGGGACCCAGATTTAAAAAGTTTGAGATTTGGACTAAAATGGCAAAAATGCCTAAACCACAGGGACCAAAATGGCAGTTTACTCATTAGGCTTTGTTATTTAGACCCTAAGAAAATAACATGGACCAGAAACCATGCCTAAATCTTCTAAGCTTAAACTAAACCCAACAGTTTATTCATCCAATATTTATGATGATTATTTTTTATTGTAACATCTTAGAGTTTGATAAAAATGTACTATTAGTTATTACTCATAAAAATCATGTGACCTTGCGCAAACAAAATTTTCAACTCAGAAGTCTCAACATCTTTTTTACATTTGCTTCAACTACTTTTCGGCAACAATTTAAGGGTCAAATGACATGAGAATAACGTACCACTACTCTTCTTAGGCTATAGGGTATGGTCATGACCCTCCACATAGGCATCATATCATCTATCTTTAATCCATCATTCAAAACCACTACAAGGGTGTGGTCATAACCCAAACCACCATCCCCTTTATTTTTTTAATTTATTTTTGTTTTAAAATTATTAAATGGGAAGGTCGTGGTAATCGTGGTTTAATCCATGGGAACCACCATCAATTAAGGAGGGGGATGGTGTACCATTTAATTAATGGTCCTATGTGTAAATAATGTTTTAATCCATGGTCCCCACACCCCATAGCCTTAATAGAAAACTTGGCCAGCGAGAAAATTAACAGACCCCCAGACCCTTTTTGATCCGCCGGCCTATGACTTAACATACATCAACCATAGAATGGGCTGTGCTCATAAATTTTAATATTAACACTACATTAATTTTAATAGTTGGCACTCTCTGTATTTAAGAGTTTTGAATCTACATGTGCGCATTCAACAATCTATACTGCCAATCTATCCTAGTAATTCTTTAACAAATGTTTCAAGTTACATCTATGATGTATCCAAAATGCTTAGGCTAGAGGGTATGGAATGGAGCCGAATTGAGCCACAGGGGCTCCATTGCGCCACCTCAGCGCCACGTCAACCAAAAGGCTCTATTACCTCTTCTTAATAACACCCATGGTATGTAATGGTACCCCCCTATTGCCTCTTTTCACCAATGGCGCCCACTTTATTGGAGAGAGCAACCATCCTCACACACACAATCATCTCATTAGACGGTATTGTAGGGGGCACTATTGTGTCCTATTGGCTGAGGTGGCATGGGGGTGACGCCACATACCGCGTAGCCTTATTGAGTCTCTTTAATTAGTGTTGGTAACACGTTACCATCATATTATCTAATCATCTAACGCAACACCTAATTACCACATTGTGCATCTATATTGCGCGCTATTTAGGGATCATTTAATGAATACCTTTAACTTCTTGTTCTTGTGTACCTTAAAATTCAAGACCACACTTTCACTTTAAGCAAAATCAACCAACAGTTCTTTGACACTACACATATTTTTTTGCTTATAAGCACCAATCCTTAGAATTTAAAGTGAGATGAGATTGGTACTTTGAAGGGTCATACATCATTATTATGAAAAAGATAAGTGATGCACACCCATTTTTGGATGTGTCAATTTAGCCTAAGTTTTATTATTATATACACAATTATTATATTTCACATACATAAATAGTATGATAGATTCATCCCTGCACATTCACACTATTACTAGCTATTAGATGAATTGATGTGATAACATATACATAAGTTGCGGTTAGTAAGGTAGGGGTCATCAAACACTAAACCATCCAACGCAAAGACAATTTTCAAAGTTTGTTATCGAATAAAAAAGGCAGCCCCATAGACATTAGCTTTCGTGTCTCTCTAAAATTGCAGTCATAGGAAATTCTATGTTTGTTTAATTATAAGGACTTCCGAGTGTACAAATTTTGATGAAAAACTAAAGGCTTAATAATTACTCAATCGTGGACAATTAAGGTTGGTTGATTGTGACTTCCAAGGTACAAGAAGAGATACGTCATTTGTTGCTTAAAACTGTTGTTGTGTGCCTTGCTAGCGGGCTGGTTTTAATGGAAGTCGCCGTTCAAAAAACAGTGTTGCCAGGGGCGGAACCAATGTAGACGTAGCCGTAGCACGGGCTACGGCTCAACTTTTTTGCCGAAATGTAAAAAAAATGTTATTTCTTGGTTTTATGTATTCGAATGCCCCTGAATGTAATACTAGGATACCCCTGATCAGTGAACTATTAGAGATAGATAAGAAAAATAAAGTATTTTGAAGAAGATGAGGCGAGTTACAGAGACCAACCAACGGAGAAGAAGACTTGTTTTTTAAAACCTTTATCCGGTCAAAAAAAAAAAAAAGAAGAAAACTTTATTATATTGTTTTTTAAAACCAAAAGACAAAACCCTTTGTTTTTATCTGAATCATTTTCTTCTCTTGAAAATTGTGAAGTGGTTCCACGTGGGCTTTGTTATTATCTACATATCACAAAATATTAAAACGTGATAACTTAAATTTTTTTAATACTAAACGTTGATTTATGTATTCTAAATTGTTAGTCTATTAGATTTTATTTTGTTTAGAACTTAATACTTATAACATTTTTTTTTATCATAAGTCATCTATTTTTTAAATTATGTAAATATCAAATGACACTTTTGGCCGTATAAAAATATTTTATTGTCAAAATTATTTAGTATTAAAAACCTCAAACACTTTAACAAATATACTAAATTAAAGTTCGTGATGATATCAGTAGATACAAAAACTTAGATTAGGACCCGACTCGAACCGAATCGGAATTTTTATGTTCGCTCACTTGTATGAATTAAAGCATTCAAAAACAATGACTTTATACAAAAAAAAAAAATCTATGATCCGCCACTGAATGTACGGTAAAAAAAATGCTTTGTTTTATAAATGCACGGTAAAAAAAAATTTAGGATACCCCTGAATTTTTCTTCTAGTTCCGCCACTGAGTGTTGCTTATTCTGATGGTTAGATTTGGTCAACGATTATGCTTATGAAATGCTCTATCTGGTTAAGCTGAGATGATACGGCCTCATGCGCTTAGTAGGAAGACAAAATTTCGGATGAAATGAATGAGGAAAGTTGAAATATCACTATTAGATATTAAAGAATACAAAACTAAAAAAGTGGGTAAGAGAATTAAGAGGGCATCCAACAAAAATGAGGTTGATGAATATTGATGGCAATTTAGTACTATGACTTAAGGGGAATTATTTAGTGTAAGTATATGTGTTGTCAGTGATAAAGATATGATATCCAGAGATATATAGAGCTCAGGTAAGGTCAGGTGAGCATCTAATATGATCTTTTTTGGCTTTACCTTTAAACATATGTTAAAGGTTTAGGGGACGTTTGATTCGTAGGAACTTAATGGAATTTTAGGGAATTGGAATTTGATTCCATCTCTTAACGTGTTTGGTTCACAGAATTTAATGGAATTGGAATCCCAATTCCAATCTTCATGTGTTTGGTTGACAATGGAATTGGAATAGGAATTAGGCATGAATTCCTTCAAATTCTTTAACTAAAGGAATTCAAAATCCTTCCAATATATGAAAGAATTAAAGTTAATTCATTGGAATCTTCGACCGTTTTGACCTGATCCGAACCGTTTCGACCCTTTCTGTTTCGAATCGTACCGTTTCGACGCAAACCGTTTCGACGCGAACCGTTTCGACGCGTACCGTTTCGACGCGTACCGTTTCGACGCGAACCGCTTCGACCCCTACCGTTTCGACCCCTACCGTTTCGAAGCGAACCGTTTCGACGCGAACCGTTTTGACGCGAACCGTTTCGAAGCGAACCGTTTCGACGCGAACCGTTTCGAAGCGAACCGTTTCGACGCGAACCGTTTCGACCTGAACCGAGGGTTGTGGGTGCCGGGGCGATGGATTCAAATTCTTTTGACAACCAAACACAACAAAATTGGAATTGAGATTCCATTTCCAAGAATTTCCAATTCCAATCGGAATGTTTAAATTCCAAATCCAATTCTTTCAAATTCTAATTCCTATACAAATTCCAATTCCAAATTATTCCGTGAACCAAACGCCCCCTAAGACCGGTGGGTATGGGATGGATAGTCTCTTTGGAGACTACCCGCCACATAGGCGCCACGTCATCACGGGAGGAGGAGCATCCTCTTGGGGACTACCCAAGGGTGTGGGGGGACTACCCACTTTAATAAAAAAATAACATATATTCAAGGAGAGAGAGATAATAACTAAAGGGGGGCCACCAATTTTCAAACATCAGGCTCGTCTCCGGCGTCACATTTCCGACGAAACTGCCGAGCCGGACCCCAAGGGGCGGTGTGCGACTGGCCTAAAAGGGGGGGAAGGCCCGGTGCCGAGCCCCATACCCTTTGGTCTAAGTTTCTGGTAGGGCTTTTACTTCCGCATAAAGGCGTGCCCTCGGGAGAGAACTTAGTGGTCAAAACAACCGTACCATAAACTGAGTGAAATGATTCATACCGTACCATAAACGGAGTAAAATGATTCATATTGGACTCATTTTGAAGTCTCAGTGAGCTTATTGTAATGACATCTTGTTCAACATATTTAATTTTGATTTTAGGCTATTCTTTTTAGTGTATATACATATGTGTATGTGTGTGCAAATCATAAAAATTAAATTCGACTAAATTTGATGTAAATGGGTGGTGAATAATTCATTTTGGTTACTTTTTTAGCAACAAATTAACATGTGACTAAGTATTCCTATCGATGTATCTTGCTTGCAGGGTGTGAACCTTACTACCACACGATATCTCTTGGTTAAAGAATTTATTTTCATGTACAGATTTCCGAAGGATCCGTCCATCTAAATGCCCTTTGTTTTGTAGTGTGTATAAGGTCGTGTAGATGTGGAATCATAGGACCTAATGACTTAGCTAAACATTTACTAATGCTTGATAAGTAACACCTATAACATATGTCTTTTCTTGAAATCTATTATTTTTTTAAAAGTGATATAAAATATTTAGCTATTAGTTTAACATTAACATAAAACTATACATTATGACCATTTCCAATATATATATCAAACCATGGTGTAGAAATTAGGTGTAAAGTGTACACCAAAATAAATTTACGGTTTACCAATGGTTTTTACCAAGGGATTACCAATGGACGGTATCACTGACATATTACCGACAACTATGTCGCTTTTGAAACCGACATGCTTTAACGGACACCATTTTTGTAGAAGGTTTCTTTGATCATTCAGTGGCAGATTTGTCAAAATTCTTCAAAGGGGCATCTGTCACTGATGATTTGGAGTCTAATCCTATCACCAACACAAATACAACCACCTCTGGTGGGAATTCAGGTGATTCTACTAAGTTAGGTGATGAATTAGAATACAAGGATTTGGCGGAGAGAATGTCATCAATTGAAACCACTGATGCATCTAAAAGTCAGCCTAATCACCAACAAATTACCCAAGAGGTTAGCAGCTCAAAGGGAATTAGCTGAAATCAACCACAACTCACACATAGAGCTGATCAAAGTTATGGTTGATGCAAGATACAAGGATACCCAGGCAGATATCAGGGGTATCAAAGAATCCCTTTCAAAACTAACTGGCACTACCCCGACACCTATCTTTGAAAAAGAATATTAGGATGATGCCAAAAAGGGGGAGAAAGGTTGAAACGCCCATATTTCTTAATCCGAAAAAGTAATACTATCATACTATTATTTAACAAAATTCGGGCATGACCCGTTCGTAACGTGAACAATTTCCTTGTTTTTACAACATTCAAAAGACATAATGAAAACCATAACATTTTAAAGACCTTTCAAACAACCACTACAACTAGAATTTTTAACAAAAGATTTAAAACATCAAGTTTAGAGTTGTTAACTACCAAACATGACCTATTTTACAAAAGTATTTGACCCATTGATGATACTTCAAAAGTTGCGGAAGCGCATAAAAGGCGTTCAAAGTGTGTTCGGTCCGAGCGAGGCAATAGCACCTAAGCTTGAGTTTTACCTAAAACCAATACAACGAAACAACATTAGCATATCATTCATATTTTAACTAATGCATCGATGAACTTGATGAACTAATAATCACCACTTTAACTTTGTACCATACTTGACTAATTCATTCTTGAGTTCAACTTTCTTGTTTTTTAACCGACTTTGTTACATCATTCTTTCTCATATAACTATTTCTATCTCAACCCGTTTACACGGATTTTCAACATAACAACTTTATCATGTTTTGTTCTAATTATCCAATCCGTTCAAGACGGATATTAGTAAACTCATTTTCATTCTATTCCAATAATTCGTTCAACACGGAACATTAAGTGTAACACCCCAAAATTTAAAAACACAATAAAGATCAATGTAGATAAATAATAAACTTAAAATGATTAAGTTTATGGCAAATGATAGTTAAATGTGGGTTAAAGATTAGAGTTGTAAATAGCAACTAAGTGTAGGGGGTAAAAGTGCAAAAGTGATTAAACTTGAAAGTATTAAAAACAAATTAAAATCCCAAACACAGTGAGTGTGTCTGGGATCGATCGAACAGGAAGAAAAGGGTGAAAACCCTTGCTTTTGCTAATTCCCTCAATTGATCAAGAAATTCAAACCAAATCTGTTGCATGTCTCAAGATTTTCGAAAATCTAAGCCTAGTTAGTGAAGTGGTAAGTTCAATTTTCTGAAATTATGCTTTGTAACAAGAAGGGTTCAACTCAATTCGATTTCTTTTATCCAAAGTGGGAAATCCTAGTTAGAATTGATTCCTAGAACAGGAATTGTGTTGATTTTAAGTTGCATGAAAGGATTATAGCATAAACCCACTTGTTAAGAAGTTAGTAAGGGTTGATGATTATGTGAAATCATAAAACTAGGAAGTTAGTGTATAAGCTTGTTGTGATACTTGAATAATGAATGAAATTTATGTAGAATGAAATAGCTAGGTGAATTTGATTGAATGAAATTGTTGGGTGATGATTAACTAGTAAGAACATGCTTTATAGACTTGTACCATGTATCTTAACTACAATGCCTACCAAGTGTTCGATAAAATGCCTGAAAGATTAATGTATATGTATTACGGAAAAATGGTGGAATGAATTGATAGACTAAATGAAAGAATGAATGTTGTAATGTAGGCGTAAAGGAAGAAGGTACAAGCACCAAGAAGACGGAAGGTGTGCAAGATCGAGGTATGTTCTGTTGCATACAAAAACCTTAATTAAATCTTGTTTTTATTTCGATAAATAGTCATGATGTAATGATATTAGTGACTAGTAAGTAAGCAACAAATCTTTCGCGGATTTGGTTATGTTAATAAAGGTTATATTAAGCTAAGCAAGCCAACCGGTTCGAGTCGAACCGGGTCGAGTAATGAAATGGTACCGCTCGTCAATAACGTGTGGCCATAAGTGTAAAGCGAATGTATGAAGTTCAATCCGTTATCCGGAACGAACTAAGATCATGTTGAAAGCAATTAACCCAACTATACGGGTCAAATGTGTATGCTTAACTCTCATTAAGAGTGTATATGCCAAACCCAAGTAATTGGGGAGTTGAAAGTGTAAGAAAGATGCAAGCTCATATATGAATGAAACTAAGATGAAGGAATTATGATTTAGCAAGTATGATATCTAACTTTTAAAGCTTTGTTGTTGTATGTAGGTAAATCCTCACTTTAGGCGGTTTGGAGAATCGGAGCGAGCACATGTCCATGTCTTGTTATATCAAACGCTTCCGCTAGCTTGTTTTCAACTTTTGGTTCATAACTTGTTACTTTATCCAACTTTGTTAGTAGTCGTACATTTGTAAAACTTGTTGTCTTTGCTTTTGGGTAGTCGTATGTCGAACGGATCGTAGAATGTTATTTATTTGTCTATCTTAAAAACAGGGGCATGTTCGTTTTAAGAACGGGTTATGCCCAATTTTTGTAGAAAAAAAAAATTACTATGTATCAAAGTTGGTATTTTAATGATTTTAAATTACTCTTGTAAGTAATTTATTATTTATGGAAAAGCGGATATTACAAGTTGGTATCAGAGCCAAGGTTTGAGGGATTCGGGCAAGAGTCTTAGCGCTCGAACTCAAACCGATGGCTCGTGCTAATGTGCTCGCTCCAAGATCGCCAATGAGGTAATACGCCAAGTTCTCAGTAAGAATAATAGTATGTGTAATATGTTTCGGATGCAAAATAAAAGCTAAGTTTATAGATGAATAGATAGGGAGGCTATACGGAGATTTTGGGAACCGTATAGCTGGAAATATGCACAGGAAATAGACAAGGTAACAAACAAATGATACAGCAGCGTTTCAGCAATTCGGGAAGCCGTCGCCGACGGTCTCCCATGCCGTCGCCGACGCCCCCACTCAGCCGACGCCTAAACTCCCTGCCTACGGACAAAAGTGGGCGACGTCCCATATTTAGGACCCGTCGCCGACGGTATGACCAGCCGTCGCCGACGGCCTTTACAAATGCGATCCGCAGAACATTTCTTTTATTTTGTTGTATTCATGTTTGGGAGTTTCGTGTGATCCAAAGGACCATTAGATGATAGTATAGGGTCCTTATAAACATGATGATAAGATACATAGGATCACAGTCTGTGATCACAATGAAAGCGAATTCGATAAGAACTGAAAGTAACAATGTGAATAACACGAGTCGAATGATAAAATTTAGATAATCAAGATTGCGAATTTCACAATTTTGAATGTAGTAAATAAGAGTTGAAGTATGTACTATATGGAAAGCTTGTGATTAATGTGGAATAAAAACGTCTTTTGTAGATGGCCGAAGTAAGAAATGTTAATGATGATAATGATGATAACGATGATGTGGTTAGACAAGAAGCTTTTGATAGCAAAGTCACAGAAGTAGCGGAAGGGGTTATGCAAGCCAATCTCCCACGATTAGCTCAAGAGGTAGAAAGCCGGGTTTTGGGAGTCGTAGATGCTATGATGACTAGCAAGATTGAGGAGTTGAAAGAACAACTGAAAGGATCTAAGAGCAAAAGCAAAGAACGACGGTGCACGTATAAAGATTTTATGGCGTGCAATCCCGCAACGTATGATGGTAAGATCGACCCGATCGCATGCCAAAGATGGATTGCAAATATTGAAGCAGTATTTATTCGAAGTCGTTGTGATAATGAAGATAAGGTGATGTTCGCTACTGGCCAACTCACTCTTCAGGCGAAGGATTGGTGGGATGCACACAGTAAAGAAATAGGGGAGGATAGACTCCAAGCGATGTCTTGGCAAGAGTTTAAGGAGCCCTTCATGAGATATCACTGTCCTCAGTTAGCTATTGATAAGATTCAGGAGGATTTCTTGCGCCTCCGACAGAAAAACGAGTCGATAAATGAAATATCAAATATTTTCATGGATAAGATGAAGTTCTGTGGGGATTTTGTGAAGACTGAAAGGATGAAGATCAATCGCTTTTACGGGGTTTTAAAAGAGGAATTTAGGGAGTTTATTACTCCCTCGAAATGTGAGACCCTAGATGAGCTCATCAATCTCGCACGGGATAGAGAAATCGAAATTAAGAGGCAAGAAGAACGTGGGGAAAAGAGATCAAGCGAGAAAGGTGCAAATTCGAGTCCATCCAAAAAGGGAAGGTATCAAGAGCAAGGAAGGAAAGATAAGTCGAAGGGTGGTATCACTCCTTGTAAGACTTGTGGCAAGCTTCATACTGGGGAGTGTCTGTTAGGCAAGAAGGGGTGCTACAAATGTGGTAAAGAGGGACATTCGTCCTATCAATGTCCAAATTACCTGAAAACTTGTTTCAACTGTTTCGAAAAGGGGCATGTTAAATCGGAGTGTCCAAAACTCCAACAAGGATCAAAGAAGGAGAGAAAGAATGAAGAAAGCTCTAAAGCGAAAGGGAGGATGTTCCAAATTACCTCCGAAGAAGCTAAGTCTCATCCGAATGTGGTTTCAGGTATCTTTCTATTAAACTCCATACCAGTTTATGTTTTGTTTGATACCGGGGCCACTATGTCGTTTATTTCAAACGAAATCATACAACATCCTTCATTTAAGATCGAACGAATGCCGATGCCTTTAGAAGTAGAAATAGCCGATAGTAAGATCTATATGTTACATGAGATTTGTAAAAATTGCAAATTTACCATAGAAGATGAAGAATTCGATATCGACCTCATACCTATGGTTTTGGGGGAATTCAAAATGATAGTGGGTATGGATTGGATGGCCCGACACCAAGCGGGGATCAACTGTGAAACTAAAACAATACATATCCAATCTCCAAGTGGAAAGCGATTAACCGTACAAGGCGAGAGAAGGATGGAAGCGAAACTTTGTACCCTCGTTCAAGCCGCGAAGTATACACTTAACGGGGGAAGGGCATACCTAGCTTACGTGGTAGATGCCCAACAAGTTTTCCCTAAGCTTGAAGACGTGGAGATAGTGAATGAATTTCCGGATGTATTTCCGGAGGAATTGCCGGGACTTCCTCCCGAAAGAGAAATAGAGTTTCGCATCGAATTGAATCCGGTTGCGAAGCCGGTTGCGAAGGCTCCTTAAAGATTGGCTCCCATCGAAATGCGGGAGCTAATGACACAATTACAAGACTTGTTAGATAAGGGCTTTATACGTTCGAGTGTGTCACCTTGGGGAGCGCCTGTCTTATTTGTTAAAAAGAAAGACGGGTCGATGCGTATGTGCATTGACTACAGAGAATTAAATAAGCTAACCGTCAAGAACTGCTACCCTTTACCTAGAATTGACGATCTTTTTGATCAATTGCAAGGGGCGAGTTGGTTCTCCAAGATAGATCTGCGTTCGGGGTACCATCAAGTTAGAGTACGGGAAGAAGATATTCCAAAAACCGCGTTCAGAACCCGTTATGGGCATTATGAATTTTTAGTCATGTCTTTCGGATTGACGAATGCGTCGGCTGCGTTTATGGATCTTATGAACCGGGTATGCCGACCCATGTTAAATAAATCTGTGATCGTGTTCATAGATGATATTCTAGTCTACTCACGAAGCAAGGCCGAACATGCAAGACACTTGCGTGAAGTACTTGAAGTTCTCCGTAAGGAGAGACTTTACGCGAAATTTTCAAAATGCGCCTTTTGGCTCAGAGAGGTGCAGTTTCTGGGTCATGTGATCAATTCGGAGGGTGTCTTAGTAGATCCGTCAAAGATTGACGCCGTAATGAAATGGGTTCCTCCGAAGAACCCGACTGAAATAGGAAGTTTTCTAGGCCTCGCGGGATATTACAGAAGGTTCATACAGGATTTTTCGAAAATAGCTTTACCCTTAACAAAACTAACGAGGAAGAAAGAGAAATTTGTGTGGGGTAAAGAACAGGAAGAAGCTTTTCGAGTATTAAAAGAGAAATTATCATGTCCCCCGGTCTTAACATTACCAGATGGGACTGAAGACCTGGTGGTCTATTCAGACGCGTCACACCAGGGTTTAGGTTGCGTCTTGATGCAAAGGGGAAGGGTTATCGCATATGCTTCACGACAATTGAAACTACATGAAGTAAACTACCCAACACACGATTTGGAATTGGCAGCGGTAGTATTTGCCTTAAAAATTTGGAGGCATTATCTATATGGCGTGAAATGCACAATTTATTCGGATCACAAAAGCCTTAAATATTTCTTTGAGCAGAAAGACTTGAATATGAGGCAACGGAGGTGGTTAGAACTTATCAAAGATTACGATTGTGATATCCTTTATCACCCGGGAAAAGCGAATGTGGTAGCCGACGCGTTAAACCGAAAGGAATATCCGTCTCCCATTCGAGTAAAATCCATGAAGATGATAGTTACGCCATGATTACTCGAGACGATACGTGATTCCTAAATAAAGTCGCTTGGAGCGGAAGATGTAAAGAAAGAAAGATTGAAAGGTGTAACCGATAAACTAGAAGAAAATTCGATCGGACTCAAAACGAGATTCGGCCGAATTTGGATACCTCGTTTCTGTGAAGTCAAGACTGCGTTACTTGAAGAAGCTCATAAGTCACGGTATTCGGTTCACCCCGGGGCTACAAAGATATATCAGGATTTGAAGACCAATTATTGGTGGCCGGGCATGAAACGTGATATCGTTAAGTATGTCGCGAAATGCTTAACATGTTCCCAAGTGAAAGCAGAGCATCAAAAACCATACGGGGAATTGCAACCTTTAGAGATCCCGGTATGGAAATGGGAGGAACTAACAATGGATTTGGTAACCAAGCTTCCTAGAACGAAAAAGGGACACGATACAATATGGGTAATCGTAGATCGGCTTACGAAAAGCGCTCAGTTTCTACCCATCAAGGAGGCTTACTCCTCCGAGAAAATGGCAGAAATATATATGAATGAGATCATATCTCGACACGGGGTACCTGCGTCAATCGTCTCGGACCGGGACACCAGATTTACCTCCCGCTACTGGCAAAAGTTTCACGAGAATGTGGGCACAAGGTTACACATAAGCACTGCCTACCACCCTCAGACTGACGGCCAGTCAGAAAGAACCATTCAAACACTTGTCGATATGCTGAGAGCGTGTGCATTAGATTTTGGGGGAAGCTGGGATGACCATCTACCCCTAGTGGAATTCTCTTATAATAATAGTTACCATAATGGCATTAAAATGGCTCCTTATGAACTACTGTACGGGAGAAAATGTAGAACTCCCGTATGTTGGGGTGAAGTGGGACAAAGAGAGCTTGCGCCTAGTGATCTAATAGCAGTAGCAAATGAAAAGATAAAATTGGTAAGAGCTCGACTGAAAGCAGCCCAGGATCGGCAAAAAGCTTACGCAAACAAGAAAAGGCGTCCTATTGAATTTCAAGTTGGAGATTTTGTTCTGCTGAAGGTGTCCCCATGGAAGGGTATAATCCGTTTTCGCAAACGGGGCAAATTAGGTCCTCGATATATTGGACCGTTTAAAATCTTGGCGCGAGTTGGAAAGGTTGCATATCGATTAGAATTATCGCCTACTCTAGATGGGATTCATAATACCTTCCACGTGTCACAGTTGAGGAAGTGTCTTGCGGACGAAACAACATTAGTACCTCTCGATGACAACGAGTTGAAAGAGGGGTTGAATTATGTCGAAAGACCCATAGCCATTAAAGACGTCAAGGTGAAGAATCTCCGCAACAAAGCTGTTAGACAAGTGTTGGTTCAGTGGCAACACAGAAAGGGGTCAGAACTCACATTGGAAGCGGAAGATGAAATGAGGAAGCACTATCCTTTTCTGTTTGGTATGTGCACATTTAAATTTGCTATTTAACCAGGTTTCGGGGACGAACTCTCTTTTAAGGGGGGTAGACTTGTAACACCCCAAAATTTAAAAACACAATAAAGATCAATGTAGATAAATAATAAACTTAAAATGATTAAGTTTATGGCAACTGATAGTTAAATGTGGGTTAAAGATTAGAGTTGTAAATAGTAACTAAGTGTAGGGGGTAAAAGTGCAAAAGTGATTAAACTTGAAAGTATTAAAAACAAATTAAAATCCCAAACACAGTGAGTATGTCTGGGATCGATCGAACAGGAAGAAAAGGGTGAAAACCCTTGCTTTTGCTAATTCCCTCAATTGATCAAGAAATTCAAACCAAATCTGTTGCATGTCTCAAGATTTTCGAAAATCTAAGGGGTTGTTTGGTAGCCTCTTAATGACCATTCAGATGCTACCTCTTAATGGTTTAAAACCTCTGAATGAATAAGAGTTAACCTCAAGTATGAATGGTTAAGAGGTAATCTCTGAATGGTAAATCATCACATGTCATATTCTTCTACCTTCTCATTGGTAAAATTCTTAATGGTTCTATTAAGAGGTAGCCTCTTAATGACCATTCAGAGGCTACCAAACAGCCCCTAAGCCTAGTTAGTGAAGTGGTAAGTTCAATTTTCTGAAATTATGCTTTGTAACAAGAAGGGTTCAACTCAATTCGATTTCTTTTATCCAAAGTGGGAAATCCTAGTTAGAATTGATTCCTAGAACAGGAATTGTGTTGATTTTAAGTTGCATGTAAGGATTATAGCATAAACCCACTTGTTAAGAAGTTAGTAAGGGTTGATGATTATGTGAAATCATAAAACTAGGAAGTTAGTGTATAAGCTTGTTGTGATACTTGAATAATGAATGAAATTTATGTAGAATGAAATAGCTAGGTGAATTTGATTGAATGAAATTGTTGGGTGATGATTAACTAGTAAGAACATGCTTTATAGACTTGTACCATGTATCTTAACTACAATGCCTACCAAGTGTTCGATAAAATGCCTGAAAGATTAATGTATATGTATTACGGAAAAATGGTGGAATGAATTGATAGACTAAATGAAAGAATGAATGTTGTAATGTAGGCGTAAAGGAAGAAGGTACAAGCACCAAGAAGACGGAAGGTGTGCAAGATCGAGGTATGTTCTGTTGCATACAAAAACCTTAATTAAATCTTGTTTTTATTTCGATAAATAGTCATGATGTAATGATATTAGTGACTAGTAAGTAAGCAACAAATCTTTCGCGGATTTGGTTATGTTAATAAAGGTTATATTAAGCTAAGCAAGCCAACCGGTTCGAGTCGAACCGGGTCGAGTAATGAAATGGTACCGCTCGTCAAGAACGTGTGGCCATAAGTGTAAAGCGAATGTATGAAGTTCAATCCGTTATCCGGAACGAACTAAGATCATGTTGAAAGCAATTAACCCAACTATACGGGTCAAATGTGTATGCTTAACTCTCATTAAGAGTGTATATGCCAAACCCAAGTAATTGGGGAGTTGAAAGTGTAAGAAAGATGCAAGCTCATATATGAATGAAACTAAGATGAAGGAATTATGATTTAGCAAGTATGATATCTAACTTTTAAAGCTTTGTTGTTGTATGTAGGTAAATCCTCACTTTAGGCGGTTTAGAGAATCGGAGCGAGCACATGTCCATGTCTTGTTATATCAAACGCTTCCGCTAGCTTGTTTTCAACTTTTGGTTCATAACTTGTTACTTTGTCCAACTTTGTTAGTAGTCGTACATTTGTAAAACTTGTTGTCTTTGCTTTTGGGTAGTCGTATGTCGAACGGATCGTAGAATGTTATTTATTTGTCTATCTTAAAAACAGGGGCATGTTCGTTTTAAGAACGGGTCATGCCCAATTTTTGTAGAAATTTTTTTTTACTATGTATCAAAGTTGGTATTTTAATGATTTTAAATTACTCTTGTAAGTAATTTATTATTTTTGGAAAAGCGGATATTACATTAAGAAACTTTAACTTTTTAATTCTCATTCTAATCCGAACCGACCCGATCTTCACGGACCGTTACGGAGCTTTACTTTCGCGTTCCCATTCTAATACAATGTCTTCCATTAAGCAACTAATAATTTAAAGGAACAAACTACTAACAATATTAAATAAACTTGTAAGTAGCGAACTTACCTCGTTCTTGAGATTTTTATTGTGAACCGGAGCTTCCTCCTTCTTCTTTGATTCCTACACATATTTCCATTCTTACTTAGATCATGTCATTTATTTACATAGCTTTCGCATTCATATAAAATTCGCATTCCACACACACTTTTTACAAATATCATCTCCATATTTTTACACACAAAGCAAGAAATCCTAATTCACTCAAAATTACATGAATCAACTATTCAAGCATTTAATCGAACACTTGGTGTGCGTATAATAATTTTAGCACTATGTACAAGTGTTTTATGCATAATTTCTCTAGTAGTCTTCACAACTCTTTTTATCAATCAAATTTACATAACTCAATCATTCTACAAAATAATATTTCATCAATTATCCTAGTACTTATACATTCATTCATCACAATTACTCAATTTATTGAACTACAAGATCACCATACTACTAGATTAAGTGGGTTTTACTTCAAATCTTCAATACACACGAATTCTAGCATAAAACATCTTCTAATGATGATTCTAATTCATACACAAGTTCAATTTCATACTATTTCATGGATTGATCAAAACCCTATTTATTAACTTAGCATAAATTCGCAAAATCTAACTTACCCTAGGTTGGAAACTCTTAGATGATCGATAAACTGATCACATGCATTCGAATCTTGACCAAAAACGCATTCAATTTGTTGGATTTTGTTGAATTGGGGAAGAAGGGTTTCTTCCCTTCTCCTGTTCTTCCTCTGCGTCGCACACACCCACACTCCACACTATTTTTTTTAATTTCTTATTTATTCAAGAATTTACATATTCAGCCCCTTAAGTTCATCTAAGTTATCATTCTTGTTCATTTTCTAATCCTTTTTAAACTTCCCTTATTTATTTTTAACTTATCTAATCATACAAAATATTTAATCATTCAAATAATTTATTATAAAATTTTAGGGTGTTACAAGTCCACCCCCCTTAAAGAAGGTTTCGTCCTCGAAACCTGAATACGTACGGTTTAATAACTTGCATACACATTATGTAGTCCAACTCTTTCAGGTATAAATGGTCCTACCATGATCATACATGCCTTACTACTCAAATTTCTTACGTACAATTTACATGCTCACAAATCTATTAAACAAATGCTAATCACAACATCTATGCGGATGATTCTTTTACGTAATAAACTACATCCCGCGCATACACATTCACTTAATTTCCTTTGAACACCCTACTATAATAGGCACACTATTCCTTTTTTTATAAGCATGTTACCATATACTAGTTACGTCACTTCACATATATATATAGTGTCTCAATAAGTTTTACTTATTAAAAACTTACCTTTGGGAAGCTTATCGGAGCCTTGAAAGCAAGGAAAAGTGAGAAAGAAAGCGAAAAACAGGTTTCCGACGTCGGACCCGCGTAGACAACTAGATAAGGCGTCGGCTGCAACAGGGCAGGGCGTCGCCGATGCCTCCTCTGCAGCTCAGACGCTGATTTTGCGTTTTGTTCTTTCTACTCACTAACCGTGTGTCCCGAGGGTTCTAATACGTGAAATAAATCATTATTCAAGTTCTCAATTCATTCCATACCTTTCCCAACCCAATCCACATGTTCTTCGGCTAAATCTTTATACTAAAAGCTTTGACCCGTTTGCCCCTACGTTGAGGTTTCACCGGATTGACATCGAACGATCATTACAACCATTCTCATCCTAGCAATTCCATTATTTGTAGATCCTTATTTGATTTTAGTGTTTCAAATATTGATAACTTTTTCTAAACAAAATAAGAAGTGAGATCGATAGTCACTTACATTAAGCGTTCGTATTCGTGATCACTTCCTCGCCTCCTTTTGACCCATTTGCCTTTTGTGCTTGCGTCATCTTGACATGATGCTTATCCTTATATGTCACCACATTCACATTCTTGTTAGTATACAAGATTTTATATATCACTTATCATATCTAGTTCATATCTCGCATTTGACTTTCACTTATCATTTGTAACAAGCACAAGGCATAGATTCAATAATACATCGTTCCAAATTCACGCAAGTTTAACATATCATTAAGTATATCATACAAGGATCCATCATGCATCATTCAATCCTTATTTTCTTACAATCATATTAAGATTTCTAATCATGTTATTCTCATACTCGTTGACTTTTTTAAAAAGTCAACGATCAAGTATGCAAATTTCCAACTTAGGAACATATGTCCATATCAATGTAGTCGGTTATGCTAATGACACCATAATCATTCCGTATCCATTTAGTATACAACCACGCAATCACCTAGTTACATACACAAATACACATAATCAATTTTACACATGCTAATGCTTTCATTATCTTACATTTGACAAGCACATACAAGGTTAGTCAATTTAACATAATCATAACATCATCCTTCACTAGCAAGTTTATATGTTTTACTTTTAGCACACATTCACTTCTATATCGTAAATTAAGTAATTAATATAAAACATGGCGAGTATCACCCATTCAAGCACAATGTACAAGCCTCTAATGCATAATCTTTTCCAAAACATATATTTTACCCGAATTCTTGTACGAGTTCCATCTATAACACATTCTTCAAGTTAGTTTACAACTAATTACATCATTATCATATTTCATTCATATATGTCAAGTCTTTCATACAATCTCACATCCTAACTTCACTTAGACATTTCATCATTTTCATTATTCCCATAAACCTCATGTTTATATTCCTTCCATTACATTAGATTTTGCTTACTCATCCACTCGATTTCATCACTTTAATCCATTTGAATAATAGTAAATTAATAAACATTTAACTCGCTCTCAACGGAATAAATACAAGACTATTTCAAACATTATATTCTAGCTCGTTGACCCGCTTCTACCAGATTTGTCTACATGATCGTTCCAAACATAACATTCTTATTCTTTGACTCATTCGTGCCGGACCATCTACATATTCATTCTAAACAAAACATTCTTATTCTTTGACTCATTCGTACCGGATCGTCTACATATTCATTCTAAACATAACATTCTTATTCTTTGACTCATTTGTACCGGATCGTCTACATATTCATTCTAAACATAGCATTCTTATTCTTTGACTCATTCGTACCGGATCGTCTACATATTCATTCTAAACATAACATTCTTATTTTTTGACTGGTTCGTACCGGATCAACTGTATAACCATATTAAATATTTCATTTTAGTTCGTTTGAAAACATTATTCCGTCTATAACTTTCTATTTAACATTCACAAGTCAAATACTTTACTAACCTTATTATTTACATAAAGAACGATCCGTATCCCGGTTCAGTCTGCCCCTTCATGAGCGAGTGCCAAAAACTAGATTGACCTCGTCTATCCATGTGATGAGCTTCCACTCGTGTGCATCTTTTCACTAACTTTACTAGTTTTATCATGCCAAGAGTTCATCCATTCTCATCTACAAATCAAGGGTTAGTACATTTCATTCAGTTTCCCTCAAGCATGACATTTATCAAATCATCCTGTTTCATACTAGTCCTTATTAGATTCTTTTAAAACATAATTTATTTGACCCGTTCGTAACGGGTCATTACATGACCGTTCCATAACATATCATTTTCATTCGTTTGACCCGTTTATGACAGGTCAATACATAACCATTCTTTAACATACTATCATTTTCAGTCAGATATTCATTGTATTCGGTGTTAACTCACCTATATTTCTTTCACAAATTTCTCACTTATTTGATATACTACATTACACACTTCGTTTCTTACGTACTACTCTTGCAGTTTATCAATTATATGCTAAATTCTGCAGTTTGACTTTTCAAAGTTAATCTGCTACTTATTACTTATTGTATACTTATATTGGATCATGTGTTGTACTTACTTTCAATTCACACATTCTAACAAAACATCATTTCACCGTGTTAACAGTTCGCGGACAACTTTTCTTCCTCATCCATACTTATGCCATTCTCCTGGTCATAGCCCGTCATCCACCCCAACTCACATGAGTTGGCTTTTAATATGTTTCTTACAAAATTTTGTTTATGTAACATTTAGCTTCATCTCCCTTTCCATCTTATTGTCATTGGTCTTACACTTACCCATATAACCCGTTTGAGTCCAACAAGGTCGAACCGTCAATACATTTTTTTTAAACTCAACCTATCCCTCGCTTGTTCGTAAGTGCATCATATGTATATATGCATCATGTTAGTCAAGTGAACTACTTGACTCGACAAGGCTACTGGCATCACTTACTTACAAGATTTATACTTACCTTAGTAGGATAAATAAGCACATTCCCTCCCTCACTTTTACCCATTTCCACTTGTTTATGGATTCAACCTTTTGTTCTTACGTGTTTGGTTCGCAGATACTTATGGATTTAAGTCTTTTCATTCTTACTTATGACTCTTATATATTCCATCCGTATTTGCTTACGGTTTTACCTTTCATTATTTTGTTCCATTCTTATAAGTTTAATCCGTACAACCCTTCTCGTAATGATACCCATTTAAATCTATGGTATTTACATCTCCTTCGTTTGCCATCTACAATTACATACTTGTATTAGATAGCATTCCATTCATTCTCTTTATCATTCTATACTTTATTAGTTTTTTTTAACAATTCATTCTCGTAGATCATTCTTCATTACAAACATCCTAGACGTGTTAATTCAATCATACATTCATTCATTCGTGTACTTAACTTCCTTCTCGTTCATGCTTTTACTAATGGCATTCATGTTAATCAGCTTGTGTTCTTGATTTCATTGGCATTTTGGGGCTTGATGGAAGGTTTCCGGGAGGCATTACGGAGTATGGAAGCATACACACAAGTTGGAAGGTCAAAAGTGAAAAACGGGAAGTTTGGTAACAATTGGCGCCACTAGGCGCTGATTTCAGCGCACCACAGTTGGAAAATTCATTTTGGCGCACTAGGCGTTGTTTTTGGTGCACTGGGTGCTGAATCTCAGACCTGACTTGCAATTGCTGTTTTACTCATTTTTACCCAAAAACTTTGTTCCCGAGCCCCGGTTCAACCCGAAAAGGTTCCGTGAAGTCCCGAAACCTCCCGTACATTTCGTAATCCAGGTTATTCTAGTGAGTTAACTATAGCCCCTTCCCGTTTCCAACTAATAACATAAATCGAAAATTCATAAATTACTTACTTGCATAGCGCTTCGGAATGAACACACCTTCATACGAGCTTTCGGTTTGAGTTCAAGCATTTTAACTCTAATACTTGAATCCCTCAAACCTCGGCTCTGATACCAACTTGAAACGCCCATATTTCTTAATCCAAAAAAGTAATACTATCATACTATTATTTAACAAAATTCGGGCATGACCCGTTCGTAACGTGAACAATTTCCCTGTTTTAACAACATTCAAAAGACATAAGGAAAACCATAACATTTTAATGACCTTTCAAAAACCACTACAACTAGAATTTCTAACAAAAGATTTAAAAAATCAAGTTCAGAGTTGTTAACTACCAAACATGACCTACTTTACAAAAGTATTTGACCCATTAATGATACTTCAAAAGTTGCGGAAGCGCATAAAAGGTGTTCAAAGTGTGTTCGGTCCGAGCGATGCAATAGTACCTAAGCTTGAGTTTTACCTAAAACCAATACAACGAAACAACATTAGCATATCATTCATATTTCAACTAATGCATCGATGAACTTGATGAAATAATAATCACCACTTTAACTTTGTACCATACTTGACTAATTCATTCTTGAGTTCAACTTTCTTGTTTTTGTAACCGAATTTGTTACATCATTCTTTCTCATATAACTATTTCTATCTCAACCCGTTTACACGGATTTTCAACATAACAACTTTATCATGTTTTGTTCTAATTATCCAATCCGTTCAAGACGGATATTAGTAAACTCATTTTCATTCTATTCCAATAATTCGTTCAACAAAGAACATTAAGAAACTTTAACTTTTTTATTCTCATTCTAATCCGAACCGACCCGAGCTTTACTTTCCCGTTCCCATTCTAATACAATGTCTTCCATTAAGCAACTAATAATTTAAAGGAACAAACTCCTAACAATACTAAATAAACTTGTAAGTAGCGAACTTACCTCGTTCTTGAGATTTTTGTTGTGAACCAGAGCTTCCTCCTTCTTCTTTGATTCCTACACATATTTCCATTCTTACTTAGATCATGTCATTTATTTACATAGCTTTCGCATTCATATAAAATTCGCATTCCACACACACTTTTTACAAATATCATCTCCATATTTTTACACACAAAGCAAGACATCCTAATTCACTCAAAATTACATGAATCAACTATTCAAGCATTTAATCGAACACTTGGTGTGCGTATAATATTTTTAGCACTATGTACAAGTGTTTTATGCATAATTTCTCTAGTAGTCTTCACAACTCTTTTTATTAATCAAATTTACATAACTCAATCATTCTACAAAATAATATTTCATCAATTATCCTAGTACTTATACATTCATTCATCACAATTACTCAATTTATTGAACGACAAGATCACCATACTACTAGATTAAGTGGGTTTTACTTCAAACCTTCAATACACACGAATTCAAGCATAAAACATCTTCTAATGATGATTCTAATTCATACATAAGTTCGATTTCATACTATTTCATGGATTGGTCAAAACCCTATTTATTAACTTAGCATAAATTCGCATAATCTGACTTACCCTAGGTTGGAAACTCTTAGATGATCGATAAATTGATCACATGCATTCGAATCTTGACCAAAAACGCATTCAATTTGTTGGATTTTGATGAATTGGGGAAGAAGGGTTTCTTCCCTTTTCCTGTTCTTACTCTGCGTCGCACACACCCACACTCCACACTATTTTTTTAATTTCTTATTTATTCAAGAATTTACATATTCAGCCCCTTAAGTTCATCTAAGTTATCATTCTTGTTCATTTTCTAATCCTTTTTAAACTTCCCTTATCTATTTTTAACTTATCTAATCATACAAAATATTTAATCATTCAAACAATTTATTATAAAATTTTGGGGTGTTACAAAGATTCCTTGAGAAAACTTGATGTTGACCCTAAGGCAAATGTCAGCAACAACAAAAGCCAGAGTCTGCGAAAGACACTTCTGCAAAATCTTCTGAAAAATCTGATGCTGGAAAGAAAAAAAGGGAGTTGATAAGACCTTTAATAAACAGACAGATGCAGGGATTTTATAAAAGCAGAAGAGAAAAGATACAGCGAAAAGTAAGGCAGATGTTTGGAAGCAGGAACAAGAGAAAAAGATGAAAAGGGAAAATCATTAAGAAATAATAGACCTCCAATTGCCACATTCCCCAAAACCACTACCGTTTCTAAAAAGCCAACCATTGCTTCAACCAAACCCACACCTTCACCACAAAAGCCACCTCAAAAGAAGCAGAAAACAGCTTCACCACCACCATCCTCAACAAAACCAAAAGATGTTGATGTATCAAAAGCATTAGCAGATGTTAAGGCAACAACCATTGAGACACCTGTGGTTTCAGCAGTTGTTAGTCAATCCACTGCTCTCATTCATTTTGATCCTCCACCATCAACACAACCACCAATATTCCCCTCACAATCAGCCTTTCACCTAAACTACCTTCTCCATAAAAAAAAACTCCTCCTCCTCCTCCTTCAAATTTTGCTTATGCCAGAAAAAGGAAATTTGTTGTGCTTAATGAAGAAAAAGAAATTCCATCACCAATTCCTTTATCATATGCTCCTGCTACATTCATTCCATCCTCATCTCCACAAACAAACCTACTCAATCATCCACCCATTGGTTACATACCACGGAACATCCCATTGGCAACTCAATATCCTCTGGAACTGCTTGCAGTTCAAGATGAAATTATTCAATTTTACAAAGAAGAGGATCAATCCAAAAGATCCTTCCTATCTCTACATGACTTCAGAACACCTCAAAATATAGACGGATATTTGAAGTTGAAATCCAAACAAGCAGAGCTTATAGCAAAAGAAGAGAGTAAAGGGTTAGGAGATAGGAGATACCGAGGTTTGATGCAACATGGGCTTAGCAAAGTTAGGAAACTTGAAGACTTTGCTAGAGACCTTATTAAATCCATGTCAGAGTTGCCACCAGATGCTGGTCTTCAAAAGGAATTAAGGGTTGATTATTTGGATCTCATCATGAAAACCAATCCCTATAAAGCAAACAAGTCTCAATTCAAAGATTGGTCTCTTGATGCTCTCAAAGAAGAAATAAACAGAATTGAAATAATGAACAAACATCCTCAAATGAAGAAATCTGCACCCAACTAGAATAAATTCAAAAAGGTTGATGTAGATGATGCATAGAGGTACTAGAGAAAGAGAGCAGAGCTTGTCACTGCTGAGGATGGTTCTGCAAGATCAATTACAAGATGGTCAAAGCAGAATGTTGATGAGACCTACATAAAATTAGAAGAGCTGAGAAAGAAAGATCCTAATGTTCCTCAGAAACCAGTGTATACTGAAACCACTGCTGATATGCCTCAACAGACCCATGCCACTAAAAAGTTGTTCTCATCATCTGCTTTACCCATCAGTGCCTTGAATCAATTAAAAAGGCAAAAGCAGATGGACGAGGAAGATGAAAAGAGGTATGCTGAACACAGAAAAGAGGCCATCAGAAAGGGTTGATGATGCTTCCCAACAATTGGCTGCTCAAATATCTGAAACAATCAAAAAGTTGGCAAGCAGACCTCAATCATGAAACTCATCTCAAATAAATCTTGTCCCTAGAAAGCTATCAGATCCAAAAATACTAAAGTGGAAGTCTGACAAAGATACCCACGTATTGACTCTGCTCAGCTCTGATGGTAATGTTGAAAAGCTGTCGAGGAAGGCTGCATATGGTCTGAATGCAGGAGACCTTCAAGATCTAATGAACCTTCAACTGATTAGGGATGAAAAAGACACAGATTCTGTGGATTTTGAGCTCCAATTCAAAGGGTAAATAAGGGAACTGTTGATGAGAAAATAAATATAAGAAAATAATGAAGTGTTTTGCATCATCTGTTCTAGGGGGAGATTGTTGGCTCATGTGATCCTTCCTGAAGAACAGATGACACAAAGCCAAAACTGGTTCTGCAACAACTGATCCAAATAACAGTGTTTGAATTCTATTTCCCTCCAATGGCAGTGGCATCCAACATCTAATGATCTCTAAGGTCTGCTGAAACTCAAAGTCTGTTATACACAAAGAACTGCTAAAGTCTGTTGAAGACCATCATCTGTTGAAGTCAAAGAACTGCTGGAAGTCAAAGGCCTGATCAACCTTTATGGAAAGCACTGCTCAGTCTTCATCAGTGGTTGAAGCCCATTAGTGGATTGCATTCATCAGTAGTTTGATAATCAGTGTTTAATGTAACAGTGTCTCTAATCATCAATGTTTAGAGGTTGTTAAGATTGTTAGCTGTCACTGTCTAGGTGACGTCAGCAAAGATGCCACAGTGTTTAGGATAGTACTATAAATAGACAGTGCATGTACTGTTCTATTAGCTCTTTCACACACTTGAATCTTGTACGAACTAACACTAGTGAGCTCAGGGTGAGGGGGAGAAAGTGTTCATGCATACGTTGAATATTTTGTAATGAAATCATTCGACACAAAGTATAAATGATAAAAGCTTTTCTTTCCTTGTTTGTGTTATAAAGTTTTTCCCTCATTCCGCTGTAAATTATCATCTGTTTATCTTCTTTCATTGTTCATCTTATAAAAATAACACAAACAAGTAAACTTAGATCCTACCATATTACTTAGTTTACTAGCTAGTAGTGACATCATGGTGTCTCTCTCTATTTGTAACATGCGACGTAGATAACGATCAAATAGAGTAAAACAATTTATAACTTTTTCTTTCATTAAACCATTCTTTTCATCGTAAATTATTATTATGGGTTAAAAAGGCACAACACGATGTATTCAAAACACATTATAAAGTAAGCATGCATTCATATCTATCTTATCATAGCTAATAATCTTTTCAGAACATAACAATTATCTCATGCTTGTTGGAAATTTTATAAATAATATTATATTATTGAATAATATATTGATTATTTAGTGATTAAAGTAAAATGAATGGGAGATGATAATCTTTAATTGTGTTGAAACTTTAATGTATAGGAAGTTGTGTTTGTCTCATTTTGCTGGAGAGATAAATCTTTTATTGATTTATAATTAGAATTCTCTACACGAATATATTCCTATGTGACAAGTCACACCTAGTGGCAGGAAGGAGGGTGCGTAGCACTGGGCACGGGGCCGGGAGTGGAATGAGGGCGATGGGCGTAATGTGGCGTTTTGATGGCGCACTTCGCACGCTTGCATCGTGCGCGAGCCGCTTGGAGCTGCCTATACTATTTTTTAGGTGTGTGTGGGCTCGAGTCAGTGGCTTGGTGTGGTCAGCTGGAGACTGTTTACATTCCAATCAGTAAAGTTTAAGTATTCATTATGTCATTGAATTCTAGTCTTTCTTTTTATTTAATTTCGTATTCAATTGAGACCTTTCACTTGGAATTCCTAACAGTTCATATACAAAGCTTTTTGATTTGTTCTAAACACACACACAACACAATTCGTATGGTTTGGGGCATAACACATACCACATCCAATGAATTCTCAGATTTTGTGTCTCTACGCACACTTGTTTCAGGTATTATTTCAGGTGCAAGGCTAATTCCGTCAGTACAATCTGCTCTGACTGTTGTACCCTGGGAAACATATGGGTTCACCTGGGTGGCCCGGAATCTGTTTCAAGAGAAGCGATTTGAACGTGCCTTAGTCACCTGTGTTTTATTTTCTTATTCAGTTTACTCTCTTTGTAATTCCTTCTTAGTTTTCTTTCATTTTGTTTGTAATTTATAGTGCTTTTGTAATGTTGTTCGGTAGATTTGTTACTGTTCATTTTGTTATTTTTCATTTGTAATCTGTAATAGAAAAATTAATGAGCAGATATGTTATTTCATGAAAGGATGTCCTCCAAGCTTAAAACATATTTTTAAAACCCGTTCACTGTTTTGTTTTAAAATATTTACAAACAAATTGTTTTCGCTATTAGTAAACTTTTGTGGTTTGCATTGTTTTTTTTTTGTAAACCAATTCAACTATCTCTAAGAGGATTAATATTTTAGTTTGGTTTTGTGTAAAACATAATTTCTTGAAAACTGATTATTTGTATATCTTGTTTAAGAAATAGCTACTGTTCCTGCTACTACATCAACAACTGTTGGACCCACTTCCACTACCGTGGGACAATTAGTTAGTACCCAAGCTATAGCTAATCATGCTGAGAAACAAGAAAAGTTCACTGGTTTGAACTTTAAGAGATGGAAATAAAAGATGTTGTTTTATCTGACCACCTTGAACCTTGCGAGGGACTAGTGATGTCCAATATGTGAGTGCAGTTGATGCATGGAAACAATTTGAGTACATATGCCGCAACTATGTGTTGCATAATGTGTATTTCAGGTTCCAACTACCAAAGAATTATGGGAGTCAATGGAACGTAATGAGTCAAGTTCAAGTACTGAAGATTATTTTTAGTGATATTTTTTCTGAAGGTATGAATCTTAGTGAAACATTCCAAGTGGCAACAATTGTTGAAAAGTTGCCTCGTAGTTGGGTGGACTTCAAGAATTACCTAAAGCATAATCGAAAGGAAATGACCATTGAACAACTTGTGGTTCGTCATCGTATTAAGGAAGACAACAGGCTGTCACAAAAAGGAAGTCAAGTTGAAGCTTCTGCAAAAGTGAACCTTGTGGAACATGGTCAATCCTAAAGGGGCCACAAGGGTAACAAAGGCCACAAGTTCAATGGTAAGGGGAAAATTAAAGGTGTTGAGCTTGGGCCAAAGAAAGGTGGTGTGAAGAAGAAGGTTGGTCACTTTAAAGGGAAGTGTTACAACCGTGGATAAAGTGGTCACCGTGCTGACCAATACAAATAGCCTAAAGGTGAGATGGCTCTTATGGTTGATGATGATGGTATGCCCTTAGTGGCCATGATTTCAGACCTTGCTGCCATTATGGAGGGGGTAAATTTGGTGGCTAATGAGCCAAAAGGGAGGTGGGTTGATACTGGGGCAACCAGCCATGTGTGTCTAGACAAGACCCTCTTTAATACGTTTAAAGAGGTGGTGGGAAAAGAGAAGTTATACATAGGAAATGTTGCTATAGCTTATATCAAGGGAGAAGGTGATGTGATTTTAAAGTAGACCTCTAGGAAAGAGCTCACTTTGAAGAATGTGCTTTATGTTCCTAACTTGCGTAAGAGTCTTATGTCGGGTTGGATGCTTAACAAGTTTGGCTTTCGTTTGGTTTTTGAGAGTGATAAATTTGTTTTAAGTAAGCATGGTATGTTTGTGGGAAAAGGGTTATGCCTAAAATGGCATGTTTAAATTTAATGTAATGTCTGTTAAGAAAAACATGAATAAGAATGCTACCACTTCTGCTTACTTGGTTGAGTATCCTAATGTTAGGCATGGACGTCTTGGTCATTTAAATTTTAATTTGATGTGTCGTTTAATTAAATTAGATCACATACCAACTTTTGCCATTGACTCTAAATCAAAATGTAAAACATGTGTTGAAGCCAAATAAACAAAATCATCATTTAAATCGGTTGAAAGAATAACTGAACCCCTTGATCTGATTCCCACTGATGTGTGTGACTTAAAAATCAATTCCCACCAGAGATGGGAATAAATATTTTATTACCTTTATCAATGACAATACAAGATATTGTTATGTTTACTTAAGAGTAATGATGAAGCAATTGACAAGTTTATCTTGTATAAAGCTGAAGTTAAGAATCAACCCAACAAGAAAATAAAACGTGTGAGATGTGATAGAGGAGGTGAATATGTTTCACCATTTGGGAGGTATGTGCAAAAAGTGGCATTGCAGAACGAAAGAATCGTACAATAAAAGAAATGATGAATGCTATGTTGATAAGTTCTGGGAAGAGCTAGGACATGTAGGGGGAGGCTATTTTGTCGGCCAATTTTCTATTAAATATAATACATTTCAAAAATAAGGATGTAACACCTTATGAATTGTAGTGGGGACATAAACCATCTTATAAATACTTGAAAGTGTGGGGTGCTTAGCCAAAGTGATTGTTACACCTCCTAAGGCACTTAGAATAGGGCATAAAACTGTTGACTGCATTTTCATTGGATATGCCAAAAATGGTAGTTCACCTCGTTTTCTTATATATGAATCCAAGAATCCTGATGTGCACAAGACTCTATCATAGAGACAAGGCCAAGAAATGTGACTTACTTTAAAGAAGAGTTTTCAATGTTAGTACAAACTCAAGCGAGTTCTTCAACAACGAATCATTCAAGTTCATCAACAACGTTTGATAAGATTGTTCGAGAGTAAACTCAAGAACAATCAGAGGCTGAAGAGGGTGAGATAAGAAGAAGTAAAGGAAAAGACCTGAGAAATCCTTTGGGCCTGACTTTCTTACATACACGATTGAGAGTGGGCCTCAGACCTATCGAGAAGCGGTCACCTCTTCAGATGGACCTCAATGGAAAGAAGCAATTAAGAGTGAAACTGATTCTACTTTGTAGAATCATATTTGGGAGTTAGCAGATCTTCCAGCAGGGTGCAAACCACTCGGATATCGATAGATATTCAAGAAAAAAAATGAAAGCTGATGGCTCTGTCGATAAGTATAAGGCAAGGCTTGTGATCAAAGGGTTTAAAAAAAGGAAGGTCTTGACTACTTTGACACATACTCGCCTGTGACTAGAATAACCTCTATTAGATTGGTGCTTGCAATTTCAGCTTTGAGAAATTTGGAAATTCATCAAATGGATGTAAAAACTACATTTCTCAATGGGGAATTGGAGGAAGAGATTTACATGGAGTAACCAGAGAGTTTCTATGCTCCTAGCTAAGAGGGAAAAGTGTGTAAACTCAACAAGTCATTGTATGGATTGAAGCAAGCTCCAAAACAATGGCATCAAAAGTTTGACCAAGTTATGCTTAACAGTGGTTTCAAAATTAATGAGTCCAAAAAATGTGTCTATCTGAAAGTAACAACCAAAGGATATGTGATCTTATACTTTTATGTAGATGATATTCTTATCATTGTAAGTTGATCAGATCTACTAAAGACATGAGCGATATTTGACATGAAAGATATGGGTCTAGCTGATGTGATCCTTGGAGTAAAGATCATTAGAACTCAAAATGGTTTGGTGTTAAGTCAATCTCATTATGTGGATGAGATACTTGGAAAGTTCAATCCAGAGTACACGAGTGTGGCTCAAACTCCAATCGATACCTCTCAACATTTATCAAAGAATACAGGCGAGAGTGTTACTGAATACTCAAAGATCATTGGCAGTCTCATGTATCTCATGTCATATGCTCGACCACTTAGCATATCTTGTAAGTAGGCTAAGTAGATATACAAGTAATCCTAGTTTTGAGCACTGGAAATGTAGGACAAGATTACTAAGGTATTTGAGATACACGAGGAATTATGGATTGCATTATGGCCAAAATCCAGTTGTTGTGGAAGGATTCGGTGATGCTAACTATTTATCCAATATGAACGATTCCAGATCTACAAGTGGTTATGTATTTACCCTTGGAGAAGCAGCTATATCTTAGAAGTCGTCCAAACAAACTCTTATACCTAGATCCATGATGGAATATGAGTTTATCGCTTTAGATAAAGCTGGAGAAGAGGCATAATGGTTACACCAATTCTTGGAATATGTTCCAAGGTGGTCTAAGCCTGTGACGGCTATTTGCATACATTATGATTGTCAATCGGCTATTGATAGAGCTCAAAGTGCAATGTATAATGGAAAATCAAGGCACATACGACGTAGGAATATCACGATATGACAACTACTCTCAACTGGAGTTATCACGATTGACTATGTGAATTGAAAGGATAACATTGTGGATCCGCTTACAAAAGGCTTAAGCAGAGAGGTAGTACATAAGTTGTCAACGGAATTGGGCTAAAGCCCTTGGAGTAAGTTTGTACAATGGAAAACCTATCCTAGAAGATTAGAGATCCCATGATCTATGTTCAATAGGACCACCTAACTGTACGAACTGAGGTCACTATGGGGGAGTACCTCAACATACAAAGGGAGTCACAAACTTCCTAGTCCATTCCTACTTACAATCAGTGATATTAATAGAGGTTAAGAATACTGCTTTAAATGATTTGTAAATCACCTATGTTAGAGAGAAGTGCGGTCGCTTCGAATGGAATTGGGGGCACAATTCCTATAGCTCTCGCAGAACCATGATGGTGTTCCATGACCATAACAGACATAACTATGAGGGGTTACCGAACCAGGAAGAGTAATGTGTGATGTGTAATAATGTCTACCTAAAAAGGAGTTGGTTCAATGACATCGCGTCTACGAACCGCTAGGAGACTAAGTATATGTCACAAAGGAGGGTTCAAAGGGAAACCTACAAATCCGGTATTACTTACCCGCTGAAATTTTATCGTGACACTTGAGTGTATGGGACAATCTCCATTCATGTGGGGAAATGTTGGAAATTTTATAAATGATATTATATTATTGAATAGTATAATGATTATTTAGTGATTAAAGCAAAATGAATGAGAGATGATAAGTATTAATTGTGCATTGAAACTTTAATGTGTGGGAAGTTGTGTTTGTCCCACATTGGTGGAGAGATAAATCTTTTGTTGATTTATAATTAGAATTCTCTACACAAATATATTCCTATATGACAAGTCACACCCAGTGGCAGCGAGAAGGGTGCGAAGCACCCGACACGTGCACGCGCCTGGGCACGGGACTGGGAGAGGGATGAGGGCGATGAGCGTAATGCGACGTTTTGATGGCGCACTTTCCACTTCGCATCGCCGCGAGCCGCTTGGAGCCACCTTTACTATTTTTTAGGGGTGTGTGGGTTCGATTCAGTGGCTTGGTGTGATCAGCTGGAGACTGTTTACATTCCATTTAGTCAAGTCAAAGAATTCATTATGTAATTTATTTCTAGTCTTTATTTTTTTGAATTTCGTATTCAAGTGAGACCTTTCACTTGGAATTCCTAACAGCTCATATACAAAGTTTTGTGGTTTGTTCTAAACACACAAGACACAAAGTCGTATGGTTCAGGGCACAACACACACCACATCCACCGAATTCCCAGATTTTGCGCCTCTACGCACTCTTGTTTCAGGTGCAAGGCTAATTCCGGCAATACAACCTGCTCTGACTGTTGTACCCTAGGAAAAAGATGGGTTCGCCTGGTGGCCCGAAAAGGGAAGCGTCTTGAACGTGCCTTATTCACCTGTGTTTTATTTTCTTGTTCAATTTACTCTTTTTGTAATTCATTCTCAGTTTTCTTTCATTCTGTTGTAATTTATAGTGCTTTTATAATGTTAAATAGATTTGTTACTCTTCATTTTGTTATTTTTCTTTTGTAATCTGTAATGGAAAAATTAGTGAATTGATATTTTATTTTATGTTATTTTGTGAATGGATGTCCTATACAATGTTCATGTGGTTTAATCTTTATCTTTATCAAGGTGTCTTCCTTTATCTTATTCTAACTCCGCATTGTGGAGTGTACTCTAATAAAACGAACTCTACGTAGTTAGAACATGCGCATCAACATCCACTACCACTTAGTAAAACATTTGGTATAAAACCAAGTGATTAAAACAACTCAAATACTTACATTTTCTTGATCGGGTATTGTTTCTAACACCTTTGAAACAATGGCTCTATCTTTAATTTTCATAAAACTCCACACATTAGCCTTATTTGGGAAATGAAGCAGATAACTGTAGACATACTTCTCTGAATAGTGACAGACTTGTTACCAGTGGTGTCTGTGTTCATAGGCGTGGATGACTTTTTGTCGTTGGGTTTATCCGAATGATCAGGCTTTATTGATCGTTAAAAAAACTTCTACTACTATTACTATTATTATAATCATTATCATTACTATTAAATATATTTATTACATTACATTTGATATTTTCACCCAACTAGCCAACCCATCTAGCATTAAAAGATTTGGTCGATTAACATCAGAAGTTTTAAGTATTACCCACTAATTAAGATATCTATTGAACTTTCATGGAAAACTAAGATTATAAATATAATTAAAATGTTTCCTCTATACAACATATATATCAATGTGACATTAAGAAGATATGAAGAAAATGCAACATATTTATTGTTAGATATGAATGCTTGCTTTTAAACACCGTATATTTAAGTATCTTTATTGATATTTTTATTATCAATGAATAACAAAAACACGTTAGAAAGAGGTTAGGGCCACTTGAATCATAGGATAATTATATAAAACAAACTCCATGATATAACGGAGATAACTCTATTTAAAAAACACACACTAAACCTAGGGGGTTGTTTGGTTTCTTTAACAGAATAGGATATACGTTAAAAGACTTAAAATATGAAGAAATGAAAATTGGAATTGGCGGACCCAAGCCTTGGCTTGGGTGGGCGGGCGCCCCCCTTGAAAAAAAAAACTTTAGTGTATTTTCGAAGTAAAAATCCCGACTGCACTCATTGAAAATTTGGTTAAACCCTTCGTTCGCACCCCCAGAAAATAATTCCTGGGTCCGCCATTTGGAACCTGCCATGCGTTTTGGTTGACAGGCAAGTTTCATTTGTTGACAATATCCCTTTTGTTTTGTGAATTTGTTATTTGTTATAATGTTTATTATATAAACGATAAATGTTATACTTGGCCTTTTTAAAACCTCTTATGAACTATTTTGTTTAGTACATTTGATTTTATAAGCATTTCATTTTTTATTAAAAAAATTATCAACATTTTAATGATAATTATGGAGAGAGGTTTCAAACTACCAGAAAATGTGGATGACTCCCGCAGGTTCCAACCATTTATATATATGTACAACACACTGGATAATGTTTTCACTAGCTATATGTGATCGAATGGGCCGGGTGTGTTAGTGGGGTTAGTGTGACTATTTGGTATAATACTAGGCAACATGGCGACACCTATGCTAAAGCAATAGTTTAGTCTTTCTTAACAATGTGATTTACGCGTTCATACACATGTAAAAACACGTAAACGTGTATTTGACCTGTTTGACACATCAACAAGTCTCTTTTAATCTAAATTATAAAACTTATACACACTTAAGATAAAAACACAACCCATAGCAACTTATTTTTAAATAACTAAATAAAGATTCAAAACATCTTAACTTACTCGCCTTTCACATTCTACAGGAAAATAAAGAAGATGGTACATAAAAAAGAGTAATGGGCAGGAGGCACTTGAATGTGTTCATAATAACTAAGCCAGAGAGGGATTGAATACCTGAGAGTGTTCTTTTATGGTGGAGTTTGGTTGGCACATAGAAAAGGATCCCTTAATGTGTGTTTAAATGCATTTGCATCTTAAATGTGGGGAGGTTGAGAGATTAATTTAGGTTTCATGAATGAAGTCACATTTGAATTCATGACATTTGACCCTCCTCAATTCTTTGTATATGAATGGCAATTTCTACCTTGTCCTATCCTTTATGCTCTTCACATCATTATTTCAATAGTTTTGAGTAAGACTTAGAAAACCCTAAAACCATATCTGAGAAATATATATATATATATATATATATATATAGGATAAGAATCATGTGAGAAGTAGTAGACTAAATAAGAAACTTGAGAAGCATTCTGAACCACACATTTTCCCTAAGCAAAAAAATGCAAAAAAAAGTGAAAAAATGCAAATTTTTTTTTTTTTTTTTTTTTGGAAAAATCGCAGCTTTTTCTTTAAGAATTAATTTTTTTTTAAATTTTTTTTTTTTGGATTTATACACATGTGTATATTGTTAATCTTTTAACTATACATATATGTATATTGTCAATTATACATATATGTATATACATGTTTAAAATTGAAAAATAAGTGTTATTTAGGGTTTAGCATTAGTATTTAGGGTTTAGCATTAGGGTTTAGGGTTTAGCTTTATGGTTTAGGGTTTAACTTAGGGTTTAACATTAGGGTTTAGCATTAGGGTTTAGCAATAGTATTTAGGGTTTAGCATTAAGGTTTAGCTTTTGAGTTTAGCATTAGGGTTTAGCTTTAACTTTTGGGTTTAGCTTTATCTTTAGGGTTTGTATTAGGGTTTAGCATTAAGGGTTTAGCTTTAGTGTTTAGTTTTAGCTTTTGGGTTTAGCATTAGGGTTTATCTTTAGGGTTTAGCATTAGGGTTTAGCTTTAGGGTTTAGCATTAGGGTTTAGGGTTTAGCTTTAGGGTTTAACATTAGGGTTTAGCATTAGGGTTTAACAATAGTATTTAGGGTTTAGCATTAGGGTTTAGCTTTTGGGTTTAACATTAGGGTTTAGCTTTAACTTTTGGGTTTAGATTTATCTTTAGGGTTTGTATTAGGGTTTAGCATTAAGGGTTTAGCTTTAGTGTTTAGTTTTAGCTTTTGGGTTTAGCATTAGGGTTTAGAATTAGGGTTTAGCTTTAGGGTTTAGCTTTAGGGTTTAGAGTTTAGGGTTTAGCATTAAGGTTTAGCTTTAGTGTTTATGGTTTAAGATTAACAATATACACATTTTTTCAATTTTAAACATGTATATACATATATGTATAATTGACAATATACATATATGTATAGTTAAAAAATTAACAATATACACATATGTATAAATAAAAAAAAAATTAAAAAAAAAATTAATCCTTAAAGAAAAAGCTGCGATTTTTCAAAAAAAAAAAAATAAAAATAAATTTATGCCTTTTTTTCACCATTTTTTTTTTTGCATTTTTTGCTTAGGGAAAATGTGTGGTCCAGATTGCTTCTCAAGTTTCTCAAATAGGGTGGATTTCTCTTAGGATCCCTACCATATATATATATATACATAGGGGTTCTAGAGTGAACACTAGTGTATTGGCGAACTTAGTGAACAAATCATTGCCATTGATTTACACACGTGTATGACCAGGATTAATCCTATATATATATATATTGGAGGGTTATCTTGAGAACGCTAAATATTGCGAGAACCGTGAGAACGAATTAAAAAACCAATCAAAACCAATTTTTTTAATACAAAACTCATTGTAATTAAGATACAACATCAAAAAAATAATTTACAACATCAAATAATTCATTTCTCCTTTCAAAATCACTATTTTTAGATTTTTTACACATGTGTAAATATAAGAGATTTACACATGTGTAAATGGCAAACTTACACATTTGTAAATTTTATTTATTTACGAATTCACGTAAATTTAAACGTGTAAATTAAATTTCTAACCTTGTATTCGAATAATAATGATAAGTTTAGAAATTTTTTTTTTAATTTGAATTGTTTTTGACCAAGTTCTTGCGGTTTTTTTATTTGTTCTCACGGTTCTCACAATATTTAGTGTTCTCATTTAAACCTTCCCCTATATATATATATATATATATATATAAATAACCGGAAGGCTCTAGTCTGGAATGATGGTATAAATAACCAATTAGAATGCTAACGGGTCTTATTTAAGTCATAGACTTAGACCGGCTAGCTTAAAATATAAAAAATGGTACAATACGCTAGATTAAGCGACGACCAGAATAGAATGTAGTTTAAACCCAACAAGTACTAAAACTTGTATAAAATTGGTAAACTATTAACATTATAGAATTTGAGACAAAAATGATAAGGTTAAACCCGTTTCAGAAAACTTAGGTAAACTAGTTACGTAAGTCTAACTGTACGCGTATAAGCGATAACGGGTAACTGGATGAGTCATGAACAAGTTCCATATTCCAAAATACTTTAAACAAGTTATAATATCAGTAGGATATCAACTTGTATGCCCGTTAAGGTTTTAAAATCAAACAATGCCTCAGAATGACATTTTGGTCATTTAGCGACGTATAAAAGGAACTTACGTATAATCTGATCTTACGACCATAAACATTCTGTGAAAATACTTTATTTATGATATAATATTAGTAGAATGTCAAACATATGTGTGTTTTATAGTTTAAGATCAAACTATGCACCGTAGAGGCATTTTGGTCATTTCACACATAGTTTAAAAGCTAATTTGGGAATCTGAGTTTAAATCATGTACTTACTGTAAAAACATTTTAAATGAGTTATAAAATCAGTAGGTAACAAGTCTTGATTGGTAAATATGGTTTAAAACCATACTACGCGCTGATAAGGCGTTAAAGTCGTTAAATGACGATATTTGTGATGTTTTTTGAAAACTGATAAGGTCTATATGGTCAAGATATGCTATTTAGTTTAGCACATCAGTAGGTAAAAGGACTTGTGTGAAGATTATGCTTTAAAACCATTTTATGTGCCACAGGGGCATTATCGTCATTTAAGAACGTAATACAAGAACTTGTATGTAAACTCAGTTTATAAACTGAATTGATATCCCAAAATATCCTAATTATGATATTACATCAGTAGGTAATGAGTTTGGTATAAGAAATTACTTTTAAAACCGTTCTATGCGCCGAAAGGGCATTTCGGTCAGTTTAAAGCGTAATTTACGATATTATACGAAAACTCGGTTTATGATCAGATATGCAACATCAAATATGTTAAACATGTTAACATACCAGTACCTAAGTCATTTGCAAGTTTATTGGTGTTTAAAACCTCATTTTTAATAAAAAAAAAAGGCAAAATAGTCAAAGTATGGCATATTAACGGAAACTTGCATAAAACTCAGATTACTCTTATGATCGCGTAATATAACCTCAGAGGGTAATGCTACATCATATTAGGATCATAACGGAACCTTAAATCAGTAGCAAACTAGTCTAATTCGGGTCATAATCGAAAGTCAAAGCAGAAGTCAAACTTCGCGACTTTCGTTTGTGAACCGACCCTAAAACTGGAATGACGAGCCGAAAATGTTTACACATGTTCTAATAATTATTACCAAGTTGTTTATGTGTTAAAACGTATTTTAGAACACCTCTAAACTCGTATGGTAATTATTTTAAAATCTGACATGTTGACTTTTTAAAACATTAATATGTTGACTCGTCAATTGACCAAGCAAACATGATTCTTAGGAGGTGCCCTTTTGAGGGATTAACACCTGCCTAATTACAATCACATAGTCATGTTTGTTGTGAACAATGGCTGGACCATTAAGGTCTAAACCGAAAGTCAAAATGTTTATCGAAAACGCTTGACTTTCGGCTTTAAAAGCCTAATAAACGAACAAGCAACGAAAGGAACACTTACAAGTGATCCTAGGGACTGAATAAAACTCAAAGGAAGCTCCCAAATGCTTAGGAACCTCCAGATATGAAAGATAGAGGGATTTTAAGAATGGTGCAAGTTTAAACAAATGAACCCACACCTATTTATAGTGTTTGGATGAATTGTGGATGATTTCCAGGTGTTATAGGGCTCTCTAAGATGGTGACAACTGCCCCTAAACGTGTCTAAAACCGCTAACAAGCCCCTTGAATCGGTTAAATGGTTTAAAACTGATTTGAGTGATGAACAAGAAACAATTCTGCAGTTGGGCTGGCCTGTGGCCCGCGACGGGGTCGGCCCACATGGGTCACGACCCGTGACGCATCCTAAGTCCAGCAAACAACTTTGGAGTCCACATTCTAACCACGTTGAATCCACCTATAAACACCCATATACTTGGTTTAAAATGCTTTAATAAACAGATTTATACCAAAGAGCTATCTTGGCAGAGATGTCCAGGGAGCGTCGACCATCAGAATGTGCACCTCTTCCGTTACACATTCGATAAGACTACCAATAAGTAAAACAAATCGATGCTTAAGAATATGGTGTCTGACAAAAAATAAATTCGAATTCTGGTTTCATCTAACTTTACTCGACTTTTCCACACCACAAGTGTTTAGACTTAGGAAATTCATTGAGGTACTATAAAGTTCACCTCACCCATGATTATATCACGCAACTGGATTTCGAAGTAATGAAGATCAATTCAAGCACATTAGCCAACAACAATGGTATCCTCCGCTTCTTTGAAAATTAATTTCAATGATTGATTATCATCTCAATTCCATTCCTGGTCTAGAGGCAATTAGGGATCCAAATGATTACATGCATTCTTCGGCTCTTCATATGTGTTATCAACTGCTTGATCTATTGTCTTTGATACGTTGCTTTCCTCCTACAGTATTGAGCTTTTTTACTTTGAAACTAATTAGGTTTAACGATCTTCAATTGTAAATTGAAGGTAATTGGTGATCTATTAAGATCAGGCGGATCATTCGTATCTCTATTAATAGAATCTAGCCAAGGGGAGCCCGATGCATTAAAATGAGGGTTTTTTATGTGCATCGTTAGGAAGATTTTGCCTATGGTCAAAAGTTAGCAGTAGGAGATGCCCTACAAAAGCCGGAGAACTAGAACGTCAACGTCACCAAAGGCTCAACATGGGGCGTTGAAAGGTCATTAATCATGACTTTTGGTTTTCCAAATCTATTCCGGCTCCATTCCGAGTGCAGTTTCCAACATTGGAAAAAAATATATTGATTATCATGTGTTCCTTTCGGGGATGCTATAGAACCTACAAGAGCCGTAAAACTTGAGTCTAGGGCCTGCTATCTTCATTGATAAACATTGTGTAGGCTTCTTTTCTCCATTTTATCACTACTCCTAGAAAATTACTTTGGGTAATCTTGTGATCACAAGAATTAAGTCAAAATTCATGTTGCCATCATTACCGGAGGCTTCCAACGACCGCACTACTTTTCCGAGTGAGTTACTGATTAGGCCAAAAATGTTACAATCCCAAAAATGAGGAAGGACGCGATTAATAAAGCAAGCTAAGACATTCCGATTAAACAAATTGCACATTCCAAGTTTCAAGACTATTGAACTAGGTTTGCCAAGAACCATTAGCTTTTTCCAATAAATCAAAAGCATCATTTGAGCAGCCAAATGTGATCAAAACCCTCATGCCTCTCACGTATCTGATGCTAGCTTTAGAGATTCTCCTTTCCAACATAATATTGTTTAAGTCACATAGAAACATCAAATTCTTAACCTTGCCTGTAATGAAGACTGCTTCGGCAAAAACTTTAGTATCCTCCAAAGGTAAGAGAATAATCTTTGATTGGGTCCTTGGATGTTGATGATTATTAATCAGGGCATGAAGAAAGGACCTAGAAGGATGGATTTGATAATGTGTTTCCGCCAGTGACTAGAAGCTGTGTGTCGGGACTGAGGAATGGAATGCATAGGTCCCAGGTTGTTCTTATCTCTAGAGTTTGTGCCCAATTGTCATACTTCGCAGTACTCACCCCATGCTTCGCACCGTCAATGGAAACACTACTAAGTATATCAGAAAAGTGTTCCCTTTTTTCCAATATCATCGAATTGGATGAAAGCAAAAATGATTTCTATGTATATCCGTTTTTCCTTGCCAAGTAAACACTAACAAGATTCCCAAAAGCTTCAAACTTCTTTGACAAATTTGATTCCTTAATACCATCGGGGAGATTTGAAACAAAGATCGAAGTAAGCAAAATTATTTGTCTCCGTCGATATCAACTTTTTTGAATCTCCTGGGGATTTCTATTATGTCAGACCTCCTGCCAACCATCATTCAAAGCCATATCTTGTTGTACTTGTTCATGTGCCACACCTTCTTCCTTAGATATTCAATGTTGTCCAAGTGGAGTCTTCTTTCGCCATTTCGTGCCACTAGTTTGTAGCTTCTATCCTTTTTTCGGGGTTGCTCCACATATTCTTCTTGTAATGTCGTTTATTTGTTTATATATGAGAATAATAAGATATACACATGTAGGAAATTGAGAGGAGAACCCTCCCAAATTCGTTTCATTCCAAAAAAATCAAGAGACTGGCTTCCTAGAACTAAACGAAAGCTTAAAAAATGAAGTTATCATTATCATTATCAACATATTAAAAAACAAAGTTAATGAATAGTGGCGAACCTATTAAAAAGTTGCCACGTGGCAACTTCTTTTTATTGTTTTTTTGTTTATACTATATATTTTCTCTCCAATAACTCGCATTTGTTAACTTAAAAAAAACTAAATTCTTAAATTTGCTTAACTTTTCAGGCGTTTCATTATAAATTTTGTTGAGAGCATAGTTGTATTCAAAATAGAGTGTACATTTTGTTTTTTTATAGAGTAAACTGCAATTTTGGTCCCTGTGGTTGATATCAAATTGTAGTATTTTAAAAATTTGAAAAGTATTGTAAAAAACACACCCAGGTTTATATATGTTGCGATTTTAGTCCATTTCACTAATGGTCGTTCATAACTCTGTTAAATGCTTGTCACATGCAATACATGTGATGGGTAAAATTGTAATTTCAATCTAGAACACAAGTTGAGACATATTAAACAAACGTACGAGATCGTGCTCAATTTTGGCTACTAACACGCACACGGGTTCTCATGGTGGAGAGTTCTGAGTACACATCTGACCAGAATCACCAACACACATGGAAGTTTCGAGCACATAATGATCCTTTCCTACTGAACGAACTGTAAGGTAATATTCTTGAAATCTAACAGTAAACTCCTACTGATACTACAACAATGATTTTCTTTGTTAACGTTTCACTTAAAGTTCAATTTTTTTATCTTGTTTTTGTATTTTAGGTCAAAATTCCACGTATTTTACCTTAAAATTCCACCATGGTAGAGAGTTCACAAAAATTCTGGGTAGAGAATACGTGAAGGGAAAGCTAATGTATGTGGATAGGGTTGATGGTGATACGTTTCACAGAACCACGGTGAACGAAGCCACAATGTTTTGATGATAGTTGATGAACCACAAGCTTAACAGAACCATTGATCAAATATTTGTGAAAGATGAAGTGGTGGTCGGATATTGTGGTTGATGAAGTGCAATTTTCTAGGGTTTTCTTTTAAGAAGTTGTGGCTTTGAACGAATGTCAGGGTATTTAATTGGGGAAAATAATATTGAGTAAATACTGGAGATCGCAATTACAATTTTATCCATTACATGTGTTGCATGTGACAATCATTTAACAGAGATATGGATGGTCATTTGATAGAGCGGGTTAAAATCGTAATGAAAATAGCCCTTGATGTGTCTTTTACAATACTTTTCAAATTTGTAAAACACTACAATTTGATATAAACCACAGGGACCAAAATTGCAGCTTACTCTTTTTTATATATGCTATATGAGTGCATGCCAGTATCGTGGTGGTACCCTGACGAACCAAACAAATTTCTACCAAATGATTGTTTTCAATTGATGTAGATCACATGTTGATATTCTTTTGGTCATATATCACGATTTTATTTATTTGTTTTTTCCTTTTACGATTGCTATAACGAGCGTCGGTACTGTAACATAACGAGATTAAGCGTTGCCAATCAAATTCCTGTCGTGTAGTATGAGAAATCCACTAGTTAATTTTAAAACTAACATATTCTCCCTTTAGGTTTTTGCAAATATAATTCCTTGCTTACAATAAGATGTACAATAAGTCAATAGAAAAAATGACATAAATTAAACCAGATACTTTAATATTAAGAATCATCGAATAGAAGACGAATCATAATTGGTTGAGGTATGTGTTAAGTAGAATTTGTAAAAAAGGATTTTGCATCCATTCATATAGTACAGTATTCAAGGGTACAACAGTTGTTTGACATGACCAACCAGTTTGAGAATTACATCAAGGTTTTCTATGTTGTTTCTTTTGTTGAACTAAACAAAGATGTGGTAGTCGTTTCGTAGTACATTTCAAGCATGAAAACAAACAAAATAGTCTAGTCTCTTGTTTCGTGAAACGAGAAAAAGTATTGAGAGTGTTCTTCTCTCTATACCGTACGTGCCTAAAGAAATTAACCAAATGCTCATTTACCGCCACACATTATCAAATCCGATCGGCATATTATCCCTTTCATTAAACTCATATAATTGTAATTACTAGATTTAATATGCAACCAAACAGGTTAATGGTGTTTTGTGTTTAAAGAAATGAACCACAATATCCTTATTGTCAAACAATATGAAATTGCATCATATTAATCTTGTAATAATATGATTTCACTACAATTAAATGATTTAACTAATATTAAATCAAACAACTCAATGGTATAGGAAAAAAATAAGTTTTAGTATTATAGTTATAAATATTACACACAATTGTTTCAGTCAGGGGATTATACACGCGATTGCCTGCCCATATGTATGTCTATATGTGTTTTCTTTATTCTATATGGGTGTGCATATTTGCACATCAATGTGCCTATATGCACACCAAAACCCTAGTAAACCCTAGTTCAAACTGTCTTTACCTACGCATCGTATAGAGCTATACGATGCGTATAGTTTGCATGTGTTTCAAGGTCTGGTCAGCAATCATTGCACATAAAACAAGAGTTTATATACGCTGCGTATAGCTCTATATGCAGCGTATAGCTCTGTACGCAGCGTATATAAACCATCAAACTTTTTGGGGTCATTTTGGTGGGTTTGAATCATCAGTTTTTCACAAAGTTTATATACGCTGCGTATAGAGCTACACACAGCGTATATAACCTTTCATAATTTTGTTTGGTCATTTAGCATATTTGTGGTATAAATTCTCACCCGGTTACAATGTTAACTCGCTTAAAATATATAACGAGTTAAAAATGTATAATGTTTTTTATTATTTAGTCGATGTTGTCGTTAATTTATTTAGTCGATGTCGCCGAAAAGCGTATAACGTTAAAATTTTTTGAAAAGCGTATATATGGTTCAAATATATAATATCGTTATCGATCTTTTGAAATAAATTGTTATACGAAGTCTAGTGCCGTTCGAATAATATAAACATTTAAATATTATACCTTTAATTATTTTTAAATACTTGTGTACGGTCCGAATATATCATACCGTTTGAATACTATACCGTGCGGTTCGAATACTATAACATTAATATATTTTAGCGTTAAATAATTTGAAATACCCAGGTACTGTTAGAATATGTTACAACGTTTATAGCAAAAGTTTTATATATACAACAAAAGTTTGATATATACAACAAAACTTTGTACATACATAACAAAAGATAAAATACTATAGCAGTGGATCCTGCTGCTCCTCCTGCTCATGCTGCTGATGCCATTCCGCAGGCAGAACGAACTGTCGTGGAGGTAACCCTTCACGCTGTGAAAGCCTCTGCAGCTCTACAGCCATCCACCCCATCATATACGTCAATCAGTCAATGTCGCGACGTAGCCGCCGATATGATGGGGCAGGACATGGCCCAACATGTCGTGGGAACTGAGGCGCCCTGGGTGGTCCACGCGGCTGTGGTGGCTCCGGAATGTACATGTCCGGCTCATGCTCCTCCAGCACCTCCGGATCGCGCGTGGGATATACCAGCTCGAACTGTGCCGGGTGCTGCGTAGGCGCGTAAGGCTGGCCGTCCGCACCCTTAAACCGCTTTACGCATGGGAATTTTTTGGTAACGCCCGATATCGTGTTCATCTCCATCTTCTTCGGCTGTATCACCGGACCTACACGCGGGTGGTCAGTCTCCAGGTGATTGCCCAACGAAAGGGCTATCTTAGTGACGTAGGCGCCGCCGTATAATATTCCGCGCTCCTGTCGATGATGCGCGGAGGCGAAGTACTGTGCCAACCCGTGTGCGAGAGCGCACGACTTCTTGACTGTCTGGTCGTGTACCTACCCCTTACCTACGATGCGTATAGACCTATACGTAGCGTAGAAGGGTAACCCTATACGCTGCGTATAGGTCTATACACAGCGTAGGTAAACCCTAAGTGTGCAAGGTGTGCAGATAGCCAACCAACATGTGCAGATAGTTATGGCCTTCTATATATGTCTATGTTCACTTTGATACTCTCTAATCATTGCTTGTGTTATATGATAGATTCCTACCTATCTTCTTTTAGTATTGTTTATCCTTGAGCTAGGGACTCTCTGGAAGCAGCTTTTTTTATTCGTATGGATAGAGGTAAGGTTTGCCTACATCACACCCTCTATAGGCATTACTAATAGATTTGTACGTGTGGATGATACAATTATTATTTTTTTTAGTCAGTCAAACTTGAAAAACTTGTTCAAAAAAGTTATGGCTCATTAGAGCATTCACATCCATTCCATCAATATTTCACCCTAAATTACACTAAAAAACACTACGTTTTCTCTCTCATTTTCAATTAAATAATATTCTTTTATACCTTTATCATTACTTTTTCTCTCTCTTTCACTCACAATCACTTTCAAAATATATTAAAAAATTATAGGTGATGAACAGTGCACCCCCAAATATACAGATGAACAGTAGCATTTTCTCTCTCCTCCACTCATAACCACTTTTTATACTCTTTATATAATAAAAACTCTACTCACAGATTTTAGTGGGTTGGATGTGAATGCTCTTAGACAACATGACTTGCATAAGCATTTGACGAGTTTGACCCACCCCACCCCTCACGGTGTGTGCGTAGTTGTGAGATTAAAACCCAATGAATTTGTTTGTCTAGCATCAACATTCCTTGTGAAATGTTCACTCACTTATAAAAATATTACTCATCTCCTCCTATATGCTTCATTTCAAACACATACTTTGAATACTGATCTCTTATTCTTTTTAACTCCAATTGAAACATTTTTTTAACTCATTGTAAAACTCTTAAAAAAGAACAAAACTTTTAAATCTTATAAAAAGAACAAAACTTTTAAATTATTAATTATATATATTATATACATATCATGTTTTTTGTCTGAAGCTTTAAATGAATTTATTAGTATGCGATAATTTTCACCCTCCTAAAGTTTGTTGATACGTTTGAGCACATTTTTGGATCATGTTATATTAGCTTTGTGGTATGGCATTTGGTGTCTAGATGGCTCTCGATTTCGCCCATTTATGCATTCAGTATTTCGGATCTTCTTTGGGTTCATAATCACATCAACAGGCCAGCCGCTATGAAGAAAATGGTGCATTCCATTATCTTAACAGCTAGCTGGAGCTTATGGAAACTGCACAACAATGTGGTTTTCTCTAGTAAAAGAGTGGACATCTCAAGACTGTGGGCAGATATTAAAACAACAAGTTTCCTTTGGATCAAAGATAGAGCAAGGATGCAGGGCCGGCTCTGGGCCCGGCAAACCCGTGCCGACGCCCGAGGCCCAAAATTTCTAAGGGCCCGAAAAGTCTTTATAAGCTTGTATATATTTAGTATATTTATCTGTTTATTATGCAAAAAAAGTATTGGTGGTGTAGTGGTAAAAACCCTCTCAAAATAATGCAAAGATCTCAAGTTCGAGTCTTTGCTCCATCACTAAGTTTTTATTTTCTTAATTCATTTACCATTAACCACAATTTTGGGCCCAATTATTTTCGTCGCCCGAGGCCTAAATTTTTTCAAGAGTTTTCGGGGACGGCTATGCGTTAGAATGGTCGAATTGGTGTAGTTTCAATGTTTTGTAATCTGTTTTTGTTTCTGTTTCTTTTCCTAGCGTCTTGCTAGTTGTTTTTCTTCTAATAAAATTCAGCCGTTCAAAAAAATTCAGTTTCAAATTTTAAATTTTCATGAAGTAAAAAAGTAATATAAAGTTTGATTTCATAATTAGTTAATGAACCGAGACGGGTTGTATGTTATGTAGGGTTTTAAGATTAAAATTACAAATATAATCTCTAGATATTTGTTTATTTTTGCCTTTCTCACACTTGTGCTTCTTGGAAACAGTTTATCATCAAACGTATTTGTTAAACCTTAAACCGTATATAACTTGGTTGCTGCAGTTTTACCACAAAGAATATATATGTTTAAACAAATAGTGTTTTAAAAACTGGATCGGCTAGTATGATCAATTTAACTAAACTAAAACCACCGGCTCCGTTTAAATGCCAAGGGTTTCGACATAAATGAATTGAACCCGCGTTTCACAGACAAAACCAAAACCGGTAAACCCAACGATCTTTGCTTCGGTCCTTTGCTTGCCAACCGGGTTTTAGGACATGGCCGACCAAATGAACATGCGTCGGAGCCTCTGGTTGAGCGGTTGATTCGGTTTTCATAGCATTACATAATCTTGTAGACAAGTTAATTACAAATCGATCAGATTTTTTATTTTTCAAAATTACTCATCACTAAGGCCATGCGTAGTCATAACGCCCCTTTGTGGGCGTTATGCGACACGTGGCGTGCCACGTGTGCGGGTGGGCGTTATGGGGCGTTATGCATTTTAAGCCCGTAGTCATAAAGCCCCCGTCTAATCAGTGGCGGACCCAGGATTTTATTTCAATGGGGTCCATTTTCGGGTCGGTCCTCGTTCGGGTCGAGTTAAAGTGAGGTTTGAACTAGATTTAAAAAAAAATAAGAAAAATGGGATTATCAAGGATTGAACCCATGACCTCTTGGTGGAAAAGAAGGATATTTACCACTACACCAACTTTCTTTTTATTTTTATGGTGTCCACCTAATTGTATTTATGGGGTCCATATACAATTTAATATGCCGAATCTACTATTTTTTTAAAAAAGATTGGGGTCCGGGGACCCCGGTGGCACCAATGTGGGTCCGCCCCTGCGTCTAATCATTACTCAATTATTAATTTCTAATTTTTTTATAATTATTTTCTAAATTTATAAAATTAAAATTCATTTCATTAAATTAAAAAACATTACACTAAAATAAAAAAAAAAATTACACTTAAAAAAAATTACAGTAACATAAAAAAAATAAAAAAAAACAGTTCCACTAAAAAAATAAAACCAGCCCATAAAACCAAAACACAAAACCAGCCCAAACCCATAAATTAAAAACCCTAAAATTCTTCTTCTTCCTTGTCTTTATTCTTCTTCTTCGATATATACCTGCTTCTTCCTTGTCTTTATTCTTCTTCTTCTTCTTCTTCGATATATACCTGCAACACAAGGAAAAAATAGAGCATTAAATAACCAGAAAAAAAAAAATTCAAACATCAATCCATCACGCCGCTATCGAGGTCGCGCCCCTCTCTTCTTTCTCCTTCATGGCGCCCCTCGTTTTGGTGTGCCCGGCGCCATGCCGGCGCCATGACCGGGCATACCGCCCCACTACGCAAGACCTAAGTTTGAGTTTTCTTATTTCTTTATTATTATTATTATTATTATTATTATTATTATTATTATTGTTTTCAAATCTACCATTATGTATGCAACTATGCATGTTAAATTAAATGCTATTTAATATAAAACTAAATTTCCAATAAATCCAACCACAACCTTCTTAAATTTTTAATAACTACATATTTAATTCTCCTTTATGTATTTTGGGTTTACAAAAATAAAATATTCTACAATATACAAGTCTAAGCCACGTATGACGTAACTTTAAATCTTCAAACTAAGTGTTGATTTAACTGTTATGCCCAACCACCATCCTGTCACTCTTAAAACAACACATCTATACTAAGTCCACCTAACACCAACTTTGACTATGTTATAACTTATATAGCATGCTAGGAAAATAAAATAAATAGTGATAAAGAAAGAAAAAAACAACAAAAATAAAAACATATGTTGCATCAATCGAGCTACCAGAACTCTATACTCTTTTTTTTCTCATTTCACTCGCTTGAACAACAATATCGATGATAATTTCTCAAATTATGTTGATACCTCTCTTATAATTTGATAATTTATAAAATTATAAGAAAGATTTTGTTAATTTTATAGTTTATCAAATTGTAAGAAAGTGACCACACGATGATGTTTCCAACAGTTAATGATTTAATTCATATCCTGCTCTCACTTAATATCAGTCTATTTATCTCTTATATGAGTTGCTATATATACATGGACTTTGAAGCTTCAAACAAACAACCACCTCTCTCTCTCTCTCTCTCTCTATTTCCATTTCCTGTATATGTTTACTTATATTTGAAGGTAATTAAGCATACTATCATGATTGTTGATAACATAAGCATCTAATGATCAAACCTTTTTATTTTTTTAACATCAATTTCTAGATTTTCTAAGATATATACACCACTACATGCAGTTGCATGCAGGATTTGAACTGCTAACATTTTAGTTGTGGAGACACCACTTACCACCTGGCGTCCTCTTGGGGACGATCACACCTTTTTAATGATATAACTTGTTTATGTTTTAATTTGCAGCAAAGTTGACTTATATTAATATTGGGAGATCCATAAGGGCAAATATGAGTAGGAGAAATAGTGGTGGTAGTGGTGGTAGAGGTCCAAAGCTTGACTTGAAGTTGAACCTTTCACCACCAAGAGCTCAAAGGCCAATGGTAGAATCACCAAACCAGTCTCCTACAAGCTCTTGTCTGTCTTCCGAGCACGGTTTTGATGAAACGGGCATCCGGTACTCATCGAGCCCGGACGCGACTTCTATGATGTTGGCAGGGTGTCCTCGGTGCCTTATGTATGTCATGCTTGCTGAGAAGTACCACCCTAAGTGCCCTAAATGCCAAAGCACGGTTCTACTGGATGTTCTCCATGGTGGTAATGTCAAGACAACAAAAAAGAGTTGGAATGAACAAGACAAAAGGGTTTAAAAATCAGTAGGAAATTATGTTCTTTCTTTTAGTAGCTTGTCTTTTTTTTTTTTTTGCTTGTTTTTTTTAATATTTTATTGTAATGGGGTACGTCATGTTGAAAGTTTAGGTTAAATGGATGGACTGTAAACAACATTACCCACTTTTACCTTCTAGTTTTTATATAGTTTAGTCGTTATTATGAGCTTAGTAAGCTCACTATTTGAACGGCTAGTTAAATTAATTACATAATTTCCACACTTTTACACTTTCCATTTTCTTTGGAAGTACGTTTGAAGATTCCTTAGGTGCAATTTGTATTGCATTTATTACAAGTCAAACCAAAGTATGACTAAGGTTTTTTAAACATGCCGGCTCTAAGGTTTTTAAGATTTAAAGCGAATAATAAAATATGGCCCTTCTTATTAAGAACAAAATTATTTTGCTTTCGATCTTATGATCATTCTATATCATCTGTGTGTATAAGTTTACTTTTTTTTTTTATTATGATTTGAGGATTAAGCTAAAGAAACATGACTCTACACTGTGTTCCCGAGTTTAATAAACGTAAGAAAAGAAGTGAAAGGAAATTAGGGAGAGATAAGAAAAGAAAATAAAGGAAGGGATATAATCTAATTTCATGTTCCAGAGTTCGAAGGAAAAGAAAGGAAATTAAATTTTTATGTGTTCCCGAGTTTAAAAGGAAGAAAAAAGAAAACTACAATTTTATGATTATACCCTTCAAATAAAAATAAAGCAATTTTAAACAAGGTTGATTAGGTAATGAATTTGAGGGTAATTTAGGAAATTTAAAAAAGTCTGAGATTCATAATAATATTTTCTCACCAAATCTCTCCAAATTGGGAGGATAAATATTTGCATCAATCTTCCCCTTGTTTCCCTTCTTTTCTCACCACTTCCCTTCCTAAAAAAAACTCTGGAACACATTTTTTCCTCTCTTCCTTTCAATTCCTTTCTCTTCCTTTGTTAAATGAAACTCGGGAATATAGTGTAAAACCTTTGCTTGCTTAGTTGGCTCTTATGTGTTTGGTATACAAAATCGACGGTTTCTATCAATTTTATATGATTATCTTTAAATAAACCGGTGTTATTTGTACTCACTTTGTTAGTATAGTTTTGTAAAGATTATTAAAAGTTACAATGTTTTTATGATCCATTATAAGATAAGTTACATTAGTTCTTTTTGGTTTCAAAAAAATTAATTAGGTATTTCCCCCCCTTTTTTTTAACCGGCAAATTTGGATCACTGCTATACATTACATTAGTAGAAAACCCAATAAATTTGGGAAAACCCCCAATTATGGAAATCGAACCTATGACCTAATGGTAATGAGCCTTATTTCACCCACAAGATGCTACTAGGCTAATGTCATGGCCAATTAGGTATTTCTCTATCTAGGAAATTTGGATTTACTAATTCTCACTTTGATATGTTGACCGAGATTAATCACAACTCAGGAAATGTTTACAAACAGTCCTAACTTTTAACAGATTTTTCTTTAGCGATTCCACATTAACTGAAAGTTAACTCAGATAGTTTTTGTTGATACTGACTGCTTATGTGGCAAAAAGTCAAAATTTTGATGACGTTGAATACTTATTTGGTAGTCCATCACAGCAAAAACTAACTGGTTTAACTTTCGTTTAGTATGTGATCACTTATGGAAAATGTCCTCAAATGTAGAACTGTCGATAAAAATTTATAAAGTTAGGATTAATCCCGATCAATAGGTCAGATTTGGGATTATCTATTATGAATTCACAGTAAAAAAAAAATGAAATTAGTCTTGTACCCCATGCATATGCATTAAACGTAGTGTGTTGCTCCAATGATCCTCACCTAGAGGTTTGGATTCGAAAGTTGTGCATGAGTATGGCCAACAACGTGGCTTTGGGATATTTAATCATCTGCATTACACAACACGGTCAGTTTCGATAGAGACATAATGGAAAGAGAATAAGTAATATGTATTGTTGGAAATTTAGTGAAAAATAACAATTTTCATATATATAGGAAATGCATTTTTTTTTCTAATTTTAGACTAGAAGCAAATATAAGAAACGAAGGGGATTTCATATATTTATTTGTGGGTTGTGTTCTATGTTGGAAGGGCTTCACAGGGAACTAAACCGCGTTCAAAACGGAGCTAAGATAAATGAGATATCAATACTCAAAGTTTGGTGATTGAAACATTGAATGTTGAAATAATGGGAAAGTGGCACCTTGTCCCACATAGGAGGAGATATGAAACTTAAAGAGCTATTTAAGTGGAAACACTCCTTCCTTATTGTTTCATGAAAGCACACACTAGTGTACTCGCGAATGGTGCAGAGTACCCACTGCAACGGATGACTGGAGGGTAACGACAAAAAGTGGTTGAGTTCATTAGTTTCAAGCACCGACACAACCGAAAGCGTCCCTTCTCTCAAAGAGAAGTGGACGGCTTATTCACATTTCATTTGATGGTTAGAGGCGAATTGAAAGCGAAGCAGTGGTAACTCCAAAGATTCCCAGGGGGGGGGGGGGATAGAGATGTCTCCTACGTTACCCATAATATGTGGAAGTATCAACGAAATTTCATAGAGTCACTCGCACACGCGCGCGCGTGAGCGATGGGGCAATGTGGCGCTTTGATGGCGCACTTTGTACGCTCGCAACGCCTCGAGCCGCTTGAGAGCCGCCTTTTGTATTTTTGACCGTGTGCACGTGGTGAAGCATAAGGGCTGCAAGGACCAGGTGGTAGGTCAGCCTTGGCGAATGACATGGCAGTCGGGCGCACAGGAACACCTAGTCTGCGCGCGATGGCGAATGAACACTTATGTGACGCGCGCGACGCACCAAAGTGAGCTAATATGGCGCGACTATGTGGCGTGATCGTATACGTTCACTGGTGACGTGGTGCACGCGTGCATGAGTGGCACAGACCTGCATGCGCATGAAAGTGAGCCAAACTAGCGCACGCGCACCAGAGTGTGTCCTGCGCGCATTAAAGTGAGCCAAACTGGCTCACGCGCACCAGACTGTCTGTCCTGCGTGCGCGCACGCGACAGAAGCTTTCAGACTTTAATGACAGAGCATTTTCATTTCATCATTTGAAACAGACGAGTCAACGGTTTTGAACGAGATTTAAATAACGAATTACAGTGCATTAAAGACGGCTAATGCAATTTAATTCTCTCATTTAATTCGTTTTGGCTGTTTCTATAACAGCCCTCCAAAAACCATTAAAATACTCCTTTACATCCTATAATACATCCCGTATATGAAAAACGACCCTAAATAATAATAATTTCAACAAAAATCAAATAAAACAAATATATATGGTCGCTCGCGGGCCGCGACTAGCTTGGTTGCGTGCTTCGCGAGGCGCGACAAAGGGTCAGCTGGCGAAACCACATCGTGCCATGTGGCACTACACCCAGCAAACCTATATAGGTGACTAACCAGGGCTAGGACCTAGCCTAGACTCTCGCGAGTCGCGAGAAAATTAGGAGAGGGAGTCGCGGGGCGCGAGCCGCCCTAATCTGACCTATAAATTGAGGTCTCGGCCTCATTGTTTCTCGTTCAAAAATTTCAATCTCTCTCAACTTCTTAATAGGCAAAACTCTCGGGTATAATACTCCTAAAAAGAGAAGCTCTTCCTCGTTGTAAGTATTATAACCCACAATTACGTTTTAGTTAGTCTACCCGATTAATCTAGGGCTCCGTAACACATGTCAAGGCTATGTCTGACTCAGTCGTTGGAGTTCTATCTTGGGGGTATGGCTAATGTAAATTGGCTTATCTTACTAACACGTGTGCATTGTTTAATTTTCATAGATTATAACCAGGAAGTCACTAGAAAGGAGAAATATTATGTAAAACACAAAGTGAGTACATCTATTTTTGTAAACCTTTTAATACAAACCTCAATTGTTTTAAAATATGATAACAGTGATTGAGTCTATGTATTCTACAATTACTATCGGTATGTTGGGGTTTTGTATACATTAATTGTTACTATACTGTGAATAGTAGCATGACCACAAGTCAGGATTGACAGTACCGTGGGTGGTAATTGGGTAGATATAAACATTGTAATCGCTCTCAATACTATAAAATAATAAAAGCTTGTTTTGATTAAATTGGGATGCACTCGCTAGTATATCTTGCTGATAAAATGATTTTAAAACACGTTTCAGGTAACTTAATGTTAAGCCAATAGAAGCAAGCGGGAGTGCACTGAAGGCTTGGAAAAGTGGCTATAAAAGTTACCTAAATAAGAAAGAAGCTTTATTTCAATAAATTAGGGTTTATCCCAGTAAACATATTATAATGGAAACTTGGGTTTTCCCATGTATTTATTATTTATAAAAGTGCTGTGTTTTAACTCTGATAAACTATTTCCTAACTACGGTCCTGATGTTTAATTTCCGCTGCCAAATTAATAAACACCGATACCTCCAGCTCTGTGTGCTGCTCGCGGCCGCCCGCCCCTCGTGGCAAGGGGTCGGGGGTTGCAACAGTTTCATCTCAGATGCGATATAAATACAACATCACATCCACTGCAGAAGTACACCAGCAAAATCAACAACTTATGCAAACTTCCTTCTGGAGATTTCTGATCTTCTTCTTACTCTTTTCAAGGTACGTCTGACGCTTACCGTCATCTAGATAGTTCCCCCAAGAGTGAAGGAACCTCGTCACAGCCTACTCTCTTGGGGTATTTTGTTGATACTGAAGAGGGAATTTTCATCTTTAAAGCGTAATCTGAATAACCGTTCCCTCCGAAAAAGAAAGGATGGTTCAGTACGGGAGCACATGAGAGGCGAAAGAGGATGAAAAAGTTACAACAACAAAGAGCGTTAGCAGCAGCCAATAGGGAAGCGAATGCCCAAATTCAGGAGGCAGTTAATAGAAAGTTGACAAACGTTCATATGTTAGCCACCACTACAGCAGATCCAAACCTTGATTAGATAGTTGCACCACAACCATTTCCAACCCAACCAATGGAGATAGAACTTAACTAAGGAAACCAATTTCCCATACCAGTATTTGACCCTAATGAGATACCTAGGATCCCAGCCCTCTAGCGTATGATCCATGGGTGGATGACCATAGGGAATATCTGGAACTTTATCCACAGGAAGACCCGATACTAAATCCCATAGCCCAGTATACCAACCTTAATCCTTTAGATCCATATTAGAATGTTGATCAGTATATTCAGGATGTGTTAAGCAACCCGTACCCATATGGAGAGCCTATACCTCGATACCCTGACCCAGTACTCGCACCATGACACCCATGAGTGACGAGAATGTGCAGTAACTCAGCACATATGGTGAAGAACTGATAGAAGGAGGAGAGAGAATAAGACAGATAGGAGAAAACCTTGTGTGAAAGTATGACGAGCGAGAAATGCAGTTCTGGATAAACAACCCCTAATATGTATATATATATATATATATAAATGTGTGTATTTGAAAAAAAAAATCAACTAAAGTAGATAACCTAATATCTATGGATGCATAACTATTAGTATGTTTAAATTTCAGTTATAGGTTGTAATATATATATATATATATATATAGAAAGGTTAACATACTTCACGTAGGAGACAATGGTAACCGTTGGATCAGGGGTATAATCACGCATGGGACCACATAATCACGCATGGGACCACATAATCACGCATGGGATCCAAAATCACGCACGTTATTTTGGTCAAAAAAATAATTACGCATGTTATATATTTCATGAAGTACGTTAATGTACGTTAAGGCGTGAAGTACATTATACTTTCTCTCTCTCTCTCTCTCTCTATATATATATATATATATATATATATACGAAAATAGTAAAAGTCGCAATGTTCGACGTTTTTGATTAATTTGTTTGTATGGTTGTTCGCATTAAATCTTATTCTGTGATATTAATACCTGATAAATGTTTATAATCCAGATGGACAAAGAAGTAAATCAGGAAAACCAGAATAATGATAATAATGGAAACCAAGTAGATAACAGTGCCATCCAACATATACTAGCACAAGGAATTATATACGCTATGCCATATATTCTCAAAACTGTTAAAGAAGCAGAAAATAATAAATCTGCAAATGGAAGTAAACGTCAACACACTGAACCCAGTCACAGCGTGAATAATGGACCGCTATTCCAAAAAGAAGAAGAACCATGTCATATGGTTGTTCTTACAAAGAATTCTGGTCTTGCAAACCAATAGAATTCTCTGGCAATGAAGGAGCCATTGCAGCGTTACGTTAGATAGAAAAGACAGAGGCAGTTTTAAAAATAAGTAAGTGTGCAGATGAAGATAAAATTATGTTTGCTTCTAATCTTTTTAAGAATGCAGCCTTAGAATGGTGGAATACTATTCTCCAGTCTAGATGAAGTGATAAAATTTATAATATGGAATGGAATGACTTTAAGGACATAGTGGAAAGGAAATTTTGTCCTCCTCATGAAAAAGAAAAAATCACTAATAAGTTCTTAAATCTTAAAATGACTGGAATAGACTGCAAAGGTTACACTACCATATTCTTCGAATATGCTAGAATAGTGCCAACCCTAGCTTCACCAGAACTAGTATTAATCTCCCGTTACATTTGGGGATTAATTTGTGAAATTAGACACGTAGTCAAGACAGCTTGACCACAAACCGTAGAAGAAGCAGTAGAATTAGCCAATACCGTGACTGATGAATTGGTACGTATGCAAGAAGAAAACCAGAGAAAGAACCTAGCCCAAAGACTTAACCAAGAATTTCGTCATGGAAATACCTACCGTGGGAAAAATACAGGTTCTACCTCTGCACCTTACAGTAAGTACTGCAAAAAGAAGCATTCAGGAAAATGCTCAATATACTGCAACTTCTGCAAAATGTCTGGGCACAAGGAAGAAGATTGTAGGAAGAAACCCAGCAATAAGCTATGCTTCAACTGTGGAGAGACTGGGCATATCAAACCGAACTGTCCGAAACTAGCTCTAGCAACAAACAGTAAAACTACCAAGAATGCCCGAGCATTTTTTCTAACAGCTGAAAAAGCCAAGATGATTCCGGATGTGATTGCCAGTACGTTTTTAGTTAATGATATTTTTGCTAAAGTATTATTTGACTCTGGTGCAAACCAAAGTTTTATTATTACTTCGTTCTACAAACTTCTCAATCAACCATTAACTAAACATCAAATAGATTGTCTGGTAGAAACGGCATATGGAGAATCGCTTAAGATTACTAAAATCTTACAGGGAGCAAGAATAGAAATTTTAAACCATAATTTTATTGCAAACCTTTATCCAATGAATCTGGCTGGATTTGATATCGTATTAGGAATGGCATCAGCATTCTATGTGATCAAAAGTCAGTACAAGTAAGTTCACCAAAGGGTGAAAATATCACAATTAAAGGAGACAAGCCAACCAGGTCCACAAAATTCATCTCTGTGATGAAAACAGCCAGCTATGCAAGGAAAGCATCACTAGTGAATATAATTTCCATAATCATTAACACTAAAGGAAAAGAATTAAAAGATATTCCAGTAGTACCTAAATTCTCAGATGTTTTTCCAGAAGAGTTACCTAGATTATCTCCAGATAAGAGGTTGAATTCAGAATTCACCTAATACCAGGGACAGCACCGATTGCCAAGGCACCTTATCGTTTAGCACCAGCGCAGATGCAAGAACTGAAGAAATAGTTGGACAAACTTCTAGAGAAAAAATTCATACTAGTTTATCGCCATGGGGAGCACCAATCTTGTTTGTCAAGAAGAAGGACGGGTTAATGCGTATGTGCATTGATTACTGAGAATTGAACAAGGTCACGATTAAAAATCGGTACCCACTACCGAGAATCGATAATTTGTTCGATCAACTGCAAAGAGGTCGATTCTTTTCTAAGATCGATTTACGCTCAGGATATCATCAATTAAAAGTACAGGAAGAGGACATTCCTAAAACTGCTTTCAGAACAAGCTATGGTCATTATGAAGTTACAGTCATGCCATTTGGTTTAACCAATGCCCCAGCCGCATTTATAGACATGATGAACTGAATGTGTAAACCATATCTGGATAAATTCATAATTGTCTTTATACAGCAGATGATGTTCTCATTTACTCTAAGAGTAAAGAGGATCATGCAGAGCATTTGTTTATACTTCTGAATTGGCTGAGGAAAGAAAAGCTTTACGCTAAATTTTCAAAATGCGAATTTTGGTTAAAGGAAGTGCAATTCCTTGGACACCTGGTTAATCATGAAGGAATTCATGTAGATCCCACAAAAAGCGAGGCCATTACTAAATGGAAAATCCCTGAATCACCGACGGAGGTGAGAAGTTTTCTTGGACTAGCAGGTTATTATAGACGTTTCATTCAAGATTTTTCTAGAATAGCCATCCCCTTCACAAAATTGACCTGCAAATCGGTTAAATTTGAATGGGGACCAAAACAAGAAAAAACTTTTAGGATTCTAAGGCAAAAGTTAACCAACGCACCCATACTAGCGTTAACAGAAAGAACTGAAGATCTGATAGTCTATTGTGACGCTTCTAAATTAGGTTATGTATATGTGTTAATGCAGCCTCAAATGGTTATAGCCTATGCCTCTAGACAACTTAAGAATCATGATAAGAATTATAGGACCCATGATTTAGAGTTAGGAGCTATAATTTTTTCCCTTAAAATTTGGAGACACTATCTTTATGGTAGCAAGTTTACTATTTTCACCGAAAATAGGAGTCTAAGATATGTTTTTGGGGAAAAAGAGTTAAATATGAGACAGAGACGCTGGATGGAGATTCTTAGTGATTATGATTGTGATATCCAGTATCATGCAGGAAAGGCTAATATAGTAGCTGATGCTTTAATTCGCAAGTATCATGAAAAGCCAAGACGAGTACGTTCTCTCAAACTAAATCTGCAGATAGATTTAAATGATCAAATTAGAGAAATACAAGAAACAATAATCAAGGACGATACTGAAAAATAAAAGGGATGATTAAGGAATTAGAACAAGGAATAGATGGAATTTGGAGATTCCATAAGAAAAGAATCAGGATACCTAAACAAGGAAACCTACGGCACCAATTTTAGAAGAAGCCCATTAGTCTAAGTATACGATACATCATGGTAATGATAAAATGTATCAAGACTTAAGAAAGAATTTCTGGAGGATAGGAATGAAAAAGGATATAGCAACCTATGTTGCTAAGTATCTAACCTGTTCACAGGTTAAAGCGGAACATCAGAAACCCTAAGGTTTATTGCAGCAACTCGAAATGCCAATATAGAAATGGGAATTGATAACACTGTACTTTGTTACTAAATTACCCAAGACACGAAAAGGTAATGATGCAATTTGGGTAATTATAGACAGATTAACCAAATCTGCTCATTTCTTACCTATGAAGGAAACTTTCAGTATGGAACAATTAGCCAAGTTATATGTAAATGAAATAGTTTCATTACATGTAATTCCTTTATCTATTGTTTCTGATAGAGATAGTCGTTTTACTTCTCATTTTTGGACTAGTTTCCACAAAGCAATGGGAACCAAGTTAAAACTAAGCACATCTTATCATCCTTAAACGGACAGACAAAGCGAAAGGATAATTCAAACAATGGAGGATATGCTTAGAGCATGTGTAATTGATTTCGGAGGAAATTGGGATGATCATTTACCATTAATAGAATTTTCCTACAATAACAGCTATCATACCAGTATCAATGCTGCACCATTTGAAGCACTCTATGGACGAAAGTGCCAAGCTCCAGTCTGTTGGGCTGAAATTGGAGAAAAAACAATTGTTTGGACCAGAGATAGTACAAGAAACAACGGACAAGATTATTCAAGTCAAGGAAAGACTAAAAGTAGCAAGAGATCGTCAAAAGAGTTATGCTGATAATCGACGAAAACCATTGGAATTTCCAGTAGGAGATAAGGTATTATTAAAAGTATCTCCATGGAAAGGAATAATCAGATTCATTAAGAGGGGAAAGCTAAGCCCTAGGTATGTTGGACCTTTTAAGATTATTAGAAGAGTAGGACCAATAGCTTACCAGCTACAACTGCCATACATGATGTATTTCATGTATGTAATCTCAAGAAGTGCTTAGCAGATGAATCATTAATGGTACCTCTTAAAGACATAGAGGTAAATGAGAAACTTAAGTTTTTAGAGAAACCGCTACAGATTGAAGATAGGAATATCAAGAATCTCAAGCACAAGAGATTAGTTCTGGTCAAAGTAAAATGGGATTCCAAGAGAGGACCAGAATACACTTGGGAGCTCGAATCAAAGATGCAAAGGAAATATCCATACCTGTTCCAGTAGACCTCGAGGACGTGATCTAAAATAAATTGGGGAGGATATAACAGCCCTCCTAAAACCCTTAAAATACTCCTATACGTCCTATAATACATCCCGTATATGAAAAACGACCCTAAATAATAATAATTTCAACAAAAATCAAATAAAACAAATATATATGGTTGCTCGCGGGCCGCGACCATCTTGGTTGCGTGCTTCGCGGGGCGCGACAAAAGGTCAGCTAGCGAGACCACATCGTGCCACGTGGCACTACACCCGACGAACTTATATAGGTAACTAAACAGGGCTAGGACCTAGCCTATACTCTCGTGGGCCACGAGAAAATTAGGAGAGGGAGTCGAGGGGAACGAGCCACCCCTGATCAGACCTATAAATTGAGGTCTCGGCCTCATTGTTTCTCGTTCAAAATTTTCTATCTCTCTCAACTTCTTAATAGGCAAAACTGTCGGATATAATACCCCTAAAAAGCGAAGCTCTGCCTCGTTGTAAGTATTATAACCCCCGGTTACGTATTAGTTACTCTACCCGATTGATCTAGGGCTTCCTAACACATGTCAAGGCTCTGTCTGACTCAGTCGTTGGAGTTCTGTCTTGGGGGTATTGCTAATGTAAATTGGGTTATCTTACTAACACGTGTGCATTGTTTAATTTTAGTTGATTATAACCAGGAAGTCACCAGAAAGCAGAAATATTATGTAAAATAGCAAAGTGAGTACATCTATTTTTGTAAACCTTTTTATACAAAACTCAATTGTTTTAAATTATGATAACAATGATTGAGTCTATGTATTCTACAATTACTGTCGGTATGTTGTGGTTTTGTATACATTACTTGTTACTATACTGTGAATAGTAGCATTGCCACAAGTCAGGATTGACAGTACCGTGGGTGGTAATTGGGTAGATATAAACATTAATCTTGTTTTGATTAAATTGGGATGCACTAGTCAGCATTCCTTGCTGATAAAATGTTTTTAAAACGCTTTTCAGGTAACTTAACGTGAAGCCATTAGAAGCCAGCGAGAGCGCACTGAAGGCTTGGAAAAGTGGTTATAAAAGTTACCTAAATAAGAAAGAAGTTTTATTCCAATAAATTAGGGTTTATCCCTATAAACATATAATAATGGAAACTTGGGTTTTTCCGATGCATTTATTATTTATAAAAGTGTGGTGTTTTAACTCTGATAAACTATTTCCTATCTACGGTCCTGATGTTTAATTTCTGCTGCCAAACTAATAAACACCGAAACCACCAGCTCTGTGTGTTGCTCGCGCTAGCCCGCCCCTCGGGGCAAGGAGTTAGAGGTTGCAATAGGTTCATCTCAGATGCTATATAAATACAACATCACGTCCACTGCAGAAGTACACCAGAAACATCAACAACTTATGCAAACTTCCTTCTGTAGATTTTTGATCTTCTTTTTACTCTTTTCAAGGTATTCTTCGGGTCCTCGAGCCAGCTCCGGCAGTACTACTACTGCGGCTGTTGTACCCTTGGAAACAATACGAGTTCTCTTAGGAGACTCGAAATTTATTTTTACAATTGTAATAGTTCTGTAATTTCCTGCTTCGGGGTTAATTTCTGTATTGTAATCGTTTAATAATTTTTTTATTTTTTTTATATGTGAACGATTCCTACATGTATATGTATGATGGAGATGAAAGTATTAAGAAGAGAGTTGGAAGTGTAATGAACGCTACCTAAACAAAAAAATGCATATATATTACTTGTGTGAATTCTTATTGTTGGTCGTTTGGACCATTTTCTATTTATGGAAGCGTATAACCAACAATCCAAGTCTTGACTCCCTAATATGCTTCTTGTCTGTATAGTCACCTGTCTGGTGAGACTAGCTTGTGTAGTCGTGCTTTTGTTCTGATGGTTTAGGCCTTAATGTCATAAGCTTATCACATAGTGACATGCAGCTACGCCTGACAGGGGCTTGTGCTTTATCTGCATTTGACTTTGGTTGGTCTATATATCTTTGAGTATGGGAGTCCTGCTTCATAGTTTAGTTAGCCAGTGGTAGATAGAGCCTTAGAGGACGTGGCCGAGCTCTTGTAGATCCGACACAAACCAACCTTTAGATGAGGTAGTGTGATTGTGCTCAGGGGGTGATGAAGTTATAATTGACTAAATGGACTAATGAAATAACCGATGAAGATAATTTCAGGGTGACATACTTATTCCCCTCGGATACAGCCTTGTGCGTAGGTATTGATGAGAAGAAACTCTTTAGACCCTTTAGTTTTATTTGATTACCCTAGAGTTAGGACGTGAATCTTATTGTTCTACTAAACTACTTGATAAGTATTATGAGTAATCATAAGTTAACAACTTAGTAATCGTTTCATGTGATTTATTATTATTTGCTATATTCTTTTACTCAACCCAATATTTTACCCAACCCATTTTGCCCCCTAGTAAACTTTTTTTTTGCTAGTGCTAATTTATTCAATAACTAGGATTGTTGTTCTTAAGTATAGAAACTATGTCTCGTGGCAGGGACATGTGTCTTTAGGCGCGTATTGTGTGTTCCATAAGTAGGACTAATGTCCTTTGATTAGAACATGGGTTATGAGACTATGACTTGTATCCTTAGGTAGAGGTCTGTTCCACGACTGGGACTCACGTCCTTGGATGGGGCACGTGTGTTGTTGTTAGGAATTCATGTTTTAAGGCGAGTGGGGCGTTACATTGTTCATGGGGGAACCTATTTTGTTATCTTTCCTAGGGCCCTTACACGACTTAGGGCCTCAAGAGTATAAAAAAGTTTTTCTATATAACTCTACTAGGTTATCACCCGGGACTGCTTCCCAGGCTCGAGAAAGTTTTTTTATATTCTAATTTTATGAGTAACATCGTATTTAAAATAATACAATAAGTTATCTATAAACGAATTTTAAAGTTTTGGTATAATTAAACATGGGTTTCTAACATGAAGGACAATGCTAAAATCGTACTAGTGACCTATGATAAAATATAAAAAAACAAATGATAATGTTCAAATACTTTAACCAACAAATAAACACAGAATACTGAATATAAAAAAACAATGTTATGCAAAGATATTTTGATAAACACAATTTTATGAAATTTTAAATGTCTTGATCTATTGCAAGTAAAAGCTTTCTTTGACTCATTGACCATTTAAAAATACCTATCTTGCCCCCATGGAACTCCCACAGATTTTATCAAATCATTTCAACCGACAATATTATACCTGTAACAAACAACAATTAATAAATGTAGATATGAAAAAAATGTACTATATTATAAATAGATTACAAAGTGTAGTATATTATAAATAGATTATAAACCTTATAGTTTTGAAAAGCCCTTCTTCTGTAGATATTTTCAATTCTCATTCAGATCCACCAATCATCTTTATAATTATTATGGAATTATTATGTAAACCAACGAAAATCCCGATGTGTTCAGGTAGCCACTACCAAATAAGAACAAACTGTTAGTAGTATTAGAATGTAAAGTGTTAAAAAGTTAATAAAACTGTATAAAAAAATATTAATGCAATAGAGTCATTTACCATGGTATCGACTATACAACTTTCAAAAACATGATACTTTGAATAATTAGGAATCTCAATGAAGTTGTATGGGTCATAGGTATCTTCAAGATCAATGACATCTAATGTTGATTTCCTCAATAATAATTTTCAATCATCTTTATTAAAAATTGTAGTTTTAAAAAAAATGTCTTATTTTGCATTTGGAAACATAGAGTATCACCAAAGGCCAACTTAAGTTCATAAACAAAATTACTCCAGCCATATGTGAAACAAAAGTAATTGCTACATTTTTTTTAAAATTTGGTATGATATAAATATTTATTAGTGTTTACACGCTTATTTTTTACTAAATTTAGTTAATTAGTTTATGGGATTAGATACATGCAATCATTTACACAATAATTTATCATTTAATATCTCTTTAAAATGGGTTACAAAATTCGTAAAAAAAAAATTATACTACACAATAATTAGTGACACAGAAAACGACTCTCTAAAAAAGAGTATCTAAAAACATATTATATAAACAAACAATTTTTATTATTAAAATAAAGTTATTCATAGATACTAAAGATGATAAATATCAAGAAATCATGTCAAAAAACCGAAAAACAAAGAACTTAAATGGTTGGTTTATTTATGAATTTTGAATACTTTCATTTTAAGTTAATGCTTTCGACTCGTAGGTTATCCCGATTGGTGGGTGGACGACAAGAAGAAGGGAACCAAGAACTCTGGATCAGAAAGAGGGAAAGCATATGTTGCCGCCAAAGAAAAAGAAATCTCCGATGATGTCGACCGGAAAAATCCCACCGGATTTGGGGGGATAGATGCGGCAGATTCTTCTCCTGAAGGAGAAGATGATTTCTTTGTGGAAACAGGTAAAGGGAGTGAGAGACCATATGTCTCAAAACGCCTATCTTGTTTAAATAATATCCACACTTACCCCCACATCTTTGGTCTACTTTATAAAAGACAACTTTAAGAATTGTAAAAAGAAATCTATTAGTGGTGGGATGGCAAATATGGCTCAAAATTCCAGTAAAAACCCGGAATGGTCATGGATTTTTGATTGTGGGGCTACGGATACCATGCCTTATGATTTATCAGATTTTGCCACACCAACCAAGCCAACAAAATCGTGTATACACATGGCAAATGGGGGGAAATGATTGTAAAAAGTGGGGGTACTATTGAAATTTCACCGACACTTAAGCTTTCAAATTGTCTTTATGTACCCGCCCTATCACACAAAATCCTATCAATAAGCCATGTAACAAAGGAGTTACATTGCTCGGTTCTTCTGCAATCCACTTTTGTATCTTACAGGATATCAGGACGAGAGCGGTCATTGGGCGTGGCACTGAAAGACAAGGGTTATACTACGTGGATGAGGTAACTCAGGATGGTGTTGTAATGCTCTCTCATGGAACGACAAAATGAGAAGCATGGCTATGGCATCGAAGACTTGGGCATCCATCTACGGGTTATTTGCATGTTTTATTTCCTAAGTTATTCCCTTCCAATTGTAAGTCACATTGCGAAACTTGTGTGTTAGCCAAAAGTCATCGAAAAACTTTCAAACCTAATAATACTAGGGTTGACTCACCTTATTCATTGTTGGTCCCTGTTTGGATTTAAAAACTTCTTTTCACGTAATATGGCAAGTGATTTCAACAGATGTGAAAATAGTGTGCGAAAACAGAAATCACACTTTCAAGAAACAAGACCTACAGAATTTTCAAGTTTATATCACTTTGAAACAAAATGGTTTACAAGGTGATTGTAAGATTATTATCTATCACAAACGAATACTTGTGAATTCTGAGGTGAAAGGACAATGGAGTTTGTAGTATGTATTGAATGCTAAGCTTAACTCATTGTTCTTTGCTTGATGAGCCTTCTATTTATAGAGGTCTCGGATACATGAATAAACATTTGTTTATTCATGTATATGTCCTGCAAAAAGTAGCTTCTTGACACATTCATTGAATCCAATAATCAATTGCCTTTGTCATCATGATATCCAATAATGTCAACTTGCTTCGGTTATTGTGGCAGGATAGAACTGATTTTTAGACAAGTGGGGTTTTATCAGAATTTCTAATAACCACTTCATCAGAAATTCTGGTGAACAAATCATCAGAAAATCTGATGAACAGAATTGCCAGAAACTGATGATATTTCATCAGAAATATCATCAGATCCATCAGAAAAGTCTTCTTTGATAATCTTCTTCAGTTCTTGATCAACTTATGATTCTTTGAAGTAGATGTTGTTCATTTCAGTTGCCCTATCCGGTCTTCTTTTTGTTGTTTTGATCTTCAGGACTTTTATCTTCTTCATAGATCAAGCTGAATTAGATTTTCTTCAATACTTACAAATAAAGTTTCCTAACAGTTCCCCCCTAAGTATTGTAAGAAAAACAACTATCTATGTCAAACATAAACAAACTTCAACTAATCCTTAAAAAGAAAGTTCAAATAACTAAATTCAGAAACATAAAACAGAATCAAACCAACAATTGTTCAAGAAAAACAGAAATAAAATATTATTTTTCAAAGACAGAAATTAAATTCATGAATTCATCAATTGATCTTCGCTCCACCTCTAAACTTGTCTCCTGGTTTCAACCTTTTCTTGTAATCAATTTCCTTTTGAGTTATTTTGTAAAGTTCTTTATACCAACCTCTAGCTTCCATCCATTTTTCAATGCTATCTTCAATTGATATTCTTAGCTTTTCTTTCTTCTTCCCCTTCATCTTGAGCTGCTCTTGTTTTTCATTCATGCAGTTCTTTATATATTACAGAGTTTGATTTGAATACCTGTTTATTTCACTGACTCTGAACAGAGCTTTCTCATCATGAGCGTCTTTGAAAACCACACACATGTCTGGTTTGTCAAAGATAGCTCCAGTTCTTACTTTGTTGAGAGGAATTTCAGCTGGAATGGGGTTGTTAAGAGGAGGTGTTAGTACCTTTTTGCTATACTCAAAGTTGATACACAAGTTAAAGTCTGTCGGTGCAGCCCATTGATATAACTTTTCTCCTGCATTCTTGATGCTGTCAAGAGCTCTTCTGATCACAGTTGAGGAGGTTTTGTCTTTATCAATGAGCTCCTTCAACTTTACTAAGCCCAGTGGGTGAATATCATCACCCAGGTCTCCATCAGTAACAATTGTTTCACTTCTATCTTCTCTGATCAAGGTGTATTTGTTCTGTCCATAAGTACCTAAGACACCTCCTTGAGTATTAAGAGTGATAATTCTTTCAATGGAAACTATTGGATTTGTAACTGGTTTGTGTAAAATTTCCAAATTTCCTGCATTTTTGAGTTCAACAATATTTCTACTTAATGGAGAGAGTGGCCTTTTTAGTTTATCTTCTTGTTTGTTCCAGTAGTAATGCTTCAAGTGTTCTTCAGGGTACATAATTGTATATAGATCACCTTTCAGCCTTGTGAATTCTCTGAGTTTTCCTTCTAGATCTTCTCCAATCATTGTTCTAGGTCTTTTTGAGGATGTTACTTCATCTTCCATTCTTCTTTTTTCTTTTACATTAAGTTGTTTGCTGAATTCTGTTTCACCTGTGAGAGCCATAGATGATGATTTAACTGGAACAGTTTCTTGTGTTGGTACCTTTGGTGTTTCTTGCTTTGATGTTTTTGTTGGAAGACCCATGAGTAATTTTGGCCTACTAGGAGGAGGACCCATGGGTTGCTTCTGTTTTTGTGTTGCAGATGTTTCTGATTTCTTGGATAATTCTTGGTGAGTGACTTCTGGTTGTTTGAATTGTTGTTGAGGAGTTTCTGACTCTCTTGCTGGTTCACCTTGTAGGATTGAAGCTTTCAGTTCATGTAAATCAACATTTGCCAATCAGGCAACATTGTACTGCAACCTCTTTACTAACAAGTGAACATTAGCAAGAGTTTGAGCATTTAATTCTTCTTGTTTCTTCATCTTCTGAAACTCTAGTTGATCTTGATTCTTTTGGGTGGACCATTCCAACATTAGTTTTTCAAGAGCATCAGACATGTTGCTGCTGTTTGCTCTAAGGAACTGAATTTCTTCAAGGATTTTTCTAGAACTTGAGCTTTCCTTTACACTTGCAACCTCTGCCATCTGTGTCTTGATTTCTTGTAGTTCTTTGAGAGCTTTCTGAAATTCTGATGAATTCCCTCTGTTTTCTGATGACTTCTGTAGTTTGTTGAGGGTTGCAGTGTTATCTTCTGTCTGTTTCTGTACAGCTTTAACAGTTTCTGATAAGGCTTTAATGCCAGACTTTTGATTTCTGATCTCTTCCAGTATCAGAACAAGTTTTTCTTCTGTTGCTGTTTTGTCAGTACAAACAGTTGTTATGTCATCAAGCTCCTTCTGCAGTTTTTCTGTTCGCATAGTTTGATGTTCTTGGGTGACAGGAGGAAAAACAGATGTTCCACCTCTAACACCAGCATAAAACACATTTTCTGCTATTCTAAGGTTAAGAGGACTGAAATATTCCATGTTCTCTATACCCTTACCAGAAAATTAAAACTCATTCAAATCCTGGTTTTCCTCATATCCTTGAACCTTTTCAGATTCTCCATGAGTTGTTGAGAAACTCTTATTTTTCTCATCCAGGTTTCCTTGATCAGTAGACCGATCTCCACCTATTACCACCACATTCTCCTCCTCAGAATCTGATTCAGAGAATGGGTCTCTTGATTTACTCACATCTTGTTTTTCAGAAACAGTACCTCTATGTGAAATTTCATAATTTCCTTGAATTGATTCATCAGATTCATTTTCAGAATCATGAGCAATACTTAGTTTAGAGTGTTGTTCACCTGTTTCTCCCATATGTGAGATTTCTGTATGATGTTCTTCTGCCACATGACTCATGTACACATCTTCATCAGCTTGATGAGGTTCTGATTCACCTTGCTGCTCTATTCTTGGTGCACTTGATTCTTGTGCATCATGCTCCATAGGGGACACACTATCAAAAACTTCTTTATTCTCTGGCTTCTTGCTTAACATCCTTAGATACTCTGCTATGTAAGGTGAATCCTCTGGTATTAGATTCATCATACTTTCTAACAGAACATGCACATCATAATCTGACTTCCAAGACCCCACAGCAATCCACGGTGTCATGATTTCTGTACTCCACATATTTTCTGATGCATGAATTTCCATATTCCTTTCAGAAAATGAATTAGAAATTATGACTGACAGAAATCTTGGAAAAGGTAGATGTGAATCTATCCTTCCAGTGTTGGTCATAATTGATCTTCTGATTAGATTAAATATCTCTGTTCCAAAATCAATGTTCAATCCACTAATGAGGCTGAACATGATTGTCAGAACATTTTTATTTATCTGATATTTACCCCAATCTTTGATGATAAACACTTGTTCAGAATTTTCATTAACACTTGCCAGAAGGCAGGCAGCTGATTTCTATTGAATTCACTAATCTTTGAGATCTTTGTCTTGTAATCCATTACAACATCAAGTAGTGCAAACATATCTTCCTTTTCTGGTGCTTCTTCAAAATTTTGGCTTAAGGGTAGTTCCAAACATCTCTTATTTTCCCAGGTGTGATTATAATGAAGATATCTCCCCTTACATGTGCTGTAAGCTCGTTTGGATTTGAGAGATTGAGTGTCTTTACAACTTGTTGTATAAGTTTTTCTGGTACCTCTCTGGTCTTTGTGAGAGCTTGAGCTATAGGACATCTGGTCAGAAATTCTATCAGAATTTGGCACTTTATATCATATTCTTCAATGTTGTCATTCATGGCTTCATTATTGCTCTTTAATGGTAGGAATTCAGCTTCAGTGATGAGTTGAACAGAGTGTTCAGCTGGTGGCATGTTGATGTTGATAGCTGCCATGGAGAATTGAGGTTTTTATTTCGAAAAAAGGTTTTTAAGGTTTCGCTTTTAAAGAGTAAGGTTGAAGGTGGAAGTCTCTGTTTTTTAAGGAGGTATTGATAGTGTTTTGAGACAGAGATCTTTGAGTGTTTTTCGTGGGTTGTTTGTATTTTAGGTGGCTTATGACATCTTAATGATGTTTTAATCCGTTTAGGAAACAACCATTTAAAAAACCTCCGGTTTATCTCTAATTTAAAATAAATATTTTGCTAAAAATCAGAGATTCCAAAGATTTAGTAGATAAACACTAATGTCCAACTTGCATCTTTTCTTCATTTAGGATCCTTTAGTTGTAAAAAGGTCCAATAAAAACCTTTTTGAAACTGTGTATGTTCCCAAGCATTCCTTTTGATGATGTATATCAGAAAATTTTTGAATAAAACCTTTGAGAGTTGGATTTTCTTCATACTTCATCAGAATACATTTGATTCATATTTAGAGATTGAATTACCATTTTTTTAGATGAGAAGGAATAAGTAGAGTTTTGAAGATTTCACTTACATAGCATTTCTGAACTTCACATCTTTGTTCTGATCTTCAAGGAGTGTTGTTGTAAATTTTTTTTATTATATTTTGTTTCATTTTTTTTGAAGATAGATTACCCAGAAAAAATTTAATTTTGACAGAAACTTTTTCATAAATCTTTTTCCATGTTGTCACAAGTTTCTTTGAGTCTGGTTTTAACACAATGTTGCCTGATATTTCTTCTCAATTTTTCAGTGGATTTATCAATTATTCTGGTTATCTTAACACTTTTATGCTGTATTAACACATTTTTTGATGATATATCAGATTTTCTGATTTATCATCAGATTTTCTGATGAATCATCAGATTTTATAATATCTTATCAGAATTTCTGATTTTTCACCAGATCCATCAGATTTCTGTTGAACTTCACTAGATTTTTCTTGTTTTTATCAGAAATGCCATCTTAGTTCACCCTAGATCTATTGTGATGTTTTTGAAGAAAAGAAAATTAATGCAAAAACTTTACTATTAAACAAAAACAACTAAATAAACAGAAAAAACTACTCATTGTACATGCCCTTAACATACAACCAAAGGTAGGTTTCATGACCACTGTGATTGTTTGATGGAACAAGGGAGGGAACATAAGTGTTCTCTTGTAAAACCACCTGGGCCCTTGGGTACCAGCTTGTTACCCCTCTAAATCCCAGCTGTCTGGTTATTTCTTTGGTCACAAAGTGATGGAAGATCAGAAAAGGTTGACGGTTGTGCAAGTTTGATTCTAAGTATCTCATGAGAAACTTAGAAAAGTTGTACGGTTTCCCTTGTATAACTGCATGTACAACCTCCAACATCCTGTAAGACAGCTGATTGAAGTGCCCTATTTTCTTAGAGAAGCAGGCACTGAGCTGTGTTACCAAGTACTGGAATGGTGGTATAAAACCAGACTTGCTGACATGCCTAGAAACATTGGGTGTTTGATAACCCATGTTCCTCAGGGTTTCCTCAATAATTTCTTACCTGAAGGAGGTGCTACTTGGGTGATCAGCCAGCTGGAGAACATCCCTGTGAGTTTCCTCCTTTAGGATGATACTGAATCCGATCACTTTGTTTTCTATCCACATGGTGGTGCCACTGAAGACAGTTTCAGCATTCCACTAAAATTCTTGAAGGAGTTCTGGGTAGATAGTGACGTATGTGGATACAACATAGCCTAGAGGACTTTGCTTAATCATCTTGTACACACACTTGCAATCATCCCATGCAGGACCTTCCAGATTAGACCTAAGTCTAAGGTTGTGATGTTTGTGAAGAGGGAGAGGAAAGTGTTCTGATTTCCTTTCTTTTGCAGAAGCCATTTTTATTAAATGAGATATCTGAGAAAGTTTTTGAAGTGAAGATTGTTTTGATGAAGAAGATATTCAAGAGTTGTCAATATTTATAGATGAAAGTGATAGTTATGCCATAAATGGTATTAACAACCCAATATTTTCTATTTCGTTTTCTTTCTCTTCATTTAAGATGATATCTGTTGCAGTGTGTATATGGCAGTCTTCGAAGCCCCCGTTTGTGAGTAAGCATTGAATAACTAGGCGGCTACTCTCATAGCCCCTAATCATTTTTATGCCCCCGTGTCTCTCTATTTCCTTATGAAGTGTGACGTTGCATGCATTGGGAGTATAAGAAAGATTCAATTTTCTACAAAAATTTTTCCTGTGACGGTTGATTTTCCTTGGTGAATTTATGTTAATGCAAGTTACTTTCCCCCCTTTTGATTTTTTTTTATTTTAAACAAACATGGAAAAAAAAAATCCAAAAACACACTATCTACAGTTATGAGTTTATACGAATATGAGATATGAATAAAGATGATAACTTCTTGAAATTTTTGATGATCAATGATGATTCTGATGTTTTAACAAAGTTTCTGACTTTTTCTCAGAATTTCTGATGATTCATCATATGTCTTCAGATTTTCTGATAAATTATCAGATTCATTGATAATTTATCAGAGTTTCTGATATTCCATCAGATTGATGGATTTCTTTGTCAGAAACATGTTGTTATACTTTGATTATCAGAATTTCCACCTTGATGTTCATCAGTTTGGTTTTCAGGTTGTGACATTTTGTTTTGTAAAACATCCTCATCTTTTATGTTAACCATGCCAAGTTTGCTGATTAGGAAATTGTGTCTTTTTTCATCAAGAGGTTTTGTGAAGATGTCAGTAATTTGGTTTTCTGTTGGAACAAAGTACATTTCTATGTTACCTTTTTCAACATGATCCTTTATGAAGTGATATCTGACATCTATGTGCTTGGTTCTGGAGTGATGAACTGGATTTTCTGTAATTGCAATTGCACTCTTTGAATCACATAGAATGTTTTAACAAAGTTTCTGACTTTTTATCAGAATTTCTGATGATTCATCATATGTCTTCAGATTTTCTGATAAATTATTAGATTCATTGATAATTTATCAGAGTTTCTGATATTCCATCAGATTGATGGATTTCTTTGTCAGAAACATGTTGTTATACTTTGATTATCAGAATTTCCACCTTGATGTTCATCAGTTTGGTTTTCAGGTTGTGACATTTTGTTTTCTAAAACATCCTCATCTTTTATGTTAACCATGCCAAGTTTGCTGATTAGGAAATTGTGTCTTTTTTCATCAAGAGGTTTTGTGAAGATGTCAGTAATTTGGTTTTCTGTTGGAACAAAGTACATTTCTATGTTACCTTTTTCAACATGATCCTTTATGAAGTGATATCTGACATCTATGTGCTTGATTCTGGAGTGATGAACTGGATTTTCTGTAATTGCAATTGCACTCTTTGAATCACATAGAATAGTTATCTTTGTCAGATTTACTCCATAATCCTTCAGCTGAGTTTGCATCCACAGTACTTGTTAACAACAACTTGCTGCTGCTACATACTCCGATTCAGCTGTTGATGTTGCAACACAATTTTGTTTCTTACTTGCCCAACATACCAACTTTTCTCCCAATATTTGACATGCACTAGATTTGCTCTTCCTGTCAATCTTGCACCCTGCATAATTTGCATTTGTATATGCAATTAGTTCAAGATTTATATCCTTAGGATACTAGAGACCTAGTTCTGATGTGCCTTTTAGATACTTAAAAACCCTTTTTACTGCTTTTAGGTGTGATTCTTTAGGATTGCATTGATATCTGGCCAGAAAGCATGTAGCAAACATAATATCTGGTCTGCTTACAGTTAAGTATAACAATGATCCTATCATCCCCCTATAGGTTTTAATATCTACACATGTTCGTTCTTTATCAGAATCAAGTTTGTTCCCTGTTGCCATGGGAGTTTTTGAAATTGAGCAATTTTCAAGTGAGTATTTGTGCAAAATTGTTTTCACATACTTAGATTGACTTAAAAATTGTTAGTGCATATGTCTGTTGACTTCGTCTTGTATCGAGTCATGTAAACTAGGATAGATAGACCAGGATGCGTTGTACGAGAGAATCAGGAAACAGGCCTGAACCAGCCACCTCACACGAGGTGACCAAGTTCATGCGACCTGGCAGGTTCATGCGACCTGACCAGTTCGTGTGACATGGCAAGTTCATGGGGTCTGGCCAGAAAACATGAAATGGTTTGTGGGGTAAGTAGGTGAGTCCAAGTCTTCATTTGTAACTTTGTGATTCCGGAGACGAAGTGCTGCCGAAGTGTCGAAAGATCTGTAAACACTATCAAATCAATACAATCGACAGTTAAAGTGATTCGAAGTGTGAATCTAGCTGATATAACATCAATACGTCTGATTCCACCTTTCGTATTGATCGAGAACTCTTCTGAACGAATCGTTTGATCGAATCCCCGATCCTACAAGTGGTATCAGAGCTCAGGAGGAAGAGTTCTTACCATTTCAGCATGTTTTCACGGATAAATCTGATTTCTACTCATTTCTACTCATTCTTCTACACTTTTTCATCAAATTTACCGAGATTCCTTGGTTAAAATGACTTGATTTTGACATATAACACGTAAAACTGAGTTTTAATCAATCTGTGAACAAATCTGAACCAAATTCAACCTAAAACTTGATAAAAATTGACAAAATGATGAACTTTTGGACTTAGAATTCTCAAACGAGGTGGATATTCATTCAAATCGTTTGAATTTTGAACCAAATCGCGTGAATAACCATTCAGATCGTTCGACAATCACCAGACCGCTTGAAAATCAGTCAGGTCGCTTGGAAATTTCATCAGGTCGCACGGTTTGAACAAATCAGATCGCACGAGGTGTATCAGGTCGTTTGGGACTATATCAGGTCGTTTGAAAAGTTTGTCAAGTCGCTTATAATTGTGAACCAGGTCGTACCAAATCCAGGTCATACCAAATTCAGGTCGTACTAAAGCCTGATCGTACCAAATTCAGGTCGTACTGAATTCAGGTTGTGTGAAATCCAACTCGTTTGAAAGCTCCAGACCGTTCCAATTTTTCAGATCGTTTGAAATTCTGTTGTTATGTATTTTTAAAACCGAAACATGGATTCTGAATTTTACAACGCATTTGCTACCCCGATTACTATGGCTCAGAACGTGAACTTAGAGAATGAAATAGGCACCATGCAAAAACCGCCTAAGCTCATGAATATCGAGGAGTATAGTGGATGGGAGGAACGTTTCGAAAATTGGGTTCAAGCGAATCACTTAGAGGCGTGGGAATGTGTTGAAGAATGATATATTAGACCGATTGACGAATACAGAGAGATTGTTGCTATTAATGATTTAGATGAAAAAGAGAAAAAGAAATACAAAATTGAAAATATGATCATCAGTATATTGCAACAAGCCATTAAGGAAGACATTTTGATCTTATTGCAACACAACGGAAGTGCACACTCAATGTGGAAAGCACTAAAAACAAAGTTTGTTGGAAGTTTAGACATGATCAAGAACAAAATATCGCTTTTGAAGAAAGAATTTGATCTATTTCATGGATTGAAAACTGAAAACACCAAAATGATTATAGAAAGATATTGCAATTTGGTGGTTAACATGAAGCGATTGGATATCAAGAAAGATAGAGAAGAATGGGTGGAAAAGTTGGCCGATGCATTGCCACAAGATGTTTGGGGCACGTATCTTATGATTTTGAAGAATAATGGTGAATTTTCGAATCTATCGCTGAGTAAGTTTATTGAAAAACTCGAATTTTAAGAGATGGAACAACGGAAGATGGCGAAAATGAAGAATTCTAATGGTGAACAGGACATTGGTTTGTACTACAAAGGAAGTACAATTGATAAAACCAACATTGCACCAAAGATCGAAACTGCATTTAACGCAAACAGTTCTTCTGGAGGGTCATCTCAAGGATCAAACAACAAAAATGGATTCTCTTCATATCCATCATTTGATCCAAATTTTTTAGTAACCAATTCTAAACCGCAAAGCTCATACAACAATAATGGCCAAGTACTACAATGCAACATTGCATTACATCTTCAGAATGGTCAGAATTTCTCGGAAGAGGTTGCCAAAGGTCATATGTCTTTATTGGTGACCGTATTAGAGTCTTATGAAAGTTTGGTAGCCGGAAGGATTGGTAATCCAATGTTGACCAAAGAGGATTATGATCAGATTGATGCTGAAGAGATGGAACTAATGGATATAAAGTGGTGTATGGCTAGTGTGTTGAGAAGAGCTGAGAAGTTTAAACAGATCACTGGAGGAGATGATTTCCGTGATGCTGGAACTTCACCTTTAGGTTTTGATAAATCTAAAGTTACTTGTTTTCGTTGCAGGGAGAAGGGGCACTTTAAGCGAGAATGTACAAATCGCGAAGCAAGTGGAGCTCAAAATCCATTCGGCAACAATGATTATCATCGAAAAGCGATTTATCATCAATTTGCTCTACAGCCGCATCAACAACAATCACCACAAACTTCACATGCTAGGAAGGATCCGATCGAAGAGCCATCAAAGAAAGCTTATCTAGTTCATCAAGAAGATGAAAGAATTCCAGAAGGTTTTAATTGGGATCATTATGATCCTAACAGAACTTCAGATTCTAAAGCATTTGTTGCTCTAATTTTTGAAGATTCAACTGCTGAAGATGAAATAGTGTATGCTTATTACGAATCTCAGCAATTCAGTCCTAAAAAGAAAGAAGAAGAATCAGTTTCAACAGAAGAGGCTTCAGAAAAAGCACCAATCTTTGATCACTCATCAGATGAAGAGAGTGATGATGACAGTGAAGAAATTCGAAAACTTGAATATTATAAAAGAGAACTTTCACCTGTTAGGTATAATTTGTATTTTGCAGGTAAAATGGAAGAGATTAAAGAAAGACAAGCTGCGAAAAAGAAGAATCATAAGGCATCAACTGTTGAAGAAAAGGTCAAACCTGAGGAAAATGTTCGAGTAGTAAAGAAGCAAGTTAAAGAAATTCCAGCTATTAAGGTTGAGAAGGAGGCAGATGCTGAAAAGATACCTGAGAAGTGTGTAAATTTTGATACTGTGAAAAGGCACAACAACAAATTGATTCATAACATGAACAGACTGAAAGAATCTTATGATGTTTTAAACAAAGCTATGAATCAATATAGCAAGTCAAGCAATGAACAAGAGATACCTATGAAGACACTCAATGGAGCGTTCATAATGAAGCAGAAAATCATCAATCAGCACATTGAGAAATGTGCTGAACTTGAACAAAAATTGGAAACTCAGAGGATAGAAACTGAGAGGGTAAACAGGTTATTGAAAAGTTATTCATGTGCTTCTTACGTGATTGACATGATTTACCCTACAGTAGAAGGTATGGAAGCGTTTGAAGAGAAGAAATCTGAAGTAAAGAATACTGGTAAGAAACATAGTACCATTTATACAAAGTGTCCACCTCCGCTTGAAGAAGGATATTCTCCATGAAATCCTAATTCAGAAAGAGTAAAAAAGGCAACCAATTTAAAGTGGGAATCTGAATCTTCAGATGGATTGCCAGATAATATTGACATCACATTCACTGCATCTGACACTGATCAACAATCTTAGTTGATTTAGAAAGTGGTGGATCATGTGTTAGATAAAGATGAAACCGAGGAGTCAAAGTCAAAGTCAAAGTCTGACACTTCAAGTCCAACAGTTGAAAAGGGCAAAAGGGTTTACAATAATGATTTTCAGATATCAAAAATTAATTTTAATGACAAAACATTCAAAGTAGCATATACTTTGAATGACTCCGACAAATTATATTCTGATGAAAAATTTCCAATAAGAAGTGTACAAACTGAACAGATTAAAAAGGTTTTCAAATTAACAGAAATTAATATTTCTAAAATAAAAGATAAAAAAATTTCTGAAAAACCTAAATAATACACTTCAAGAGTTCAACAATGGTTAAACAAGAAAAAAAGGTTTTGGTCCAAATCACCATAAGAAACCAAATCACAAAAATAATTTCAAAAAGAAAGGATTAGGTTTTATTCCAAAAGAAAATGAAAAATATGTTAAAGATTTTAAATCGAAAGTTGTTTTTGTATCAGGAACATCTTCTGAAGAAGAAAAAGAGAATTTGTTCAGAAAGCAGACGAACAAAGAATTCCTTGCTAAGAAGCAAGAGGGAATGAAAAATGATGTTGCTCAGAAGAAGGAAATGAGAACCTGTTATCAATGTAAAAAAGTTGGGCACATTGCATGGAACTGTCCAAAGGCAAGCCAAACAAAACAGGGAGTCTATGAAAACTTGAAAGAAAAGTTGGTTGATAATGAACCACCAACCGAACAATTTAAAGTGTTCAAAAATTCAAAATTTGAGATTGGTGAGAGTTCAACACGTTTCTACAAAAGAAGAGTGAATCTGAACAAACACAAGTGGGTTGTTAAGAAATCAGAGGCACTTTCTAGCAATGAGTTTGTTTCTTCGAAAGCAAAGGAGCCACTTTCTGGCGATGAATCTGACTCGTCAAAGTCAAAGGAGCCACAAGTTGAGCTAAAAAGAGAAAATTCAGTTCCACCAATGGATGACGCAAACTTTCCACCATTGCGGACTGAAAATTTAAAACAAAAAGTTGGAAAAGTGGAAATTTCGAATCAATTCTATTCTGAAAAGAAAGAATTCGATGTCGAAAAGGCTTTCAATGGGAAAGTAAAAATATTTTTGGAAAAATGGTCGATGGTAGGGCAAAAGGGGTAAAAGAATTTTATGAATCAAAGAGGAGAACTTACACACCGAGTGAAAATAACTCGGATGCACCCAAAGCTGGTCAGGCTTGGGTGTCAGCATTCTTTGCTTGAAAATCCTGACTTGCCGGAGCTTCCAATGTTGGTAATCGTGGAGCATGAATCGGCATCTTTCTTAGAAATAAAAAATGTTTTTGTGAAAAATCTACAAGTGATAGTTTTTACAAGTGGTTGAAAGAACAAAGTGATGAATGAATCCCCATGATGTGTGAAATCAACAAAACTAATTTTCCGGAAAAACCATTTTAATTAAAACAAACTTAAGTGTTTTGAAATCATAATGGGAAAATAGTTTGTTGTCAGGGGGAGTTCTGATTGTTTGAGCCAAGGGAATGGAGAATTGAAGCAATTCACATCAGTTTGTCAGTTTATTTGTACAGTTTATTTCTTTTATTTTCAAATTTTCTGGAAAATCAAAAATTGAAACATATTTTTGATTTTAGGGGGAGTAAAAAATTTAGAAATTTTGAAAATTTGAAAAATTCAAAAAACATGATAAAATCTAAAAATAAAAAACATCGAAAAATCAAAATGAGTTTTGTTGTGAAAAAGAGGAAATGATAGTACATCAGTAGACAATTACAGTATGCTAAAGAATTGGAAAGTTAAAATGTGATAAACGGTCTCACTGATGATATGCCAGTAGGTTTTTACACGCTTAGTAGATTGTTTTCGAGATATAAACCTAAATATCAAATGCTTACTTATCACGTGGGGAACATCTCTCGGATATATAGGTAACCCCTGAAATCTTGTTTGAAGGGCTTTCTATTTCTGACATACTAGGTCTTTGTGCGTGATGTTATCTGGGGTATTATACCAGGACTTCTGATTTTGCGGGAGCAATAGCCTAGTCCTCGTATATTACTCTGCACTGCTTTAATCATAAAGCCCACCTTCAGCATAAAAAATGATGAAACATTGAAAAATGCTAATCATGTGCTGTTGAAGAAAAGATTCCCAAACGGGACACACCTAAAAGTCGAGCCATCATCTCTTTTTCTGAACGGAAGTTCTAACCTGAGCTCTCATGGCCTCGCATTACCTATTTACAGATATCATTAGTGTACATTCACCTGTAAGACTGAATATAGGAGTCTGGATACGGGAGTATATTCTGAGGTGGGACACGCGAATAAGTCAAGTGCTTAAAACACTAATTCTAGTATCTCGAAACAATTAAACTTTGTGTGAAAATTTAAGTGGATCAGTATAGTGACAATCTAAGTGAATCGTTTAGATCTTAAAGTGTTTAAAGCTCAACGGTACTAGTGATTTGTCATAAATTGATATGATCCTCTTACACAAACTCACAAAAAGATGTATGTATATAGTTTATTTCCCAAAATCCAAAAAGATTTTCAGTGTGTTTTAGCATAAAATTTTGAAAAATCAAAAAGATTTTATTTCATCTTATTTTCGACAACTGATGTTGAAAATCTGTTTTTCAAAATTCCGAGTGCTAAACATGATGAACGACAGTGGGTTGGGAGAGTGTGTTTGAAATGAAAAATGAAGTTAAAGTTTGAGATCAAGGTCATTAATTTGAAATTGATATAACTATTGTTGATGTTGAATAATATCTACAAGTGGTTTCTAAATTTGTTAAATTTTAAAAATTGTGAAATTTACTTTTGGGTAGAGAATTGTGCAGGTTATCAGGTTCTTGATCCTGTTGCTACGGAGAGCCAGGAGATATTCCTGATGTTGATGCTGAAGAGCTTAATGAATCAAGAGATTTGATCAAGAGAATTAGAAAGTTTGAAGAGTAAGGTTGAGATTCTGGAAGAGTAAGAGAGAGATTGAAGGATGCTTACAGAGAAAGATACTTTGGAAAAAGCGAGAAGACTGATCAAGACTGAAGACTTAATACACTGAAGACTCGTCAACATCCAAGGGGGAGTTTGTTAGTGCATATGTCTGTTGACTTCGTCTTGTATTGAGTCATGTAAACTAGAATAGATAGACCAGGACACGTTGTACGAGAGAATCGGGAAACAGGCCTGAACCAGCCACCTCACACGAGGTGACCAAGTTCATGAGACCTGGCAGGTTCATGCGACCTGACCAGTTCGTGCGACCTGGCAAGTTCATGGGGTCTGGCCAGAAAGCATGAAATGGTTCGTGGGGTCTGGAATTCCTATAAATAGGTGAGTCCAAGTCTTCATTTGTAATTTTGTGATTCCAGAGATGAAGTGCTGCCGAAGTGTCGAAAGATCTGTAAACACTATCAAATCAATACAATCGACAGTTAAAGTGATTCTAAGTGTGAATCTAGCTGATATAACATCAATACGTCTGATTCCACCTTTCGTATTGATCAAGAACTCTTCTGAACGACTCGTTTGATCGAATCCCCGATCCTACAAAAATATTCCATCAATTCTTTGTTTGACTTGTAAACCTAAGAAAAAGGTTAACTCACCCATCATGCTCATTTCAAAATGGCTGGTCATCAATTTTTAAAACTTTTTGCAGAACTTTTCATTTGTTGATCCAAATATAATGTCATCAACTTATATTTGGACTAACAAAGTGTGACCCTTGTGTGTTTTAAGAAAAAGTATTGTATAAATAGTACCTTTTGTGAAGCCAGAATTGAGTAAGAAGTTTGAAAGAGTTTCATACCATGCTCTTGGAGCTTGCTTCAAACCATACAAGGCTTTGTTTAATTTGTAAACATGGTTTTGAAATTTAGGATCAACAAAGCCCTAAGGTTGATGCACATAAACTTCTTCCTCAATCTTATCAATCAGGAATGCAGATTTTACATCCATTTGATATACTTTGAAGTCTTTGGATGCAACATATGCAAGAAAGATTCTTACTGCTTCTAATCTGGCCACTAGTGCAAAGGTTTCATCATAGTCAATACCTTCTTGTTGACAATAACCTTTGACCACTAACCTTGCCTAATTCCTGGTTATTATAACATTTTCATCTGATTTGTTTCTAAATACCCATTTTGAGCCTATGACAGATTTGTCATTTGGCTTAGGCACCAGATCCCATACTTTACTTTTTTCAAACTGGTCAAGCTCTTCTTGAATAGCTTGAATCCAGTCTGAGTCATTAAGAGCTTCTTTGACAGTCTTGGGTTCTATTTTGCTTAAGAACCCAGCAACTGCACACTCATGTGCTGTTGCAGATCTTGTTCTTACACCATCTTTTGGATTTCCAATGATTTCAGAATCAACATTTCCTTTTATCCATCTCAACTTATTGTGAAAAGTTGTTGGTTCTGATGGATTTGAAGTTTCCCCCTGAACAATTGCCTCAGTTGTATGGGATGTATCAGAATTTTGATTGTCAGAGATATTTTCATTGTTCTGATTCAAGATTTCTGATACATTTTCCATTTGTTCTGCAGAGTTAGTACATGAATTATCTATTGATTTGTTTGTAAGAGATTGATCATGTTCTAGGAAATCTTCTGTTATCATTTCAAAGAGATGTTCATATTTTTCTTGTTTATCAGAAAGGTTTATTTCCTTCATATATTCACCAGAAACTTCTGTTTCTGGTGAATCATCAAAAGCTACATATAAACTTTCTCTGATTGTCCTTGTGTTTAGTGTAAACACTCTATATGCTTTTGACGACATTGAATAACCAAGAAAAATAACTTTTTCTACTTTTGTCAAATTTCTCAAGACTTTCAAAATCATTGAAAACAAAACATCTACAACCAAATGTGTGTAAAAATTTTACACTTGGAATTCTTCCATTTATAATGTTGTAAGGTGTTTTATTGTGTCTTTTGTTAATTATGGACCTGTTTTGGGTAAAACAAGCATTTGCTATTGCTTCTGCCCAAAAATGAGTTGGCAATTTTGCATAAGCAAGCATTGTGCTGGCTGATTCCACTAAGGTTCTGTTCCTCCTTTCTACCACTCCATTTTGTTGGAGTGATCTTGGAGCAGAAAAGTCATGAGAGATTCCTTTGCACACAAGGAAGCTCTCAACTTTTGAATTCTTAAACTCTGTTCCATTCTCTGTTCTGATCCTTCTGACTGTCAGTTTTAATAGATTTTCAATTTTTTTAATAAAATTAATGATCAGATCAGGAGTTTCACTTTTTCTTTCTTAAAAACTCTACCCATGTGTATCTGGAAAAAATCATCTACAATAACAAGTATATTCTCACACCCAACCATTGGCGGAAACATCGGGGTGCGACACTAAGCGTTCAGATTGCTCATGAGATTCCATAACACTAGATATTTCAATATAGATTAAATCCATTTCATGATAATGTTGTCTAGAATCAACCACCAACCATAACATAGTATCATTTACATATCACCAAAATTATTCAAGTTTGAAAGATTAAACTAGGCGAGTTTCTAAGCATCAATCCTAGCTTGTTTCACTTGTATTCCATAGCATCCTATCAGCCTGCAACAGGTATTAAAATAAAGTCAGTACAAAAATGTACCGGCGAGTATACAAGTTTGAGTATATAGCATAGTAGATTAAAAGAATCATATCCATCATGTAAGTGATAAAATAGTTTCAGCCATGCTAGTGTTCGTAGTCTAATTGATAGCCCAAGTGTCCCGATGCTTTGGTATTTTCCCAAGACTCAAGGAAAACTAGAATCCTCCTAACAATACCCCCGAGAATAATGGGGAGGTGCATCTTCCTATAGCGCTACTATTGTTAAGGCGGAACTACACACTCTAGATTAAATGTTCACATAGCATAAAGAATCAAGAATCAAGAATCACAAGTTTCACATACACATAGGATAGAGTTTAGATTCCAAAAGTATCAAGTTTCGAGTTTCATAGAATACATGCTGCATCCCAAAGTTTAAAACAAAAAGGGATCGAGTATACTCACAGTGATTGCTTAACGGTATAACTGTTATTGGATCAAAGGGAGCTCTTTAGGTTTAGCCTGATTAGATTACAATAGGTAAGTGTCGAGCAGAATAACAAGATTGCGCAAAGTGATGGATCAGTCATATGATCGGATGGTCATTCGATCGGACGTCAGTCCAATCGGATTGCCATTCGATTAAGATGGCTTTTGTGTGTGGGGGACGGATCGCCATCCGATCGGATGGTCATCCTTACGGATGGCCATTCGATCGAATGGTCCTTCGATCCAAAGTTTACTTTCCAAGAATTAACCAAGTGTTTAAGTTAAGTCACTTTGATCGTGGTCATCCGTTCGGATGACAGTTCGATTGGATTTCCATTCGATCATGGAGGTTTCCAAAGTTTCAAAGATTCAAAGTTTCAAAAAGATTCAAAGATTCAAAGTTTCAAAATATTCCAAGTTTTTAACGGTTATGAGACACATGCCACTCCGATCGAATGGCCGTTCGATCGGACGGCCGTTCGATCGGACGGCCGTTCGATCGGACGGCAGTCCGATCGGATTGCCATTCGATTGAGAGGCCTTGTCCCGTTCACACTCTTGTAAGGTTTCTAATTTTAGATTCTAACGACGACCGCACGGTACGTATTGAGACAATGATTACCACATCAGTATCCAGCCAATCCGATCAGACATGAATCACCCCAGTCTGTTTATGTCAGAATCCGTACTCCGGTCATCTTCTCCTGCAACAATCCCTTTCCAAACCGACTCCAGACTAATCATCAAGTCTACAGTTCTTTTAGGTCCGGATTCCTCCGTTTCAAGTAAAGTTTTAAGAAAAGATAGAAGAAAACATGATTTTTAGCTGAAAAGTTTAGATTTAGTAAAGATTTGGTGTAAAAACGCATGAAATTCCTTAGATCTTAGCTAGATCTTGACTAGAATAACATCACACCACAGTTTGTATAAACTGTCACGATGACGTCACCCGCAAGAGTTCAAATCTCAAAGATTTCACGGTGAAATGTGTGATTTCAAAGGAGAATAACGTAGAGAATAGTGTGTAGATCAAAGATGTACAAGAATCTAGTGTAAAACGTATCGAAATTGCCGAGATATGGGAGAAATGTGGGAGTGTGTGCGTCTTGGTCGAAGGAGGTTGTCACATCAGTTGGAAATGATGTGATAGGTCTTATTTATAGTGTGTGTGAGGAGATAAGGCGATGTGGCACGGATCGGATGGCACTTTGATCGAATGGCCCTCCGGTCGGATGGTTATCCGATCAGATTGCCTTTCGGTCAATCCCATCCTTTCCATGTTCCCGTCTTTGTTTTGTGAGTTAGATTAAGCGTTGCGTTGCGTGTTATTGTGTAATAGTGTCACATAACTAGATTATATCATTAACACATTTGTTTCCAAGTTTCATAGTTTCCGCTAGTGAAAAGCCTCCAGTCTCTCGTTCAACCAAGTCTCAAGTTTCACGAGTCTCAAGAGTCAAGCACCAAAGTATCAAGTATCAAGAATCATAGCTTCCAAGAATCAAGCATCAAGAATAAAGTATTAAGAATCAAGTATCAAGAATCATGGTTTCCGTGTATCAAGTGTCTAGAGTTAAGAATCAAGTCTCATAGTGTTAAGTATCAAGAGTCAAGATTTCAAGTATCAAGAATCTAGCTTAAGTATCAAGAATCATAGTATTATGAATCACGCCTCATAGAATTTAGATTTAAAGTATCAAAAGCATCAAGAATCACTTAGTTTAGGGGCTAACATTGACAATAGCTAAAAGTTCAGGGACGCAGGCGTTACAGTCTCCCCTCCTTTAGGAGATTTCGTCCCCGAAATCTAGGAAGAAGACTGCTCGAAGAGCTGTGGATAGTTGGTCTTCATCTCACTTTTAAGTTCCCAAGTGAATTTGGCGCCGTGCTTTCCTTCCCATCGAACCTTTACTATGGGAATTTTGCTGCGCCTCAATCGCTTGACACCTTGATCCATGATTTCGACCGGTTTCTCCACAAAGTGTACAACTTCATTTATTTGCAAGTCTTCAAGGGGAACCTACAGTTCCTCATCGGCTAGACATTTACGTAAGTTAGATACGTGGAAAACTGGATGCACATTGTTTAGTTCTTGTGGCAGGTCGAGTCTGTAAGCCACCTTGCCAATCCTTTCGAGTATCGTGAAAGGACCCACATAGCATGGAACGAGCTTTCCCTTCTTACCAAAACGAACCACTCCCTTCTAGGGAGATACCTTGAGAAGGACTCGATCACCAACATCAAATTCCAGAGGCTTGCGCCTTTTATCAGCATAGCTCTTTTATCTGCTCCTAGCCTTGATCAAGTTATCACGGATCTGAAGAATCTTATCTGTTGTCTCTTGAATGATTTCAGGGCCAGTAAATTGCTTGTCACCAACTTCATGCCAGCTGAGAGGAGATCGGCACTTGCGACCATACAAAGCTTCGAAAGGAGCCATCTAAATACTGGAATGATAGCTGTTGTTGTACGAGAACTCAATCATTGTTAAATGTACATCCCAGTTACCACCAAAGTCGATGACACAAGAACGAAGCATATCCTCTAGGGTTTGAATAGTGCGCTATGTCCATCCGATTGGTGATTAAAGGCCGTGCTAAGATTCAAATGAGAACCCATAGCGGATTGAACGGTTTGCCAAAGACATGAAGTAAAATGACCATCACGGTCCGAGATTATGTCAATAGGTATGCCATGACGGCATATAATATCATCGGTATAGATTCGAGCAAGCTTCTCCACTTTATAATCTTCACGAATAGGAAGAAAGTGGGCTGATTTGGTCAAACGATCAACTATCACCCAGATACTATTATGACCAGAAGGTGTTCGAGGTAGTTTGGTAATAAAATCCATAGCGATGCTATCCCATTTCCACACAGGGATTTCAGACTGTTCTAAGAGTCCTGAAGGACGTTGATGTTCAGCCTTAACTTTCGTGCAAGTAAGGCATTTGGAAACGTATGCAACAATGTCCTTCTTCATACCAGGCCACCAATAAGTCATACGCAAATCATGGTACATCTTATCGGCACCTGGGTGAATAGAGTAACGGGATTTGTGAGCCTCATTCATAATGAGCTCGCGGAGATTATCGCGATCCGGTACCCAGATGCGATTGAGGTAGTATTGGAGTCCATTAGGTTTAGTTTCAAGTTGATCAATCTTAGCGCCTTGGATTTCCACATCTAGACTTCCTTCATTTGCTGACGAATACTGAGCTTCACGAATACACGCCTGGAGATCACTAGAGACACAAATAGCATTACATGATTTTTACGACTAAGAGCGTCGGCCACTACATTCTCCTTGCCAGGATGATAGCGAATTTCCCAGTCGTAGTCGTTAAGCAATTCCACCCAACGTCTCTGTCGCATGTTCAGTTCCTTTTGGTCAAAGATATGTTGAAGGCTCTTATGGTCAGTGAAAACCACACACTTGGTACCATACAAGTAGTGTCACCAGATCTTTGACGCAAACACAACTGCACCAAGCTCCAGATCGTGAGTAGTATAGTTTTTCTCATGCACTTTGAGTTGACGAAAGGCATAAGCAATAACCTTGTCCCACTGCATGAGCACACAGCCCAAACCACGGTTCGAGGCATCACAATGCACCACGAAGTCATCATTCCCATCAGGCAGGGTAAGAACAGGAGCGTTACACAAAAGGGTCATAAGAGTCTGAAAAGATTCCTCTTGCTCGGGACCCCAAGCAAAAGGTTTCTCTTACTGAGTCAACGAAGTGAGAGGAACAACGATCTTAGAGAAGTCCGAGATGAATCGGCATTAATAACCCGCCAACCCTAGGAAGGAACGAACCTCAGATGCAGATTTAGGCGTACTCCAATTCTTCACAGCTTCGATTTTAGACAGGTCAACATGAATAACTTGCTTACTAACGACGTGACCAAGAAATTGCACTTCATTAATCCAAAACTCACACTTAGAAAATTTAGCATACAAACGTTCATCACCTAGGAGTTCAAGCATCAAGCATAAATGACGAGCATGATCAGCTTTAGATTTTGAGTAAATGAGGATATCATCAATGAAGCCTATCACAAAACGATCCAGATAAGGTTTACAAACACGATTCATAAGATCCATGAACACAGCGGTTGCGTTGGTCAATCCGAAAGGCATGACCACGAACTCGTAGTGCCCATAACGAGTGTGAAAAGCAGTTTTGGGTACATCATCCTCGAGTACACGAAGCTGATGATAACCAGAATGAAGGTCAATCTTCGAGAAACAGGACGCGCCTTGTAGTTGGTCAAATAGGTCATCGATACGAGGGAGAGGGTAGCAATTCTTAACGGTAAGCTTATTAAGTTCACAGTAGCCGATACACATACGAAACGAACCATCTTTCTTTTTGACGAATAACACGGGAGCACCCCACGGCGAGGTACTTGGACGAATGAATCCCTTTTCGAGCAATTCCTGTCGCTGGCTGGATAATTCTTGCATCTCGAAAGGTGCAAGTCAGTGGGGAGCCATAGCGACAGGAGTCACGCCAAGTATGAGATCAATACGAAAATCAACAGATCTAGGAGGAGGAAGACCAGGTAGCTCTTCAGGAAAGACATCAGGGAAATCACACACCACTGGAACGTCGCTTATGCTCTTTCCTTTGCCCTTTTGTTCCACCACGTGGGCCAAGGATGCAAAGTTCTATTTACGTAAGAATCTATTCGCCTGAGTGCATGACATCAACTTCAGTCCTTTCGAAGGCCGGTGTCCATAGACATGCAAAATATCACCGGACGGAAGTGGTAGACAAACAAATTTCTCGTGACAAGCAATCTCGGCATGATTCTTATGCAACCAATCCATACCGAATGTTTTGGTAAAAAATTACCGAAGCAATTTAGTGATCAAATTAGTTAAGTGAGGTAGTGTGCTCGAAATATGTGTGTAAAATATTTTATCCAAGTTAATTGTAAAAACAGTTTCAGGATATGGCTCAGGATATAGAGCTGTATTTATGATCAAACGATGAGCAAAAAAGTAAAGGTGGACACGTTATGTATGAGGAAAGCCCTTGATCAATCTAGATCGCCGGCACAAAACCTCGGGAGCTGACAATCGCAGCTGCCTTGTTCTTCTATTACTTCAAATATCAGGATACAATGCAGGATGTGGTGCGTATCAACTAGGTGTTACAATGTAATTCGAATACAAGTGTTTGTGTATAGTGTTTGCAGTGAGCTAGAGAGCAAAAGTGTTCGAAATTGTGTGTGAAGGTTGCGTGCCTTAATCTGATCCGCCCCCATCTATTTATAGTAAAAGAAGTGTAACAAACTATCCTAATAAACCGGGATCCGGCGAATATTCCCCACTCGAATGTTGTAGACCTGGTCTTTCGGGTTCAACGCCTCTCACATAACAGATACGCCCGAGTCTTGAGGAGAAGAAGTCCATCTGACCGTTAATAACCCACAGCCTTTAACCTGCACGTGGTTAATTCAATCAACCTCAGGATATCGCTCAGGATGTTAGCAATATCCCAGTCCAGTATCCTGATCACAAATAAACAATTAAAAGCATGATATTAGTCAAGATATGTACGCACAGAAAATGACCCATAACAATTGTCCCCAAATATATCTGTTGGTATACCATTCCAATGGATATATTTTAAAAATTCTATCTCGTAAATTATGGCAATTAAATCGAGACGACGGTCAAGATCATATCATAACTCCCAACGCGCTTTTAACTCGATGGAGATCTATAATGCTCCTATATCTTCTCTCTTCTTGTTTGAAAAGCAGATATCTCCAACTAAGACTCCAGGTAATTCCCTACTTCTCGTTCATCTTTTATCAATTTTTCTTTCTTTATCTGCAATGGCCGCCAGAACTCATTCCCAAACCGGTGAATCATCCGAGACCTTCATTCAGCAGAATCTTCTCAAAAATCCTGAGAAGGAAGTCTGTGCCTTTGATAACGTAGACATTGCGGCTTTGAGAGCTTCTGGTGCTTTCCCTGATAACACTGTCTTTAGACCATTCGATCGGTCAATTCGATCGGATGTTTCTTCTACCGATTGGGTTTGTTTTCCAGCATACCCTTTCTCGCTAGGTCTCCGATACCCTTTTCCCGAATTTATGATGCAATTCTTCCGGACCACAGGTATCTCCTTTGCTCAGACCATGCCCATGGTCTGGAGGGTATTAATCGTTCTCAACCAAATTAAAAACCTTCACTGTCCTGACCTTTGTATCGAAGATCTGCCAATCACTTACCGCCTTCGATCTCACGGTTCTAGCCGGTTTTTGCTTTTTTCGACTTCCAACAAACCCCTTATTCTTAAAGCCACCAAAAACGAAGACGGATGGCAACGCAAGTTCCTTTTCGTCAAACGAGACTCCATTGCTGAGGGTGCTAGCCTTCCGGTGGAGTGGTTAACCACCGGTAGGGTTATGAATGTTCCCATGTACCTTCAGATTTTTATCTTTTGCTAATATCCTTCTTTTTGATTCCTTTGCAGTAAATTTCAAGGAAGTAGCTCCCCCTACTGCGGAATCAGAGAAAAGAAAAAAGACTGTTTACCAATTACCTGCAATAGACAGGAGTTTTACTACACACATCCCGAGTTCCAGTCAATACTCGTCATCTGAAATGTCTGGTAAGAATTACTTTTAAAATAATTAGTTAGCATAGCATAACAGAATGAAGAGTAATAAAGATATAAAAATTTTCCCTTTATGCAGCACCAGCCAAGATCCCTGAAGTCTTTGACCTCGACGAGTTGGACAGTTATTCTGATCAGGTTCAGATCAAGAAGGAACCTAGTCCCAAGGCCACAGCCTCATCCAAACCCAGCAGTTCCAAAGCCATCGTCATTCCTAAACCTTCGCCGGCTACCAGGCCCCGGAGTTCAAGCTCCCGTAAAAGGAAAGAGCCCGATTCCCCCGTCATCTCTGACACATTTCCCTATGAGAATTACGGTTTCATCAAAGCAAGCGGGTTTATGACTTCCTTTCTCAACCAGGTTAGTATTTTCAAACCATATCCTGCAGCTTATACCATTTATAAGGATTTATCAAAAATCAATACCTGTCCTCTTATTTTTGCAGGGTCTTGAACGTCTGGTTCATCTGTATCAAGAATCCTGCGGGCTCAACAAGACGCTTGAATCCAAGTTAAAGAAAGTGGAAGTCATGATCTCCGATCAAGGCATGATTGCAGCCGCTAAATCTCATCATTACGAGGAGAAGTTCAAGGCTATGACTCAAGAACATCATACTGCTCTCAACAAAGCCACTCTCCAAGCCCAAGCTGATCTTGACGCTGCCCATGCGCAACATGAACAGGATATGGTCAGCTACTGGGAAAGCCTTAAGAGTTCCGTCGTCATTTCTCTTCTCCAAGCCAGGCTGAAGATGGCCCATGAAGCCAAAATACTAGGCTTTGAATGCCCTTCTTGGGACGTCGGTGCCTGGGAAATGAAGCTAAAGAACCTCAGCAGCACTTCTACCAAACCAGCTGCCGAAGGATCTTCCAAAGCAGTTGAAAAAGCAACCGATGCCGAGAGGGATGCTGAGGTGGATCCCAAGACGGATGCTGCTGAAATCATCATGAACGAAGAAGGCGCTGCCCCCTAACGTGTATTCCCTTTAAATTGTTTGAACAATTTTATGTCTTGTGAACAATTTTTATATCTGCATCAAAACAATTTGATAGCCGAAGGTGGATGGGTCCTGGGTTTCAGGATGAAACCTTCGGTTATCAATTAGTACTGCTTATTTCAAATAATTTCATCTTTCATTTTTCTTGCTATTGTTTTCTGTCTTTCTTAGTACAGATCTTAGCTTTGCAAAATTTTGTACAACTATTCTTCAAAAATATCCTGATCAATATGCTTAGTGATATATTATGAAAACTTTTAAATAGAACTTCTAAAAATTCAATCAACTTTATAGAAAACTTTTTAAAGAATAAAAGATAGTCCACTTTCTAAAACCTGTTTTGACCATACTTGTTTGATCAAGGTTTTAATTTCAAACTAGTATCAGTTCCAAATATTTTAATCAAATATCCCGAGAAGTATTTTGAAAATATATCCCGAGAATTTATCCCAATCAGGATGTTTAAGCTTTTGTCAAACATAGTTTCAAAACTCAAGTAACGTTTCCAAAGGAAAGATCATACCAGGAATAGAGTATAACCCTACTCTCAAACTTCAATCCCTTTGCAACTCTTCCAATGAAGATGTCCCCTGTCTGAGACACTTAGTGTGTTAGGTCCAAGCCTTATCCTTTGAGCTTTACACCGTTGCCTCAGTAGGAATGTCCCATGTGTACAATGTCTTCAAATACTTAGAAATCTCCTGGATATCAGTTCCAATTGTATAGACAATTTTTCGTGTTACAGGGGTAAAACCCAAGAATGTACTGGAGATAAATCCCTTGTATCCTGGGGGAAATCCCAAATTTTCGTGCGCTACAGGCGGGAGTGTATAAACTCCAAGACTTAGAAAGGTGAAAACCTTTAAACCTTAGAGAGTATGATAATACCCTTTCATGAGGGAGGGTGATCAATCCTCATATACCTTTAGGATTCAGGATATAGCCAATAGTAACGAAATTGTCAGCCACTTTTACATGGACTGGTCCCGCCACTTTGAACTATTCTTTTATAACTTACGCTCCAGGCGGGGTGTTTAAACCCAATTCATAAGAAAGGTGAATACCTTTAAACCTGTGAAGGGATCAGGATCCCTTATACGTGAGAGAGGGGGCCAATCCTCTAATCCTCCGAAGTATCCTGAGTGTGTATCCTGGTGCTATATCCCGAAGTATATTCTACAAAACCACTAAAACCTAAGGTGGGTGTTAGCCTGGCTAACACCCCTCCGATGCTTAAGTCAGTAATAGATTCAAAATAGAAAATAATATTAAAAGTTAATAAGAGATACATAATTCATACCATCTTGAGTTGGAATTTAAGTTCCATACTCACTTAAAATAGAGTTTCAAACGTATAGCATTCCAAGATCTCGGTAGCATATCCCCCTCTATATTCTTGAGCCGATATGCTCCTTTTCCTGATTCTGACTCAACCTCGTAGGGTCCTTCCCATTTTGGAGCCAACTTTCCATCAGCGGGATTAGTAGTATTCTGAAAAGCTTTTCTTAACCCCCAATCTCCAACTTTGAACCTTCGTGTCCTTATATTCTTGTTGTATGCTCTGGATATCCTTTGTTGATATGCTGCCATTCTTAGCCGTGCTGCATCTCTTGTCTCATCAATAGTATCCAGCTCCCGTCATAGGACTTCAGGATTCTGCTCAGGATTCCTGAGGTTGGATCTTACTGTGGGTATCACCATTTCTGTCGGGATCACTGCTTCTGCCCCAAATACTAAGGAAAAAGGGGTTTGACCAGTTGCACTTTTCCGTCGTTCTATCAGCCCACAAAACAAAGGGTAATTCTTCTGCCCATCTTCCTTTCTTGGCCCCTAATCTCTTCTTCAAGTTGTTGACAATTATCTTGTTTGAGGATTCAGCTTGTCCATTTGCTTGAGGATGTACCAGGGTAGATGTAATCATTTTGATTCCCCAATTCTTGCAAAAGTCAGTAGTCCTTTTACTTATAAATTGAGATCCGTTGTCACAAATTATCTCAGCTGGTACTCCAAACCTAGTCAGGATATTCCTTTTTATGAAGGATACCACTTCCTGATCTCTAACTTGAACAAATGCTTCTGCTTCAACCCACTTGGAGAAATAATCCGTCATTGCCAACATGAAAACCTTTCCTCCTGGAGCCTTTGGAAGCTTTCCCTCTATATCCATACCCCACTTCATAAATGGCCAAGGGGAAACAATAGGATACAGCGGTTCAGCAGGCTGATGTAATATGTTACTATGTCTTTGACAGGCGTCACATCTTCGAGCATATTCTGTGGCATCTCTCCTCATTGTCGGCCAATAATATCCTGTCCTTAATACTTTTGAGAATATGGACCTGCCCCCAGTATGGTTGCCACAATCCCCTTCATGTATATCCTGAAGTACTTCTTTGGTTTCAGGATCCTCCAAGCACCTCAGATATGGTCCTGCAAGAGATCTTTTATACAAAACATCATTTATAATAGTGAATTGTGATACCTTCATTCTAAAGGCTTTAGGATTCTCATTCTTAGGGATGTGTCCTTCCTTGAGATATCTCATGATTGGAGTCGTCCAGGACTTAGGATCCTCCTCGGGATACTCCTCATCAGGATTCTGAATACTTGTTACTTCCTTATCCTGAGGATTCGTCGCACGATATAGGATATGTATTATTGATATTGGAGTCCCTTCCGGTATCCTGACCGACGATCCCAGATTTGCTAAGGCATCAGCTTCAGCATTATCCTCTCTTGGTAGCTGTTCAAGTGTAAAAATATCGAAATATCCTGCTAATTTTTTGAGAATTTCTAGATACTCGATTAACTTCTCTCCTTTAACTGCATAGGTTCCATTAAAATGATTAGTGATTAATAAGGAGTCAACATATACTTGCAAATTCTTGATACTCATATTTTTAGCCAACTCAAATCCTGCAATTAAAGCCTCATATTCTGCCTCATTATTAGTAGCAGGAAATTCACACCTTATAGCCTGGGGTAATATGTCCCCCTGTGACGATTTTAGTAGTATACCTAAACCTACACCTCTTACGTTAGATTCACCATCAGTATATAATGTCCAGCATTCTAAGTTTTCTCCTAGCTGCTGTACTTCTAAATCTACTTCATTTTGAATGTCACTACTGAAATCAGCCACAAAGTCAGCTAAAGCCTGAGACTTTATGGCATTTCTAGGCTCATATACTAAGTCATAAGCACTCAATTTTACTGACCACTTGGCCATCCTACCTGACATCTCTGGTTTCCTAAGCACGTTTTTAACAGGATAATTGGTTTTAACATGAATCCTATGTATCTCAAAATAATGTCTAAGTTTTGTTGATGCCATAACTAGTGCTAACATCAATTTCTCTAGATGAGAATATCTAGTTTCAGTATCTAGTAAACTTTTACTAACATAATAGACAGGATATTGCTGACCTTCATGGTCATTTATAAGAACGGCACTTACAGCATTCCCTGATACAACGAGGTATAGGGATAGTGGTTCACCATTTTCAGGCTTCATCAATAGAGGTGCAGTTGAGAGATATCTATTCAAATCCTGCAGGGCTGCTTCATGCTTTGTTTCCCATTCGAACTTCTTATTCTTCTTGAGGATATCATAAAATTCCTTGCATTTTTCCGAGGATCTTGAAATAAATCTGTTCAATGCTGCAACTCGCCCTGTTAGCCGTTGAACATCCTTCATATTTGAAGGTGATTTGATATCCAGGATAGCTTTAATCTGCTCCGGGCTTGCCTCTATTCCTCTTTTAGTCACCATATATCCTAGAAACTTTCCTGCCCCCACTCCGAAATGGCACTTAGCAGGATTCAGCTTCATGTTATACTGATCCAGGATATCAAACGCTCCCTTAATATCCTGGAGGTGATCCTCAGCCTTTTTAGATTTCACCACCATATCATCGATGTTATCTTTGAACATCATGTTCACCAATCTCTGGTATGTTGCACCTGCATTTTTCAAACCAAAAGGCATAGCAGTATAGCAATAAATACCTGTCGGTGTCATGAAGGCAGTATCCTCCTGGTCCGAAGGCTCCATTTGAATCTGCTGAAATCCTGAGGATGCGTCCATGAATGTTAACATCTCATGCCCAGCAGTAGCATCCACCATTGCATCGATATGAGGAAGAGGGAATGGGTCTTTAGGACAGGCCTTATTCAAGTTTGTGTAATCTACACAGACTCTCTATTTCCCATTTTTCTTCTGTACTATGACCACATTTGCCAACCATCTTGGAAACTTGACTTCTCTGATCATTTTGGACTTTAACAATCTTTCAACTTCCTCTTGGATGATTATATTTCGTTCAGGAGCAAACTTCCTTCTTTTTTGCTGAACAGGCTTGAACGACCTGTCAATTCCAAGCTTGTGAGTAATAATATCTTTGGATATACCTGTCATATCCTCATGCTTCCATGCAAATGTCAACATCCTGCGTTTCAAAAAGTTAGTTAATCGTTCTTCAATATCCCGAGGGATATTGGTCCCTACGAGCACCGAGATATCATGATTATCCTGATCCAGGATAACTTTCTTTACATCCTATTCAGAAGCCTCCATGATATCCTGGGCCCGCATCTTTAATTGCTATGCTGGATTAGGCTTAGTTGAGGATTTCATCGAGGATGAGTAGCATTCCTTCGCCTCCTGCTGATCACTATCAACCTTGACAACCCCCCAAGGGGTAGGGATCTTGATGCACTGATGATAAGTCGATGGCACAGCCTTCATATCATGGATCCACGGCCTGCCCAGTATTATGTTATAGCAGGATAAGGAGTCCATCACACAGAAACGTTGTATCGAGTTGACCCCTTCAACAAATACCGGTAACTTTATTTCTCCCACTGTGTTCCTAGCTTCTCCACTGAAACCAACGAGCACGGTGGACTTCGAAGTAATGTCCATCGGAGATACGTTCATCCTCTTCAATGTTTCCAGCTGAATTATATTGACAGAGCTACCGTTTTCCACCAATATCCTGCGTATAAAATGATTAGCAACATATAATGTTATTACGAGAGCATCATGGTGAGGATCCTGGACAGTATCCCTGTCATCACTATCGAAAGTGATCACTTTATCGGTTGTAAGGGTAGTCATCCTAGCTAGTTTATCTCCCCTTTCAGTCTTAGCTTCCTTTGCATGTCTCTTGGCCGCCGAATACGAAGTCCCACAAATGTCGGATCCTCCTGAAATAAAGTTAATTATTTTGGCATTTGCTGGGGGTGATGCTACTCGTTCAGGATCCTTCTCATGATCCTGCGCTTTATTCTTCTTTCTTCCCAGCAAATCCTTCAGATACCCTTTACTCAACAGGTAACTTATTTCTTTCCTTAGAGCAATGCAATCCTCGGTCACATGTCCGAAGTCTTCATGGAAGGCACACCATTTGGATGTATCCTTCCAATCAGCTTTCTGCTGGTTCTTTCGAGGCCACCTAGCTTTGTCTCCTAAACCCTGCATAGCATACATTAACTCAGGTATATTAACAGAAAAGTAGTATTCAGATAATTCAGGATATTCTTCAGGATCCTCGTCTTCAATAGCATTCACTTTCTTGTTATCATTTCTACCATATGGCTTGGAGTGATATGGTTTATACGAGGATTCTGATTTCATGTTGGTTGATTCGTAGGTTGAGGTAGAATTCATCCTCTCTTGCATCTTTTTGTCATCTTCCAGGCGGATATATCTCAAAGCCCTGTTGCGAGCTTCATCGAGATTCCTGCAGGGATTCATTACAAGATCCTGATAAAACTGAGAATCCTTTTGTAACTCCATCTTAAAAGCCTGCACAGCTGTTGCAACATCAAGATGTGGGATATCCAAGGATTCTCGACTGAACTTTGTTGTGGGTGGAATTTTCTAACCTATATCCCGAAATTATATCTTGACTTTATATGTCTATTTTCGCTGCCAGGATACTGGACCAGGATATTGGTAACATCCTGCGAGGGTATCCTGCGTGCTGTTAACGATTTGCTTTGGCTGCAAGGTACAAAGAGTCATGAGGCTTGGTCTCCCTGAAGAATAGGTCAAGGTGGTTACAAGAAAGACATTGGAAGCTTGGAGAAGGGGTTTACAACGGTTAAAAGGGAATATTCGCAGGATCCCAAAATAATAGGGCAATATCCCGGATTTTTAGCATAGTTCGTTATTTCTTGTAACTATAAATAGGAGTGCTGGATCAATAGGTTGAGACACATAATCCCATCCACTTTTACACACACATTGCAGCTACGATCACCATTTCAATCACAAACACTCACAACACTCACAAATCACAATCAATGTAACACTTAGATTTGATCCGAGCATTACCCTGCACTGTATCCTGGTTATTCAAGCAATAAGAAGAACAAGGCAGCCGACGATTGTCAGCTCCCGAGGTTTTTGCCGGCGATCCAGAAAGATCAAGGGCTTTCCTCGTACATCTCGTGTCAATTTTTACTTTACTTGCATTTCGTTTACAAATTGATACAGCTCTATATCCTGAGCCGTATCCTGAAACTATTTTTACAACTAACTTGGTTAACATATTTTTCACACATAATTCTAGCACACTACCTCACTTAACTAATTTGATCACTTAATTGCTTTGGTAATTTTTGACCAAAACAATTTGGCGCCCACCGTGGGGCAAGTGGTGCTATTTTTAATCAATACTTTGTTAAAATCATTACTCGGTTTTCTGTTTTCAAAATTCTTTTCAAAACTATTTCTAATGGCTTCTCAATCGAATTTGAACTCTTCTTCGATGTCTGTTTCAACCTCTGCTGCTGCTGGTTCATTACCTCCTCCACCTTCACAAGTTCAAACTTTTCGAAGGAGAGATGAAAGCCACACACCGAGAGAAATTCCTGCTGCTTAGAATGTTTCTAGATCCGGAAATTCAGGGAGAACCCATATCCTTGCTTGTAATAACGAAATTCTGTCTTTGTTTGGTAGTATACAGGAACAAATGAAGAGGCAGCAAGAAACTAACCAGACGATCATGAAGGATATACAACTCTTGAAGTCAAACTCCAGGAAACCTGTGGAGGATACAACTACTCCTCTACAACCCAGGATGCTGAACTTTAGTTCAGCAACATTTACCGAGGATAATCAAGGCAACATGATACCGAGTCAGTCCCGGAGCAACATGCTGGAGATACCATCATCCGCCAGGATATCGACCGTGAGGGATCCAGGATATGGCCCAGGATATGGCCCAAGATATGGTCCAGGATATGGCAAATGTCAACTGGCTGGTAACATGTTTGCCAATATCAGTATCCCTGCTACTAATAATTCTGATTTTTTTGCAGGATATAGGTGTAACACCAGCATTGACCAGGGAACTTCAAAAATTGAAGGATATGATATCAAGTGTTCCTGGAGTATTGCAGCCTATACCGGAAGTATCCCAGGATAGTCACAGGATATCCCGATTTGCTCATCCAATTTGTGATGCTGAAATTCCGAAAAGATTCCAGACTCCCAGCATGAAGTTGTATGATGGGATGACAGATCCTGAGGAGCATATTGCTCAGTATAGGGAAAGGATGAAAATAAATCCAATCCCACCAGAACTTAAGGAAGCATGCTTATGCAAAGGCTTCGGTTCAACTTTAACAGGATCAGCCTTAAAATGGCTTTTAAATGTTCCACCTTAATCAATTACATCATTTTATCATTTAGTTAATTTGTTTATCAGTCAATTTTCTTGTAGCAGGAGCTTTGAGAAACTAACAAGTGATCTTTAGAGGATAACACAAGGATCACAAGAATCCCTAAAGGGATTATGTTAACAAATTTAGTAGAGAATCCCTGGATACCAATAGATTATGTTAACAAATTTAGTGATCAAATTAGTTAAGTGAGGTGGTGTGCTAAAATTATGTGTGAAAAATATGTTAACCAAGTTAGTTATGAAAACAGTTTCAGGATACGGCTCAGTATATAAAGTTGTATCTATGATCAAACAATGAGCGAAAATGTAAAGGTTGACACGTGATATACGAGGAAAGCCCTTGATCAATCTAGATCGCCGGGACAAAACCTCGGGAGCTGACAATCACAGCTGCCTTGTTCTTCTTATTGCTTTAAACTTCAGGATACAGTGCAGGATGTAGAGCGAATCAACTAGTTGTTACCATGTGATTTGAATACAAGTGTTTGTGTGTAGTGTTTGCAGAGAGCTAGTGAGAAAGTGTTTGAAAATGTGAAAGTTGCGTGCCTTCATCTGATCCGCCCCCAACAATTTGTAGTAAAACAAATATAACAAACTATCCTAAATAACCGGGATCCAGCGAATATTCCTCACTCGAACGTTGAAGACCTAGTCTTTCGGGTTCAACATCTCTCCCATAACAAACATGCCCGAGTCTTGAGGAGATGAAGTCCATCTGACCGTTAGCAAACCCCAGCCTTTAACCTGCACGTGGTTAATTCAATCAACCTCAGGATATCGCCCAGGATGTCAGCAATATCCCCGTCCAGTATCCTGATCACAAATAAACAATTAAAAGTAGGATATTGATCAAGATATGTACACTCAGAAAATGACCCATAACAATTGTCCCCAAATATATCTATTGGTATACCAATCCAACGGATATATTTTAAAAGTTTTATCTCATAAATTAAAGCAATTAAATCGAGACGACGGTCAAAATCACATCATAACCTCCAACGCGCTTTTAACTCGATGGAGATCCACAATGCCCCTATATCTTCTCTCTTCTTGTTTGAAAAGCAGATATCTTCAACAGAGTCTCCAGGTAATTCCCTATTTCTTGTTCATCTTTTATCAGTCTTTCTTTCTTCATCTACCATGGCCACCAGGACTCATTCCTAAACCGGTGAATCATCCGAGACTTTTACCCAGCAGAATCTTCTCAAAAATCCTGAGAAAGAAGTCTGTGCCTTTGATAATGCAGATATTGCGGCTTTGAGAGCTTTCGGTGCTTTTCTTGATAATACAGTCTGCAATAGACAGGAGTTTTACCACACATATCCCGAGTTCCAGTCAATACTCCTCATCTGAAATGTCAGCCAAGATCCCTGAAGTTTTTGACCTTGACGAGTTGGACAGCTACTCTAGCCTCGCACCTGTCAAGCAAGAATCCAATCCAAAGTCATCCGTTACACCGAAGCCTACCAGCTCGAAGACCACTACTGCTCCTAAAGCTCCTCCGGCGTCCCATACCAGGGCCTCTAGTTCCCGAAAGAGAAAAGACGTTGAACCTCCCGCTACACCTCACGTGTTCCCATTTGAGAATCACGGGTTTACGGAATCCAGCAAATTTATGACCGGCTTCCTCAACCAGGTTAGTATCATGACCCGTATCCTGCACCATATGCTAAGTAGAAATGTTCATTTAGAATAATACCTGTTTCTTTACCTTGCAGGGCCTTGAACGCCTGGTATTCCTTTATGAGGACGCATGTGGCTTAAACGTCATGCTGGAAAGCAAACTAAAGAAGGCTGAAGCTACCATCACGGATCAAGCAGCAATCGCCATCGCCAAATCTGAACACTACGAAGCTAAGTACAAGGCCGTGACCCAAGATCACCATGCTGCCATCCAAAAGATCACCCAAGAGGCTCAAGCTAAGTCTGACGCGGTCCAGGTTCAGCATGAACAAGATATGGCATCATACCAGGAGAGCCTTAAGAATTCAGTCATCATCTCCCTCCTCCAGGCCAGACTGAAAATGGCTTACGAGGCTAGGGTTTTGGGCGTCGAATGTCCCTCATGGAACATCAAAGCCTGGGAGATGAAATTAAAAGATCTTGGCAGCAATCCCGTGGAGCCCCCTTCAAAACCTGTCACAGAGGAGCCCACCAAGGTAACCGAGAAGGTGGACGATGCTGATGCTTCAAAGGATGCTGGTGGTGATTCTAGAGAAAATGCTGATGGAGAAGATATTGCTGATGATGCTGAGAAGGATGTTGGAAAGGATACTGGTGTAGATGTCACGATGAAGGAGGGAGCTGACCCTTAAATGCAGCGATGTGGGCGATGATGGATATATGTGCTGAGGCCGGAGCCCACTTTTTAAAATTTCATGGTTATGGTCTGTAAAACAATTTACATTTCCTGTCTTTGAACAATTTATATTTCCTGCATTAGAACAATATGATGACCAAAGGTGGATGGGTCCTAGGTTTTAGGATGAAGCCCTTGGTCATTGGTTAGTATAATTTGTTTTGAATATCGTAACGGTTGAAGGTGGACAGGTTTCGTTTCGAGATAAGGCCTTCAACCGTTATGTAGGTATGGTAGAAACTAAACGTGCTTTTGGCGGATGATCATACCAGGTTTGAGGTGAAACCAAAAGCACAACTTTTGACTTGTTAATAATATAACTATCTCTTGACTTATTTGTTATCGCCTTTTAGATTTTTGCCATGCGTTACTTAGTGTAATTTTTAGCTTCCGCAAAATTTTGTACTATTATCTTTTGAAAATATCCTGATCAACATATTCAATGATATGTTATGAAAACTTTTATTAAATAGGACTTCTAAAAATTCAATCAACTTTATAAAAAACTTTTTAAAGAGTGAAAGACAGTCCACTTTTCCAAAACCTGTTTTGATAATACTTGTATGATCAAAGTTTCGAACTAGTATCAATTTCAAATATTTTAATCAAATATCCTGAGAAGTATTTTGAAAATATATTTTGAAAATATATTCCGACAATTTATCCTGATCAGGATGTTTAACCTTTTACCAAACATAGTACTGTTAAAAACTTAAACAACGTTTACAAAGGAAAGATCATACCAGGAATAGGGTATAACCCTATTATCAAACTTCAATCCCTTTGCAACTCTTCCAGTGAAGATTTCCCCTGTCTGAGACACTTAGTGTATTAGGTCCGAGCTTTATCCTTTGAGCTTTACACCATTGCCTCAGTAGGAATGTCCCCTGTGTACAATGTCTTCAAATATTTAGAAATATTCTGGATATCAGTTCCAATTGTATAGATAATTTTTCGTGTTACAGGGGTTAAACCCAATAATGTATTGGAGATAAATCCCTTGTATTCTGGGGGAAACCCCAAATTTTCATGCGCTACAGGCGGGAGTGTATAAACTCCAAGACTTAGAAAGGTGAAAACCTTTAAACCTTAGAGAGTATGAAAATACCATTTCGTGAGAGAGGGTGATCAATCCTCATATACCTTTAGGATTCAGGAGATAGCCAACAGTGACGAAATTGTCAGCCACTTTTACATGGACTGGTCCCGCCACCTTGAACTATTCCCGAATAACTTGCGCTCCAGGAGGGGTGTTTAAACCCAATTCGGATGAAAGGTGAATACCTTTAAACCTGTGAAGGGATCAGGACCCCTTATACGTGAGAGAGGGGGCCAATCCTCTAATCTTCCGAAGTATCCTGAGTGAGCATCCTGGAGCTATATCCCGGAGCATATACTGCAAAACATCCTTAAACTAAGGTGGGTGTTAGCTTGGCTAACACCCCTCCGATGCTTAAGTTAGTATTGGGTTCAAGATAATACACAAATATATTTAAAAGAGATAGAATACATACCATTCTGAGATAGAAATTAAATTCTATTCTTACTTGAAATAGAGCTTTAAGTGTATCGCATTCCAGGATCTCGGTAGCATATCCCCTTCCATATTCTTGAGTCTATATGCTCCTTTCCCTGCTTCTGACTCAACTTTATATGGTCCTTCCCATTTTGGAGCTAGCTTGCCATCGGCAGGATTAGTGGTATTTTGAAAAGCCTTTTTTAGCACCCAATCACCAACTCGAAATCTCCTAGTCCTTATATTCTTGTTATATGCTCTGGATATTCTTTGTTGATATGCTGCCATCCTCAGCCTTGCTGCATTCCTTTTTTCATCTATAGTATCCAAATCTTGACATAAGGCCTCAGGATTCTGTTCAGGATTCCGTAGGATAGATCTTGCAGTAGGTATCGCCATTTCCGTTGGAATCATTGCTTCTGCTCCAAATACCAAGGAAAATGGGGTTTGGTCTGTTGCATTCTTTACCGTTGTCCTATCAGCCCACAAAACAAAGGGTAATTCCTCTGCCCATCTTCCTTTTTTGGCTCCAAGTCTCTTCTTCAAGTTGTTGACAATTATCTTGTTTGAGGATTCAGCTTGTCCATTTGCTTGAGGATGTACCGGAGTAGACGTAATCATTTTGATTCCCGAACTCTTGCAAAAGTTAGTATTCCTCTTACTTATAAACTGAGAACCATTATCACATATTATCTCGGCTGGTACTCCGAATCTGGTCAGGATATTTCTCTTTATGAAGGATACCACTTCTTGATCCCTGACTTGGACAAATGCCTTGGCTTCAACCCATTTGGAGAAATAATCTGTCATTGCCAACATAAAAACCTTCCCTCCTGGAGCCTTTGGAAGCCTTCCCACTATATCCATACCCTACTTTATAAATGGCCAAGGGGAAACAATAGGATACAATGGTTCAGCAGGCTGATGCAGTATGTTACTATGTCTTTGACATGCATCACATCTTCGAACATATTCTGTGGCATCTTTCCTCATTGTCGGCCAATAATATCCTGTCCTTAATACTTTTGAGAATAATGACCTGCCCCCAGTATGGTTACCACAATCCCCTTCATGTATATCCTGAAGTACTTCCTTGGTTTCAGGATCCTCCAAGCACCTCAGATACGACCCTGCAAGATATTTCTGGTATAAAACATTATTTATAATAGTGAATCGTGATACCTTCATCCTAAATGCCTTAGGATTTTCATCTCCGGGGATATGTCCTTCCTCGAGATATCTCATGATTGGAGTCATCCAGGATTTAGGATCCTTTTCAGGATACTCTGCTCCAGGATCCTGAATATCCGCTACTTCTTTATCCTGAGGATTCGTTGCAGGAAACAAGATATGTAATATTGGTATTTGGGTCCCTTCTGGTATCCTGATCGATGATCCCAGATTTGCTAAGGCATCTGCTTCAGCATTATCCTCTCTTGGTACCTGTTCAAGTGTAAAAACATCAAAATATCCTGCTAATTTTTTGAGAATATCGAGGTATTCGATTAATTTCTCACCCTTAACTGCATAGGATCCATTAAAATGATTAGTAATTAACAAGGAGTCAACATATACTTTCAAATTCTTGATACTCATATTCTTAGCCAACTCTAATCCTGCAATTAAAGCCTCATATTCTGCCTCATTATTAGTAGCAGGAAATTCACACCTAATAGCCTGGGGTAATATGTCCCCCTGTGGCGATTTTAGTAGTATACCTAAACCTACACCTCTTACATTGGATGCACCATCAGTATATAATGTCCAGCATTCTAAGTTTTCTCCTAGCTGCTGAACTTCTAGGTCTACCTCGTCCTGAATGTCACTACTGAAATTAGCCACAAAGTCAGCTAAAGCCTGAGACTTTATGGAATTTCTAGGTTCATATACTAAATCATAAGCACTCAACTTTACTGACCACTTGGCCATCCTGCCTGACATCTCTGGTTTCCTAAGCACATTTTTGACTGGATAGTTTGTTTTAACATGAATCCTATGTGTCTCAAAGTAATGTCTAAGCTTCATTGATGCCATAACTAATGCTAGTATCAATTTTTCTAAATGAGAATACCTAGTTTCAGCATTTAACAAACTTTTACTAACATAATAAACAGGATATTGCTGACCTTCATGATCCTTTACAAGGACGTCACTTACAGCATTCCCTGATACGGCGAGGTATAGGGATAGTGGTTCACCATTCTCAGGCTTCATCAGTGGAGGTGCAGTTGAAAGATATTGCTTCAAATCCTGCAGGGCTGCTTCATGATTCTCTCCCCATTCAAATTTCTTATTCTTCTTGAGGATATCATAGAATTCCCTGCATTTTTCCGAGGATCTTGAAATAAATCTGTTCAATGCTGCTACTTGGCCTGTTAACCGTTGAACATCCTTCATATTCGAGGGTGATTTTATATCCAGGATAGCTTTAATCTGCTCCGGGCTTGCCTCTATCCCCCTTTTCGTCACCATATATCCTAAAAACTTTCCTGCCCCCACTCCGAAATGGCACTTAGCAGGATTCAGCTTCATGTTATAATGATCCAGGATATCAAATGCTCTCTTGATATCCTGGAGGTGATCCTCAGCCTTTTTAGATTTTACCACCATATCGTCAATATATACCTCCATGGTGTCCCCCAGCTTATCTTTGAACATCATGTTCACCAATCTCTGGTATGTTGCACCTGCATTTTTCAAACCAAAAGGCATAGCGGTATAACAATAAATACCTGTTTGTGTCATGAAGGCAGTATCCTCCTGGTCAGAAGGTTCCATTTGAATCTGCTGAAATCCTGAGGATGCATCCATGAAGGTCAACATTTCTTGCCCGACAGTAGCATCCACCATTGCATCAATGTGAGGAAGAAGAAATGGGTCCTTAGGACAAGCCTTGTTCAAGTCTGTGTAGTCCACACAGACTCTCCATTTCCCATTTTTCTTCTGTACCACTACTACATTTGCTAGCCATCTTGGGAATTTGACTTCTCTGATCATCCTTGACTTCAACAGTCTTTCCACTTCCTCTTGGATAATCGTATTCCGCTCAGGAGCAAATTTCCTTCTTTTATGCTGAACGGGCTTGAATGATCTGTCAATTCCAAGCTTGTGAGTGATGATGTCTTTGGATATACCTGTCATATCCTCATGCTTCCATGCAAACGTTGACATCCTGCATTTCAAAAAGTTAGTTAACTGTTCTTCAATATCCTGAGGGATATTGGTTCCTACGAGCACCGAGATATCAGGATTATCCTGATCCAGGATAATTTTCTTCACATCCTGCTCCGGATCCTGTACGATATCATGTGCCCGCATCTTTAATTGCTATGCTGCACTAGGCTTGGTTGAGGATTTCATCGAGGATGTGTAACATTCTTTCGCCTCCTGCTGATCACTATCGACTTTGACAACTCCCCAAGGGGTAGGGATCTTGATGCATTGGTGATATGTTGATGGCACAGCCTTCATATCATGAATCCATGGTCTTCCCAGTATGATGTTATAGCAGGACAGAGAATCCATCACACAGAAACGTTGTATCGAGTTGACTCCTTCAACATATACTGGTAACCTTATCTCTCCCACTCTGTTTCTAGCTTCTCCACTGAAACCAACGAGCACAATGGACTTTGAAGTAATGTCCATCGGAGATACATTCATCCTTTTCAATGTTTCCAGCTGAATTATATTGACAGAACTACCGTTGTCCACCAATATCCTGCATACAAAGTGGTTAGCCACATATAATGTTATTACCAAAGCATCATGGTGAGGATCCTGAACAGTATCACTGTCATCACTATCGAAAGTGATCACTTTATCAGTTGTGAGGGTAGTCATCCTGACTGGTTTGTCTCCCCTTTCACTCTTAGCTTCCTTTGTATGTCTCTTAGCCGCCGAATACGAATTCCCATAAATGTCGGATCCTCCTGAAATAAAGTTAATTATCTTGGCATCTGCTGGGGGTGATGCTGCTCGTTCAGGATCCTTCTCGGGATCCTGACCTTTATTCTTCTTCTTTCCCAGCAAGTCCTTCAGATACCCTTTGCTTAACAGGTAACTTATTTCTTTCCTCAAAGCAATGCAATCCTCGGTCATATGTCCGAAGTCTTCATGGAAGGCACACCAGTTGGATTTATCCTTCCAATCAGCTTTCTGCTGGTTCTTTCGAGGCCACCTAGCTTTGTCCCCTAAACCCTGCATAGCATACATTAACTCAGGTTTATTAACAGAAAAGCAGTATTCAGATAAGTCGGGATATTCTTCAGGATCCTCATCCTCAACAGCATTCACTCTCTTGTTATCATTTCTGCCATATGGCTTGGAGCGATATGGCTTTTATGAGGATTCTGATTTCCTGTTGGTTGATTCATAGGTTGAGGTAGAATTCATCCTCTCTTGCATCTTCTTGTCATCTTCCAAACAGATATATCTCAAAGCCCTGTTACGAGCTTCGTTGAGATTCCTGCAGGGATTCATTACAAGATCCTGATAAAACTGAGAATCCTTTTGTAACCCCATCTTAAAAGCTTGCACAACTGTTGCAACATCAAGATGTGGGATATCCAAGGATTCTCGACTGAACTTGTTCACATAATCTCTCAAGGATTCCTGAGATCCTTGAGTTATCCTGTAAAGGTCACTGGTTAGTTTCTCAAAACTCCGACTACAAGAAAATTGACTGTTAAATAAATTAACTAAATGAGCAAACGAAGTAATTGAGAGAGGAGGGACGTTTAACAGCCATTTTAAAGCTGATCCTGTCAAGGTAGAGCCGAATCCCTTGCATAAGCATGCTTCCTTGAGATCTGGAGGGATAGGATTGATTTCCATCCGTTCTCTATACTGGGTAATATGCTCTTCAGGATCCGTAGTCCCGTCATACAGTTTCATGTTGGGAGTCTGAAATATTTTTGGGATTTCAGCATCACAAATAGGATACGCAAAGTGGGATATCCTGTGGCTGTCTTGGGATACTTCCGGAATTGGCTGGACCACTCCAGGTATACTGGATATCATGTCCTTCAATTTCTGGAGCTCCCTGGTAAATGTTGACGTCATACCTGCATCCTGCAAAGACCCATTGTTGTTAGTAGCAAGAATATTATTATTTGACACGTTACCGGTCAGAGGATTTTGGCCATATCCTGAAGCATATCCTGAACTCCTCACAGTCGACATCCTGACCGAGGAGGGTATCTCAGGGGTATGCTTCTGAGAATGGCTTGGGACGATATTCCCCCTGTTATCCTCAATGTAAACTGCGGAACTGAAGTTCAAAGCCCTAGGCTGTATAGGAGTGACAGTTTCTTCAGCAGGTCTACTCGAGCTAGCTTTTAAGAGTTGTATTTCTCTTAACATCGTTCTGTTAGTTTCCTGTTGCTGCCTTATTTGTTACTGTATACTACCAAACAAAGACAGAATTTCGTTATTAGAAGCAAGGATATGGGTTCTCCCTGAATTTCCGGATCTAGAAACATTCTGAGCAGCAGGAATTTCTCTCGGTGTGTGGCTTTCATTTCTCCTCTGAAAAGTCTGAACTTGTGAAGGTGGAGGAGGTAATGAACCAGTAGCAGCAGAGGTTGAAACAGACATGGAAGAAGAGCTCAAATTCAATTGAGAAGCCATTAGAAATAGTTTTGAAAAGAACTTCGAAAACAGAAAATCGAGTAATGATTTTAACAAAGTATTGATTAAAAATAGCACCACTTGCCCCACGGTGGGCGCCAAATTGTTTTGGTCAAAAATTACCGAAGCAATTTAGTGATCAAATTAGTTAAGTGAGGTAGTGTGCTAAAATTATGTGTGAAAAATATGTTAACCAAGTTAGTTATGAAAACAGTTTCAGGATACAGCTCAGTATATAAAGCTGTATCTATGATCAAACAATGAGCGAAAAAGTAAAGGTTGACACGTGATATACGAGGAAAGCCCTTGATCAATCTAGATCGCCGGCACAAAACCTCGGGAGCTGACAATCGCAGCTTCCTTGTTCTTCTTATTGCTTTAAACTTCAGGATACAGTGCAGGATGTAAAGCGAATCAACTAGGTGTTACCATGTGATTTGAATACAAGTGTTTGTGTGTAGTGTTTGCAGAGAGCTAGAGAGAAAGTGTTTGAAAATGTGAAAGTTGCGTGCCTTAATCTGATCCGCCCCTATCTATTTATAGTAAAATAAATATAACAAACTATCCTAAATAACCGGGATCCAGCGAATATTCCTCACTCGAACGTTGAAGACCTAGTCTTTCGGGTTCAACGTCTCTCCCATAACAAACATGCCCGAGTCTAGAGGAGATGAAGTCCGTCTGACCGTTAGCAAACCCCAGCCTTTAACCTGGACGTGGTTAATTCAATCAACCTCAGGATATCGCCCAGGATGTCAGCAATATCCCCGTCCAGTATCCTGATCACAAATAAACAATTAAAAGCAGGATATTGATCAAGATATATACACTCAGAAAATGACCCATAACAATCCCGAATCTTGATGTTGCTACGGCAGTACATGTTTTGGTCAAAAATCAAGCAATGACAATGTAACCAAACTTTCTGTTGTGGGATATGATGCTTGAATTGATGAACAACAATAAGGATCACTCTGAAACGTAATGAACAAGTGACACGAAGATTTATACGAGGAAAAAGCCCTTGATCAATGAATGATCTCCGGCATAAAAAACCTCGGGTGATGGAAACTACCGATCACCAACTCAAATTAAACAAGAAATGTGTTACAACTTTGGATGATAGCGAGCTAAGTACAAGGATCACTATAGTGTATTGTGTATGAAAATGTGTAATCGCCAAGTGAGTTAACGAGAGCTGGTGAGAGCAGTTGTATGAGTGCATGTATAGCCAAAAATAGCCAAGTGTTTTCTAATTAGCTCGCTACCCCTTTAAAAATGGAAAATATCTACACTAACTAACATTCCGCAAATGGTGCAAGTCTTCCACGACTCCATAACGTCCATTTTCAGCCAAGCACGTGCGGAATACTTCAAGGAATATACTCCAGGAATATCGCCAAGACCAAGTCCAAATTGATACTCCTGCAAAACAATTTCGAATTCAAAGTAGACAATTGTTAGTACAAGGATCCTTATAGTGATCCATAATCCTGATCCTGAAGCACTTCTGAGGATCACCAATTCATACAGAAGTAAGGATCACTAAGCCCAACGGCAATTAAGGATCACTGATTACTTAGAAATCCACCCCTAACAATTGCCCCCAAAATATAAGGAGTAATTATGTAAGTAAATGAGTTATATTTTGTTCTTATCCGCATTTAACCAACGGATAACTAGCCGTTATAATCGGACTAGCCGTTGCGAACATGACGTCACTGAGGTGACTATCCTGCAGAATCATCATTATAAATAGGAGTTAGAGATAGAGATCAATCTGCATTTAAAATCAAGAGTAACTCCCTTTAAATTCATATCCGAAGACCAAGCAGGTATTTCTCTTCCTCTTCCTTCTTTACGTTTTCTTTCTCTGCTCCTTCTTTCTTCACCTTCTTCAAGATGATGCTAAGATCCTCACCAGCCAAGGATCATAAGAAGGACAGTCCTCTTAAGAGCCATGGGATCATTAAGGATTCACCGAAAGAAAGATGCTGTTTTACTGATCCACAAATAGACAGGACCCGACACTGCTTTCCGGCGAACACCATTTTCAAACCGTTTGATCCCACCGTTTTAAGCGATCATGTTTCTGAAGCTTGGGTAGCTTTCCCAGTCATACCTTTCACAATAGGATATTCGTATCCTTTCCCTGAATTCACCCAATCCTTTTTCTCCCTCACCGGCATCTCCTATATTCAAGCTATGCCAATGATCTGGAGGGTCTTATATACCCTTGAAATGATCATTGAGCAAGAAGGAATTGACTTGGGAATGTCAGAATTAGCTGAGATGTATGATCTCACAACCTTTGGATTCCACCGATATCTATTCAAGCGTAAACCCGGTGAAGAACATCCCATCTTTAAGGCCACTAAAAATGATACCAACTGGAAACGGAGATTCTTCTTCGTCAGAAGGGATTCTATCCAGGATGGAAAGGATCTGCCAAGGAAGTGGAGCACCCATGGTAGGGTAGAGGATTCTTAGAAGGATCACTGAGTAAGCTCATTTCTGATGATGATTACTAATATGCTTCTGTTTCTTTTGTACAGCTATCACATTCTCGCATATTATTCCTTTAGCTGCCACTAAGGGGAGACTTGCTGCTTTTAGAAAACTTGATCCTGCCACAAGATCATTCAAAACAAACACCCAGGATTCTCAAGAGGTATCCTCAGGTTCTGTCACTATGTCAAGTAAGTATCCTGTACTTTTTATATTTAAATGTTTGAATAAATAGTTAAAAAGAGATAGGATAAGGATACTTATCTGTTTTGTGTGTGTAGGCGCTGGAAAATCATCAAGATCTGCCTCCAACTTCAGCGTCACTGAGCTTGACACTGTTCGATCCTCCAAGAAAAAATCTGCTGCTAGCCCTTCCATCGTCATCCCCAAGGCAACCGCTTCGAAGGGAAGAGGTGGAAAGAAAAGGAAGACTTCCGAAGCTGACAACCTACAAGGCCTGCCCCTGATCCGCCATCAATTCCTCGAGTACTTCAATGATGTAAGGATCACTGACTCAGCTTAGTTATCCTATCCACTTGAGGATCACTTGACTCTAATCTTTACATTGTCTTCTTTGTAGAAATTTGCTGAGATAGAGGACTACGTGGGGAATGTTGAAGAGCTTGAGGAGAAATACTCTGATCTCCAAAAGGTGGCGGTGCTCAAGGATCACAAGATTGCTTCCCTTGAAAAGGATCTCAACGATGCTAAAGCTCAGATAGTTGCAACCCAAATCAATGCTGACTATGAGAAGCACGAGATCACACAGGATGCTAAGGTCTCCGTCGCCATTTCCATGTACAAGACCAAGCTACAGATGGCTCAAGAAGCTCAGGATCCTGCCTTTGATAGGAGCAGCTGGGATGTGGAAGGCTGGAAGGCCAGGCTGACTGAGTTGGAGGATGAGGATGAGGCTGATGAGGTTCTGGCAATTGAAGGTAGTGGCAGTGGCAAGGATCATGCGAAGGATACTGGAGCTGGATGGGATGATGATGCAGCGAAGGTGTAGGCTGCTTGAATGGGCGATGAAGGACATTTCTAGACGTAGCCGGAGCCCATTTTTTTTTAGTTTGGTTATGGTTTTTGTTTTGATGATGTTTTGATGAACAATGGTTGGTCTGTACTTAAACAATAGTAATTAGGGTTGAGGATCATGGATGATCCTTTGAACAATAGGTAGGATAATGGGTGGTGGATGGATCCTCTGTTTGGGGGATGAAGCCACTCGTTATCCTTCCGTCTTTAATTTCCTGCACTTGTTAGACCTATGAACAATGGACACCCTTTACCTACCCCAGCGGACGGGCCACGTATTGTTGGTAGATGCTCGCGGTAGGTAATTTTGACAACTTAGAAGGGTTTAATCTTTTGTGAATAAAATAACTTTAACTTTTTGGCTTATCCTGTGTTGATATTTTACTTTCCAACTGTTGTGATGTTTATTTTGTTTAAACTTATCAAGTAGAGAAAAAATTTAAGAAATGTCCCAAAAAGTTTAGGATATGATCAAAGATCACATAACCCATAATTGATAAGTTCTGAAAAGTAGCATAGTTTAAGGATCATAAGTTCAATTGTCAAAGGATAAGGGTCAATCACATAAATGTTAAAATCAAAATAGTTAAGGATCATACCTGAGAATCCAAGTTAGGATCCTAACCTTTAACATTTATAATCAGGATAACCAAAACACAAACCTTAGTTGAAAGTAAGGATCAAGAATCCTTGGTTATTTATCTTCACAAACCTGAAATAAGATATAACTTGGGACTAAGCCAATATAAAATGAAAGTTAGTAACTGGGGACAAACCCAACAATTCTGGGGACAAGCCCAATATACTGGGGACAAGCCCAAAGGATAACTGGGGACAAGCCCAAAGGATAACTGGGGACAAGCCCAAAGATCGTGTGTAAACTGGAGTACGGCCCTTACTGGCGACTATCCAAACTTAGTGACATGAAAATGCCAAAACCTTAGCTAATGTGAAAACGTTAGAAACCTTAGGAACGGATGTATGGTACGTCTACCATTATACGTAGGATCCTGAATATAGCCAGTACAATGAAATTGTCAGCCCCTAAAGCGAGTACTGGTCCCATTGACATGAACTATACCAGGATCATCGTGCGCTACTGGCGAAGCTGGGGACAGGCCCAAACTGGGGACTAGCCCAAAATGACTGGGGTCAAGCCCAAATAACTGGATACTTCTGTGGATACTCAATCTTTAGTTAAGGATACCTGAACCTTCAAAACTCATAATCAAGTGAAAGGAGGATAAAGGATGCAGGGTCCTTATCCTTGTAAGAGAATAAAAGAATGAAATAGTTTGAGATTGGAATGTTACCAGAAAGAGGATCATCTGTCAGTGGGGATCCTTCAAGGATACTTGTCTGGTAAGGATCACGGATCATGATCACATGAAATATTTCTTCAAATGGACAGCATTCCAAGCTCTTGGTAGCAAATCACCTTCCATTGTTAGCAATCGATATGCCCCCTTTCCTGCTTCAGCTTCAATCAAATAGGGGCCTTCCCACTTTGGTACTAGTTTTCCATCAGCAGGATTGGTGGTATTTTGAAATGCTTTCCTTAATACCATATCCCCAACTTGGAATTTCCTGATCCTGACATTTTTGTTGTAAGCTCCAGCCATCCTTTGTTGATAACTGGCCATCCTTATCCTTGCTAAATCCCTGATTTCTTCTATAGTATCCAAGTCTTGAATCAAGTTTTCAGCATTTCTTTTAGGATCACGAATGCTTGTTCTTGTAGTTGGAACCACCATCTCTGTAGGGATCACTGATTCTGCCCCAAACACCAAAGAAAATGGAGTTTGGCCCGTAGCATTCTTGGGAGTCGTCCTATCAGCCCAAAGTACATAAGGTAGTTCTTCTGCCCATTTTCCTTTCTTGGATCCAAGCTTTTTCTTCAAATTGTTGATGATGATCTTGTTGGATGATTCTTCCTGACCATTAGCTTGTGGGTGGACTGGTGTTGATGTTATCATCTTAATCCCCCAGCTGTCACAAAAGTTAGTGGTTCTATTCCCAATAAATTGGGATCCATTATCACAAATAATCTCAGAAGGGATACCAAATCTAGTAATAATGTTTCTTTTAATAAAGGATATAACTTCCTTTTCTCTGACTTGAGCAAAGGCTTCAGCCTCTATCCACTTAGAGAAGTAATCAGTCATAGCAAGCATGAATACTTTTCCACCAGGTGCCTTAGGAAGCTTTCCAACTATATCCATTCCCCATCTCATGAATGGCCAGGAAGAGGATATAGGATGCAAGAGCTCTGCTGGTTGATGAAGGATATTATTATGCCTCTGACAAGGATCACACTTCTTGGCATACTCCACAGCATCCTTCTTCATAGTGGGCCAATAGTATCCTGTCCTCAGGATTCTTGAGAATAATGCCCTGCCCCCAGTGTGGTTTCCACAATCTCCTTCATGGAAATCCTTTAGGACTTCTTGGATTTCAGGATCCTCAATGCATCTAAGATATGGTCCTGCAAGAGATCGTTTATACAACATATTATTTAATATTGTAAATTGAGATACCTTAGTTTTGAAAGCCCTTGGGTTTGCTCCTATAGGAATTTCTCCATGTTGTATGTATCTCATGATTGGGAGGATCCATGACCCTGAATGAGATTGAGTATCATCACTAGGGATGATTGCAGAATCTTCACCTATCTCCATAGCTGCATGATCCTCGATAGCAGGAGTCAGGATATGCATAATAGGGATCTTGATATCCTCAGGAATCTTCAATGATGATCCTAGATTGGCTAATGCATCAGCTTCTGCATTCTCTTCCCTTGGTACCTGTGTCAAACTAAAGGATACAAAAGAGAGTGCCAATTCTTTGACTATCTCCAAATATTTGATTAGCTTTTCACCTTTAACAGCATAGGATCCATTAAAGTGATTAGTGATCAGTAAGGAATCTACATGTACCTCAAGATACCTGATCCTCATATGCTTAGCAATTTGCAAACCAGCTATCAAGGCTTCATACTCAGCCTCATTGTTGGTAGTTTGAAATTCACAAGCTATGGAGTGGGGTATTATGTCCCCCTGTGGCGATTTTAGTAGTATTCCAAGCCCTGTTCCTTTCACATTAGAGGCTCCATCAGTGAAGAGTATCCAAGGATCCTTAGTCTCTTCAAGTTGTTGGACTTCTAACTCAGCTTCCTTTTGCAAATCACTACTAAAATCTGCCACAAAGTCAGCTAAGGCTTGGGATTTGATGGCAGTCCTTGGTTCATATCTTATGTCGTATGCACTAAGCTTCACTATCCATTTAGCCATCCTCCCTGACATTTCAGGTTTCCTGAGAACACTCTTAATTGGAAAATTAGTCTTAACAACAATGGCATGAGTTTCAAAATAATGTCTCAATTTAGTAGATGCCATAATTAATGCAAGGATAAGTTTTTCTAAGTGTGAATACCTGGATTCAGCATCAAGTAAACTCTTACTTACATAGTAAACATGATGTTGTGTACCTTGGTGATCCTTAACAAGGACCGCACTTACTGCTTTTGAGGATACCGCCAAGTATAAAGATAACACATCTCCCTTTTCTGGTTTCATCAAGGCTGGGGCTGAGGATAGGTAATCCTTAAGAGCTTTAAGGGCACTTTCATGCTTCTCAGTCCATTCAAATTTCCTATTCTTCCTCAGGATGTCATAGAATTCCTTGCACTTTTCTGAGGATTTGGATATGAATCTGTTCAAGGCTGCGATCCTGCCCGTCAATCTCTGTACATCCTTAGCATTGGCAGGAGATTTGATATTCACAATAGCCTTGATTTGCTTTGGACTTGCTTCAATGCCCCTCTTTGTCACCATATAGCCTAAGAATTTACCTGCCTTAACACTAAAATGACACTTGGAAGGATTAAGTTTCATGTTATATTTATCAAGGATATTGAATGCTTCCTCCAAGTCTTTAAGGTGATCCTCAGCTTTCTTGGACTTAACCACCATGTCGTCTATATAGACTTCCATAGTGTTTCCAATTTGCTCCTTGAACATCATATTGACTAGCCTTTGATAAGTAGCACCTGCATTCCTTAATCCAAATGGCATAGCAATATAACAGTATATACCAGTTGGGGTCATGAAGGCCGTATCCTCTTGATCATATGGTTCCATCTGAATTTGTTGAAATCCAGATGAAGCATCCATAAAAGTCAACAACTCATGACCCGCGGTAGCATCCACCATGGAGTCAATGTGGGGTAATGAGAAAGGATCCTTGGGACATGCCTTGTTTAAATCAGTAAAATCGACACATACCCTCAACTTTCCATTTTTCTTTTGAACAACTACCACATTGGCTAACCATCTTGGATACTTAACCTCTCTGATCATACCTGCCCGAAGTAGCTTATCTACCTCCTCCTGGATAATAGAATTCCTCTCAGGTGCAAACTTCCTCCTCTTTTGATGGATAGGCTTGAATGACCTGTCAATGCCAAGTTTATGAGTAATTATATCCTTAGATATACCTGTCATGTCTTCATGTTTCCAGGCAAAAGTGGATTTCCTTCTCCTAAGGAAGGATACTAGCTCATGTTCGATGTTGCTAAGGATCCCTGATCCTATGAAGATCTTGGATTCAGGATCACCAGGATCCATAAGGGTTTCTTTCAAATCCTGTTCTCTTGCCTCCAAGACATCTCTTGAAGGATACTTTAATTGCTATTGCTCCCTTGGTCTTGAGGTCGGCTTCATTGATGAGGTATAGCAGTTTTTAGCCTCCTGTTGATCACTCTCAATTTTCACCACTCCCCAAGGACTTGGAAGCTTTACACATTGATGATAAATGGATGGGACTGCCTTCATGTCATGTATCCATGGCCTGCCAAGGATAACATTACAACATGATAAACAATCTATAACACAAAACTTTTGATAAGAATGCAATCCTTCAACATAGATTGGGAGTTTGATGTCCCCCAATGTATTCTTTGTTTCCCCACTGAATCCCACAAGTACTGAGGATCTTGGGATGATATCAGATTCCGGGATATTCATCTTCTTGAGAACATCAAGCTGAATGATGTTCATAGAGCTTCCTCCATCTATAAGGATCCTGCGAACAAAGTGGTTAGAAATAAACATTGTAATTACAAGACCGTCATGATGAGGATCCTGGATGTCAACACGATCATCCTCATCAAAAGTAATGACTTTATCCTGGGTGACAACAGGGGTCCGGACAGGTCTGTCTCCGTTGTCCATCTTGGTTTCCTTAGCATGTCTTTTTGCTGCCGAAAAGGATGTACCACAGATGTCTGATCCACCGGATATGAAATTTATGACTTGTGCATCTGCTGGAGGAGCAGGAGCCCTTTCCGGGATCCTTTCAGGATCCTGAACCCTTGACTTCTTTCGTCCCAAAAGCTCTTTCAAATGCCCCTTGCTCAACAAGTAACCAATTTCCTTTCTAAGTGCAATGCACTCTTCAGTGAGATGCCCGAAATCCTCATGATATGCACACCACTTGGACTTATCCTTTGTAGCAGCTGGTTTATCGCTTTTCCTTGGCCACCTAGCTTTCTCACCTAGATTCTGCATTGCAAGGATTAGTTTGTTGTTATCAACAGAAAAACAGTATTCAGAAATAGGAGGATAATCCTCATCATCCTCTTCTTGTTCCACTGCATGCACATTCTGGTTGTCAGATTTGTGGTAGGACTTGGATTTGTTGTTCCTGAAGTAGGAACCTTGCTTATCCTGTTTTGAGGATCCTGTCAATCTGTCCTGGATCCTTTTGTCATCCTCTAGGTGGATGAACCTAAGGGCCCTAGTCCTTACTTCATCAAGATTCCTGCAAGGTGTCATAACAAGATCATCATAGAATAATGAATCCCTAAGTAATCCCATTTTAAAGGCTTCTACAGCCGTAGCAATATCCAGGTTAGGAATATCTAAGGATTCTTTTCTAAATTTAGTGATGTAATCTCTAAGTGATTCATTCTGACCTTATGTTACCCTATACAGGTCACTAGTTAACCGTTCAAACTTTCTACTATAAGAGAATTGACTATTAAACAAGTTAACTAAATTAGCAAATGAAGTAACAGAATAAGGGGGAAAACTTAGCAGCCATTTAAGAGCAGATCCTGTAAGTGTGGATCCAAATCCCTTGCATAGACATGCTTCTTTCAACCTTTTAGGAATTGGATTGATCTCCATCCTCTCCTTGTACTGAGCCACATGCTCTTCTGGATCCATTGAACCATCATACAGCTTCATTGATGGTATCTGAAATCTTTTAGGTATCTCAGCATCACATAAAGGTGGTGCGAAACGAGATATCCTATGGCCACCATCCGCAATTTCAGGAATGGGTTTAACCACTCCTGGTACACTGGATATCATATACTTAAGCTTCTGTAGCTCCCTAGCCATGGCCTGATTGAAACCTGTATCTTGCATAAAGCCATGGTTAGTGTTATATGAATTATTAAAAATGTTACCTCCCGGAGGGTTCATGTTTGGAATCGCGGATGTGAATCCATATTGACGAGACTCTGGCATGGTTGAAGGACCAAAGGGAGCAGTGGTCTGCATTGGTATGAAGTCTCCTTGATGAACGTCCGAGTTCTGAGGCTGCATACTTCTCAAGAGTCCTTGGTCCTGAAGGACGTTGGATCCTTGGAGTTGAGATGATCCTTGAACCTGAGAGGATCCTAGAACCAGACAGGATCCTGGGGCCAGAGAGGATCCTGGGACCAGAGAGGATCCTGGGACCAGAGAGGATCCTGGGGCCAGAGAGGATCCTGGGGCAAGGGAGGATCCTTGTACCTGGGAGGTTCCTTGGACCTGGGAGGATCCTTGTACCTGGGAGGATCCTTGGACCTGGGAGGATCCTTGTACTGCATGCATTCCCAAATATCCTCCTGACGTGAGGTATCCCTGATGCTGAGAGGAGGATCCTGATGGTTGAGAAGAGGATCCCTGAGGCTGGAAGTAAGAGCCAAATGCCTGACTCATAGTTGCTGTTCCATAACGCCTTCCTGGTAATTCGCCCAAGTATTGCACATCCGGAACTGCTGAGTGTTGGGAAGTTATGACCGGAGTGTCGAAGTTCAGCGACCTTGGCATCAGAGGGGAGTGATCCTCCACTGATTTCTTCTGTTTCTTGATTTCATCGATCTCCCGGAGGATCCTTTCGTTGGTTATATCCTGCTCTTGTGCATGATTCCTCATCTGCAAAATCAGAGCATAAAGATCATTAGTAGTTGGATTAGTTGAAACAGAAAAAGTTGGTGGTTTTTGAAAAATGGGGGTTTGTTTCTTCGCAGCATTCTCAGCATTCTTCTGGGATCCAGAAGGTGGTGGAGGCAAAGGAGGAACGCCTTGTGAAGAACTGAATGAGGGCATCAAACTTGAAGCGTTCTTTGCTGAAGAAGCCATCTGTTTGGTTGTAGCGAACCGAAATGACCACGAAAATATGAATCTTTCTAGGAATGAAGCACCAATTGCCCCACGGTGGGCGCCAAACTGTTTTGGTCAAAAATCAAGCAATGACAATGTAACCAAACTTTCTGTTGTGGGATATGATGCTTGAATTGATGAACAACAATAAGGATCACTCTGAAACGTAATGAACAAGTGACACGAAGATTTATACGAGGAAAAAGCCCTTGATCAATGAATGATCTCCGGCATAAAAAACCTCGGGTGATGGAAACTACCGATCACCAACTCAAATTAAACAAGAAATGTGTTACAACTTTGGATGATAGCGAGCTAAGTACAAGGATCACTATAGTGTATTGTGTATGAAAATGTGTAATCGCCAAGTGAGTTAAGGAGAGCTGGTGAGAGCAGTTGTATGAGTGCATGTATAGCCAAAAATAGCCAAGTGTTTTCTAATTAGCTCGCTACCCCTTTAAAAATGGAAAATATCTACACTAACTAACATTCCGCAAATGGTGCAAGTCTTCCACGACTCCATAACGTCCATTTTCAGCCAAGCACGTGCGGAATACTTCAAGGAATATACTCCAGGAATATTGCCAAGACCAAGTCCAAATTGATACTCCTGCAAAACAATTTCGAATTCAAAGTAGACAATTGTTAGTACAAGGATCCTTATAGTGATCCATAATCCTGATCCTGAAGCACTTCTGAGGATCACCAATTCATTCAGAAGTAAGGATCACTAAGCCCAACGGCGATTAAGGATCACTGATTACTTAGAAATCCACCCCTAACAGTACAAGCGTTCAAAATGGGGTTACGGAAGGATTGTCAATTTTATCTGGAACTTGTAATGAATCCTTACAGGAATTTATATGAAGCTCGGAATAGGGCTTTGAGATACATAAGGCTTGAAGATGAAAAGAAAATGCATGGGAGGATGAATATACCTTCAACATATGAATTGACAAATAGGAAGTCAGAATCTTCCTACAAACAGTATCGTTCAAAGCCATGTGCTAAGAACAATAATAAGAGAGTGAATGTTGTTGAAGATGAGGACGATGAAGAATATCCTGAAATCTCAGAGTATTGTTTTTTCTGTAAATGTTCCTGAGTTAATGTATGCTATGCAGGGACTGGGGGACAAAGCTAGGTGGCCGAAAAAGAATCCAAGGAATACAGATTGGAAGGATAAATCTAAATGATGTGCATTCCATGAAGACTTTGGACACATGATTGCATAGCCTTGAGAAAGGAGATAAGCTACTTGCTGAACATAGGATACTTGAAAGAATTCCTCGGTAGAAAGAAGAAAGCTCAGGATACTGACCAGGATCCTGAGAGAGCTGCATCTCCACCACCAGATGCCAAGATAATTAACTTTATCTCCTGGGGATCTGACATATGTGGAACTTCTTACTCTACAGCTAAGAGGCATGCCAGGAAGGCTAAGGAGGAAATAGGAGATAAGCCCACAAGGATGACCATGCTTACGGATGATAAAGTCATTACTTGGTAAAGGGTCACGAAGGTCAGCAGTATCCTGACTATTATGTTAGTAAAAGTTTACTAGATGCTGAGACTAAATATTCACACTTAGAAAAATTGATATTAGCCCTAGTTATGGCGTCAACAAAACTTAGACATTATTTTGAAACACATAGGATTCATGTTAAAACCAACTATCCTGTTAAAAATATGCTTAGGAAACCCGAGATGTCAGGTAGGATGGCTAAGTGGTCAGTGAAATTAAGTGCATATGATCTAGTTTATGAACCTAGAAATGCCATAAAGTCTCAGGCTACAGCTGACTTTGTGGCTGATTTCAGTAGTGATATTCAAAGTGAAGTAGACCTAGAAGTACAACAGCTAGGAGAAAACGTAGAATCCAGGACATTATATACCGATGGCGCATCTAATGTAAGAGGTGTAGGTTTGGGTATACTACTAAAATCGCCACAGGGGGACATATTACCCCAGGCTATTAGATGTGAATTTTCTGCTACCAATAATGAAGCTGAGTATGAAGCTCTGATAGCAGGATTAGAATTGGCTAAAAATATGAATATTAGATGTTTACAAGTATATGTTGATTCCCTGTTGATTACTAACTATTTCAATGGATCTTATGCAATAAAAGGTGAAAAGTTAGCTGAGTATCTTGAAATTCTCAAAAAATTAGCAAGATATTTCGATATTTTTACACTTGAATAGGTACCAAGAGAGGATAATGCTAAAGCTGATGCCTTGGCAAATCTGGGATCATCAGTCAGGATACCGGAAGGAGCCCGGATACCAATAGTACACATCTTGTATCCTGCAATGGAACATTTCAAATCTCAGGATAAAGAAGTCGCGTGTATCCAGTATCCTTGTGATGGATATCCTGAGAAGGATCCTGAATCCTGGATGACTCCAATTATGAAGTATCTTCAAGAAGGAGATATCCCAAAGGAAGCAAATCCTAAGGCTTTTAGGATGAAGGTATCTCGTTTTACTATTATAAATAATATTTTGTATAAGAAATCCCTTGCAGGTCCGTACCTAAGGTGCTTGGAAGATCCTGAAACCAAGGAGGTACTTCAGGAAATACACGAAGGAGACTGTGGCAACCATACTGGGGGCAGATCTCTGTTCTCGAAAGTATTAAGAACAAGATATTCTTGGCCAAACATGAGGAAAGATGCTGCAGAATATGCTCGAAGGTGTGACGCATGTCAAAGACATAGTAATATATTACATCAGCCTGCTGAACCACTGTATCCTATTGTTTCCCCTTGGCCGTTTATGAAATGGGGGTATGGATATAGTAGGAAAGCTTCCAAAGGCTCCAGGAGGAAAGGTTTTCATGTTGGCAATGACGGATTATTTCTCCAAGTGGGTTGAAGCAGAAGCCTTTGTCCAATTTAGAGATCAAGAAGTGGTATCATTCATAAAGAGGAATATCCTGACAAGATTCGGGATACCGGCCGAGATAATTTGTGATAATGGATCCCAATTTATCAGCAAAAGAACTACTGATTTTTCCAAAAGTTGGGGAATTAAGATGATCACATCAACACCAGTGCATCCTCAAGCAAATGGACAAGCAGAATCCTCAAACAAGATAATTGTCAACAACTTAAAGAAGTGGTTAGGTGCCAAAAAAGGAAAATGGGCAGAGGAACTACCATTTGTCCTATGGGCCGATAGAACAACTGTGAAGAATGCTACTGGGCAAACCCCATTTTCTTTGGTATTCGGGGCAGAAGCAGTGATCCCGACAGAAATGGTGATACCGACAGCTAGATCGAGCCTACGGGATCCTGAATCAAATCCTGAAATCTTATGTCAAGAACTGGATATTGTTGATGAAACAAGAGATGCAGCAAAGCTGAGAATGGCAGTGTACCAGCAGAGGATAGCCAAGTCTTATAACAAGAATATAAGGACAAGGGGATTCAAAGTTGGGGATTGGGTGTTAAGAAAAGCTTTTCAGAATACAACCAACCCTGCCGATGGAAAATTAGCTCCAAAATGGGAAGGACCCTATGAAATTAAGTCAGAATCTGGGAAAGGAGCATACCGACTCAACAATATGGAGGGGGATATGCTACCAAGATCCTGGAATGCTATACAAGTGAGTTTAGAATTTAATTTCTAACTCATAATGGTACGAACTCTATAACTCATTTATATTTTTGATATTATCTTTTTTTTGACACCCAATACTAACTTAAGCATCGGAGGGGTGTTAGCCAAGCTAACACCCACCTTAGTTTAAAGGTGTTTTGCAGAATATGCTTTGGGATATAGCTCCAGGATACACACTCGAGATACTTCGAAAGATTAGAGGATTGGCCCCCTCTCTCACGTTTAAGGGATCTTGATCCCTTCACAGGTTTAAAGGTATTCACCTTTCTCACGAATTGGGTTTAAACACCCCGCCTGGAGCGCAAGTTATCCAGGGATAGTTCAAGGTGGCGGGACCAGTTCATGTAAAAGTGGCTGACAATTTCGTTACTGTTGGCTATACCCTGGATCCTTAATGTATATGAGGATTGATCACCCTCTCTCACGAAAGGGTATTTTCATACTCTCTAAGGTTTAAAGGTTATCACCTTTCTAAGTCTTGGAGTTTATACACTCACGCCTGTAGCGCATGAAAATTTGGGATTTTCCCCAGGATTAAAGGTTTTCACCTTTCTGAGTTTTGGGGTTTCCACACCCTCGCCTGTAGCGCACGAAACGTGGGTAAAATCCCCAGTAAAACTCAAAGACTTAAAGGTTTTCACCTTTTCAAGCTTTGAGGTTCTTATACTCCGGCTTAAATGCCTGGAAAATGGGTTTAGTCCTAATAAAATACAAAGTTTTTGGATAATCCCAAAGTATATTTTCAAAAAACATAATCATTTACAAGTCTACATAAATTTTTGAAAAAAGATTACTAAGTTTAAACAACTGGTTGAAGAATTGCTAACGGATCATATCCTGGTACAACATACTGGTCCTGCACAGACAGGGGACATCCGTGATAGAACATGACGTATGCTGATACTATATCCTACTGGGGACATTTATGCTGGAGCAAGAAGGAAACCTATGCCAACACTATATCCCACTAAGGCATTGTGAGGAACTCAAAGGATCAAGTTTGGGCATAATTCGCCAAGTATCCTGGACTGGGAACACCTTCGGTGGAATGGTTGCGAAAGGACTGGAATGAAAGGATTGAGATGTCTTCTGTTTCGGTATGATCTTTCCTATTTTTGTTCTTCAAAAAACCTTATCTAGATTGTCTAAATTTCTGAAACTATATTATAACATTATGTGTATCCTGATCGGGATATGTTCTCAGGATATATTCTCAAGATGTATTCTCAGGATATACTTCAGGATACTTGGATTGAAAATTGAAACTATGTTCAAATCAAACTACTGTTATCAAAACAAGCTTTGCAAAATAAAAATGAACCATCCTTTTTCTTTGAAAACTTTATCGAAATTGTTTGAGTTGTAAGAACTCTATTTGGCAAAAAATCTTGGCAGGATATCTGCGGGTAACCTGATCAAGATATTTTTAGGACATTTGAAATATTACACTAAGTTTGGAACATTGAAATCATATTCGAATTAGGCAATGCATAACAAGAATAGAAAACGGACAATGATAGATGAGGTCATAAAAAGGTTATATTGTTAACATAGCAAAAGCTTGTGCTTTTGGTTTCATCTCAAACCGAGACCCATCCGCCAAAAGCACAAATTCGTTTTTTGCCATACTTACTTAACAATTGAAGGCTTCATCTTGGAACCCAAGATACCTCCCCCTTCAATTGTTAGAATGTTCAAAATTAAGCATACTAATTGATGATCAAGGGCTTCATCCTGAAACTCAGGATCCCTCCACCCTTGGTCATCATATTGTACTAATGTCTAAGTGCAGGAAAGTAAATCGTTCAACATGCAAGAAAAAGAAAAGTGTTCAACAACCAACAACCATTGAACTTAAAAAAGCGGGCTCCGGCGTAGGCATAAATATCCATCATCGCTTACTTTGCCACCCGCTCACGGGGTAGCACCAGATCCACCATCACCAGCTTCTTCTGCTGTCTCACCCGCCTTGGAGGATTCGCTAATCTCCGGCTTGGCAGGATACGTCACAGGACTGCAACCAAGATCCTTCAGTTTCTTCTCCCAGACATCAACGGTCCAGGTTGGGCATTTAAAGCCCACTATCCTGGCTTCATAAGCCATCTTAAGCCTGGCCTGAAGGAGGGAAACTACGACGGAACCCTTGAGGCCATCCCTGAATGAAGCCATATCTTGCTTATGTTGGACCTCGGCGACAACCAGCTCAATCTCAGTGGCCTTCTTCACTGCAGTTTCGGCATCCATAGTCACCTTTTTTAACTTATCTTCATAATGTTGTGACCTGGCTACAACGATCTTCCCCTGATCCACAATAGTGATGTTAGCTTTCTTCAACTTGGCCTCTGAGATCTTCACTGTTTCACAAGCTTCGGTGTAGAGATGCACAGACGCTCAAGACCCTACAAAACAGAACTCAGGTATTGTTAATATAATCTAACCAGGGTATCGATTTAGCATATGTGTGCAGGATGTACGATAAGGACATTTACCTGGTTAAGGAAAAAGTCAATAAATGGCTAGATTCCATGAAACCAAGGTTCTCATAGGAAAAGACTTCAGCGATGACAAGCGAATCAGCTTCTTTCCTCTTACGGGAACTAGAAGCTCGAAGCTTCGCTGCTGAGGAAGGCTTGGGCATGGCTGCAGGTTTAGAACTAGTTGAAGGCTTGGATGCTATGGAAGGCTTGGAGCTAGGCTCTTTCTTTACTGGAACGGTTGCCGGGAAACTGTCAAGCTCTTCCAGATCAAAAATTGGAACAAGTTTGCTGGAATCTACATAACAGGGAAGTAATTTCAATTTTTATATGTTAATACATCAACTAACCAAACATGTGCAGAGATGCATTTAGAACAAACATCCTTACCCGACGTATTGGAGGATGAATGCTAACTTGAACTTGAGTGACTAAGCCAAAAAACAAACCCACTCAACTGAAGAAAAATCTGACCGGATCTTCCAATCAAATGGCCGGATAACGTACCATCAGGGAAGGATCCAGAGGCACGTAGAGCGGCCATGTCGGCATTATCAAAATTGCAAACCTCTTTCTTGGGCTTGCCAAGCAGATTGTGTGCCGTGAAGGTTGGCTTGGAGTCGCCAGAGCATGAACGAGTGCGTTTTGCCATGAGATCGGAGACGACGGAAAAGATGCACAAAGAAAGAATAGAGAGAGAGGGAATACCTGAATGGTCCGGTAAAGTGTGATAATTAACAAGAAGAAAGTAGAAGATATAGGGCGAAGAGAGCTAACTATGAGAAATACTAGCCTTGAAAGTTGTATCAGGTCACATCACATCTCTATCCATTAAGACTTCAGATAACGTCGGAAAAATACATCTGTTAAGATCAAAGGATCCCAACAGCTATATTTTTTGGGACAATTGTTGTGGGTGGAATTTTCTAACCTATATCCCGAAATTATATCTTGACTTTATATGTCTATTTTCGCTGCCAGGATACTGGACCAGGATATTGGTAACATCCTGCGAGGGTATCCTGCGTGCTGTTAACAATTTGCTTTGGCTGCAAGGTACAAACGGTCATGAGGCTTGGTCTCCCTGAAGAATAGGTCAAGGTGGTTACAAGAAAGACGTTGGAAGCTTGGAGAAGGGGTTTACAACGGTCAAAAGGGAATGTTCGCAGGATCCCGGAATAATAGGGCAATATCGCGGATTTTTAGCATAGTTTGTTATTTCTTGTAACTATAAATAGGAGTGCTGGATCAATAGGTTGAGACACATAATCCCGTCCACTTTTACACACACATTGCAGCTACGATCACCATTTTAATCACAAACACTCACAAATCACAATCATTGTAACACTTAGATTTGATCCGAGCATTACCCTGCACTGTATCATGGTTATTCAAGCAATAAAAAGAACAAGGTAGCCGACGATTGTCAGCTCCCGAGGTTTTATGCCGGCGATCTAGAAAGATCAAGGGCTTTCCTCGTACATCTCGTGTCAATTTTTACTTTACTTGCATTTCGTTTACAAATTGATACAGCTCTCTATCCTGAGCCGTATCCTGAAACTGTTTTTACAACTAACTTGGTTAACATATTTTTCACACATAATTCTAGCACACAACCTCTCTTAACTAATTTGATCACTTAATTGCTTCGGTAATTTTTGACCAAAACAAACTTGTTCACATAATCCCTCAAGGATTCCTGAAGTCCTTGAGTTATCCTGTAAAGGTCACTGGTTAGTTTCTCAAAACTCCGACTACAAGAAAATTGACTATTAAATAAATTAACCAAATGAGTAAACGAAGTAATTGAGTGAGAAGGAACATGAGCCATTTTAAGGCTGATACTGTCAAGGTAGAACCGAAACCCTTGCATAAGCATGCTTCCTTGAGATCTGGGGGGATAGGATTGATTTCCATCCTTTCCCTATACTGGGCATTATGCTCTTCAGGATCCGTAGTCCCATCATACAGTTTTATGTTGGGGGTCTGAAATCTTTTTGGGATTTCAGCATCACAGATAGGATATGCAAAGCGGGATATCCTGTGGCTGTCTTGAGATACTTCCGAAATTGGCTGGACCACTCCAGGTACACTGGATATCATGTCCTTCAATTTCTGAAGCTCCCTAGTAAATGTTGACGTCATACCTGCATCCTGCAAAGACCCATTGTTGTTAGTAGCAAGAATATTATTATTTGACACGTTACCGGTCTGAGGATTCTGGCCATATCCTTAAGCATATCCTGAGCTCCTCACAGTTGACATCCTGACCGAGGAGGGTATCTCAGGGGTATGATTCTGAGAATGGCTTGGGACGATGTTCCCCCAGTTAGCCTCAGTGTAAACTGCAGAACTGAAGTTCAAAGCCCTAGGTTGTATAGGAGCGACAGTTTCTTCAGCAGGTCTGCTTGGGCCGGATTTCAAGAGTTGTATTTCTCTCATCAGCATCCGATTAGTTTCCTGCTGCTGCCTCATCTGTTCCTGTACACTACCAAACAAATTCAGAATTTCATGATTAGATGCCAAAACAGGACCGGATCCCTGGGTACTGGGAGCGGGGATAACATCCTGAGCTACATGACTTTCAGCTCCGTGTGATGAAGCTTGCATTCTTGGAGGAAGAGGTGGAAGCACCGAACCAATTGTTGCATAGGTTGTAGTAGACATGGTGGAAGAGCTCATGTTTGATCTCGTGGCCATTGAAAACAATTTAGAAAAAAATTTTGACAAAAGAAAACCGAGTAATGATTTTACTAAAGTTTTTAGCAAAAATAGCACCACTTGCCCCACGGTGGGCGCCAAATTGTTTTGGTCAAAAATTGCCGAAGTAATTTAGTGATCAAATTAGTTAAGTGAGGTAGTTTGCTAGAAATATGTGTGTAAAATATTTTATCCAAGTTAATTGTAAAAATAGTTTCAGGATACTGCTCAGGATATAGAGATGTATCTATGATCAAACGATGAGCGAAAAAGTAAAGGTGGACACGTTATGTACGAGGAAAGCCCTTGATCAATCTAGATCGCCGGCACAAAACCTCGGGAGCTGACAATCGCAGTTGCCTTGTTCTTCTATTACTTCAAATATCAGGATACAGTGCAGGATGTGGTGCGGATCAACTAGGTGTTACAATGTAATTCGAATACAAGTGTTTGTGTATAGTGTTTGCAGTGAGCTAGAGAGCAAAAGTGTTCGAAAGTGTGTGTGAAGGTTGCGTGCCTTAATCTGATCCGCCCCCATCTATTTATAGTAAAAGAAGTGTAACAAACTATCCTAATAAACCAGGATCTGGCGAATATTCCCCACTCGAACGTTGTAGACCTGGTCTTTCGGGTTCAACGCCTCACACATAACAGATACGCCCAAGTCTTGAGGAGAAGAAGTTCATCTGACCGTTAATAACCCACAGCCTTTAACCTGCACGTGGTTAATTCAATCAACCTCAGGATATCGCTCAGGATGTTAGCAATATCCCAGTCCAGTATCCTGATCACAAATAAACAATTAAAAGCAGGATATTAGTCAAGATATGTACGCTCAGAAAATGACCCATAACACCGATAATGACATCAAAACTACCCAACTACATGGGTATTAGATCAATAATAAACACATGGTCGTTAAGAGTCAAAGAACAACCACAGAGAATAGAATCAACTAGAATAGACTTCCCATCGGCAATCTCCACCGAAAACGACTTAGGTAACTTAGAGCGTGCACAGTTCAACAAAGATTCAAATTCTACGGACACAAAGCTTCTGTCGGCACCAGTATCAAATAGTATCAAAGCGTAAAGGTTATTGACGAGAAATGTACCATTAACGGCGTCATTGTCATTACGAGCCTGATTAGCATTAAGATTGAACGCTCGTCCATGAGCAGCTGGCTGCTAGTCCTGGTTCAACCGAGGACACTGATTATGGAGGTGAGTAGTATCTCCACACTTGTAGCATGCATGAACAGCGTTGATTGGCCTTGGGTTCTGTTGAGGAGCCGGGAGAGCTGGTAGAGCTGCCTGAACTGGGGTTTGCTGAGCTTGTTGAGCGGGGTTAGCTTGACGACAATAGGGAGTCGTGTGACCAAACCGATTACAGTTGGTACACAAATGACATGCAGAGTTAGAAGGATGATGAAAGTTACAAGTTGTACACTTGGGGTGAGGCCCAACGTACTGCCTCTTGACTTCGGGAGTAGTAGGGTTCTGAGCAGCAATAGCAGTAGTAGCAGGTTTAGCAGCAAGGCTTGCAGCAGGAACAATAGCATTGCATCATGAACCCTGAGACTTCCGCCTCTTGTTCTTGCCACCACCAGGCTGCTGGGTAACTTGATTCGCTGTTTTCGAGGGGGCGGAGTTTCCAAACTGTTTATCACGTATGCGATTTTTGTTCAAACTTGCTGCCAGGTGGTAAACTTCTTTAATTGTCTCGAGCCGAGCTGCTTCAATCGAATCTCTCATGGCAGGAGGTAACCCATTGATGTATTTGGTTATCATGCGTTTAGGAGTAGAGACCAAGTGAGGAACGATTAAGCTGAGTTGCTTAAAACGGGTAGTCTAAGCCAGATTATCATCACCAATCTGCTTCAAATGGCAAAACTCTTCTTCAAGCTTCAGTTGTTCATGGGGAGGGCATAATTCAAGCATCATCAATTCTCACACCTCAGCCCATGGAAGAGCATAGGCTTTTTCATTAGAACGGATGTTTCTCTCATTCGACCACCACTCCAGAGCTATGCCTTGAAACATTCCCGTTGCACTCCTAGTCTTTAGATGCTCTAGGCACTCGCTGTTAATGAAGCTAACCTCGATGCTATCAAACCATTCCAGCATAGCAGTCACCCCATCACTGCCCGTGAAAGGCTTTGGTTTGCAAGAGACAAAGTGTTTGTAGCTGAACTTTGCAGGTTTCTCTATCTCTGTCTTTAAGTCAACAGATGAGGGTGGAGTGTTCGATCCCTGGATCTCAGAGACGATCTTTAGCATGACTCGAGCGATCTGGTCGGCCATGAAGGACATCATCTTTTTTTGAGACTTTTCCCTAGATCTCTTGAGAGTGTCGGATAGCTTACGAGAAGACATCCTAAAGATCCATCAAGAGGATCGTATAAGTCTAGATCTCAAAGTCTCACAGTATATAGATTCACGCACGTTAGATTAAAGACTCAAGATTCAACAATATTAAGATAGATTTAAGATTCAGGTTTCCGCAAGTTTCACATAGATTCCAATAGATTCAACACCGCAACCCACGACCTTCGCATGGCACGCTGTATGAAGTTTGGAAACATGTCAGAAAGGCTTATATATAGGAAGTACTAGCGGTGTATCCACCACACTTCGGGCACATCGCTTTCGCATCGTACTCGGTGTCATGTTACATGTCGCAATTGCGAAACATATCAACACAGTTATCATCATCATCATACACACGTAGATTAAACCGGTAGATTCACATAGATTAGCCCAATAGATTCACGTAGATTACCCAATAGATTCACATAGATTAGTGTTAACAATCTCACCACAGTCCACAAACAACGTATCCCACATGGCACGTGCTACGAAAATTCGGAAACATGACGAAAGCACTTATATATAGGAAGTACCAGCGGCGTATCAACCATGCTTCAATCATGCCACGTCCGTCTCGTCATCGGTGTCATGCTTTGTTAACCATATCATTAGATTCCATCACCATCACAAAACTTTCACCTAATTTATCCAAGTAGATTCCAACAACTTCAACCCAAGCCTACAAAACTACGAACTTCACTTAGCACGTGGTACGAAGGTTCGGCAACATGCCAAAAACACTTATATATAGGAAGTACCAGCGGCGTATCCACCATGTTTCGGGCATGCCACGTCCGCCTTATCTTCGGCACTAGGCTACGTTCCATATTTTGTTACTCAAAACCACATATTCACAATAGAATACTCTTAGATTAAACATAGATTACACATAGTTTTCACATAGATTACACAAGTAGTTTCCCATAGCTTAGAATTCAACATTCACGTCACCGGTCTGCAAAACACTAAGTTTCGCATGGCACGTTGTACGGAAGTTGGTAACATGTCGGAAACAGTTATATTTAGGAAGTACCAGTGGCGTATCCACCATGTTTTGCACAAGTCACTTCTCCCTCGTATTTCTGTGCCATGTTACGTTTAGTGTTGCATAACCACAATATCACATAGATTCATCAGATAGTTTCACATAGCATCTTAGTCGATCAAGATTCCCACATAGATTAACATTGTGAATAAAGCTCCATAAATTTAGTTTGATCCTAAGAGATTATGATTAGAGTTTTAGATTGCGGACACACGTGCGTCTTGTGTAAAAAGTCTCAAAAAACATGAGGAACCAAAATAGACGAAGAATCAAGTTTAAATCCACACATAAAATCGAGATAGCATAAAAGATAGGCTCATAAAACATAGATTGTTCCGGGTAGAGGAATGGTGACTAACCAAAGTGATTCGAACCGCTTTCGAATTAAGGCAATGTGTTCTGACTTACTTAGACAAATACATCATCGATGTTAGGCCTACGATATTCGTCCTTTTGGTCATTTCACGTTCTTGATTGATTGGTAGTTTCGAGACTTTGGCGAGACATAAAAATCAAAGAGTGGGACTAGTTATCAAGATCTGAGTTTCACCTCTAACTTGACAACCTCGTACCCTAATAGCGTTGGTACTTGTCAACAGACAAGGCCTACTCAAACAAAGTAAGGAAATTCCCCATCAAGGTTCGGATGTCACTCCTGACTTGAGGGCAAATCTCGTGCAAAACATAAACACTGATTAGCAGTGTTTCCAAAGTTTACAAGTGTATATTGTGTCAGCCTTAGGAAAGGCATGTAAGTTTAGTAGGAAAAATGTGATCCTAGGAAGCAGATATGGTAGGATGCATAAGTCTTAAACAACAAATAAGAGTCAAGATTCCTAGAACTATAGACTAGGGCAAATACTCCTACTTATCCTAATTCCCTATAGTTATGGCTCTGATACCAATCTGTCACACCCCAGCCGATGACGGAAACATCGCGGTGGGGCACTAAGCGTTCAGATTGCTCATGAGATTCCATAACACTAGATATTTCAATATAGATTAAATCAATTTCATGATAATGTTGTCTAGAATCAACCACCAACCATAAGATAGTATCATTTACATATCACCAAAATTATTCAAGTTTGACATATTAAACTAGGCAAGTTTCTATGCATCAATCCTAGCTTGTTTCACTTGTATTCCATAGCATCCTATCAGCCTGCAACAGGTATTAAAATAAAGTCAGTACAAAAATGTACCGGCGAGTATACAAGTTTGAGTATATAGCATAGTAGATTAAAAGACTCATATCCATCATGTAAGCGATAAAATAGTTTCAGCCATGCTAGTGTTCGCAGTCCAAGTGATAGCCCAAGTGTCCCGATGCTTTGGTGTTTTCCCAAGACTCAAGGAAAACTAGAATCCTCCTAACAATACCCCCGAGAATAATGGGGAGGTGCATCTTCCTATAGCGCTACTATTGTTAAGGCGAAACTACACACTATGGATTAAACGTTCACATAGCATAAAGAATCAAGAATCAAGAATCACAAGTTTCACATACACATGGGATAGAGTCTAGATTCCAAAAGTATCAAGTTTCGGGTTTCATAGAATACATGTAGCATCCCAAAGTTTAAAACAAAAAGGGATCGAGTATACTCACAGTGATTGTTTAACAGTATAACTGTTATTGGATCAAAGGGAGCTCTTTAGGTTTAGCCTGATTAGATTACAATAGGTAAGTGTCGAGCAAAATAACGAGATTGCGCAAAGTGTCGGATAAGTCATCTAATCGGATGGCCGTTCGATCGGACGACAGTCTGATCGGATTACCATTCGATTGAGATGGCATATGTGTGTGGGGGACGGATCGCCATCCGATCGGATGGTCATCCGTACGGATGGCCATTCGATCGAATGGTCATTCGATCCAAAGTTTACTTTCCAAGAATTAACCAAGTGTTTAAGTTAAGTCACTTCGATCGGATGATCATCCATTCGGAAGACAGTTCGATCGGATTGCCATTCGATCATTGAGGTTTCCAAAGTTTCAAAGATTCAAAGTTTCAAAAAGATTCAAAGATTCAAAGTTTCAAAAGATTCCAACAGTTTAAAGGTTATGAGACACATGCCACTCCGATCGGATGGCCGTTCGATCGGACGGCAGTCCGATCGGATTGCCATTCGATTGAGAGGCCTTGTCCCGTTCACACTGTGGCATTTGGGAAAATCCACAGCCATCCTGATCTAACGCCGTACTGTTTTGGATTGCTTATCAAATTTCGGGACGAAATTTCTTTCAAGTTGGGGATGATGTGACAATCCGAGATTTCAAATTCTTTCATTTCCGTATCTCTTGTGTGGCGATCCCGTTTTGATAATTGTTTCATGTTATGTGACGTGTTATTGTTTGAAGATTAGGGTTTTGATGGTCAATGGGGGTAAATCATATAATGTTAGTAAATTATGAAAGTTAATTGAGAACTTACAAACTAGACACATTCTCATCCTCAGCCCCGACGAAGTAGGGAACCTTCGTCACAAATTTCCTTGATGTTGGCTGCCCAATATTCGATCCAATCATGAAGTCCACAAACAAAAAATAGTTGATGGCTTCTAATTAATTCATGGATGAATGATGATGAAGTTTTTATTAATGAGAGCCCCCTCAAAAAGTCAATCCCAATTGCTGCACATGTCAAGTGAATGGCTGCAAAAGTGTGATTTGCATTTAGTGTGTTCACATTATAAATTACACTTTGCACCCTCAAAACTTAATATGAAAATCTTCCAGCCGTAAACTCCAAGTGTGATCCGTAAGCTCCTTGAACGACGAAACATATGATCTTTCGCCACATGTAACCTGCCGACGAAACATTTGATCTTTCACCATGCGTAGCCTCGACGAAACATGGTTTGTCGTCATGCATGGGCTTTGGCCCAGAACAGTTCATGGCCCAACTGTGGGTGATTATATAACTTTTATAACCGTCTGACTTAAACCAAAACCCTAGGCTCTCTCTAGTCTTCGACGGAAGCCATCCCTCAAGATCAACGCTTTCTCCTTAATTCTAGCACGCTACACTTTGCTCCTTAATTTGGTTAGTATTATAATATATGTTTTAATTCTGGTTAACCGTAATTATATATGTGCAAACTTAATTTGATTAATACTCGATACGTGATTTCGTGTAGTGATGATTCTGTGTGAGGATTTGCCTAGAATTGTTATACATAAATTAATAATGATGACCTAGAATTGTTATGCATAGATTGATGATTATTGGAAAGTATAAATCAATTATTGCTGTAATTTGTATGTTACATAAGGAATTAGGGTTGCCTGTTAAGGTTGTAATCATAATGTAAGTGACTCGGATCTGAGTAATAAGTCTTGTGTTAATCGAATGATTGCCACGATAATGATCACATGTTTATGGTAAAAGTTAAGATGAGTTTAGGGTTCCATGATTAGGTGAGGTTGTGATATACGAGCTGAGTTGATAATTAGTCAGGATGCAAAATACTGTTGATGATTATGAGGAATTCATGATTAATGATAGTTATGATAATTGCAAAGGAATTGTGTAATGTGCAAAGTAACGGATGTTGATTCAATGGCTCCAAAGAAATGGTGTAATTGTTAACTGTTGTTATGTGATCACAGTCCTGTAACTGATCTCGACGAAACATAGGGATGTTTCATCATATGTACTCGACGAAACATAGGGATGATTCGTCATGTGAAACTCGACGAAACATGGTGGTGTTTCGTCGCTTGGGTTTTTCGCCGTGCTAGTAGACAGTACAGTAAACAGTTTGAGGTGTATGTGAAAATGAATACTTGTGCTTACGGATACCAATTGTTGCATGATAACAATATTGCTAAGAATGAGAAACCTGGCTGGTTTTGTGTGGGTAGAATATGCATCTGTTACGAATATTAGGACACATAAGTTGTGACTTCCTGTTAGTGGCATAATAATAATAATGAAAAACTGATGTTATTGGTAACCGTTGTTGGAAACATGAACTTGTGTTATAAATGTGCATGAAATCTAAATGTTTGTCTTGTGATACGTGATTTGGATACATGATTGTGAAACTGACTACTCTTGGTAACCACAGTAGGGTTTCGTTGACCAACTGGGAACGGGTAATGTAACGTAACATACCGAGCAAACCAAAGGTGAGTTTATTGCTTTTTTTTTCCAAGCATGCGTCCCAGGGAGGAACATCTGGTAAACATTCCAGGGAGGAATGTCGGGTAAATGGGTTTGACTGGAATGTTAAACTTGGGTTGTTGGTAAATACACGTATATCTATCACCCAAGTCCCTTCTACAGATTGTTGCCGGGGAGGCAACGAGGTATTAGTTAATAGTGCTATTTAGGTTTGGCACACTCACACCGTACCGGGGAGGACGGGAGTGAACTAATGACCCTAATCTTGACCATTGCTATGATAGAGGCATTGGAGGACAGGGGAAATAATCTGGAGCCATCGGCGGTAAGCGTGTGATTAACAACAAATCATTGAAATGTTTTAAACTGGAAACTGGTAACTAAACGCGTTAACGAAACTTTGAACTCACCAGTGTCATCTGACACACTTGTCTGCATGCTTGTAGGTCTGTAGGGTTATATCATGGAACTTGCTTTCTGGAAGGCTGGAGTGATCATGGGTCGAGATACATGGAATCGCAACACAAGTTTAATGGTTTACGTACATGTGGTTTATGAAACACTTAACAAATGAGTTATGCTTCCGCTGTACACAATAAATTATATGTAACGTTTTGTATCACTTTATGATAATGAATGAAAGTTTTATTTAAATATATTTAGGAGTTCAATGTGATTGGTGGCTATGATCCTGGTACGTCACATGCCCCGCGGTGTTTCCGCAAGTGGTATTTTGGGGGTGTGACAGTTTGGTATCAGAGCCACTGGTTATAGTGAACTTGGTTTTAAAAAAACGTTTTTATAAAACCAGACTATAACGGAACAGTTCTGAAAACAAGAATACGACCATGACACTCAGCTCCAGATTGCAAGGTTCGTCTCTTTCATCCATTGTATACATTGCATGGCTAGTGTACACTTGTTTATGATGTGGCATACGAACACACACTCGTCACTATAGCATAATTTCATGAATTGATTGCTTACTTTATGATGCGTAGTTGGTGTGTTTTAGTCCTTAGATTCTTGTAATTTTATCGTTTGATAACCTCTGTTTGGCATTCGAGTTGGAGGAACCATTTGACATGAGCTAGCCGGAACTGAGATAAGCATGCAAATCACAATATTATTGTGGGTGCACACATAATAATAATGTGGGGTGCATGCGAGTCCCAGTGAGGCTTAACAAGTGAAAAAGGGGTTTTGTTCTATTATTCGAGCTGTTAGAAACGTAACAAATCTATATGAGTTCTAACCGTGATTACCTCCTACTTGAACGTGATCTTTTCACTCCTTTCTGAACCCTTATGAATCTCGATGCTATTGAGTATTGCCTGAACACCCATCTGAACGCCTAAAATGTTTGGTGCTTGTATGAACATCCCTGAGTTGGATGTCTCAGCATCGAATGATTGGTCTATACCTTCCTCACCTATCTTCGTTTGTTGGAACTTAGCACGTTGACGCCTTAGGTCCCGAAGTGCGATCACCTCTGCAACACTCTCGCAACATACCGTGTATTACTAAATCAACTTGCAAGAACGATGTACAAGAGGATGAGTGTAGTGCCTTACCGACCTCAGTATTAGGACGACCCTGGTTACCGGCAACGGACACTAGCAGATTAACTTCAACCGAATCCCAAAACCTAATCAGTGACTTATGGGAGTCAACTCTTTCGAATCAATCGGGACATAAGCGATGACAACAAATTATAGTGTGGAATGTGTAACTACCAGCACAGTGAGTAGCGCGATAGGACATGGCACAGAATGTGAAAGATGGACAGGGTTGGTGAAAGGTCGTAGGGCTCCGTTTCAAGCAACGACGTCAGAGAAACCAGTCACGGTGACATCAAGGTATTTGTAACCATGGCTTATAGTATGGAAATGATGGTTCCTACGACATGGATTGGCCATGGTTAGAATCAAGACGACAACAACCAAGGGAATGACGCCAATAAAAACACTGGAAATAATGCTCGTGGAAGGGCATTTAGGATTGGCGTGGGCGACGCCAGGATTATAGCAGCATGGTAGCCTGTATAGGTAGCTAATCGCTTCGTCTCTATTCTGCTTAACCCTAATGTTTCTTGAAACTGAACCTGTTGTGGAATCGGCTGATGGCAAGTCAAATGGAACCTCATATGTTTGTTGGGATGCAAACTCAACCTCGTGGGACAAGTGTTCGACATCGACCTTCCTACTACTATCCTTGATGGTCTTAATGCAGTAGTTAGTGTGGATTGGTTATCCAGAGATCGCGTAGATATACCCTGTGAGGAGAAGATTTTGCGTATCCTTATCCCTACTGGAGGATCGTTGTCTATTCTAAAGCATCAGAGGGGTGCAAGGGTTAGCGCCATTCCAGCTATGAAGGCCTAGAAGTGTCTACGGAGGGATTACCCCGCTATGTTAGCAACCGTTTCTGATGATAAGGCTAAGGAAAATAGGATCGGGGATCCACCAATTGTTCGTGACTCCTCTCAGTGTGCTATTCGAGGAACCTTCAGGTTTACTTCCACAACTGTTAGTGGGAATCTCAGTTGATCTCACGCCAGAGGCAGCTCTGAATACTTGTACTCTTACCGTCTTGCACCTGGAGGGTTGCAAGAATTGTCTAATCGACTACAGGAACTGTTGGACAGGAGTTTGTCGGACCTAGTTTTTCGCTTTGGGGAGCCCCAGTTATATCCATGAAGATAAGCCTTATCGTTGGACATGTGTACTGATTATCAAAAACTCAACAAGGTGACAGTTAAGAACCGCTTGCCTCGACCATGTATTGACAACATGTTGACCAGTTGCGAGGGACAGGCTTCTATTCGAGGATTGACTAACGAACGAACTATCATCAGAGGGAAGTCCAAGGGGAGAATGCTCTTAGAACGGCATATCGAACGCAATGCGGCCATTGCGAGTTTGTACGCCATAACCATTGAGTTAATCAACACACCAGCAGCTTTATGGACCACATGAGTCGACCGCGTTTATCAATGACGTTTTGGATCATTTCTAGGAGAAATGAACATCATGGGCGGCATTTGTATCTTATTTTAGAGCTCCTGAGGGAGGAGCCACTCCGCGCGAAGTCTTGTTAAATGTAATTTCTGGATTCGAGAGGTACCTTTTGGTCATATAATCAACAAAGTGGGAATACACGTGGATCTCGCTAAGACCCATTTTGGTTAAAACTGATCGACACCAAAGATTCCTTCGGGGATGCAGTAATTCCTTGGTTTCGCTAGATACTATCACAACTTCATCGCGGGATCATCGAAGATTGCGCCGCTGTAACCTCTTTAACACAGCGGGGTGCTGTGAATTCATGGGGGACAAAACAGGAGGACGTCTTTTCAGCTTTTGAAACACAACTCTGCAATGCACAGAACATCGTTTTTATCCGAAAGTACTGATGACTTAGTGGTATACCATGATGGTTTGAATCAAAGTCCCAGTCACACGCCGATGCAACATGAGAAGGTGATGACTTACGTAATGGAGTTACGAAGAGGAACTGCAAGACGCACAACCTGCGGTGGGAACCATGGTTCTCGGATGTAAATTGGAGGCATTACTTGGACGGTACCAAATGTACTACTTAGACCGATCACAAGAGCCTCTAGTATACCGTTGTTTCGAAAGAGCTAAAGCATGTAATGGCATCATTGGAGGGAACCTATGAATGAGTTTGACTACGGAACCTACACGCGTATGAGCTTGCAGCTCACCATCGACTCTAGCCTACCTGATCAGACTCGCCCTGTACAACCCGAAGCATTGAAGGAAGAAGTTTTCAAGTTGGGTCCATGCGGGACATGGAAGAGAAACTTTTGGCAAGTCGGACGATATTCACTACCTCATGGAACGAATGTGGATCTCATTATACGGCAACTGTAGGGAATTTGTGTGAGCAAGCACATCGACCTCTATATTCTAGTTGTCTGGGTTTGATTAGAGATATTTGGACCAATAAATCTCTTATTGGTGATCGGGCATGAAGGCCCATCTGGCAATATAGGAGTATAATGTTTGACCTGTGGGAAAGTCAAGGTGGAGTATCAACAACTAGAAACACTCAGATGGAAATGAGAACAGACTGCCATGGATTTTGTCGCTAGACAACTTACAACTCGAGATGGAACCAACACACTTTATTGCAATCAAGGAAACAGACGAGACGTCACAGCTTATGAGTATTCCTCTGAGAGAGGTGGCTTTTAGGCACGATGTGCGAACTCCTGATACATTTGATTTTGATCTATACCTGATTTATGTCAAGCGATGCACAACACCCATGGCTCACGTCTAGACATGAGCATTGCTTATCACCGTAGGACAAACGGGCAGAGTAAACAAACCATTCTGACACTCGAAGACATGTTGTGGGCATGTGTGTGATTGACTTTAGCAAGAGTTAGAAGGACACTTACCTTTGGTTGAGTTCTACTGCAGTCGATACCATTCTAGTATCTAGAAAGCTCTGTTTGAGGAATTGCTTGGATAATAATGGCAATCTCCTCGTTGGACTGAGGTGGATGAAAACCTAATCACGGGACCAGGGCTTGCACTCAAAACTCTTGGGAAGATTATCTAGATTGGAAATCGTGTGGCTAAAATGTGTGACCGCCAGGAAACCTGATAACTTAGGAGACACTGGGAGTTCACTGCAGGCGAACGTGCCATACTGGAAGTCTCACCCTGGGAGGGTGTGGTACGTTGGGAAGCGTGACAAGCTTAATTTACATTACGTTGAGTCATTCAGAACTCTGGAAAGAATCGGTCGCGTGGCCTACAAACCCGAGTTACCCGACGAATTGGGTAACGTGCACAATGTCCTTCATGTCTCAAATCTAAGGCAGTGCTTGATGAAACTTTTGTGATGCCTTTATTAGACAAGTTGCAGTTGTCGAGGAGCCAATCAAAGACATAGACGAGGAGGTAAGGTTCGTTAGCATAGTTCAATTTCCAATCATGAGAGTTCGTTGGAACTCAAGACGTGGACCGGAGTTCACGTGGGAGCGCAATAACCGGAGTAAGCTCTAGTATCCTCAGTTGTTCAAACGGTTGTATCAACTTCTGTTATCATTGGCGAATTTTGAGACGAAATTCCCTTTCAAGTTGGGAATGATGTGGCATTTGGGAAAATCCACAGCCATCCTGATCTAACGCCGTACGGTTTTGGATTGCTTATCGAATTTCGTGATGAAATTTCTTTCAAGTTGGGGATGATGTGACAATCCAAGATTTCAAATTCTTTCATTTGCGTATCTCTTATGTGGCGATCCAGTTTTGATAATTGTTTCATGTGATGTGACGTGTTATTGTTTGAAGATTAGGGTTTTGATGGTTAATGGAGGTAAATCATGTAATGTTAATAAATTATGAAAGTTAATTGAGAACTTACAAACTAGACACATTCTCATCCTCAGTCCCAACGAAGTAGGGAACCTTCGTCACAAATTTCGTGGATGTTGGCTGCCCAATGTTCGATCCAATCATGAAGTCCACAAAAAAAAAAAAATAGTTGATGGCTTCTAATTAATTCATGGATGAATGATGATGATGTTTTTATTAATGAGAGCCCCCTCAAAAAGTCAATCCCAATTGCTGCACATGTCACGTGAATGGCTGCAAAAGTGTGATTTGCATTTAGTGTGTTCACATTATAAATTACACTTTGCACCCTCAAAACTTAATATGACAATCTTCCAGCCGTAAACTCCAAGTATGATCCGTAAGCTCCTTGAACAATGAAACATATGATCTTTCGCCACATGTAACCTGCCGACGAAACATTTGATCTTTCGCCATGCGTAGCCTCGATGAAACATGGTTTGTCGTCATGCATGGGCTTTGGCCCAGAATAGTTCACTGCCCAACTGTGGGTGATTATATAACTTTTATAACCGTCTGACTTAAACCAAAACCCTAGGCTCTCTCTAGTCTTCGACGGCAGCCATCCCTCAAGATCAAAGCTTTCTCCTTGGTTCTAGCACGCTACACTTTGCTCCGTAATTTGGTGAGTATTATAATTTATGTTATAATTCTGGTTAACCGTAATTGTATATGTGCAAACTTAATTTGATTAATACTCGATACGTTATTTCGTGTAGTGATGATTCTATGTGAGGATTTGCCTAGAATTGTTATACATAAATTAATAATGATGACCTAGAATTGTTATGCATAGATTGATGATGATTGGAAAGTATAAATCAATTATTGCTGTAATTTGTATGTTACATAAGGAATTAGGGTTGCCTGTTAAGGTTGTAATCATAATGTAAGTGACTCGGATTTGAATAATAAGTCTTGTGTTAATCGAATGATTGCCACGATAATGATCACATGTTTATGGTAAAAGTTAAGATGAGTTAAGGGTACCATGATTAGGTGAGGTTGTGCTATACGAGCTGAGTTGATAATTAGTCAGGATGTAAAATATTGTTGATGATTATGAGGAATTCATGATTAGCGATAGTTATGATAATTGCAAAGGAATTGTGTAATGTGCAAAGTAACGGTTGTTGATTCAATGGCTCCACAGAAATGGTGTAACTGTTAACTGTTGTTATGTGATCACAGTCCTGTAACCGATCTCGACGAAACATAGGGATGTTTCGTCATATGTAACTCGACGAAACATGGGGATGATTCGTCATGTGAAACTCGACGAAACATGGTGGTGTTTCGCCGCCTGGGTTTTTCGCCGTGCTAGTAGACAGTACCGTAAACGGTTTGAGGTGTATGTGAAAATGAATACTTGTGCTTACGGATACCAGTTGTTGCATGATAACAATATTGTTAAGAATGAGAAACCTGCCTGGTTTTGTGTGGGTAGAATATGCATCTGTTACGAATATTAGGACACATGAGTTGTGACTTCATGTAAGTTGCATAATAGTAATGAAAAACTGATGTTATTGGTAACCGTTGTTGGAAACATGAACTTGTGTTATAAACGCGCATGAAATCTAAATGTTTGTCATGTGATACGTGATTTGGATACGTGATTGTGAAACTGATTACTCTTGGTAACCACAGTAGGGTTTGGTTGACCAATTGAGAATGGGTAATGTAACGTAACATACCGAGCAAACCAAAGGTGAGTTCACTGCTTTTTTTTCCAAGCATGCGTCCCGGGGAGGGACATCTGTTAAACGTTCCTGGGAGGAATGTCAGGTAAATGGGTTTGACTGGAATGTTAAACCTGGGTTGTTGGTTAATACACGTATATCTATCACTCAAGTCCCTTCTACCGATTATTGCCGGGGAGGCAACGGGTTATTAGTTAATAGCGCTATTTAGGTTTGGCACCCTCACACCGTACCTGGGAGGACAGGAGTGAACTAATGAGCCCAATCTTGACCATTGTTATGATAGAGGCATTGGAGGACAGGGAAAATAATCTGGATCCATCGGCTGTAAGCGTGTGATTAACAACGAATCATTGAAATGTTTTAAACTGGAAACTGGTTACTAAACACGTTAACAAAACTTTGAACTCACCAGCGTCATCTGACACACTTATCTGCATACTTGCAGGTCTGTAGGGTTATATCATGGAACTTGCTGTCTAGAAGGCTGGAGCGGTCATGGGTCGAGATACATGGAATCGCATCACAAGTTTAATGGTTTACGTACGCGTGGTTTAAGAAACACTTAACAAATGAGTTATGCATCCGCTGTACACAATAAATTATATGTAACGTTTTGTATCACTTTATGAAAATGAATGGAAGTTTTATTTAAATATATTTATGAGTTAAATGTGATTGGTGGCTAAGATCCTGGTACGTCACACGCCCCGCGGTGTTTCCGCAAGTGGTATTTTGGGGGTGTGACACACACTCTTGTAAGGTTTCTAAGTTTCGATTCTAATGACGACTGCATGGTATGTATTGAGACAATGGTTACCACATCAGTATCCAGCCAATCTTATTGGACAGGAATCACCCCAGTCCGTTCAGGTGTCTGTTGTTTACCGTTTCTATGTCGGAATCCGTACTCCAGTCATCTTCTCCGGCAACAATCCCTTTCCAAACCGACTCCAGACTAATCATCAAGTCTATAGTCCGTTTAGGTCCGAATTCCACCGTTTCAAGTAAAGTTTTAAGAAAAGATAGAAGAAAACATGAGTTTTAGCTGAAAAGTTTAGATTTAGTAAACATTTGGTGTAAAAACGCATGAAATTCCTTAGATCTGAGCTAGATCTTGACTAGAATAACATCACACCACAGTTTGTATAAACCGTCACGATGACGTCACCCTCAAGAGCTCAAATCTCAGAGATTTCACGGTAAAATGTGTGATTTCAAAGGAGAATAACGTAGAGAATAGTGTGTAGATCAAAGATGTACAAGAATCTAGTGTAAAACGTACCGAAAACGCCGAGATATGGGATAAATGTTGTCGCAACCCCCGATCCCTTATCTGTCCCGGGAACTGGCGGACGCGAACTCAGAATTTCGGAGGTATCAGTTGATTAATTTGGCAGCGGAAATTACATCAGGACCGTAGTTAGGAAATGTTTATCAGATTAAAAACCACCACATTTGATATTAATAATCACATGGGTAAAACCCAAGTTTCTTATTACAATATGTTTATAGGGATAAACCCTATTTTATTGTATTTAAAACATCGTCTTTTAGGTAACTTTTATAGCCACGTTTTTCCCAAGCCTTCAGTGCTCTCCAGCTGGCTTTTTACTAATTGGCTGTCACATTGTGTTACCTGAAACGCGTTTTAAAAACATTTGTCAGTGGGAAATACTGGTGAGTGAATCCCAGTTTAATCAAGAAATATTTTATCAATTAACACAGTATTGAGAGCGATCACATTGTTTATTTCTACACAATTACTCATTCAGTATTGTCAATCCTGGCTGGTGGGTCATATTACACATTGGCTAACTCGTCGTCCAATGGTAATGTGTTCCACATTTTGTATACAAAACCCCAACATACCGGCATTAATTGAAGAACTACAAAGACTCAATCACCGCTTAATCACATTGTAAAACATTTAAGGTTTTGTAAAATATTACAAAAAGTTTAACAAAAATTGGATAAACTCACATTGCTATCTTTGACTTCGAGTAAGGGTTTCCTGGGATTAATCTATAATTTACACAAATGTATATAGGTTAGTATAATAACCCTTTGATAATATTAATGATACCCTCCCCGAGACGGTATTCCAACAACTACGTCGGGCAGAACCACAACAGTTGTAACAGAACCCTAAATCAACCGGGCAGCGTATCTAATACGAAACTGGGGTTATAATACTTACAAAGGAGCAGAACCTCGCTAATTAGGGGGTATAATACTCGGAAATTATGCCTACTATTGAGAGAATTCGAGATACAGAAAAGAAAATGAACGATTTGAAATGAAATCCGATGGCCGTCTTATATAGTGTTGATATCTGGTCCTCTCGCGGCCCGCGTAAAAGTAGACGAGGGTCTACGCGGCCCGCGTCAAAGCAGGTCAGCAGACTAGCTTATCCGGGTCATCAGGTAGGTCTGCCACGATGACGACAGGTGTCATCACCGGGTTGCGCCACTATCTTGATCTCACGCGGCCCGCGTAAACTTAGGGGGTGGCTTACGTTTTGCCTAAACTTAAAATTTAAAGAAATCAGATTTTAACCTTTAAACCGCCCGCGTAAGGGTTGGGGTGGGGTCTACGCGGCCCGCCTCAAGTTAATAAACATATTTTTAATTTATTTTTAATGCTATACTGTATTTCGGGCTCGGTTTTCACTTACGGGGTGTATTTAAAGACATATTGGGATATTTTAAAATATATTAGGGTGTCGGAAAATATAATCGAGGGTGTCGGTTTATTTAGGATTGTTACATCCTCCCCACCTTATTTTAGAGCTCGTCCTCGAGATCTACTGGAACAAGTGTGGGTATTTCTTTTTCATTTCAGATTCAAGCTCCCATGTGTACTCAGGTCCTCTTTTGGAGTCCCACTTCACTTTGACCAGAACTAATCTCTTGTGCTTAAGATTCTTGACTTTCCTGTCTTCAATCAGTAGTGGTCTCTCTACAAATTTGAGTTGTTCATTTACCTATATATCCTTAAGAGGTACTATTAGCGATTCATCAGCTAAGCATTTCTTGAGATTAGATACATGAAATACATCATGTATTCCTGCCATTTCCTCTAGCAGTTGTAGCTGATAGGCTACAGATCCTATTCTTCTAATAATCTCAAAAGGTCCAACATACCTGGGACTTAGCTTTCCCCGTTTGATGAATCTTACCACTCCTTTCCAAGGAGAGACTTTCAACAATACTTTATCTCCTATTTGAAATTCCAAGGGTTTGCGTCAGTTATCAATATAACTCTTTTGTCGATCACGTGCTGCTTTCAGTCGTTCCTTGACTTGAATGATCTTGTCGGTTGTTTCTTGCACTATCTCAGGTCCAAATAGTTGCTTTTCCCCAATTTCTGCCCAACAGACTGGGGTTTGGCACTTTCGTCCATAAAGTTCTTCGAATGGTGCAGCATTGATACTTGTATGATAACTATTATTATAAGAAAATTCTATTAAAGGTAAGTGATCATCCCAATTACCTCCGAAATCAATTACACAAGCTCTAAGCATGTCTTCCATTGTCTGAATTGTCCTTTCACTTTGTCCATCCGTTTGACGGTGATAAGCCGTGCTTAGATTTAACTTGTTTCCCATGGATTTTTGGAAAGTTGACCAAAAATGAGAGGTAAAACGGCTATCCCTATCAGAAACAATTGATAAAGGAATTCCATGTAATGAAACTATTTCATTTACATATAGTTTAGCTAGCTGTTCCATGCTGAAAGTTTCATTCATTGGTAGGAAATGAGCTGACTTGGTTAGCCTATCTATAATCACCCAGATTGTATCATTGCCTTCCTTTCTTTTGGGTAATTTGGTAACAAAATCCATTGTTATAAATTCCCATTTCCATACTGGTATTTCTAATTGTTGCAACAAACCTTAAGGTTTTTGGTGTTCAGCTTTGACTTGTGAACAGGTTAAACATTTAGAAACATAGGATGCTATGTCCTTTTTCATTCCTATCCACCAGAAATTTTTCCTTAAATCCTGGTACATCTTATCATTTCCTGGATGCATCGTATATTTAGACTTATGGGCTTCTTCTAATATACGATGACGCAGGTTTCCTAATTTAGGTATCCACATTCTCTTTTCATGGAATCTCCAAATTCCATCTGTTCCTTGTTCTAATTGCTTAATCATACCTTTCAATTTTCCAGTATCATCTTTGATTACTGATTCTTGTGCTATTCTAATTTGCTCATTTAAATCTACTTGTAGATTTAATTTAAGAGAACGTACCCTTTTTGGCTTTTCATGACACTTTCGACTTAAAGCATCTGCCACCACATTTGCTTTTCCTTCATGATACTAGATATCACAATCATAATCACTAAGCATCTTCATCCAGCGTCTTTGTCTCATATTCAACTCATTTTGCTTGAAAACATACCTTAAACTCTTATGATCAGTGAATATGGTAAACTTACTACCATAAAGGTAATGTCTCCAAATCTTAAGGGCAAAAATTATAGCTCCTAATTCTATATCATGGGTTGAATAATTCCCTTCATGATTCTTAAGTTGTCTAGATGTGTAAGCTATAACCTTTTGTCGTTGCATTAATACACATCCATAACCTAATTTGGAAGCGTCACAATAAACTACAAAGTCTTCAGCTCCTTCTGGTAATGCTAGTATGGGTGTATGGGTTAATCTTTGCTTAAGGATTTTAAATGCTTCTTCTTGTTTTAATCCCCATTCAAACTTAACAGATTTACAGGTTAGCTTAGTTAAGGGAATGACTATTCTAGAAAAATCTCGAATAAATCTTCTATAATAACCGGCCAATCCTAAGAAACTTCTAACCTCGGTTGGTGATTCAGGGGTTTTCCATTTAGTAATCGCCTCGATTTTTGTTGGACCACCTGAATTCCTTCATGATTGTCTAGGTGTCCGAGAAACTGTACCTGTTCTAACCAAAATTCGCACTTTGAAAATTTAGCGTAAAGCTTTTCCTTTCTTAATAAACTTAAAAGTGCGTGCAAATGCTTTGCATGATCTTCCTTATTTTTAGAAAAAAATGAGAATATCATCTATAAAAACAATTATGAATTTATCCAAATATGGCTTACATGTTCCGTTCATCATGTCCATAAATGCAGCTGGGGCATTGGTTAAACCAAATGGCATGACAGTAAATTCATAATGGCCATACCTTGTTCTGAAAGCGGTCTTAGGAATATCTCTTCCTGTACCTTTAATTGATGATATCCTGACCTTAAATCGATTTTAGAGAAAAATCGAGCTCCTTGCAGTTGATCGAACAGATCATCGATTCTTGGTAATAGGTACCGATTCTTAATCGTAACCTTGTTTAATTCACGATAGTCAATGCGCATACGCATTGATCCGTCCTTCTTTTTAACGAATAAGATTGGTGCTCCCCACAGTGATGAGCTTGGCTGTACGAATCCTTTCTCCAACAATTCGTCTAATTGTTTCTTTAATTCTTTCATTTCTGTAGGTGCCAAATGGTAAGGTGCTTTGGCAATCGGTGTTGTTCCTGATATTAAATGGATTCTGAATTCAACTTCTCTGTCTGGTGGTAATCCTGGTAATTCTTCCGGAAATACATTTGAAAGCTGGGACACTACTAGAATGTCTTCTAGTTCTTTTCCTTTAGTGTTAGTGATTATGGAAATCAAATACACTATAGAACCTTTTCTTATATAACTTGCAGTTTTCATCACAGAGATGAATTTTGTGGATCTAGATGGTTTATCTCCTTTAATTGTGATCTTTTCACATTTTGGCGAATTTTTTATCACATAAAATACTGGCTTTATTGGCTATTAACCAATCCATTCCTAAAACAACATCGAATCCTGCCAGATTCATGGGATAAAGATTTGCAATAAATTTCTGATTTAAAATTTCTATGCTTGCTCCCTGCAAGATTTCTGAAATCCTAACGGTTTCTCCATTAGCTGTCTCTACTAGACACTCTTGTGGAAGTTTAGTTAATGATTGCTTAAGTAATTTGCAAAATGAAGTATTAATAAAACTTTGCTTTGCACCAGAGTCAAATAATACTTTAGCAAAAATATCATTAACTAAAATCGTACCAGTGATCAAATCCGGGATCATCTTTGCTTCTTCTGCTGTTAGAACAAATGCTCTAGCATTTTTGGTATTCTTGTTGTTTGTAACTGGAGCTAATTTCGGGCAATTAGGCTTGATATGACCTTGTTCTCCGCAGTTGTAACATATCCTGTTGTTAGCTTTCTTCCTGCAGTCTTCTTCCTTGTGTCCCGATATTTTGCAAAAGTTACAGTATATGGAGCATCTTCCTGAATGCTTTCTTTTGCAATTCTTATAGTAAGGAGTAGAGGTAGAACCTATACTTTTCCCACGATTAAAATTTCCAGAATGAAATTCTTGTGTGAGCTTCTGGGTTAGGTTCCTCCTTTGATCCTCTTCTCGGGTACGGACTAATTCACCTGTCAAGGTATTTGCTAGTTCTACAGCTTCTTCTATGGTTTGAGGTCTAGCTGCCTTGACTACGTGTCTTATCTCCCTAATTAATCCCCAGATATAACGGGAGATCAATACTGGTTCAGGTGAAGCAAGGGTGGGTAGTATTCGAGCATATTCAAAGAATAACTTAGTGTATCCCTTACTATCCACACCAGTCATCCTAAGGTTTAGGAATTTGTTTGCTATATGTTCCTTTTCATTAAGTGGGCAGAATTTCCTTTCTACCTTGTCCTTGAATTCCTCCCATTCCATATTATAAGTTCTATCACTTCCTCTTGATTGGAGGATAGTGTTCCACCATTCTAGTGTTGAATTCTTAAACAGATTAGAAGCAAACATTATCTTATCTTCTTCAGCACACTTGCTTATTCTTAAGACTGCCTCAGTCTTCTCTATCCAGCGTAGGGTTGCAATGGCCCCTTCATTGCCCGAGTATTGCATTGGTTTATAAGACCAGAATTCTTTATAAGAACAACCGTAAGACACGGTTCTTCTCCTTTTGGGAATGGGCATTTGAAGTACAGGTCCATTGTTCACGCTATTTTCGGGTTCAGACGGTCGCTTGCTATCAGGTTTACTCTTATTATCGGCTTCCCTAACCGTTTGAATAATATATGGCATTGCATCTATTATTCCTTGTGCGACTATGTGTTGGATAGCACTGTTATCCACTTGATTTCCATTGTTATTGATGCTCGAATTCTCATTAACCACGTTAATGTTACTTTGGTTATCATTATTCAGATTTCCTGGATTTCCTTCGTCGGCCATCTGAATTTTAAACATTTACCAATCATTAATAGAATAATTAAATAGTTTAAGTAACAACCACATAATACACATATTGGTCAAAAACGTCATGCATTGTGACTTTACTCTTTTCTATATAGTGTGTGTCAAATACACACTAAAACAGGAATTAAAAATTACAATACCACTATGCCTCGTTAACCACAAAGTGGTCTATACTATGATAGATTTATTAGTATTACACATATATTTTATTTATTTATTATTACCAACTTTACCATCTCCTTCATGGATATGGATTTCCCCGAAATCCATCTGGCGCTCATCGTATTTCCATACGAGTTGCTCTCCTACATACCTCATCCTCTCACTACTTTCTATGATATTTTCTCCAAAATTTCAGAGTTCTTGCAAATTATTTTCACTCATTGGGGGATACAGGTACTGGTATTGGCTCTGGGTACTAAGGTACTGGATTCTCCTGAGGGTATGGATTCTCCAAAATCTCCCTAATGTATTCATCATTGTCATAATAGGGATCTAGAGGGTCCAAACCTGGATATGCTGCTAAATTCGGCAAGGTTTCTTCGTTTAAGTGATAATGTGGCACATAATCCCTAAGATCATCAAACCATGGATCATAATTTGGATCTAGATAATTAGGGGCTGGTATCCTAGGTATCTCCTCAGGGTTAAAATCAAGCATTTCTACCTCCATCGGTTGAGTGGGAATCAAAGGTAAGGGTTATGGGGCTACTAATTGTTCCAGACTTGGGTCAGCAGTAGTTGTAGCTAGGATATGGAAATTGGCTAGGCTTCTATTAAGCATATCCTGTGTATGGGCATCTGACTTTTGCTTAACATCTGCTAGAACTCTTTGCTGTTGCAACTTTTGCACTCTTTTCCTACGTGCAAATGCTTCCTTACTGAACCATCTTCTCTTTTTATGAGGGAATGGCTCCTCTGACTGAGCTTTAAAGGCAAACATCCCTTATTCCTGATCAGCAGAATACCCAGAAAGGGTAGGCTATGAAGAGGTACCTTCACTCCTAGGTGAATCGGACAACTGACGACACATGTCTGAGGGTCCTTGATCACTCATACTGTAAACTAACAAATAGTCAAATAACACAAAACACATAATCACATAAATTATTTCCTAACACAAAATTTTAGAATTTAAGTGTCAGCAGAACACTTCTTTGGCTTAGACCAGTGGCTAGGCTCTGATACCACCTTCTGTCGCAACCCCCGATCCCTTATCTGTCCCAGGAATGGGCGGACGTGAACTCAGAATTTCGGTGGTATCAGTTGATTAATTTGGCAGCGGAAATTACATCGGGACCGTAGTTAGGAAATGTTTATCAGAGTAAAAACCACCACATTTGATATTCATAATCACAGGGGTAAAACCCAAGTTTCTTATTACAATATGTTTATAGGGATAAACCCCATTTTATTGAATTTAAAACATCGTCTTTTAGGTAACTTTTATAGCCACATTTTTCCCAAGCCTTCAGTGCTCTCCAGCTGGCTTTTTACTAATTAGCTGTCACAATGTGTTACCTAAAACGCGTTTTAAAAACATTTGTTAGTGGGAAATACTGGTGAGTGAATCCCAGTTTAATCAAGAAATATTTTATCAATTAACACAGTATTGAGAGCGATCACATTGTTCATTTCTACACAATTACTCATTCCGTACTGTCAATCCTGACTGGTGGGTCATATTACACATTGGCTAACTCGTCGTCCAATGGTAATGTGTTCCACATTTTGTATACGAAACCCCAACATACCGGCAGTAATTGAAGAACTACAAAGACGCAATCACCGCTTAATCACTTTGTAAAACATTTAAGGTTTTGTAAAATATTACAAAAAGTTTAACAAAAATTGGATAAACTCACATTGCTATCTTAGACTTCGTGTAAGGGTTTCCTGGGATTAATCTATAATTTACACAAATGTATATAGGTTAGTATAATAACCCTTTGATAATATTAATGATACCCTCCCCGAGATGGTTTTCCAACAACTACGTCGGGCAGAACCACGACAGTTGTTACGGAACCCTAAATCAATCGGGCAGTGTATCTAATACGAAACTGGGGTTATAATACTTACAATGGAGCAGAACCTCGCTAATTAGGGGGTATAATACTCGGAAATTATGCCTACTATTGAGAGAATTCGAGATACAGAAAAGAAAATGAACGATTTGAAATGAAATCCGATGGCCTGCTTATATAGTGCTGATATCTGGTCCTCTCGCGGCCCGCGTAAAAGTAGATGAGGGTCTACGCGGCACGCGTCAAAGCTGGTCAGCGAACTAGCTTATCCGGGTCATCAGGTAGGCCCGCCACGATGACGACAGGTGTCATCACCAGGCTGCGCCACTATCTTGATCTCACATGGCCCGCGTAAACTTAAGGGGTGGCTTACGTGGCCCGCCTAAACTTAAAATTCAAAGAAATCAGAATTTAACCTTTAAACCGCCTGCATAAGGGTTGGGGTGGGGTCTACGCGGCCCGCCTTTACTTAATAAACAGATTTTTAATTTATTTTTAATGCTATACTATATTTCGGGTTCGGTTTTCACATACGGGGTGTATTTAAAGACATATTGGGATATTTTAAAATATATTAGGGTGTCGGAAAATATAATCGAGGGTGTCAGTTTATTTAGGATTGTTACAAATGTGGGAGTGCGTGCATCTTGGTCAAAGGAGGCTGTCACATCTGTTGGAAATGATGTGACATGTCCTATTTATAGCGTGTGAGAGGAGATAAGGCGGTGTGGCACGGATCGGATGGAACTTTGATCGAATGGACCTCCGGTCGGATGGTCATCCGATTGCCATTCGGTCAATCCCATCCTTTCTGCGTTCTCGTCTTTGTTTCACTTTGCGAGTTAGATTAAACATTGCGTTGCGTGTTATTATGTAATAGTATCATATAACTAGATTATATCATTAACACATTAGTTTCCAAGTTTCATAGTTTCCGCCAGTGACAAGCCTCCAGTCTCTCGTTCAACCAAGTCTCAAGTTTCACGAGTCTCAAGAGTCAAGCACCAAAGTATCAAGTATCAAGAATCATAGCTTCCAAGAATCAAGCATCTAGAATCAAGTATATAGAATCATAGTTTCCAAGTATCAAGTGTCTAGAGTTAAGAATCAAGTCTCATAGTGTTAAGTATCATGAGTCAAGATTTCAAGTATCAAGAATCTAGCTTAAGTAACAAGAATCACAGTATTAAGAATCACGCCTCATAGAATTTAGATTCAAAGTATCAAAAGCATCAAGAATCACATAGTTCAAGGGCTAAAATTAACAATAGTTAAAAGTTCAGGGACGCAGGCGTTACATATATACTTCTTTCCAGAAAAGCTTTCTGTGCTTATGGGTCCACAAAGATCCATATGAAAGAGTTCCAAATTTTGTGTTATTGAAGATTCAGAAATTGTTTTATGTGAGCTTCTTTTAGATTTACCCATTTCACAAGCTTCACAAATTTTATCCTTCTTTGAGGATATGAAAGGTAATCCTTTTACCAGACCTTTGCTTGCTAATTTGTTTAGATTTTTAAAATTTAAGTCAGCTAACCTTTTGTGCCACAACAAACTACTGCCCTTGCTAATTTTTGAAAATAAACATAATTTTGGATGTTCATTTTCCTCTTTGAAATCAAAATAATAGATTGATTGTCTTATTCTTTTTCCACTTGAATAAATCTTATTATCATCTATTCCAATTAACAAGCATTTTTCTGGTAAAAAAGTTACCTGAAAACCTTCATCACAAAATTGACCACAACTCAGCACATTGTACTTTAAGCCTTCTACATAGGCTACTTTTTCTATGGTCAAACATCCATATTTTATACATCCATATCCCAAAATCCTCACTTTTACTCCATTCCTAAAATTAACCAATTTACCTAGTTTTGAAACAAAGTTACTGAGTAAGCTCCAGTCCGCAGTCATGTGCTTGGAGCTTCCAGAATCGCAGTACCAGATCTGCTGCACATGATGGTCCTGAAATGGAAAAATTAGAGGGGTTTTGGTACCCAGACTTGCTTGGGTATATTTGCTGATGAGATTTTAATCAAATTGTTTTCTTTTGATGGTCTTTCATCAGAATATCTATTACATGCTGAGCCATGAACAGATGTTTCAACTTTTGTTTGGAGATGATGTTGAACCAGCTTCAGTATTTCAACACACATACAAGATTCTTTATCATAATTTTCTGATTTCTTTTCTTGTGATGGAATGAGTGGATAATTTTGAAATTTTAAGTGCACTGTTTCTGGAATATTTAAAGATTTTTGTTTGGATTCACTCCTTTTTGCTTTTAAGTTGGGTTTTGAGATTTCAAAAGAGTTCTCAGAACTTGTTAATCTGCATGATTCTAAGTTAGATTCTGATGAAAATTTATCAGAAATCTGATGTGTTGCTTTCACAAAGATGGTGGGTTTAATTTCACTTGTTTTTACATACCCTAAACCCTCTCCTTTGTTCTTTGGTGTAGATTCAATAAAGTTAATGAATTCCATAGCTTGTTGAAAACCTTTTACATTTATTTCCTTATCATGAACTTTCTTGTAAAGATCTTTTCTTTCTTTTTCATAAAATTCAATTTTGGCTCTATGATCTCTGTTTATCTTGCAGACTTAGAAAATCTGACATGAGTTTGTTTAATTTGTGTTCAAGGTCAAGATTATCTAAATTTACCTTTTGTTCTGATGCTTCAGAAATTTCATCAGAAAGTGCCATAAGGCAGAAGTTAGCCGTCTCTTCTTCTTCTTCTTCATCAGAAGAATCATCTGGCAGCCATGAATCTGTCCCTGCAATCAAACTGACTTGTTGTTTCTTCTTTGCTTCTTCCGGCTTCTTTTCATAGTATGCAACATCCTTCAGTTTCTTAGTTTTGCACTCTGATGCATAGTGACCCTTTTGTTTACATTTGTAACACACAACTTCAGCCTTTCCCTTATCCTTTGATCTAACTCCGTCCCTAGATCTTCCTCCTATCCTCTCTCTATCACTTTTCCAGTATCTTTGGCCTCCTCCCCCAAGCTCTGCTCAAGTTTTGGTGAGCAATGCAATTGCTTCAGCAAAAGCTGAAAAATCTGATGATGTATCAGAATTTTCAATATTTTGACTGATTGAAGGTTGTGGATCATTGACAGGTGTTCTTTGTGAGTTAGAGATTAAAGCTAAAGATCTCCCTCTCTGAATTGATTCTTCAAATATCTCTTCTTGTCTGTGGACCAGAATGCTATATAACTCATGAAGACTCATATTGCCTAGTTCTAAGGTAGAGGACAAAGTCATGGTTAGACTTCTCCATTCTCTAGGCAAAGCATCTAGAAATTTTATATTCCTTTCATCATTTGATTTTATAATACCAAATTTCTTTAGCTCATTCAAAGTTTTGCATATCTATGATATGTTTCATATAGTTTTTCATTTGGTAGACTTTTGAATCTCTCATATGAGGAAACATAGTTTGTTCTTTTGTTTCTTTTCATCCTTTCCCTTCCTTCACAAAAATTTTCCAACTGATCCCATATCTCTTTGGCCGATGCACATCCATCAACCTGAGAGAATATGTCATTAGGGAGAGCCATTATTAAAAGTGATTTGGCCCTTTCATCTGCAGCCACCAGATCCTTGTCTTCTGGGCTCCAAAGTGTTTCACTTTTGGGAGCCCGGGAGGCAGGGATTCCTAGTGATTGATCAGCTGCTGGAATAGCTGGTATTATAGTCATTGGTACATGTGGACCCCATTCAATGGATTGAAACAGAGCTCGGTCATGTCCATTAAAGAAGTTGACCATCCTGAGTTTCCATTGTGGGTATTCCTCTCTGACCAGAGTCGGATGTTTAGACATTGAACGAATGTTAAAAGCATTATTCCATGTTTGAATGTTTGCCATGTTTAGAGAAAAGAAGATGAGCGATTGATCATTTGAAAATGATTTATTCAATCTGCTCTGATACCAATTGTTGGTCTCAGTTTGGACTTAAAAACTTCTTTTCACATAATATGGCAAATAATTTCAACAGATGTGAAAATAGTGTGTGGAAACAGAAATCAGACTTTCAAGAAACAAGACCTACAGAATTTTCAAGTTTATATCACTTTGAAACAAAATGGCTTACAAGGTGATTGTAAGATTATTATCTATTACAAATGAATACTTGTGAATTCTGAGGTGAAAGGACAATGGAGTTTGTAGTATGTATTGAATGCTAAGCTTAACTCATTGTTCTTTGCTTGATGAGCCTTCTATTTATAGAGGTCTCGGATACATGAATAAACATTTGTTTATTCATGTATATGTCCTGTAAAAAGTAGCTTCTTGACATATTCATTGAATCCAAAATTCAAGTTGCCTTTGCCATCATGATATCCAATAATGTCAACTTGCTTCGGTTATTGTGACAGGATAGAACTGATTTTTAGACAAATGGGGTTTTATTAGAATTTCTGATAACCACTTCATCAGAAATTCTGGTGAACAAATCATCAGAAAATCTGATGATCAGAATTGCCAGAAACTGATGATATTTCATCAGAAATATCACCAAATCCATCAGAGAAGCCTTCTCTGATAATCTTCTTTAGTTCTTGATCAACTTATGATTCTTTGAAGTAGATGTTGTTCATTTCAGTTGCCCTATCCGGTCTTCTTCTTCTTGTTTTGATCTTCAGGACTTTTATCTTCTCCATAGATCAAGCTGAATTTGATTTTCTTCAATACATACAAATAAAGTTTCCTAACATTCGTTAATTCACTCAGATGTGTGGGGTCCTGCCCCAATTGTTGGGGGTTAGAATTTTTTGTATTTTCTTATATTCGTGGATGATTGCACACGAATGAGCTGGGTGTACTTACTAAAAAAAATATGAAGTTCTTGTTAAATTTATCATTTTCTACCCCAAGTTCCAAACCCAATTTCAGAAAAATATTCAGATGTTTAGATCTGATAATGGAGGAGAATTTGTTAACTCTAAAATGAAAGCACTTTTCCCAAAACAAAGGGATATTCCATCAAACCACCTATCCCCACACCCCAAAACAAAATGGTGTGGCAGAATGGAAAAATCGTATTATGTTAGAAATAACTCGGGCCCTTCTAGTAGTGTCACGGGTTCCAAATTCCTTTTGGCCCGAAGCTCTTAATACTGCTGCATATCTTGTTAACCGGCTTCCCACTTAAATTCTAAAATCTAAAACACCATTGCAAGTCCTTACAGAATTCACAAACCCTCCATCCATCCTTACTCTTGAACCATGGATCCTTGGGTTCACCGTTTTCGTTCACATCCCAAAATCAAACAGAACTAAAATCGACCCATGTGCTAAAATATGTGTCTTTGTTGGATATGGAATAACTCAAAAGGGATACCGGTGTTATAACCTAAAAACCAGACACATATACACCACTATGAACTATGATTGGATCGAAGCCGAGTACTATTATGCTCCTCAACACGGTGGTCAGAGGGAGAAGGAATGCCTTGACACACTGATTTGGCTGAGATATGTTGCATCAGGAGAAGGGAGGAGTCACCCTGATGAGTTTCCCCTCCCCACACAACCTGAAAGTCAAGACAGTGCCACTCCCCAAACTGCTCCCAACCTGATACCCAAGGTAAATAATACTCACTCTTCTACTACCGATCACGTTAAAACTAACACTTCAGGGCAAGGTGAGAATGTACAAGAATAAGAGATGTTTGTCACTCAAGAAGATATTCCAAGAGAGCAGAATGAACATATGGAAGAAAAAGAGAACTCTCCCACACAAGAAGAAACATCAGAGAGATATGTTCTGCCACCAAGAGCGAATCGATGAGTTCCTCCAAAAAGATACTCCCCAGAAAAGGAATCAAGAGGAAGTAGGTATCTAGTGACTAACATAGCCAAAGGAAACTTATCCTAGGAAGCTAAGGCTTTTGCTGCATCTATGTATTCTGATGAGATCCCTGCCAATATAGACCAGGCCTTAAAGTCAGAACCATTGAAGAAAGCAAATAATGAAGAAATGAAGGCCCTCACAAAAAATAACACATGGGAAAAACGTATCTTGCCTCCCGGGAAGAAAGTTGTCGGGTGTCGGTGGGTTATTTCAATTAAATACAAGCCCGATGGTATAATTGAATGATATAAAGTGAGGATGGTAACAAAGGGCTATACACAAACATACGGAATTGATAACTCTGAAACCTTTTCCCCAGTTGCAAAAATGAATACAGTCAGAGTTCTTTGTTCCGTAGCTGCAAATAAATGATGGCCCCTACATCAGTTTAATGATAAGAAAGCTTTCTTACATGGAGAATTAAAAGAAGAAGTCTATAAGGAAGCTCCACATGGATTCACAGACAAATTTGGGGAAAGGGAAGTGTGTCTTCTTAAGAAATCCCTCTATGGTTTGAAACAATCTCCTAGAGCGTGGTTTGGGAAATTCACCCTAGCCATGAAAAACTATGGGTTCACACAAAGTAATTCGGATCATACACTATTTCTCAAAAAAAGAGGCAGTCTCACAACCTGCTTAATAATTTATGTGGATGATATGATCATTACAGGGATGACAAAAAGAAATACCCAAACTAAGGAAGAACTTGTTCATAGAATTTGAGATGAAAGACCTATGGAGGCTCAAATATTTCCTTGTGATCAAAGTTTTAAGGTCAAAACATGGGATCTTTATGCCAGAGGAAGTATGTTCTTGATCTGTTAGCAGAAACTGGCATGGTTGATTGTAAACCAGCGGACACTCTAATGATTGCAAACCAGAAGTTGTACATGGAGGAAAAAGCAGATCTAGCTAACAAAGGAAGATACCAACGAATCATTGGGAAACTGATTTACTTATCACACACACGACCCGATATAACATATGTTGTGGGAGTAGTCAATCAGTTCATGCATTAACCCCAAAAGAATCACATGGAAGCAGTCTTAAGAATTATAAGGTATCTCAAGGGAACGGTAGGGCATGGAATCTTGTTCAAACCAAATGGACACCTCGAAACTCAATTATACACCGATGCAAATTGGGCCAGGGATAAAGGTGAGCGAAGATCCACATCAGGTTACTTTACTCTAGTTGGTGGAAATCTTGTTACGTGGAGGAGTAAGAAACAAATAGTGGTTGCTCTTTCAAGTACCGAAGCTGAGTTCCAAGGAATTACAAGGGGTGTAACTGAAGTGCTTTGGATTCGAAGACTCTTAACAGAGACAGGGTATCCTCTACAAGAGACTAGCAAAATTTGGAGGTATAATGAAGCAACTATTCATATTTCAGAAAATCAAGTGCAACATGATTGATCGAAGCATATAGAAGTTGATCGACATTTTATCAAAGAAAAGTTGGAAGCAGAGATCATCACATTTCCATTCGTTCAATCAAATGATCAACTCGCTGATATCTTAGCAAAGGCAAGTTGAATTTTGGAAATCCCACCATTCAACTTGCGGGGGAGTGTTAAAAGGAAAGATTGAATTGGGGATCAGCGAGATCGGTGATTTAATTGCATCATATCCCTCTGATTTAGATACCAAATTTGCGGATTTGTTTCTACAGAAATTGACAGCCAATGATATCTCTTTCCATAATTGTAATTGTCTATTTATTTGCTTCCCTTCATTGTAATGAAACATGTTCAAGAATTCAATTAATAAAAACCTCTCAACAACAGTTACAGGTTCAGTTCGATTTTTCAGGTGATTCAAAAGTTGATCAACAGTTAGTTTCCAAGGAATAACAAGTTTAATCAAACAATACTTATCAACTAGAAACAAAAACTAACATGTGTGTTGCGAAAGGAAAAGAAAGTATGGGAAACTAAGGAATTTGTTTGGCAATCGAAAGACAAATCAACAAGTGGTTGTCGTATTTGTTAGTAGTTGATAAGTAAAGGGTTGCATCTAGGATGTGTGTCAACTTAGTTTCATATACATTGAGTTGAACACTGTTAGAATTGTTTACCCTTCTCTCGGCTGAAAGTTCTAATGGTTATGGCTCTCTCGATCATCAAGATATGTGTTTGATGTTGAAAAGTTTCAATGATGATATGCTACCATCGTGTGTCAGGATGGTTAAACCTTCGTGTGTCAGGGTGGTTTAGTAGGCTTACCAAAATAATAAAACTCGTTCAAAGGCAGTGGTAAAGGATCTCGATCAGATCTTGGTGAACCCTTTGATTCAATTTGGTTGAAGGCTTATAATAAGTCATCCCTTCTTCCAGTTGATCGAGTTCTGTTATTAGTCAAGGTCAAAGGTTCAATTGAAGTGTGTTTAAAGGATACTTTGAGGGCTACTTGAAAGGCATTCAAGGGCCTCATGAAGTCCTATCAAAAGGGTCAGGTTCTTCAGGATGAAGTGGCATTGGGACTACAGGAAGACGTGATGTGTCACAGCCCCCGACCACACCTTGGGCAGGAGTCGTGAGACAGTAACGGGTGGTACCAGTGTTTATTAAATTTGCAGCGTAAAATATCATCAGGGTTGTATTAGGAAATATTTAAGAGTTTGTAAAACACCAAAGTTTAATATTAAACAAATGGGATAAAACCCATATTACAATCAAATGTTTTTATAGGGATAAACCCTAATTGATAAAACATAAATTTCTTCTTTTATTCAAGTAATCATAGCCACTTTATTTAAGCCATCAGTGCTCCATAGCAGGCTTCTATTACCTTCATAGTAAGTTACCTAAAACTCGTTTGAAAACATTTTATCAACGAAAAATACTGGTGAGTTCATTCATTTGTTTAAAAGGACACATTGTTATAATTTACAGCATCAAGGGTTTTTACATTTGTTTATATCTATCAAATACTCAATCAGTATTTGTCACACGGTGGCAGTTCCGATGTGACAGTGGTCATATCACTCATTGACTAACTTTCATCCAATAGTGAAGATTATCAAGTAGTGTATACAAAACCCCACATACCGGCAATAATTTCAGATTACAAAAAATCAATCACTGTAAGGATAACTGAAAATCACTTAGGGTTTTGCAATACGTTTGGTAAAAAGAAAGAATGACTCACTTTGTAGATTTAGGGTTTTAGATTAAAGCTTCTTGTTGCTAATCCTGAGTTCCTAATAAAAATACAATGCAACACGTGTCAGTGCATCAACCTAACTCAAACTTTAACGATACATCACGAGATCAAAACCCCAACGTAGTTAACAAAGTATAGCCTTATTCAGGCAGCACTTTGGCATCAGTTACTGGGTTTCTGATCAATTGGACAGGGTATTGAATCAGTGATCAGTGTTAAAACACTTTCAACAGTGCAGAGTTTTGCAGATTTAGGGGTATAATGCAAAGAAAACGGAGAACGAGAGAGAAATTGAACATGAATTTTGATCGTAAATGTGCAGAAACTTCAGTCCCATGCTTTTGGATTTATAAGTCATCTTGGCATCTCTCGTGCATCGCGATAGGTAAGCGGACACCCCCTGCGTATCGCTTAAGACACCTATTTTGCCTAGATGGGCTTTGTCACACGTGTAGGCTTGCCACACGTCGCGCTCGGGTAACATGTGTCCTAGTACTCCCCCGTGTGTCGCAGAAGATTTATGGGTATCCCTCGTGTGCCTCCTGAGAGTCCAGTTACTAGTTTCTTTGTTTTTCGTACTGGTTCGCGATGTACAAGTCTGTGGTTTCGATCAGGAGTGTTTATAAGGTATTTTAGGAGTTGTTAAATCCTCACTACCTTGTTTTAAATCTCCTCCTCGAGATTCACTGGAATAAGTAAGGTACTTTCTCTTCGTATCTGCTTCTAGTTCCCATATGTATTCGGGTCCTCTTTTTGAATCCCATTGTACTTTGACCAGAACTAATCTCTTGTGCTTGAGATTTTTAATCTTTCTATCTTCAATTTGTATGCGATTTTCCACAAATTTTAGTTTCTCATTTACCTCTTTGTCTTGAAGAGGCACTATCAAGGATTCATTGGCTAAACATTTCTTTAAGTTACATACATGAAATAAATCATGTACTCCTGCCATTTCTTCAGGTAACTATAACTGATAAGCTACTGGTCCTATTCGTTTGATAACTTCAAAAGGTCCAACATACCTTGGGCTTAACTTTCCTTTCTTAGAAAATCTAACGAATCCTTTCCAAGGTGAGACTTTAAATAGCACTTTGTCTCCGACTTGAAATTCTAATGGCTTTCGACGATTATCTATATAACTCTTTTAACGGTCTCGTGCTGTTTTCAGTCTCTCTTTGACTTGAATTATTTTGTCAGTCATTTCTTGTATAATTTCAGGTCATGACAATTGCTTTTCTCCTATTTCTGCCCAACATACTAGTGTTCGGCAGTTTCATCCATAGAGTGCTTCAAATGTTGGAGCATTAATGCTTGTATGATAACAATTGTAGTATGAAAATTCTATTAATGGTAAGTGATCATCCCAACTTCCTCCAAAGTCTATCACACAGGCTCTAAGCATATTTTCGAAAGTTTGAATCGTCCTTTCACTTTCTCCATCTGTTTGAGGGTGATAAGTTGTGCTTAGATTTATTTGAGTTCCCATAGCTTTTTGGAAACTTGTCCAAAAATGAGAAGTAAAACGACTATCTCTGTCGGACACAATAGATAAAGGGATTCCACATAATGAGACTATGTCTTCCACATATAGCTTAGTTAATCTTTCCATACTGAAAGTTTTCTTCATCGGTAATAAATGTGCAGACTTAGTTAATCTATCCACAATCACCCAAATTTTGGCGTTACCTTTTCGTGTCTAGGGTAGTTTGGTAACAAAATCCATTGTTATCAGTTCCCATTTCCAAATTGGCATCTCCATTTGTTGAAGTAAACCTGAAGGTTTCTGATGTTCAGCTTTAACTTATGAGCAAGTTAAAATTTTAGAAACATAACTTGCTATGTCCTTTTTCATTCCTATCCACCAAAAACTTTTCTTTAGAACTTGATACATCTTGTCACTTCCAGGATGTATCGTATACTTAGATTTATGACCTTCCTCTAAGATTCGGTTTTGTAGATTTCCTTGGATATGTACCCAAATTCTTTTCTTATGGAATTTCCAAATTCCATCTGTTCCTTTTTCTAATTCTTTTATCAGTCCTTTTAATCCTTCAGCATAATTTTTTATTGATGCTTCCTGTATCTTTTTCAATTGTTCCATCAGGTCTATTTGCAGGTTTAATCTGAGAACACGTACCCTTTTTGACTTTTCATGATACTTTCGACTAAGAGCATCAGCTACTACGTTAGCTTTTCCTGCGTGATATTAGATATCACGATCATAGTCACTAAGGATCTCCATCCAACGTCTTTATCTCATGTTCAATTCTTTTTGCCCGAAAATATATCTTAAACTTTTATGATCTGTGAAGATAGTGAACTTACTACCGTAAAGCTAATGTCTCCAATTCTTGAGGGGCAAAAAATATCGCTCCTAACTCCAGATCATGTGTTGTGTAGTTTTCTTCATGCTTCTTTAGTTGTCTAGAGGCATAAGCAATCACTTTCTGGCGTTGCAACAGCACACATTCAAATCCTAATTTTGATGCATCACAGTATACTATCAAATCTTCAGTTCCTTTTGGTAAAGCAAGTATTGGTGCATTAGCTAGTCTTTACATGTTAACTTGGTTAATGGAATGGTTATTCTAGAAAAATCATGAATAAAACGTCTATAGTATCCTACCAATCAGAGAAAACTTCTCAATTCCGTTGGTGAATTAGGGGCTTTCCATTTGATAATTGCCTCGATCTTTGTAGGATCCACATGATGTAACACCACGTAAAAACGTGTCCAATTATGTAAAGACACGTGTCCTAAACTCTAAAGGTGTGAAAGATTGAGTTTGAAGGACCAAAGTTATCAAACAGTGAATCTATGAAACCACAGGGACTAAAAGTGTCAACATGACAAACTTGTGCCTCTGAATGACCATACATGATGAATATATTCTTAAACGAGTGATTGACTGGATATAAGAAGCCGTTTATGAAAATAATCGAAAGATTATTAAATTACAAGGGTTAAACGTGTCAACATGTCAATTCTGACCTCTAAGTGACCTTTTAAAGAAACCGAGGCTTCAAAATATTCAAATATGCTCTTAAGAATAAGTGGTATAAATTTCACGTGGTTTCGAGATCGCTACACATGTTTTCAAGACTTTGGGCCAAAAGTGTCAACTTGATGAAACTTGCTTTCATAGAGATATTTAACGAACGGGAGCTTAACGAAGTCAGTTTATTCATCCTAGAGCCTCAACATACTAACTACAAGGGCCCTACATGTCAACAATGAAGTTAAAAAAGGTTAAAAACAATCAGGGACTAAAGCTCCGAAGATTGAAACTTGTTTTACCTGATCAACCGGTCCAAACGGCCCGCGTAAGCCCCCCTAGCTTACGCGCCCCGCCTCAGAGTGCCAGTAACACAAAAATCATGCCAGGTGCGTGTTTTGGCTGTTCCACCGCCTTAGCCTAGTTTGTAACGACCTAAGGAGCTGTAAGTCGGTTAATTTCACTAGCTAGGACACCTGGGGTGATCCCAGGGCCTCCAATAACACCTGGAAGTGATCCTTGATCTTGCAATTCACTATATAAGGAGAGCTAGTTCTTGAGTTCCAAAGCACACTTGCAAACATTTGCTAATCTACAACATCTGGAGCTTGCTAAGGACAAGGAGAAGACTTAGAAGTGTAGACTGCTAGGACCTTTAGTAAGCCTCTAATTTCTTGTTTAGTCGTTTAATTTAGCTTAATTACTCTAAAGTCAAACTTATCGTAAATTTAGTTTGACTTTTGTTTTAATTACAATTGGTTTAACCACTGATCAAATTGAAAGTGGTTATAGAACCACATTAGTGTAGGTAATTAACCCTTAAAAGGGCACCTCCTAATTATCTCGTTTGACTGGTCAATTGTGGGGTCAAACTAGTTTGACAAAAAGTCAAACTGGACAGAAATTGTAAAAATGATTCTAATTAATAAAACAGAGGTTCTAAATTATATTTTAACATTCTAATGACTTGGTAATTAATATTAAAACATGTTTTATCAGTCCTTACCCGGCAATTAATAGTCTAAAGTCAGTTTATAACCGAAAGTCGCCAAAGCTTGACTTTTGCTTTGACTTTCAGTTCTGACCCGTTTAAGCTTAATTCTTCCATGTTTTAAGCTTCCATTAGGACTACATTACTTAGTAGTATAACCCTCTGGAGTTATATTGCATGGTGCCTAGTGGTTTGAATTATATGCACTTGATCGTAATTATGCTTAATAATGACATAAACGCCCTTTTTACATACAACTGAGATTTTTAACAATGTGATTAGACTAACACCTTTTCTTATGATATTTAGACATGTCCTGAAAATTTGACATCAATTCGAGGTCTAGAATAGGAGTTATGCTCAATAGCGTAATTAAGGAGCTTTTTATTATTTAAATGGTGTAATTAGCATAAAGCCTATTTAAACCCAATTTTTGACATCAAACTTTGTACCTACTGATGTAAAATAATATTTTGGAATTTTTGAAGATTTTTAATTATTTTTAGGATGAGCATAACATAGGATTATAACTTGATTTCGGTAATTGTCGGTTTTACCCTTTTCATGCATAAATTGAGTTTTACATAACTTTTTAGTGCCAAACCTTTTGCTACTGATTTTATATAATAAATAAAGTATTTTGAACTTTATAAACTGATCAAAAACTCAGATTTCCTGTTTTTAACCGAATACCCCTTTAAACCGACTTTTAAGCATTTTTAACACATAGTATGAGTTAAAACTATTCTTGCTTTATAAAACTTATTACTTACTGATGTTTTAAGTTAATTTATACAATTAAACAGTAAGCCAACGTTTTTAAACTCAGAAGTCTATTTTGACCTTTAAAGCCTATGTAAAATTACCAAAATGCCCCTACGGTGCATAGTTTGGTAATATAAGATAAATTTCCCATATATAAAATACCCTACTGATATAACTTATAAAAATACATATTTTTACTGATTTAATCAGACCTGAAACTCAGTTGCACAATTAAACTCTTTTATGGGCATAAAAATTACCAAAATGCTCTTATGGGACTTATTTTGGTTTAAATTACTTCTTGGGCATATATGTTAACATCGTACTGATGTATTAACATATTTTGAGCATAATAATGATTAAGACCTGTATATAATTTATTTTGGTTACCCGTTACGCGTTTACGTGTTCGGATCGGCTTATGTGACTAGTTTACATAAAATAACCGAAACAGGTCAAACCTTATCATTAAATCCTCAATTTCCAGAATGTGATTAGTCTACCCATATTATACAAGTATCCAAGATTGTCGGGTCTAAATCGCATTCTATTCCGGTTTCTGCTTAATCGAGCGTTTAGAACCGTAAGGTTTCCTTCTAGCTAGCCGGTCTAAGTCCTTAACTAAATTAAAGACCGGTTAGCATCCTAATAGGTTAATAAACCTTCTATACTGATTAAATAGCTTCCGGTAGAATGTGCCTACAAAAAGCTTTAGGATTTTACTGCTAGCATCAGGTAAATACTTTTAACTTATTTTCCCTTATACGGGCTTGGGATATGGTATTATAATAATACCACTTGGTCGGGTATGAAGTCATTTAATCGGATTGTGATTAATAAATTTACATAACCCGTTTTAATCTGTCTTGTTTGATAACATAAGCATAAGGGGTTAATTCGATCGTGTCCTAGATATCCTCGGCTCATTTCATTTGAAAATGGCCACGACCTATGCACAGGGTGTAGGCATACACCTGACAGATGCAAATGCTAAATATAAACCCACATGTTGGGGATAACTCCTTTGTGGGTTCCATAAGTGGTGAGTCAGTTAATCACCACCGGGTTCCAACCGGCCCCAATTGTATGACAAACATATAAATCTGTATACAAGATTATATTTAAATAATTGTCCCAAGTTATAAAAGATTTGTGCCATGTGTACTCAAATCAATTTTCATAAATGTTTTTAAAAGAGTCAGTTAATTGTATTTACCAGTGTAAACTGATGTATTTTTTTTAAGACGGATTTGACAGGTACCTCTCGTAATAGGCTGGAGCTATTAGGTGTCATAAGAGGATCTCACAAATCCGTAGATACCTGAAGTTTGTTATTTTGTTTCCTTGTATTTATTTATGATCCACCTGTGGATCTTATTACATTCCAGTCTGTATATTCTGTCACTCGAACACTCAGACATTATGGTTTGTAATAGTTTATTCACCAAGCCTTCCGTTGTGCTATTATATTGTGTGTATTGACTATGATGATATCAACTACGTCACAATACTCCCCGCCGGGCCCACCGGTAATATGTGGAAATATCGGGGTGTGACACATGAATTCCTTCATGATAAATTAGGTGCCCAAGAAATTGTACATCTGGCAACTAGAATTCCCATTTTGAGATTTTAGCATAAAGCTTTTCCTTTCTCAATAATGTCATTAGTACCTGTAAATGCTCGGCATGCTCTTCCTTACTCTAGGAATAAATAAGAATATCGTCTATGAAGACAATTACAAATTTATCTAGGATTGGTTTACATATCTTGTTCATCATGTTCATAAATGCAATTGGAGCATTTGTCAAACCGAATGGCATGACTGTAAACTCAGAATGACCATATCTAGTTCTGAAAGCAGTCTTAGGAATGTCTTCTTCCTGTACTTTTAATTGATGGTATCCTGAGCATAAATCAATCTTTGAAAAGAATCGAGCTCCTTAAAGTTGATCGAATAAATCATCGATTCTCGGTAGTGGGAACCAATTTTTAATCGTAACCTTATTCAATTCTCTATAGACAATACACATGTGCATCGATCCATCTTTTATCTTGATGAATAACACAGGTGCTCCCCAAGGCGATGAGCTAGGTTGTATGAGACCTTTTTCCAATAGTTCGTCTAGTTGTTTCTTCAGTTCTAGCATCTCCGTTGGTAGTATATGATAGGGCGCTTTGTCAATTAGTGCAGTTCCTGCTTTTAGATGAAATCTAAATTCAACCTCACGATCAAGCGATAGTCCAGTTAGTTCTTCTGGGAAAACATCTGAGAAATCAGATACTACAGAAATATCTTGTAATTCTTTTTCTTAAGTGCTAATGATCGTAGAGATCATATACACCATTCCTCGTTTTTGTGCGTAGGTTGCAGCTTTCATCACAGAGATGAATTTTGTTGATGTTGTCGGCTTATCTCCCTGGATTGTGATCTTTTCTCCTGTTGACGTATGAACTTCAACAGAATTTTTATCACACAAGATTCGTGCATGATTGGCTACCAACCAATCCATTCCTAACACAACATCTAATCCGGCTAGATTCATTAGTAATAGGTTGGCTGTGAACTTATGACCTAAAAATTCTATCTTTCCTTTCTGAAGGATTTCGCTTATGCTGATAGAATTTCCATTTGTCGTTTCCACCGTACAGTGTTGGAGAATTTTAGCTAAAGGTTGATTGAGTAATTGACAGAAAGTAGTATTTATAAAACTTTGGTTTGCACCATAGTCAAATAATACTTTAGCATAGACATGATGAACGAGAAACGTACCGGTAATCACATCGGGAATCAATTCGGCTTCTTGGGCTGTCAGTACGAAGTCTCTAGCATTCTTCTTGGGTTCTTCGGTTGTCTTTGCCATGTTGTTAGGTGTTGTGTCTAGTTTTGGGCAGTTTGGTTGGATATGGCCTGCTCTCTGCTGTTGAAGCATATTTTATCATTAATCTTCTTCTACATTCTTCTTGTTTATATCCAGGTATCTTGCAGAAGTTGTAGTACACCAAACATTTTCCTTTATGCTTCCTTTTACAGAACTTACATAAAGGTGATGAAAAGGATGGACCTGCTCCATTTCTACGGTAGGAATTACCAGAACGTAGTTCTTGGGTAATCCATTAGCCTAAATCCTTTTTCTGTTTTTCTTCTCTTATGCGTATCAGTCCATCTGTCAAGGTGTTAGCAATCTCAACTGCTTTTTCAATCGTTTGTGGTCTAGCTGCCTTGACCATATCTCTGATTTCACTAACTAATCCCCAAATGTAACGAGAGATTAATACTGGTTCTGGCGAAGCCAGTAATGGTACTATTCTTGTATATTTGAAGAATTTGGTAGTAAATTCACGAGAATTTACCCCAATCATCTTAAGGTTTAGGAATTTATTAGCTATCTGTTCCTTTTCATGAGGAGGACAAAATTTTTCTTTCAATCATTTCCTTAAATTCATTCCATTCAATTGTATAAACCATGTCACTCCCTTTTGATTGAAGAATGGTATTCCACCATTCTAACGCTTCATCCTTGAAAAGGTTAGAAGTATACATTATCTTATCTTCTTCAGCACACTTACTAATTTTTAAAATTGCTTCAGTCTTCTCTAACCAGCACAAGGCTGAAATAGCTCATTCATTACCAGAAAATTCTATTGGTTTACAGGACAAGAACTCTTTATAAGAACAATCATATGCGATGGTTTTCTTTCATTTAGGAAATAGAGCTTTGACAAGAATGCCATTATCTCCACTAGTGCTGTGACTAGCTTAGTATGAGTACGTTTACTGCCTATAATAGTATTATTGTTTACAGACATAGGTTTCTTAATAGCTTCAATAATAAAGGGTATGGCATCGACTATCCCTTGGGCTACTATATGCTCTATAGCACTTTTATCCATATGATTTCCGTTATCATTATTAGCATGAACTTCTTCATTTACTTCATTCGACATCTGAATTGCAAACATTATAAGGTATTAATCAAAGAATAATTAAAAAAAATATTCAAACACATTTTATCAAAACCGTTGATCATTGTAATGTTATACACTTTATATATATTGCATCAATACAAACTATATATATGTGTTATATATATATACATATATTAGGTTTGTCTTGTCTTCAAAACTTGAGTTCTCTCTCGTCGTACTTCCAGACGAGATATTCGCCCACACTCCAGATCCTGTTTCCTGCGTATACGATTTCTTCGCCATAGTCACGAAGTTCTACTACGTTTTCGGGTTCATTGGAGGGAACATCGCAGGTACTGGTTCGTTGTATGGGTAGTAGGGATATGGATCATTTATCAAATTTTAGAATGCCCAATCGTTTCTCCACCACTGCTCCATGGCATCCGGTGCTGGCGCAGGTATTCTTGGGATATCCTCTGGGTTAAATGTAGGTATTAGTTGTGGGTTCATTTGGATTGGCTCTAGGTAAAGAAGTATTGGTTCTAGTGGTTGCTCTGGGTAAAGTGGTAGTATTTGTGGTTCAGGGTTCGCTAGTAGGTTTAAGTTTATTTCATTTTCTGCGGGTTGGAATAGGTCACAGTTTGCTAGCCTTCGGTCTAGTTCCTCTCATAGTGGTTTAATAACATGTATTTGTGCTAGAACTTCTAATAATGTTATAATGGCCTCTTGATTTTTCTTCTTTCTCCTTTTCTCTCCTTTTCCTTTATTAAACCAAACTCTTTTCTTAGGTGGGAAGGTTTCAGTTGGCTGAGCTTGGGAAATGAAAGATCCTTCCACATCTGCTTCATATCCTGATATGGCTCCGGATGGTCCTTCGTCCATCTCCGAATCAGACATATGTTGGAAAGCATTGGACACACTTTTGTCACTCGTACTTTGGACTAAGAAATCATCAAAATAACATAAAAGTCATATATATATATATATATATATATATATATTCACATAAATAACACATAAGTTATCTTATATTAATTTCCTAACATTAATGTTAAATTTAGGTATTAAAACAACACCTAAATAGCTTAAATCAGTGGCTCTTATACCACCTTCTATCACAGCCCCCGACCACACCCTGGGCGGGAGCCGTGGGGTAGTTACAGGTGGTACCGGTGTTTATTAAATTTGCAAGGGAAAATATCATTAGGATCATAGTTAGAAAATATTTCATAGTTTGTAAAACACCAAAGTTTAATATTAAACAAATGGGATAAAACCCATGTTAAAATCAAATGTTTTTATAGGGATAAACCCTAATTGATAAAACATAAATTTCTTCTTTTATTCAGGTAATAGCAGTCTTCTATTACCTTCACAATAAGTTACCTGAAACACTTTTGAAAACATTGTGAGTTCATTCATTTGATTAAAAAGACACATTGTTATAATTTACAGCATCAAGGGTTTTTACATTTGTTTATATCTATCAAACACTCAATCAGTATTTGTCACACGGTGGCAGTTTCGATGTGACAGTGGTCATATCACTCATTGACAAACTTTCGACCAATAGTGAAGATTATCAAGTAGTGTATACAAAACATCACATACCGCTAGTAATTTCAGATTACAAAAACTTAATCAGTGTAAGTATAACTGAAAATCATTTAGGGTTTTGCAATGCATTTGGTAAAAAGAAAGAATGACTCATTTTGTAGATTTAGGGTTTGAGATTAAAGCTTCTTGGTGCTAATCCCGAGTTCCTAATAAAAATACAATTCAACACATGTCAGTGCATCAACCCAACCCAACTCAAACTTTAATGATACATCACGAGATCAAAACCCCAACGTAGTTAACAAAGTATAGCCTTATTCAGGCAGCACTTTGGCATCAGTTGCTGGGTTTCAAATCGATCGAACAGGGTATCTAATCAGTGATCAGGATTAAAACACTTACAACGGGGCATAGTTTCGCAGATATAGGGGTATAATGCAAAGAAGACGGAGAACGAGAGAGCAATTGAACTTGAATTTCTACCGTAAATTTGCAGAAACTTCAGTCCCACGCTGCTGGATTTATAGGTCATCTGGGAACCTCCCGCACGTTGCGACAGGCAATGGGACACCCCCCGCTTGTCGCCTGAGACACCTATTTTGCCTAGACAGGCTTTGTCACATGTGTAGGCTTGCCACACGTCACGCTCGGGTAACACGTGTCCTGCTACTCCCCCGCGTGTCGAAGAAGATTTATGGGTATCCCTCACATGCCTCCTTAGAGTCCAGTTACTAGTTTCTTTGTTTTTCTTACTGGTTCGCGTCGTACAAGTCCGTGGTTTCGATCAAGAGTACTTATAAGGTGTTTTGGGAGTTGTTACATGATGTTAGTATCTTTAATGATGCTGTAACCAAGGATGATAATGGCGTTGTGTCTAGTAAAGATGTCAATGGAGGTGACGTATTTACCGAAGATGGTGCGGCAGATCGAGGCAGAATGAGTCAAGATTGAGAGTGGGACTTATGAAAATTGATGTTGAGAGAGAGTGATAAAATTGCATCAACAGTTTGGTTGATCTCAAACGGGTGGTCTGGACGATATCTAAAGTTTAAGAACTAAACGAGTATAATAATAATAATAATTAAATGTATTTAATTTTTATTTGAATTATCCTAACTATTAATTTTACTTAGTTTCTAATTGTTTAAGGATAAGTATAAATAAAAGTAGGAGTTCCAGTAGAAGTATAATGTTTTCGATATTTATATTCCTTAAGTCATGTATTTTATGCAATAAAAAAATAGTATAAGTAGCTGAATCTCATTCATATTCATCTCTCTAATCTCGTACCTAGATTTAACATTGTCCCCCCAACTTATCTCAGGTTCGAGTATGATATGGTTAATTGATCTGTCTGGGCAAACATGTGAGGTGAATGGGTTAAGGATTACATTATTTGACTTCCACAAATATTAAAAAAAGGGTTTTAATCTTGTGGTCGATTTTGTGTTTTTGGAACCAATTCTACCCACATATTCAAATTATATAATTTTTATCTTTTTGTCAATATAATTAGGTTATTCAAATCAAGTCAAATTGACAAGAAATCACATGCATGCTTGGCTTATACTTGTGCTTCTTGCAATCAAAGAAATTATCTTAAATCTTATACACGAGTTTTACCGGTTTGTTGCCTAAGATATATATTCAGAAAATGCCTCGAATTTTTATTTCACTGTAAGACTTTCGAAAAGATCACGAGTCATCCGTACACCATCAACACAAACCCAAACCCATCGCCACTTTGCTTAACCACATCAACACAAACCCACCATCACTTTGCTTAACCACTGTGACCAACGTCTCCCCCACCCCGTCATTGCATGTAACATCCCAAACATCGCCATCGTTTCAACCCATGCCCCCTACGATGAAGAACCTACACACCAACAACCCCCCCCCCCCCCCCCCCACACACACACACACAAAAAAATTAATTTGGCAACCACCTATAAAAACCCAACCAAATCCATACTCTTGTAAAATTTCAGTAACACACAGTTATGTGTTTTAACACAACTTTGTAACTAAATTTATAAAGTTACCCAAAAGTGGTTCACAGATTCACAAACAACCATTAGTTAAGCAAACCTAAAACGTAACGTTGATGCATTTGTCCCCTTCGCCTTCGACACCTTTGGCTCCCTAGCTCCAGAAGCTATCCGTTTGTTGACTAGGGTCCAAAAGGTTGTCCATAACAGTTGCTCGTCAACAGGGGGCAGGGGTTTGTCTTTAATAGGCTAGGGTTTGCTATTCAGAAAGGGGTAGCGGCGCAGCTTGTTGCTCGCTTACCTGCGATATTGATCTAAAGAGCACTTATTATTAATGGAAATTTTAAAGTTAAATTTAAAAAAAAAATTCAATAAACCAATTCAGAAGCAGTGAAAAATCCTTTTGGTTTCACTGCATATGGAAGTACACTGTATTTTATTTTTCTGGTTTACTATAATATATGCATTTATTGGGTTATCATTGAGAAAATAACTGTAACTTAAATCGAATACCATTTAATATATGTTTAAAAAACGCAAAGAATTAATGAAAACAGTTGGAAATAATGGTAGTATTACCTCACCTTGATAGATACGAATTTAAATTTCCTTCAATGTGCTTAAATTTTCTTATCATGTTTATCCAGTTATCCTTCCATAGGATTCACTTATTTTCCATGGCCCTCATTATTTGCACACCTTGGCAGGCTATCTACACACTTAGGGTTTACATACGCTGCGTAGAGGTCAATACGCAGCGTATAGGGTAACCCTATACGATGCGTATTGACCTCTACGCAGCGTATGTAAGGGGCAGGTACACGACCAAACAGTCAAACCTAGTACCATGTCAAATCAGTCTGGCATACGCTGCGTATTGACCAATACGCAGCGTATATTGGTAACCCTATACGTTGCGTATTGACCAATACGTAGCGTATATGTCAGACTGATTTGACACTGATACGATGTTGTCTAGGCACGTGAATAAAGTAATACGGGGAGTAGAGAGCTATACGCTGCGTATTTAAGTAAATTTGAAATTATATTTATCCATGCATCTCTGTTCACTTCGAGTTCATCTCCTCTGCTTTCTTTTTCATCTTCTTCTTCAGTAAACAATTTACACACCAAACCAATATCATTTGTTCTGTTTTTTGTTCAATCTTGTTAAAATGTCATCATTTTCGAACGAGAATTATTTCTGTAATCGCTATTCTAACGACACATGGGGAGCAAATGATGCCAATGAGGAGGAGGAGGTTGTGTCTGGAGTCCCTGTTGATCAAAAAACACAGTTGTCAGCCTTGAACAAGACTCCCACTCCACCTGTTGATGAACCAAATTACCCGGCGCATCAAGTGTATCCGGATTACGGATACGGGTATGAATCTCTGTACGTGCAACAAAGTGGATACGTTGCTTAGAATGCACCTGTTGATGAACCATATTACCCGACGCAGCAATCGTATCCGGGTTACGGGGTATACATGGGTGAAGGTGGATACGGATATTACAGTGGATACGGGGGTGAAGGTGGATACAGGGGTGAAGGTGGATACGGGGGTAAAGGTGGATACAGTGAATACGATAGATATGGGGGTGAAGGTGGTTACAGTGGATACGGTAGTGAAGGTAGATACAGTGGATACGATAGATCTGGGGGTGAAGGTGGATACGGAGGCTACGGTGGATACGAAGAACATGGTGGATATGGTTATGAGCCCCGTAAGACATCACTTTATGAACCATCTACCCCGGGCAATCCGTTTCAAATAAATGAGGTATCACATTAAAAGAATTATTATTATTATTATTGTTAAAAATATTATAATTATAATTATTATTATTATTGTTATAAATTAAATAATAAAAAAATATAATTTAACGACGATCTTAGTTTTGACGCTCATAAGGCGCGTACGGGCCTAACGAGCGTCGAAACTAAGTTCGTCATTAAAAATTTTTTTTATTATTTATTCGAAGTCGAACCGTAAGGCGCGTAGGGCCCTAACGAGCGTCGACAGAAAACTGTTTTTTTTTAAATAGAAAATATTTTTTTTAACCTTAAATTGTTTTTTTTTAACAGAAAACTGCTTGTTTAAACAGAATTTTTTTTAACATAATTTTTTTAAACAGATTTATTTTTTTAAACAGAATTTTTTTAATTATTTAGTCGAAGTCGAACCGTAAGGCGCGTAGGTCCCTAACGAGCATCGAAACTAAGATCGTTGTTAAAATATAAAACTTCGATCTTAGTTTCGACGCTCGTTAGGGACCTACGCGCCTTACGGTTCGACTTCGACTAAATAATAAAAAATATATATATATTTTAACGACGAACTTAGTTTCGATGCTCGTTAGGCCCGTACGCGCCTTACGGACTGTAACGCCCCAAAATCTGAATGTTAATATTTGTCGGATGTTCCTTTATGACACGTCATGAAATAAATAACTAGGCTATTTAACCTAGTTAAGGGTATGGTCAAAAGTATTAAGTGATGAAAGGTAGTGTCAGTTATGTTTTAAAGGAAAACCCGAGGGGCTAAAGTGGAACAAATGAAAGTTGTTTACTAATTAAAAGATCAACACACACACACACAAACACACATACGTGTGTGTTCGTGAAGCTTCAGGAGCTCTCAAGAGCTCCAAACCCTAAACATGAAAGATCATCCAAATTGAAAGGCTAAATGATGCTTAAATCCATAACCGAGCATGGATTAATGATCACCAACACGAGGAGATCATAAGGTATGTTTTAAATCTAAGATTGGTGATCATGGGTGAAGTGGGTTATGCTCTAATCCGTGAGATAATATGAAATTGATTATGTATAAGGGTTAGAAACATCATATAGAACATGGGTTATGTAAGGTTTGTGTTAATTTGAAGTTTAGATGTGAAACCCGTTTGTTATGGTGAGGATGATGACTTGAATCACCATTTATGTTTAATTCTTGTTGAAAGAATGATGTATTATGTGGGTATGATGAATTATTGTTAGATGAAAGTATAGGAATATGATGATGTTATGTTTAATGTTCATTTGGTATGATACATGATGATTAGTAGTTGGTTTTGATGGGTTATGTATGAGTTTAGAAGAATTGTGCATGAAATAGTTGTACGTTATGCTTAAAAGGTAGTACTCACACCAAGAGTATGATAAGACGTATATAGTGTCGTCCGTATAGTCTATTATGATATTACGAGTATATGATGATAAGTAGGAAAGTTAAATTAATGAACTGTTGACTTTCAGAAAGTCAACTATGCATATGAAGTACGATGTGACTAGTTGTCGTAAAGGTAGGATTATAGGAAGTGGTATGGTACCTGTTATGTCGATATGTGTTAAATGGAATGACATGATGAATTACATGCGTTAACGGGATATGAATTTGGTTGTATGTTTTATGTTAGCTAGAACCGACTAATGAAAGTCAAATGTGAAACATGTGATTGATATGGTCGTGAGCATGTACAATGATGTAAGCTAACGAGAATGCGATGTGGGTGATATGAAAGTATAGGAATCATATCAAGGCGGACTCAAGCATGAATGACTAACGGGTCAAGAGAAGGCAAGGAAGCGAATAGGAACGCGGATGCATAAGGTAAGTGATTTCCGTAATCACTTCTTAGTACGATTAAGTAATATACTGTTTAAATTAATTAAACATGATGTTTGAGGTCAAATATGTGTTGAAGTCCTTTGTCATGAATGATTGAGTTAAAGTTGACCAAAATGCCCTTGATGGGTATTTTGGGCAAACGATCTTAAGAAGTGGTTTAGAAACAAGTTGTTCGATCAATGTAATGTTTTAGACAAGTATGGAAGTGTGAAGTATGATCTTTGTAAGTCATAGACCTTAAAATGTGTAAATACCCTTAACGGGTCAAAATAGGCTTATGAGCGATAATGTGTTAAGAGGATGCAAGACATCCACAACTTTAGTATTATATGATAAACGTCATTGATATTATTAGGATTATAAGAGCTTATGGTGAAACCAACAAGTTATGTTGATGAATGCATGAATGGGTCGATTGAATCACAAATGAATAGTAAGACGATAGCGTGTAAGCTAAGAATTTCCGTAATCCGGATGTGGGATTTTAAGTTCATATGATAGAATGTGAATTTACAAGCATGTAGGAAGAAACGGGAGGTTAAACGGGTAAACGGTTCAAAAGTTACGCGCGTTTTAGTGCGTACGGACGACGAAACGAATCTGCAGAAAACTGCAAAAACTAGAGGGCGTCGCCGACGGGTAGGGGACCCGTCGCCGACGGGCAAGGGAAAACCAGTTTTCCTCCGACGGGTTAACTACCTGTCTACGGGTGTTTCTGGCTACGGGCAAATGCAAGGCCCGTCGCCGACGACCCTAGGGGCCGTCGCCGACGGCCTCCCAAGGTCTCAAAAGCTGAAATCTTGTTTCTAAGTTGATTTATGTATCGTAGGCTTCGGTTTGTTATCCGTGGACTACGGCGGACCTTCCAAACATGATTTTGATGGTTCCTTAGATGTTTATGGGTTATAAAGCTAAGTCTAAGACCCATGTAAATAATGTATGATTATGTAGGAGGTACACATGATCTAATACGTGTTCGTTAAGGTATGTACGTATGTAGATATGTATGTATGTATGTATAAAGATATGTACGAGTGTATGCATGTATGTAACGATGTAGGAAGGGTATGTACGTATGTAGATGTGTATGTACGTATGTATAAGAATATGTATGAGTGTACGCATGTATGTAAAGATGTAGTAGAGGTATGTACGTATGTATATGTGTATGTATGTATGTATAAAGATATGTATGAGTGTATGCATGTATGTAAAGATGTAGGAAAGGTATGTACGTATGTAGTTGTGTATGTATGTATGTGTAAAGACATGTATGAGTGTATGCATGTATGTAAAGTTGTAGGAAAGATATGTATCTATGTAGATGTGAATGTATGTTTGAAAATAAGAACGCAAGTATGCATAATTTAGACACGTTGAGTGTTAACGTTATTAACGATGTACCTTGAGAATGAAAAGCAATGCAGGTACATTACTGAAGCCTCACCAGGAAATGGATACGCAGATGAAATGCTGAAAGTTTGATAAATGATGATATGTGAAGTGTACGTGAATAAATCTTGTTTATATAATGTGTGCTAATGTATGAATGAATGTGGTGAGTGCAGGTTGTACGAATCACGGATTAACCTCACAAGGAGTAGTGATCGAAGACCGAGTCACAAGACGGATTGTACGGGAATGGTTACTTATGTAATTTAGTAATGATAAGTTATGTTTTTATATTTAAAATGGACCTTCAAGTAAGTCAAAACGTTTGTAAAGGAAGAAAATTTTATGGCATGAATTTCCGCTGCGACTTTTTGTCTAATACGAATTAGGGTCTTACAAGTTGGTATCAGAGCCCTGGTTTGAGAGACTCAAGTACAAGAAAGTAAGTACTTGAACTCAAACTTGTGTGCTCGTATGATAAGGAACCCGTACAATCTAAGACTCGATCAAGATCCAAAGGTAGAAGCGAATGTAAGTATGTACTTATGTATACGTATAAAGAAACTGATGGTTTTGTATGTGCAAGGTAAGCATAAGTGTTGGAAGAGGATGATCCGTGAATGCGGTCTAGGATGAATACTAAGGCAGGCAAAGAGGTAATAAGATAAGTAGGCAAATGAGCTTAGGTACGTAAATTTAATATGTGGATATATGTAATGGTAAACTCATTAAGGGAAGGAAAGTTTTGAATAAAAGATAAGGATTGTATGTAATGAAGTACTGAAAGTGATACACGCGCCGAAACCTAAGTCTACGGACATAAGGTGGCAATTACATGAAGGCACGAAACTACTATGTGTATTGTGTACCTGGCCAGTACACGAGAAACGTACGACGTTCGTGAGATCATGATAATTGTTACAGGTATGTCCGGTAGAGTTGGGTAGCAGGCGGGCGTGTGGGTGAAATGGGAAGTAAGACTCTCGGGAAAATGAGAGTACTATGTAAGGATGAAAAACATGCATGTTAAGAATGAAAAATGTTGAATCCGTAAGAAAGCGCGGATCAACAAGGTATGAATGAAATGTTTGAATCCGCGAGACGGATTCAAGGGATGAAATGTATGAATGAAATGATTGAATCCGCGAGACGGATTCAAGGAAGGAAAGGTATGAATGAAATGTTTGAATCCGCGAGACGGATTCAAGGATGAAAGGCATGAATGATATGTTTGAATCCGTGAGATGGATTCAAGGTATGAAAGGCATGAATGGAATGATTGAACCCGCGAGGTGTTAGATGTGTTAGTAATCGACTCATGGGAGTCATAATGTAGGGCGGGCTACGACCCGGGAAATAAGTTAAGTATGAATAGGAAGGGTAAGTTTGGTCATGAGTACCGGAATAATGTAATGAATGTGTTTGCAAGTAAGCATGAATGGAAAGAAGTACGAATGTGTACCTCGATGCATCTCTGTTAAGTAAGAAATGTCAGTTGGACTTGAAAGGCCAAACCGCAAGGGTGACGAAATAAGTAACTAGAGTAAAAGAATTGTACGTAAGGAATGAAGTATGGAATGTGTTATAGCATGTACGTAGGAAGTTGTAGAAGAATTATGGGTGCGTAATCACCTAGTAAAATAAATGTTTGAATGAAATGTGCACGAGCGGAAGCTCGTTATAAGGATGAATGAACCATGGCCGGGTACGATTAGTACTCGAGAAGAGACGGATCGATCTGGCTTACGGATCGTTGAGTTATGAAATGAAACCGAGGTCAGTGAAATGTTCAACTTATGCTGAATGTGTACGAATCAGAAGATTGGAAATCAACCTATGAAGTGAAGGATAGGATAGGTATGGTAAGGTATGTGATGTTTGACTTTTAACAGTCAACCTAAGAAGAAAATGGTAAATCCTAAAAGTTTTGAGTGAAAATTTCGGGTAATGATTAAATTCTCGTAAGATGAACTGCATGATACACTTACGTATGTAAATTAAATAATGCACGAAGTGAGAGTAATTGTAAGGTGAAATGAAAAAGATGGTTGGAAAGTAACGTAAAGGTATGCATGGTACAAGTAATTGTAGAAAACGTAGAAGGATGATCACGTTAGAGTTAAGTACATAGGCGTGTGTGATTACAAGTCAAAGAAGTATGTATATTGAACCGTGGTTGTCAGGTCAAGGAAATGAAAATGATATGCGAAATTATGATAAGGAAGGTATGGAATTGTTAGGGAGAAGTCAATGATATGAATAATGAAATAAACATGAAAGAAACATTAATAAGAATGTTCTTGAAATTGGATGATAGTCATTGTGATGAGCTCGTGGTTGTGTCGAGTGGATGTAGAGAAGAAATAATTAGTGTTAAATAAAGGTAAGAAAGGTTTCGGGGACGAAACCTCAATTAAGGGTGGTAGACTTGTAACGCCCCAAAATCTGAATGTTAATATTTGTCGGATGTTCCTTTATGACACGTCATGAAATAAATAACTAGGCTATTTAACCTAGTTAAGGGTATGGTCAAAAGTATTAAGTGATGAAAGGTAGTGTCAGTTATGTTTTAAAGGAAAACCCGAGGGGCTAAAGTGGAACAAATGAAAGTTGTTTACTAATTAAAAGATCAACACACACACACACAAACACACATACGTGTGTGTTCGTGAAGCTTCAGGAGCTCTCAAGAGCTCCAAACCCTAAACATGAAAGATCATCCAAATTGAAAGGCTAAATGATGCTTAAATCCATAACCGAGCATGGATTAATGATCACCAACACGAGGAGATCATAAGGTATGTTTTAAATCTAAGATTGGTGATCATGGGTGAAGTGGGTTATGCTCTAATCCGTGAGATAATATGAAATTGATTATGTATAAGGGTTAGAAACATCATATAGAACATGGGTTATGTAAGGTTTGTGTTAATTTGAAGTTTAGATGTGAAACCCGTTTGTTATGGTGAGGATGATGACTTGAATCACCATTTATGTTTAATTCTTGTTGAAAGAATGATGTATTATGTGGGTATGATGAATTATTGTTAGATGAAAGTATAGGAATATGATGATGTTATGTTTAATGTTCATTTGGTATGATACATGATGATTAGTAGTTGGTTTTGATGGGTTATGTATGAGTTTAGAAGAATTGTGCATGAAATAGTTGTACGTTATGCTTAAAAGGTAGTACTCACACCAAGAGTATGATAAGACGTATATAGTGTCGTCCGTATAGTCTATTATGATATTACGAGTATATGATGATAAGTAGGAAAGTTAAATTAATGAACTGTTGACTTTCAGAAAGTCAACTATGCATATGAAGTACGATGTGACTAGTTGTCGTAAAGGTAGGATTATAGGAAGTGGTATGGTACCTGTTATGTCGATATGTGTTAAATGGAATGACATGATGAATTACATGCGTTAACGGGATATGAATTTGGTTGTATGTTTTATGTTAGCTAGAACCGACTAATGAAAGTCAAATGTGAAACATGTGATTGATATGGTCGTGAGCATGTACAATGATGTAAGCTAACGAGAATGCGATGTGGGTGATATGAAAGTATAGGAATCATATCAAGGCGGACTCAAGCATGAATGACTAACGGGTCAAGAGAAGGCAAGGAAGCGAATAGGAACGCGGATGCATAAGGTAAGTGATTTCCGTAATCACTTCTTAGTACGATTAAGTAATATACTGTTTAAATTAATTAAACATGATGTTTGAGGTCAAATATGTGTTGAAGTCCTTTGTCATGAATGATTGAGTTAAAGTTGACCAAAATGCCCTTGATGGGTATTTTGGGCAAACGATCTTAAGAAGTGGTTTAGAAACAAGTTGTTCGATCAATGTAATGTTTTAGACAAGTATGGAAGTGTGAAGTATGATCTTTGTAAGTCATAGACCTTAAAATGTGTAAATACCCTTAACGGGTCAAAATAGGCTTATGAGCGATAATGTGTTAAGAGGATGCAAGACATCCACAACTTTAGTATTATATGATAAATGTCATTGATATTATTAGGATTATAAGAGCTTATGGTGAAACCAACAAGTTATGTTGATGAATGCATGAATGGGTCGATTGAATCACAAATGAATAGTAAGACGATAGCGTGTAAGCTAAGAATTTCCGTAATCCGGATGTGGGATTTTAAGTTCATATGATAGAATGTGAATTTACAAGCATGTAGGAAGAAACGGGAGGTTAAACGGGTAAACGGTTCAAAAGTTACGCGCGTTTTAGTGCGTACGGACGACGAAACGAATCTGCAGAAAACTGCAAAAACTAGAGGGCGTCGCCGACGGGTAGGGGACCCGTCGCCGACGGGCAAGGGAAAACCAGTTTTCCTCCGACGGGTTAACTACCTGTCTACGGGTGTTTCTGGCTACGGGCAAATGCAAGGCCCGTCGCCGACGTCCCTAGGGGCCGTCGCCGACGGCCTCCCAAGGTCTCAAAAGCTGAAATCTTGTTTCTAAGTTGATTTATGTATCGTAGGCTTCGGTTTGTTATCCGTGGACTACGGCGGACCTTCCAAACATGATTTTGATGGTTCCTTAGATGTTTATGGGTTATAAAGCTAAGTCTAAGACCCATGTAAATAATGTATGATTATGTAGGAGGTACACGTGATCTAATACGTGTTCGTTAAGGTATGTACGTATGTAGATATGTATGTATGTATGTATAAAGATATGTACGAGTGTATGCATGTATGTAACGATGTAGGAAGGGTATGTACGTATGTAGATGTGTATGTACGTATGTATAAGAATATGTATGAGTGTACGCATGTATGTAAAGATGTAGTAGAGGTATGTACGTATGTAGATGTGTATGTATGTATGTATAAAGATATGTATGAGTGTATGCATGTATGTAAAGACGTAGGAAAGGTATGTACGTATGTAGTTGTGTATGTATGTATGTGTAAAGACATGTATGAGTGTATGCATGTATGTAAAGTTGTAGGAAAGATATGTATCTATGTAGATGTGAATGTATGTTTGAAAATAAGAACGCAAGTATGCATAATTTAGACACGTTGAGTGTTAACGTTATTAACGGTGTACCTTGAGAATGAAAAGCAATGCAGGTACATTACTGAAGCCTCACCAGGAAATGGATACGCAGATGAAATGCTGAAAGTTTGATAAATGATGATATGTGAAGTGTACGTGAATAAATCTTGTTTATATAATGTGTGCTAATGTATGAATGAATGTGGTGAGTGCAGGTTGTACGAACCACGGATTAACCTCACAAGGAGTAGTGATCGAAGACCGAGTCACAAGACGGATTGTACGGGAATGGTTACTTATGTAATTTAGTAATGATAAGTTATGTTTTTATATTTAAAATGGACCTTCAAGTAAGTCAAAATGTTTGTAAAGGAAGAAAATTTTATGGCAGAATTTCCGCTGCGACTTTTTGTCTAATACGAATTAGGGTCTTACAAGTACGACGTAGACTAAATAATTTTTTATTATTTAGTCTACGTCGTCCGTAAGGCGCGTACGGGCCTAACGAGCGTCGAAACTAAGTTCGTCGTTAAAATATATATATTTTTGTTATTTAGTCGAAGTCGAACCGTAAGGCATGTAGGTCTCTAACGAGCGTCGAAACTAAGATCGTCGTTTCATATTTTAACGACGAACTTAGTTTCGACGCTCGTTAGGCCCGTACGCGCCTTACGGACGACGTAGACTAAATAATAAAAAAATATAATTTAACGACGATCTTAGTCGATGTCGTCTGATTAATATGTACTGACTGGTTTCCTTTTGTGCAGGTATTTGCTTAAAATGATTTCCACTTCGATCACTGCTCGAAACAAAAGCCGGGAGTGGTGCACCAGTGGTGATTTATTTTTCTTATATTGCCTCTTATACAAGAGGCCGTGCGCTCTCGCCTACGGGTTGGCGCAATACTTCGCCTCCGCGCATCATCGACAAGAGCGTGGACAGTTATTCGGTGGCGCCTACGTGACTAGGATAGCCATTTCGTTGCGCTATCATCCGGAGATTGACCGCGCCCATGTAGGCCCGCCGGCACAGCCGAAGTGGATGGGGAAGAACGTTTTATCCGGAATGCACGTTACCAAAGGCTTCCCAGACGGGAAGCGGTTTAAGAACCCGAACGGCACGCAATACCAGCTTGAACAGCTGCCGGCACAGTTCCCTCCGGTATATCCCCTTGCCGATCCAGAGGTGCCGGAGCCGCATGAGCCGGCCGTCGTCATTCCGCAGCCACCACCGCCGCGTGGACCACCCGGGGCGCCTCAGTTCCCACGCCATGTTTGGCCCGGTCCTGGCCCATCACATCAGCGGCAGCTTCGGTTAGCTGAAAGAAACAATTATCTGTTGGAGTGGGTGGCTGTGGCGCTGCAGCAGCAGCGACAGCATGACGGGTTACCTCCACTGCCTTTCATTACGGATGCGGAATGGGATCAGCATCAGCAGCAGCAGGAGCAGTGGTTTAAGAACCCGAACGGCACGCAATACCAGCTTGAACAGCTGTCGGCACAGTTCCCTCCGGTATATCCCCTTGCCGATCCAGAGGTGCTGGAGCCGCATGAGCCGGCCGTCGTCATTCCGCAGCCACCACCGCCGCGTGGACCACCCGGGGCGCCTCAGTTCCCACGCCATGTTTGGCCCGGTCCTGACCCATCACATCAGCGGCAGCTTCGGTTAGCTGAAAGAAACAATTATCTGTTGGAGTGGGTGGCTGTGGCGCTGCAGCAGCAGCGACAGCATGATGGGTTACCTCCACTGCCTTTCATTACGGATGCGGAATGGGAGCAGCATCAGCAGCAGCAGGAGCAGCAGCAGGAGCAGCAGCAGTAGTATTTTATCATTTTATCATTTTGTTATGTATGCACAAACTTTTCTTGTATATATCAAACTCTTGTATATTCTGAAAGTTTATATATATACTATGGTGTACATATAAAATTATGGCAGGTTATATAAAATTCTGGCAGGTTATATAAAATTCTGACAGGTTATATAAAATTCTGGAAGTTAAACATGTTCTGTTGTGAATAAAAAAATTGAGGAAGGTTATATACGCTGCGTATTGACCTATACGCAGCGTATATAAACCCGGCATACGCTGCATATAGGTCAATACGCAGCGTATAACATAACTAGTGTATATAAGGAATTAAGTTTCATATTCTAACAGCTCATAGTAGGCGGATAAACTGGTTAAGGCGTTGCGGTTCTAAACGATAGGTCACGATTTCGATCCTTGCAAAGGCCGGTTCTTTAAAGAAGACCCCCTTTTTACCGATTTTTGATATATTTACACTTTGGCCCCTGAAGTTTCAGTTTTTAAAAAAATGATCCCTGAAGTTTCGAAAATTGACACAAATGGTCCCTGAAGTTTCGTAAATTTACAAAAATGGCCCCTAATGTTTTGAAAATTTACAAAAACGGTCCCTGTACTGTTCAGTTAAGTATGCTAACTGAGTTAGTGTTTAAAGAAGAAATCTTTATATGAAAGTTAACCTGGCTAAACCATTCAGTTAAAATAGTTCCAATAATGACCATATTAGTCCCTGAAGTATGAGTTTCATAAAATGACCAAATAGGTCAATACGCAGCGTATATTTTTTGATCGGCGGGTAACAATTACATAACCATACTTCTTTCCCGTTTCTTGTACCCAATTCTTCAAATCAGTTAGAGACATGAAACGCTAAAAAAAAGTTACATTAATAATAATAATTATAATTATATGTATATAAACTTAGAAAAAATTTGACACTTCAAACCTACCAAAATGACCCTAAATTTGCAGCTATTTTATATACGCTGCGTATTGACCTATACGCAGCGTATATAAACCTGGCAAAAACTTGACACTTCCAATCTACCAAAATGACCCCAAATTTGCAGCTGTTTATATACGCTGCGTATTGACCTATACGCATCGTATATAAACCTGGCAAAATTTGACACTTCAAACCTACCAAACTGACCCCAAATTTGCAGTTCTTTTATGTACGCTACGTATTGACCAATACGCAGCGTATATACACCTTGTTTTCTGGGCAATGATTGGTTATCAGGCACTGATATCTAGGGTTTATCTACGCTGCGTATAGATCAATACGCAGCGTATAGGGTTAACCCTATACGCTACGTATTGACCAATACGCAGCGTAGATAAACCCTAATTTTGCTAGGGTTTGGTATGCCAATAGGCACTTTAGTGTGCCAATACGCACACTCTTTTCCATAGGATTCGAATCAAGGGAAAACCCCGACAAGTTGTCTAAACTTAGAGAACTCGGTCTTCTTGTATGAGTTTTGCCCCCGTTTTTCCACACCTCTAGATTAATATGTTCAAAATAGTTGTAAAAAATCGAAGTGGGTTTTTCAGCTACTTACATCTACTGTAAAAGCTGATGACGGTTGCTGTAAATAAAAACACTAAGGTTTTTTTTTTTTTTTTTTTGAAAAGCTAATTTTTTAGGATTTTTGGTAAAACAATTTTTTGAAAAAACCTTTCATAAGCCCAAATTCTCTAATTTTTGATAACTTATGAGTTTTCATTTTACCCTAGCCTTCCTTTCATATAAATTATATATACATAAAGATTCCAAATTAAAGAAAACTAGGTGATGCCACGCCCGCGTTGCGGGTCGATGACCGAATAATTCTCAACCAATAAAAAAACAGTACTATAGTTTTGCTAGAAAGAAAAAGTAAAAAGAGTGTTAGGCAGCTCCTTAAAACGATTTTTAGCCGGGGGCAAAGCCATATTTATATTTTTACTTGGGGGAAAAATCAATTTTTTTTCTCGAGGGTAAAATCATAATTTTTAGCTAGGGGAAAACCATATTTTTATTTTGCACTGGTGGCACAAACCTAATTTTGAATTGGGGTTGATATCGTAATTTTGAAACGATGGGAAAATCGTAAATTTTAGCTGGGAGGAAAAGCATAATTTTATTTTGAACTGGGGGCAAATACGTAATTTTAAACTAAGGCAAAACCGTAATTTTAAAGTGGATATTAAATAATAAACTGGTGTAAAATCGTAATTTTGAGCCGGGGAAAAACAAAATTTTATTTTGAACTGGGGCGAAAACGTAATTTAGGCTGAGGGTAAAAGCGTAATTTTTTGACTGAGGGCGAAATCGTATTTTTTAGCTCGGGGCAAAAGGGTAAATGTATTTTGAAGTTGGGGCAAAACCGTATTTTTTAACTGAGGGCAAAAACGTAATTTAAAGTGGGTATAAAATAATAAATCGCTTGATCCAATGGGTATTACCCGCCGCCGATTTGAATTAATGGTAAAGAAACACTATTCCAAGGCGAAAACGTAATTTTAAAATGTGTATAAAATAATAAACTGGTTGGTCCAATGGATAAGTGCCAGCCGCCCATTTGAACCAATGGCAGGGAGATACTATTCCTCGCCATGTTCTTTGTACATGTTGAAAATGCTTCTACTATTCAGTTGCTTCTATTGTTTCTTTCCTTCAATTATTAATATATAGGATAATTATACTGGTACTCCTTATATTAACTGAAAGGGAAAACAGAAAAAATAAAATGGTGATATATCCAAAAGGACATTGAAAACCATAATTAAGAATAGCGGTATTGGTTTCGAAAATGCTGATATTGTTACCGATTTTGTTTGTTTGGAATCGATTTGTTTTGTCATGGTTTTAATATGCTACTGACACTTGTATAGCTTAAGATGCCCAAAAATACTTTGTTTTAAATAAAACTTTGATACCTGTAGGGCCGTTTAACCCTTTTTGAGGTCTAAGGCGAAATAAAATCTTGGGGCCTTTTTTTCCTTCTTTGGTTATTATAAACGATACTCCTTTATCGGTGTTTGAAACCAAGCAAAAATCTAACAGAGTTACAATAGAGAGATGTTTGCTTTTATAGAGAATCAAACAAATCTAAACAATAAGTTTGCAATAATATTAATCGTCAGCATATTAATTTTCTTTTAGTGGGGGCCCTTATTATTTGGAGGTCCTAGGCCCAAGCCTGGGTTAATTGTACTATAGATTCGAGCTTGGATACTGATTATATGGAAACCAGATGTTCGGTCGTAATCAGTTCGGCTCATCACAGTAGTAGCACTCGTATAACTTACGTTTCAAAAAATATACTTTATTTTGAATTCAACTCTATTTTTAACAAAATAAATACCACGCCTATTAAATAAAATTATAAAAAGTTAAGGAACACGAGTTAATGGAAAAAGATCAGATCAAATAAAAAAAAAACCCTAACATAAAGGGGTGGCACCACAACCCTACATACGCTAACCTCCACTAATCATGCATTGTCACGTCACTCACTCCATCCACTACTCTAAGCTACCTAATTTGAAGGCACATACCACTATCCTAAACTACAATCTTCCTTTTTTTATTTAAAAATAAGGTAACCGTTTTAATTTAAGATATATAAAACATTTTAAATAAAAATAATTTAAACATTAGACTATAATTTCATTAAAATTAATTAAAACATACATAAAATTAAACTAAAAACGATAAAAATTACGATTAGTGAAATAAAAATTAGAACAAGCATCTCTTTTGGTTTCTCAATAACATCACACCCATATCTCGAGGCAATTCTCATTTTCGTTGTAGAATTACTTGCAACATTGTACCCCAAACTTCGTTGTGTAGTTTCGTAACCGTGGCCAAGTCGTAGTGAAATTGTTGATTCTTCTAAAACTTGTGTTGTTCATCCAAACGCTATAGCTTTTTGACCTTATTCCATTTATATTTACACAAACTTTTGAAGCGTGTCTTGCTACATATTTCTATACGCACCCAATTCGCCAAGCAAGAAGCTTTACTTGATGACTCGACCGATTTCTTATCTTTCCGATTTAGTCTTTTGGGTGCGTTACATTCGTTGAGATTCCGATGACTTTCGTCTCTTGGGGTAACGACTATCCGATGCTTCAGCCATGGTCGGTACTTTTGCCCATTTTGAATGCTTTCGAACAATCTCCCATGTCACACCCCAACTGATGGCAGTAACATCGGAGTGACACGAAAACGAGATTGTTCGAGACTTCATAACACTATTTGCGACAATATTTAAATAAAACTGATTTTATTTCATTTTATAACAACATTGTCAAGTTACAATACAAGGAAATTCAAATATTAACATTGTTTCAAATACAACAATAAGGCAATAATCAAAATACAACATCGTTTCAAAATGATATAACAACAAAATCTAAATTAAAGTGGGTATCTAAAGCATCCTCGCTAAACCCATTTTAATATCATCATCATCATCATCCTGCAAATATAATGTATATATGTGTGGCCGCTCGGGGGGGGGGGGGGGGCAAAAGTGAAATGATACTAACTTTAACATTATTTTACTAATCTCGCAGTGGCGGACCCAGGATTTTTTTCCTGGGGGTGCGGAATTTTTTTAAAGATTTTAGACCCCTGGCTATATAAAAAAATCGGTTCATAGCGGGTCGGATCGGGCCGAGTCATGTAAAACAAGTAAAAACAAACAAACAAAGTTTAATGGCGGGTCGAATCAGATCGGGTCGGGTCGGGTCCATTTCAATTCTCAAACAATCAAACGGTAGTTCCTAACTTCCTATCACATTAACAAACAAAAAACATTAAAGTTCAAACCATCTCTACTTTTATTTCTCTTAATAATTCAATAAAAGAACAAAAAAACTTTTAATTAGAATAATCCGGCGAAAAAAAGTGGTTCAACCCATTTCCTCTTGAGAAATCGCGGCATAACTTCCCTACTCATTGTTCATTCCTAATCCTATCACATACAAAATAAACAAGGATCTTCAACTGTTCAACCATAGCCCATGTTCCGTAATTTTCAATTTAAAATTTTGAATTTCAAGCCCTAGTAATTATTATTTGCCAAACAACAATCATATAACCAACAAATATGTTTGCCAAGTGAGGCAGAGGGAGGGCGGGAGTCGCTGGCAAGTGACAGCGATTTGGGTTTTTTTTTAATTACATGGACTGGTTTGTTTAACAAAACTAGTAGTTGTGTTGGGCATGAACGGGTATTAAGTTATTGGCCTTGATGGATTGAATTTAAGTTTTATTAAAGGGGATTAGTAGGCTAACTTGTTTACATAATTTGATCGGGTTTCAATCCGTGTTCACAATTTTTTTTACATAAATTCCTAACATTATTTTCTAAGAGGTGCGGTCGGAATTTTTCAAGGGGTGCGGACGAAAATTTCCAGGTGCGGTCTGGATTTTTCGCGAAAAATACCACTAAATTTTTTTTTCAAGGGGTGCGGCCGCCCACCCACCCCATAACTTGGGTCCGCCCCTGTAATCTCGTGAAAATAACGTTAAAAGCGGTGGGATGGTTAATCATGCATCATGTGGTGATGTTGCTAGCTGAATGACACGGGGGTACATGCACCAATCAGTCTCAGTCTCTATCCCGATTGTCTGAGTGTTATGTGTCTTAGATCCAAGGCTTGATACAAAACTACAATCGAGCCGTGGCTCTCACTGGAAGCAGCCTCTCTATTCTTACAGGGTAGAGGTAAGGCTGTCTACATCTACCCTCCTCAGACCCTACCATAGCTTTGCTATTGGTGGGATTTACTGAGTATGATGATGATGATCCTGCAAATATGTTTAAAATACATGGTTCAATACAAAATCATTGGCGAGTATACAAGTTTAATACATAGCATACGTATAGAAAATTTAAACAAATCCACATGGCAAACTATGTTTTCAAGATTAACGTAAAACTGGCATGTGAATATACAAGTCAACCGAAAGATTACCGCAATGTTTAAAGACTTAACATGACCTCAAGAAAACGAGCGGTGCGTTACTCCTATAGCGCTATACATGTTAAGGGTATGCCCGTACGAAGTTAATGACAAGTTTATCACAAAACGATCACCGTCAACGCCACAACCACCGCCACTCGCCGCTGCCACCACCCACCACCGCCACCTATAACCACCCACAATCACAAGCATTAGCTGCGAGTCGCCGCTATTGCGTAAATTCTTTGTAGTGTGGTAATATTGTGCGTGTTCAAACTTTTCAGGTCGGAATGATTTGAAACACTTTTTTGGTAATAACGTTTAGAACTTTTGTTAATGTATCAGTTTGTATAATAATTAAAATGATTGACGAGACTTGATGTTTGCATAGAATTGTAAATGATGATTGTTTCGGGCTGCTTTTGCTAATTTTGTAAAATGATACACGTGACTGCGTGAATGACCGATGAACACGATTGTGTAATTACTAAAGGCTTTTTTTTTTAGGGGAAAGATTGCAAATGTGTTCATTTTACAATAATATATTTGTGGAACCTACTTGCCAAAATTTTACTCAACTTAAATTTCTTATAGTGGTGTTCTTCGGTCCGTACATGAAGGCCGAAAATATCAGTTGAAGCTATTTTGTAACGAAGATTACCCGGAGAAGCCGTTTTCATTCTCGGGTCAACATGACTTTTGTCCAGTGGCGGATCCGGGATTTTTATCCACTGGGTTCACTTTTTTAGGTTCTCGAATTTCGGTCGACTCGATGTTAGAATTTTCGGGTTGGGTCGGGCAGCTTTATCACCTTTTTTCTATGAAGATTCGTAGTATTCCTATCCCAAAAAACCTAAGGATGCGTTGTGCCAGATTTATTGTTTGTTAACATGTTAACCGAGCAACAGACAAACAACACAAGCAGAGTACAAAACACGTTCGACTTTCGGATGACTGATGCCTGCTACTAACCCTAATTTCTCAAATCATTATAATTATTAATTATTACCAATCATTAGTTCAAATAAGCACACACCCTCATAAACATATCAAATTCAGTAACTTTAGTTCCACTTTAATTAAACTAGGTTTAACCCCCCGCCGCGTTGCGGCCGGGGCTTACAAAGCAAGAACAATAGAAGAATGCTCGGCGTTCGGTTTCACATAAGTTAGAAGCCAATTGTTTGTTACATTCCGCTTACTGGTTGTGCAATCGAGGAAGAGAACCACCATCGATCATTAACCAAAAGGTTAGAAATCAACTTATGAAACTGATAGACGGTGGCAAGATCTGCATCATTATCGGCCTCATACCTTACCAACAACAACCTGAGATATTGAAGAAGAATGATTCAAAACTTGGTTCATCTATCTTACAATATTTATTGTTTAATCTCTAAATACCAACAGATCTTACAAATATATTATAAGCAAGTGCAAATTAATACTGTAATACCCTAACACGTTTAACCTTAAAACGACGCAGCGGAATTTCGAGTCTGAAAATTTCTTTCATGACATACATCTTGACATTCTAAAAATTCATTTTATAATATAAGAACATAACTTATCGACACTAAATTACATATTTAAACATTCCCGTACAATCCGTCTTGTGACTCGATCTTCGATCTCTACTCCTTAGTAATCCTCATGGCTTGTACTACCTGCGCTCACCACATAAAATTCATAACGTTAGTACGTATCATAAGCATACAAGATTTGTACACGATTACTTTTCATTTCATTAACTCTTTACATCCCGGCTTTCCCTCTGATCATACGATCCGTAGTGAGACTTCCTTGGTATTCCTACGTTACACTTCATCACCAGGCACGATGTTATTATCGTTAGTATTCAATTTCATTGAATGCATGCGTACATACTTTCATACAACCTATACATACACTTACGATCACACATAGCAACATACATACCTATGTACCTACATACATACGTACGTGCATACCTAAATACATCCATTCATACATACATACATACATACATACTTACATGCCTACATACATACATACCTCCATACATACATACATACAAACATACATACATACTTACATACATACGTACATACTTATTCCATACCTTCTCACAACTTACATACGTGCATACCTTCGTACATACTCACTTGACTACATATACATACTATCTACATACACTCTTACATACATACCCACCTACATACATGCCTACATACTTACTTACATATATATTTATAACCACCTGCTTTAACATACCCCACTCATACTTACCTATTCATATACATCTTCGTATATCCTTATGTACTTGATTACACACTATAATGTTACATACATTCGCGCATACACGCTTACATACATTTCTACATACGTGTATAGAGATATACAACATCCATACATACCTATCCACACATACGCTTACCCTAATGGTCATAAAACATGAGTTAAACTAGTCATACGCGGCTTAAAACGCGTTTAAACGAGTTCCCAAGGCAAAATGAGGCACGAAAACAACTTCCGGAGACACATGACCCGTCGCGCGACGCGACGGGTCGTCGCGCTACGCGACGCCCCCAAAAAGACAGTAGGTTGTTGCTGCTGTGCTGCAGATTTCCAGCACGATCCCGTTTCACGGAAACGAGCATAACTCCCTCGTTTTTGATCCGTTTTACCCGATTCTTTTTCCTACGCGTCCGTAATTTAATTCTCCATCTAATGGAACTAAAATCCAACATCCGACTTAATATAATTTCCGACTTCTAACTCTTCGGCTTATTACCCTTTTACCACTTTTCGACCCATTCATGCATACGTCAACATAACTTGTTCCTTTTACCAAAACCTCTTATAAACATAATAATATAAGTGACGTCTATCATAAATTACCAAATTCTTGGATGTCTTGCATCCTCTTAACACCTAATCGTTCATATGCTTATTTTTGACCCGTTAAGGGTATTCGTGCATTAATTGGTCTACGACTAACCAAACCGTAATCCCCACTTCCATACTTGTCCAAAACATTACACTAACCGAATAACTTGCTTCAAAACTACTTTTAAGCTCGTTTACCCCAAAATACCCATCAAGGGCATTTTGGTCAACCTTAAACCTATCTTTTACGACGAAAGACTTTAACACATATTTGACCTCAAACATCATGTTTAATTCATTACAACACATTATTACTTACTGGTACTAAGAAGTGATTACGGAAATCACTTACCTTATGCGTCCATGCTCGTATCCGATTCCTCGCCTCTTCTTGACCCGTTAACACCTCAAGCTTGAGTCCGTCTCGACGTGTTTCCTATACTTTCATTTCATCGAAACCACGCCCTTATTAGCATACTCATTTGTACATGTAACCATCATATCATTCGCATAATTCACACCTAACTTTCCTTAGTCATTTTTAACAAGCATTAAAACATACAATCGACTTCATACTCTTTTCATCACACGTAATTCATCATGTAATTACAAATAATACATATTAACATAACATGTACCAAACGTCTTCCTATCATCCTACCTTTACGACAACAAGTCCAATCATGTTTCTTAATCTTGTTGACTTTCAAAAGTCAACTATTAACCATATGTAACCATCAACTCCTCTACATATACCCGTAACATTGTAATCGACCATACGGACGACACTATATTCATTTTATCATACACTTGATGTGAGTACTACCTTTTAAGTATAACGTACAACTATTTCATGCACAATTCTTCTACATAACCCATCAAAACCAACTACTAATCATCATGTATCATTCCAAATGAACATTAAACATAACATCATCATATTCCTATACTTTCATCTAACAATAATTCATCATACCCACATAATACATCAATCATTCAACAAGACTTGAACATAAGAGATGATTCTAGGCATCATCTTCACCCTAACTAACGGGTGTCACCTCTAAACATCAAATTAACGCAAACCTTTCATAACCCATGTTCTACACGAGGATTCTAACCCTTGTACATGATTAATTTCATCTTAACTCATGGATTAGAACATAACCCACTTCACCCATGATCACCAATCTTAGATTTAAAACATACCTTATGATCCTCTCGTGTTGGTGATCATTAATCCATGCTCGGTTATGGATTTGGGCCTTGATTCATCCTTCAAATTGAAGCTTTTGAAGAACTAGGGTTTTGGGGATCTTGAGAGCCCCTGATCGATCCATCCAGAACACACACGAAGTGTGTGTTTGTGTGTGTGTTCTTTTTCTTTTTAATAACCCAACTTTCGTTAGTTCCACTTTAGCCCCTCGGGTTTTGTCTTTAAAACATACTGACATTACCTTCCTCTTTTAATTCTTTTGACCACACTCATAACTAGGTTAAATAGCCTAGTTATTTATTTCATGACGTGTCATATCGGAACACACGACAATTATTAACATTAGATTTTTGGGGCGTTACAAGTCTACCACCCTTAAACAAGGTTTCGTCCCCGAAACCTTTCTCACTTTCATCAAACACACATTATCTTTTCTTCTAGTCAATCCATACGAGTACTAGCCCATACTCTCCTGATCATTCTTTCTTATATCATTTTCATTTACTTGACCTGTCAATAACTGGTCAATACACATACTCTTCCGTCCTTTAATATGATCCTTTCTTAATGGATCTAATATCTCCATCTCACCTTTAAAATTTACATTCTCTACATACTCTATATAACATTTAACTTTTGTTTTGTTATCACAACAAAACTATTATTACATAATCACGCCTACGTGCTTAATTCTAACATTAACCTCATTCTACATTTTCTACAGTTACGTATACCTTGCATACCTTTGTTTTATCTTTAAATCATTTCATTCATGTCACATTACTATTGCTTTCACTTCATGCATTACTTAATTTACACATATACAGGTGTCATACTAGTTCGTATCTATCCAATCATGAGTTAAATATTCTTACTAACCTCTTTTTCATTTCCCAAACCACGATCTGCAACCCAGATCGATTCATCTTTTCCTCGAGTACTAGCCATAATAGGCCAGATTTCATTCATCCGTGTCATGAGTTTCCACTCGTGCACATCCTTTCCCCAATACGATTGGTTTCATCACATCAATAATTCTAACATTATCATCAACATCATCGGCGGTTAGCATATATCATTTAAACATTCATTAAACTAGGTGATTACCCACCTATAACTTTTCTACAATTTCCTACGTACCTGCTATAACATACCGCACATTCTATTTCTTACATGCAATCTTTTCATTCAATTAATCATTTTGCCAACGGAAGTACACGCTCGTACTTCCTTCCATTCGTACTTACTTGCAAAGACCTTATTACATCGTTTCAATATTTCTTACTGAGCTTACCATTTCCGCCCATACTCAAGTTATTGTCCGGGTCACAGCCCGTCATCATTCCGACTTCTAAGAGTCAATTACTAACACATCTAACACGTAACTTATACAAAACTTCGTTTATTATACTATCACTTTTTACTTTATACTTATTTCTATGACCCGTTCGACTCAATCATGGTCAAACTGTCTACATCTTCTTAGGCGGATAAATTTCATCTTCTTATATTTTTGAATCCGGCTCACGGATTCAGACGCATCATTCATGCTTTTTCATTCATTGAATCCACCTTACGGATTCAAACATTACATTCATGCCTTTTATCCTTGAACCCACCTCGCGGATTCAAACATTACATTCATACCTTCCCTCCTTGAATCCGTCTCGCGGATTCAAACATTCATTCTTACCTTTCATCCTTGAATCCGTCTTACAGATTCAATCATTTCATTCATGCCTTTCATCCTTGAATCCGTCTCTCGGATTCAAACATAACATTCATGCCTTTCATCTTTGAATCCGTCTCACGGATTCAAACATTGCATTCATACCTTTCATTCCCTGAATCCATCTTACGGATTCAAACATATTATTCATGTCTCGTTGATCCGTACCAAATCACGGATTCAACATTCTTCATTCTTATCAGGCATGTTTTTCATTCTTACATAGTACTCTCAATTTCCCGAGAGTCTTACTTCCCATTTTACCCACACGCCCGCCTGCTACCCAACTCTACCGGACATACCTGTAACAATTATCATGATCTCACGAACGTCATACGTTTCTCGTGTACTGGCCAGGTACACAATCCACATAGTAGTTTCGTGCCTTCATGTAATTGTCACCTTATGTCCGTAGACTTAAGTTTCGGCGCGTGTATTGCTTCCAATACTTCATTACTATACTATCACTATCTTTCATCATAAAATTTTCCTTCCCTTAATGAACCTTGCCATTACTTACATCCATATATTAAATTCACTTACCTGGGCTCATTTGCCTATTTGTCTTATTACCTCTTTGCCTGCCTTAGTATTCATCCTAGTCTGCATTCACGGATCATCCTCTTCCAACACTTATGCTTACCTTGCACATACAAAACCGTCAGTTTCTTTATACATATACATAAATACATACTTTCATCAGCCTTTACCTTTGGATCTTGATCGAGTCTTAGATTGTACGGATTTCTTATCTCAAGAGCACACAAGTTTGAGTTCAAGTACTTACCTTCTCGTACTTGATTCCCTCAAACCAGGGCTCTGATACCAACTTGTAATACCCTAACACGTTTAACCTTAAAACGACGCAGCGGAATTTCGAGTCTGAAAATTTCTTTCATGACATACATCTTGACATTCTAAAAATTCATTTTATAATATAAGAACATAACTTATCGACACTAAATTACATATTTAAACATTCCCGTACAATCCGTCTTGTGACTCGATCTTCGATCTCTACTCCTTAGTAATCCTCATGGCTTGTACTACCTGCGCTCACCACATAAAATTCATAACGTTAGTACGTATCATAAGCATACAAGATTTGTACACGATTACTTTTCATTTCATTAACTCTTTACATCCCGGCTTTCCCTCTGATCATACGATCCGTAGTGAGACTTCCTTGGTATTCCTGCGTTACACTTCATCACCAGGCACGATGTTATTATCGTTAGTATTCAATTTCATTGAATGCATGCGTACATACTTTCATACAACCTATACATACACTTACGATCACACATAGCAACATACATACCTATGTACCAACATACATACGTACGTGCATACCTAAATACATCCATTCATACATACATACATACATACATACATACATACATACATACATACATACATACATACATACATACATACATACATACATACATACATACATACATACATACATACATACATACATACTTACTTACTTACATGCCTACATACATACATACATACCTACATACATACATACATACAAACATACATACATACTTACATACATACGTACATACTTATTCCATACCTTCTCACAACTTACATACGTGCATACCTTCGTACATACTCACTTGACTACATATACATACTATCTACATACACTCTTACATACATACACTTATACTTATACAACGTACATACATACCCACCTACATACATGCCTACATACTTACTTACATATATATTTATAACCACCTGCTTTAACATACCCCACCCATACTTACCTATTCATATACATCTTCGTATATCCTTATGTACTTGATTACACACTATAATGTTACATACATTCGCGCATACACGCTTACATACATTTCTACATACGTGTATAGAGATATACAACATCCATACATACCTATCCACACATACGCTTACCCTAATGGTCATAAAACATGAGTTAAACTAGTCATACGCGGCTTAAAACGCGTTTAAACGAGTTCCCAAGGCAAAACGAGGCACGAAAACAACTTCCGGAGACACATGACCCGTCGCGCGACGCGACGGGCCGTCGCGCTACGCGACGCCCCCAAAAAGACAGTAGGTTGTTGCTGCTGTGCTGCAGATTTCCAGCACGATCCTGTTTCACGGAAACGAGCATAACTCCCTCGTTTTTGATCCGTTTTACCCGATTCTTTTTCCTACGCGTCCGTAATTTAATTCTCCATCTAATGGAACTAAAATCCAACATCCGACTTAATATAATTTCCGACTTCTAACTCTTCGGCTTATTACCCTTTTACCACTTTTCGACCCATTCATGCATACGTCAACATAACTTGTTCCTTTTACCAAAACCTCTTATAAACATAATAATATAAGTGACGTCTATCATAAATTACCAAATTCTTGGATGTCTTGCATCCTCTTAACACCTTATCGTTCATATGCTTATTTTTGACCCGTTAAGGGTATTCGTGCATTAATTGGTCTACGACTAACCAAACCGTAATCCCCACTTCCATACTTGTCCAAAACATTACACTAACCGAATAACTTGCTTCAAAACTACTTTTAAGCTCGTTTACCCCAAAATACCCATCAAGGGCATTTTGGTCAACCTTAAACCCATCTTTTACGACGAAAGACTTTAACACATATTTGACCTCAAACATCATGTTTAATTCATTACAACACATTATTACTTACTGGTACTAAGAAGTGATTACGGAAATCACATACCTTATGCGTCCATGCTCGTATCCGATTCCTCGCCTCTTCTTGACCCGTTAACACCTCAAGCTTGAGTCCGTCTCGACGTGTTTCCTATACTTTCATTTCATCGAAACCACGCCCTTATTAGCATACTCATTTGTACATGTAACCATCATATCATTCGCATAATTCACACTTAACTTTCCTTAGTCATTTCTAACAAGCATTAAAACATACAATCGACTTCATACTCTTTTCATCACACGTAATTCATCATGTAATTACAAATAATACATATTAACATAACATGTACCAAACGTCTTCCTATCATCCTACCTTTACGACAACGAGTCCAATCATGTTTCTTAATCTTGTTGACTTTCAAAAGTCAACTATTAACCATATGTAACCATCAACTCCTCTACATATACCCGTAACATTGTAATCGACCATACGGACGACACTATATTCATTTTATCATACACTTGATGTGAGTACTACCTTTTAAACATAACGTACAACTATTTCATGCACAATTCTTCTAAACTCATACATAACCCATCAAAACCAACTACTAATCATCATGTATCATTCCAAATGAACATTAAACATAACATCATCATATTCCTATACTTTCATCAAACAATAATTCATCCTACCCACATAATACATCAATCATTCAACAAGACTTGAACATAAGAGATGATTCTAGGCATCATCTTCACCCTAACTAACGGGTGTCACCTCTAAACATCAAATTAACGCAAACCTTTCATAACCCATGTTCTACACGAGGATTCTAACCCTTGTACATGATTAATTTCATCTTAACTCACGGATTAGAACATAACCCACTTCACCCATGATCACCAATCTTAAATTTAAAACATACCTTATGATCCTCTCGTGTTGGTGATCATTAATTCATGCTCGGTTATGGAGTTGGGCCTTGATTCATCCTTCAAATTGAAGCTTTTGAAGAACTAGGGTTTTGGGGCTCTTGAGAGCCCCTGATCGATCCATCCAGAACACACACGAAGTGTGTGTTTGTGTGTGTGTTCTTTTTCTTTTTAATAACCCAACTTTCGTTAGTTCCACTTTAGCCCCTCGGGTTTTGTCTTTAAAACATACTGACATTACCTTCCTCTTTTAATTCTTTTGACCACACTCATAACTAGGTTAAATAGCCTAGTTATTTATTTCATGACGTGTCATATCGGAACACACGACAATTATTAACATTAGATTTTTGGGGCGTTACAAATACGTAACGGGTATAAAGAAAAAACTGACACATGTAATCAAAAGAGATGAATTAGAGATTTTGAAAAAAAGGAAAAAGGAAACCTCTGGCTCGTTACCCAAAGAAGTTTACATTTAAACGTAGACTAACTCGAATTTATACCGAAACCTACATAAACTATGCACGTTAAAAATGATTTTTAACGAAAACGTATTATATTTGACCTAACTCGTTTCCTAAAAACGTTTACGACGAAACGTAGAGCAAATCGAATTTATACGAAGGCGTCCATAAAAATATGCTCGTAAAAAATAGTTTTGTAAGTAAATGAAGTATAGGGCTAAACTTGAAAAAACTATTAGTATAAAACTTAATAAAATTACCTAAAAGTGTGCCAAGTAGCACGAATGGCACACCACTGTCAGCGACCACCAACATCGGAAAAGCTTGTAAAAACAAAATAAATAAAAAAGGAAAAAATAACACCGATCGAAAAGTAGACGTAAATCGTTGAACCGCACAACCCGTTTTGGCGTGTCAATGCTAAGAAATTAGACCGAAGCGTAAGCGTAAAATGTAGAAAAGAATAACAAAGTCGAATTAGGACCAGCGGGTTACGACGAACCTGTCAAACGGGAAGAAAAAAGCCGCGTTGCGACGGACCTGTAAAACAGGAAAAAATATACGAAAAAAACGTGGAATCTCACACGCACATTGCGGCATGTTAACTCACAAAATTTAGAACGAAACGTAAAACGAAAAAATTGTGAAGATTAAAAGTTTGGGGACCAAAGTTGAAAAAAAAATTGATGGGTTAATTTTGAAAAGATGAAAAGTTTGGATTAAGAGTAAAAAAATCTAAGGGGCTAATATGAAAAGGAAGAAAACCTTTTGATTACAAATGAAAAATTAACTTTTTTTTTTTTTTGAAAACTCCCCATGCATAGGGTATAAAAAGAGCATTCACATCCTAACCATCAAATATGTGAGGAGAGGTTTTTATATTATAAAGGGTATATAAAGTGGTTGTGAGTAGAGGAGAGAGAAAATGTTACTGTTCATCTGTATATTTGGGGGGACACTGTTTACCCGTTATAATTTTTTAATATATTTTGAAAGTGATTGTGAGTGGAAGTGAGAGAAAAATGTAATGATAATATTATTTAATTGAAAGGAGAGAGAAAAAATATTTGTTTTTAGTAGAAATATATTGATATAGGAGTTGTTTTTTAGTGGAATGTATGTATAATTAGAGTGGGTAAAACAAGTTACTAATTTATAGTGGGTAAATAAGTGACATCTTGATCATACAATCAAGCGAAAAAGAAAAACCCGATCTCACCTACATTCAAGAAGATTCCATATCAACCACATTTGTCACCACAAACTATTAATGACCAAAAGGGCATAACTAGCACACTTAAGTTCCTCTAACAAAACCAACCATAACCTAACTTCCAAACAGATCTGATTCACAAACATTCATCATCTAAAACACATTCAGGGTATTATTAAGCCAAACAACATCATCAAAACCCCACCAACATACACCACTACTTACACGGTTACATCCCCCATGCAAAAACCCCCACCATCAATAATCAAGATTACACAAATACCCACAAGATAAAACCAAAAGAGTATAAGAAAAATCAAATCTTTTTTTCTGATAAAAAACAGCAACTGGGCCAACAAGCAAATCATGGGTCTTGCGATCCTATCTATACATGTATCCATAATCCATAAAAAACAGAAAAAAAATCCTAAAAATTGAGATGTTTAACGTGGCAGTTACAACATCGAAAGAAAGACTTACCAAAGTGTAAAGTGTAGGAAATTGGAGGAGTACGGCTGTCGGCGGAGGACGGGAGGAGGATTGCCGGAGCAAGCGGAGGTGGTCGCTGAAGGTGGAGGCATCGCTGATGACTGTTGTTCACTTGTTCACTGTTGTTTTTTGTTATGGGTTTGTTTTATTGTAACCCTGAATGGGTTTTACATTAAAGAAAAAATAAAAATAGAAATAAAAAACAGAACAAAAATATTAATAATTACCTCATACGGGATTCGAAACCGGGTATGTTGGGAAGAATAACGCGGATTAACCAGTGGACAACCAATATTTTTTTTTTTGTTTATGGGTTCCCTTTATATTTTACATATGGGTTCCTTTTCAGTTTGTTATATATATTTGCACTAAAAATTAAAAACCGAATGAGATCCTAAGAACCCGATGTTTATTAATAGGTCCGCCCCTGCTTTTGTCGACCATGAGACTTGTGTCACATGAATTTTTAAACTTGCAGCTTATTTCCTTTTTATTCTAAGGGAATAATAACTAATGTAGTCCACACTGTTTTCTGTTATCCTCACAAATTCTTTCATGGGTTTGACGTTGCTCCTGTTCCATGTTCGAGCGGTCCATAAAAAGGATGATGTAGTTGCCGATGTATTGATGCATCAGGTGCTTTACCGTGTCATTGTCTTCATGATTTAGCGTTTCCATTTGTTTTGTCCCCCTCCTTGCGTTCGACCGAGCCTCCTTTGCCCTTTGCTCCATTGAACGAGGCAACCCTTGAAACTCGTTTGGGGTTTCATTATCAACCCAGAGATTGACATTAAAATCCTGAATCTCGGTTAGGAGATAATTGTCATCCAAGTCAACCACATCAAAAGCAAACGAGGTATATAGTCCCGAATCCGATGTCTTTGACACCATTAGCAACGGTTCATGCCATTTTGGACCGTGAAAGTTTTTCACATTGTAAAAAACATGCTCGTAGTTGAAACAAACTTCGTATTGGTTTTCATACTTTGCATTGCCCAATTGATGCACAGGTCAGTAACTGTTGTGGCTATTTATGTTTTTGTTATAAATTCCAAAAAAAAAATATATTTATTGGAGTGCTCATATAATGTCAATGAGACTTCAAGTTATCACTCGTTCGGTTATGCATATTAGTGATTTCTTCATAAAAATACTTGCGGATACCCTCCAATAGTCCGTACTGTTTTGGTTTTTTTCGGACTACCGCACAAGTTGATACATGAAGTAAGCTCGTGTAAGAGCTTCTTCTTATTCAACCAGCCATTTATGTATTATAACTCTCGGTCTCGAACTGACAACTTTTTTGCCTTTGTTTCTTCGGCTATTAGACGGAGATGAGATTGAACTCGACACCCAGTTGGAAATTGGGACTGTGAGGCGAAGCGATGTCAAATTTGTACCAGAACTGTGAATTGTTTATAAAACATAGAAAATTGTGAAATCTTGTGATTCTACCTATTTTTGATGCATATGTCTTTCACCTACGTCTTGATGTAATAGGGCTAGACAGCGTCATATATGAGTTGTGTTTGTAAACCAAGCTCATCCGCACGGATGTAGCTCATCCGCACGGATGTAGCTCATCCGCACGGATGTAGCACATCCGCACGGATGTAGCTAATCCTCACGGATGAGCTGGCGAGTTCGCATGAAGATGCATGTTAGGTTCGCACGAATGTAAGTGCATAAGTCCGTACGAACGTAAGTCTTAGTCCGCACGGATGTAAAACGTCTATAAATAGACGTGCGGACTGAGTGTTAGGAACAAGGGTGATGGACTATGAGGCGAAGCGCTGTAAATTTGTACCAAAACTGTGAATTGTTTATAAAACATAGAAAATTGTGAAATCTTGTGTTTCTACCTATTTCTGATAGATTCCGCACATCAAACTTTGGTTTAGATATCACCGTGACATAATCAAACGATCCATAACACGGACCTACAAGTGGTATCAGAGCAGGCGGCCGATACCTACCGAAACCAAGATTTGAACAATTAGAACATTCTTTATACACATTTTCTTTTTTCATAATTTTCACGGTTAAACTAGACTGATTTTTCCAGGATTGTGAAAAAACTCAGTTTTGAACATCAAATTGAAAATTCAGCATAAAATTTAAACATTTTCACGCCGAAATTCTCAAAAACGAGAAAAACCAAATTTTTCACCTCCGTACAGAAGTACTCGTTCACACGGACTAGAGCTCGTCCGCACGAACTAGTACGCCCGGATGGAAGTAAAATTGTTTTCTGAAAATTTTCATTCACACGAATCAATGACATTCGCACGAAAGTGTTTTGATTCGCACGAAGGAGGTTCATTCGTTTGAATTGTTACGTCTCGCACCAAAGTGATTTCTTGTGATCAAATTTATTTTTCCTTCGCACGGAAGTAAATACCTTCGCACGAATCAGTCTCATTCGCGCGAAAAAGACTAATTCGCACAAAGGCTTACATTCGCACCAAAGAATTTTGTCGGTTTAAATGAGTTCAAAAATTGTTTGTTTGACAAAATTTGTTAAAATGCCCGAAAGTGATTATCAAAGATACAAAAACCAAGAGAGTATAAAAGAAAGATTTGAAAATTTTAAAATAAAAGATAATGAGAAGTTAGAAGAAGGGATAGATAGATATACAAAATTATGGAAAGAAATGAATAAGTTTGGTGTCTACAAAACCCCAAAAAGGAAGAATGAAAAACTAATCAAATTATTATCTTTAGATTGGGAAGAAATTTTGAGAAAGATAAAGATCAATGATTATGAGTATGATGAACATGGTTTCATTGATAAGATTGAATCGATGATACCATAATTTGAAAAGAAGAAAGCTTTAACGGAAAAGTCGGAGAGAGAAAAGGTGGTGGTGAAGAACAGTGTAGTCAAAGATTCCGTCATACTTACGAAGGAGGCTTCATGTTCTGAACCAGTGTGCTCAAAATGCGATAAAATCAAATCAGAAAATGTCAAAGTTCTGAAATATGTAGGGAGTTTGACATTAGAAAATAAAATTTAAAACAAAATAAAAATGATTTGAAAAACCAAATAAAAATTGTAGAAAATAAAAAAATTGGTTTTAAATAAAAATGTTTTTGAAAAAACAAATTACAATAAACTCACATCTTGAGAAAATAATTCAACTTGAACAAAGGGTTGGGATTGTTAATACTAAAATCAAAGATTTAGAAAATAAATTGAAAGGTTTTGTTGTTTGGTCTTTAATGCTAGATCATATGGTAACAAAACCGATTAATGTAATTTGGTGTAGTAAATAATCAAAAAGTTATATCTTCAATAAAGGTTTTGTTGTCTCGTCTTTTATTATATGTTATATCTTTTAAAAACCACGTATATTATACATGTTGAATAAATGTAATTTGGTATAGTAAATAATCAAAAAGTTATATCTTCAATAAATTTAATTTTGTATAGTAAATAATCAAAAAAACTATATCTTAAAAAAAGCCCGTGTATTACACGGGTTAACTTCTGACTAATTTTAGATTTTGATTAAAATTTAATGGTATATTTTCTAAATAAATTATTTAATAGAATCTATATCTTAAATAATAATATAATCTAGTATGACTCTTTTTATCATCAGAATATAGATTATGTCTCTTTTTATCATCAGTAACGTTTATGTTTCATAATCATAATCATCAGTATATGTATAGTTTATGTCTCTTTTTATCATCAGTAACGTTTTTGTTTCATAATCATATTTATCAACCATTTAAAATTAAAAGGATATCTCTTTTATCTCTCTCAATTATCTATAATTAGGTAAAAGAGATTAAAGTCTTAAACTAAATAATATTTGGAGATTATCTATAATTAATTAGAAGATATTTAAACTAAATGATAATTATCTATAGTGTACATGACCTAATATGATGACAAGTGTCTCAAAGTTGGTTTCTTTTATTATATGTATAGATATTTGTGGAACCTACTTGCTAAAATTTTACTCAACTTAAATTTCTTATAGTGGTGTTCTTCGGTCCGTACATGAAGGCCGAAAATATCAGTTGAAGCTATTTTGTAACAAAGATTACTCGAAGAAGCCTCCTACTGTCCGTTTTCATACATGAAGGCCGAAAATATCAGTTGAAGCTATTTGGTAATATTGTTTGTGTTCAAACTTTTCAGGTCGGAATGATTTGAAACACTTTTTTGGTAATAACGTTTAGAACTTTTGTTAATGTATCAGTTTGTATCAATAATTAAAATGATTGACGAGACTTGATGTTTGCATAGGCTTATTTTTTTGGGGCTCCTTTTGCTAATTTTGTAAAATGATACACGTGACTGCGTGAATGACTGATGAACACGATTGTGTAATTACTAAAGGCTTATTTTTTTTTAACAGGAAAGATTGCAAATGTGTTCATTTTACAATAATACTAGGTGAGAACCCTGTGTATTACATGGGCTGAATAAATATAAATTTATATACTAAATAATAAAACAATGTATATTTAAAAACCTCGTTTATTAGACGGATTAAGTAAATGTAATTTTATATATTAAATATTAAAAAAATTATGTCTTTAAGAACCACGTATGTTGTTGTACTGATTGAATAAATATAATTTTATAAATCAAATAATAAAAAAAATTATTAAATAATAAAAAAATTATATCTTGAAAAACCCCATGTATTATACGGGTTGAATAAATCTAATTTTATATACCAACTAATAAAAAGTTATAATGAAAAAATTACTAAATAATAAAAAAATTATATCTTGAAAAACCCTGTGTATTATACGGGTTAAATAAATCTAATTTTATATACCAAATAATAAAAAGTTATATCTTTTAAAAACCACGTGTATTATATGGGTTGAATAAATGTAATTTGGTATAGTAAATAACCAAAAAGTTATATCTTCAATAAATATAATTTTGTATAGTAAATAATCAAAAAACTATATCTTAAAAAAACCACGTGTATTACACGGGATAACTTCTGAGTATTTTTAGATTTTGATTAATATTTAATGGTATATTTTCTAAATAAATTATTTAATAGAATCTATATCTTAAATAATAATATAATCTAGTATGACTCTTTTTATCAACAGTATATGTATAGATTATGTCTCTTTTTATCATCAGTAACGTTTATGTTTCATAATCATATTTATCAACCATTTAAAATTAAAAGGATATCCCTTTTATCTCTCTCAATCATCTATAATTAGGTAAAAAAAGATTAAAGTCTTAAACTAAATAATATTTGGAGATTATCTATAATTAATTAGAAAATATTTAAACTAAATGATAATTATCTATAGAGTACATGGACTAATATGATTACAAGTGTCCCAAACATGGTTTCTTTTATTATATGTTATATTTTTTAAAAACCACGTATATTATACAATTTGAATAAATGTAATATGGTATAGTAAATAATCAAAAAGTTATATCTTCAATAAATATAATTTTGTAGGTATAGTAAATAATCAAAAAAGTTATATCTTCAATAAATATAATTTTGTATAGTAAATAATCAAAAAAACTATATCTTAGAAAACCCCGTGTATTACACGGGTTAACTTCTGAGTAATTTTAGAATTTGATTAATATTTAATGGTATATTTTCTAAATAAATTATTTAATAGAATCTAAATCTTAAATAATAATATAATCTAGTATGACTCTTTTTATCATCAGTATATGTATAGATTATGTCTCTTTTTATCATCAGTAACGTTTATGTTTCATAATCATAATCATCAGTATATGTATAGATTATGTCTCTTTTTATCGTCACTAACGTTTTTGTTTCATAATCATATTTATCAACCATTTAAAATTAAAAGGATATCTCTTTTATCTCTCTCAATTATCTATTATTAGGTAAAAGAGATTAAAGTCTTAAACTAAATAATGTTTGGAGATTATCTTTAATTAATTAGAAGATATTTAAACTAAATGATAATTATCTATAGAGTACATGGCCTAATATGATTACAAGTGTCCCAAAGTTGGTTTCTTTTATTATATGTATAGATATTTGTGGAACCTACTTGCTAAAATTTTACTCAACTTAAATTTCTTATAGTGGTGTTCTTCGGTCCGTACATGAAGGCCGAAAATATCAGATGAAGCTATTTTGTAACAAAGATTACTCGAAGAAGCCTCCTACTGTCCGCTTTCGTTCTCGGGTCAACATGACTTTTGTCCAGTGGCATATTCAGGATTTTTATCCACTGTGTTCACTTTTTTAGGTTCTCGAATTTCGGTCGACTCGACGTTAGAATTTTCGGGTCGGGTCAGGCAACTTTATCACCTTTTTTTCTATGAAGTTTCGTAGTATTCCTATCCCAAAAAACCTAAGGATGCGTTGTGCCAGATTTATTGTTTGTTAAGATGCTAACCGAGCAACACACAAACAACACAAGCAGAGTACAAAACGCGTTCGACGTCCGTATATGACTGATGCCTGCTACTAACCCTAATTTCTCAAATCGTTGTAATTATTAATTATTACCAATCATTAGTTCAAATAAGCACACACCCTCATAAACATATCAAATTCAGTAACTTTAGTTCCACTTTAATTAAATAAGTGACATCTTCATCATACAATCAAGCGAAAAAGAAAAACCCGATCTCACCTACATTCAAGAAGATTCCATATCAACCACATTTGTCACCACAAACTATTAATGACCAAAAGGGGCATAACTAGCACACTTAAGTTCCTCTAACATAACCAACCATAACCTAACTTCCAAACAGATCTGATTCACAAACATTTATCATCTAAAACACATTCAGGGTATTATTAAACCAAACAACATCATCAAAACCCCACCAACATACACCACTACTTACACGGTTACATCCCCCATGCAAAAACCCCCACCATCAATAATCAAGATTCCACAAATACCCACAAGATAAAACCAAAAGAGTATAAGAAAAATCAAATCTTTTTTTCTGATAAAAAACAGCAACTGGGCCAACAAGCAAATCATGGGTCTTGCGATCCTATCTATACATGTATCCATAATCCATAAAAACAGAAAAAAAATCCTAAAAATTGAGATGTTTAACGTGGCAGTTACAACATCGAAAGAAAGACTTACCAAAGTGTAAGGTGTAGGAAATTGGAGGAGTACGGCTGTCAGCGGAGGACGGGAGGAGGATTGCCGGAGCAAGCGGAGGTGGTCGCTGAAGGTGGAGGCATCGCTGATGACTGTTGTTCACTTGTTCTCTGTTGTTGCTTTTTTGTTATGGGTTTGTTTTGTTGTAACCCAAATGGGTTTTACATTAAAGAAAAAATAAAAATAGAAATAAAAAGAGTGTGCCTATTGGCACACCAAACCCTAGCAAAATTAGGGTTTATCTACGCTGCGTATTGGTCAATACGCAGCGTATAGGGTTAACTCTATACGCTGCGTATTGATCTATACGCAGCGTAGATAGACCATAGATCTCAGTGCTTGATAACCAATCATTGCACAGAAAACAAGGTGTTTATACGCTAAGTACAATACGCAGCGTATATAAAACAACTGCAAATTTGGGGTCCTTTTGGTAGGTTTAAAGTGTCAAATTTTTTTCCGGTTTATATACTTATAATTATAATTATAATTATAATTATTATTATTAACGTAACTTTTTTTTAGCGTTTCATGTCTCTAACTGATTTGAACAATTGAGTATAAGAATGGGAAAGAAGTATGGTTACGTAACTGTTACCCGCCGATCAGGGACCGTTTTTGTAAATTTTTGAAACTTCAGGGACCATTTTTGTCAATTTTCAAAACTTTAGGGACCGTTTTGTAAATTTTCGAAAGACCAGGGATCATTTTTGTAAATTTACGAAACTTCAGGGACCATTTATGTCAATTTTCGAAACTCTAGGGACCATTTTTGTAAAAATTGAAACTTCAGGGACCATAGTGTAAATATATCAAAAGTCTGTAAAAAGGGGGTCTTCTTTAAAGAACCGGCCCTTGTATGGATCGAACTCGTGACTTATCGTTTAGAACCGCAACGCCTTAACCAGTTTATCCTCCGTCTCGGAGCTGTTAGGATATGAAACTTAATTCCTTATATATACTAGTCAGCATATACGCTGCGTATTGACCTATACGCAGCGTATACTAAACTTTATATACGCTGCGTATAGGTCAATACGCAGCGTATATAACCTTTCTGAATTTTATATGCACACAGAATATGTTATACTTCCAGAACTTTATCTATACAACAGAACAAGTTAAATAACCTACCAGAATTTTATATGTACACCATAGTATATAACATTTCAGAATATGTTAAACCGTTTACACCAAAAGTTTGATATATACAAGACAAAGTTTGTGCATACATAACAAAATGATAAAATACTACTGCAGCTGCTGCTCCTGCTGCTGCTGCTGATCCCATTCCGCATCCGTAATGAAGGGTAGTGGAGGTAACCCGTCATGTTGTCGCTGCTGCTGCAGCGCCGCAGCCACCCACTCCAACAGATAGTTGTTCCTTTCAGCTAACCGAAGCTGCTGCTGATGTGATGGGTCAGGACCGGACCAAACATGGCGTGGGAACTGAGGCGCCCCTGGTGGTCCACGCGGCGGTGGTGGCTGCGGAATGACGACGGCCGGCTCATGCGGCTCCGGCGCCTCCGGATCGTGCGGGGGATATACCGGAGGGAACTCTTCCGGCAGCTGTGTAAGCTCGTATTGCGTGCCGTCCTTTTTCTTGAACCGCTTCCCGCATGGGAAGTCTTTGGTAATATGCATTTCGTTTACTGTGTTCATCCCCATCCGCTTCAGCAGTGTTGCCGGGCCTACACGGTCGCGGTCATTCCCCGGATTATTGCCCAACGAAAGGGCTATCTTGGTCACGTAGGCGTCGCCGAATAGCAGTCCGCGTTCCTGTCGATGATGTGCGGAGGCGAAGTACTGCGCCAACCCGTAGGCGAGAGCGCACGGCCTCTTGTATAAGAGGCAATAAAAGAAAAACAAGTCACCACTCGTACACCACTCCCGGCTTTTGTTTCGAGCAGTGATCGAAGTGGAAATCATTTTGTGCAAAATACCTGCATAAATGGAAACCAGTCAGTAAATAATAATCAGACGACATCGACTAAATGAGGATAAAAAAACAATATATTTTTGACTCGTTACGGATTTTGACGTGCGTAACGGACCTACGCGCCTTACGAGCGTCGAAACTAAGATCGTCGTTAATTAACGACGAACTTATTTCGATGCTCGTTAGGGACCCACGCGACTTACGGTTCGACGTGGACTAAATAATAAAAAAATATAATTTAACGACAATCTTAGGTTCGACGCTCGTAAGGCGCGTACGGTCCTAACGAGCGTCGAAACTAAGTTCCTCGTTAAAATATTTTTTTATTATTTAGTCGAAGTCGAACCGTAAGGCGCGTAAGTCTCTAACGAGCGTCGAAATAAGATCGTCGTTAAAATAAGATCGTCGTTAAAATTTAACTTCGATCTTAGTTAAAATGTTGATCGTCGTTAAAATTTAGTCGACGTCGTCCGTAAGGCGCGTACGGTCCTAACGAGCGTCGAAACTAAGTTCGTCGTTAAAATGTTTTTTTTTTATTATTTAGTCGAAGTCGAACCGTAAGGCGCGCAGGTCCCTAACGAGCGTCGAAATAAGATCGTCGTTAAAATATTTTAACGACGATCGTCGTTAAAATATTTTAACGACGATCGATCTTATTTCGACGCTCGTTAGGGACCTGCGCGCCTTACGGTTCGACTTCTATTTTAACGACGATCTTATTTCGACGCTCGTTAGGGACCTGCGCGCCTTACGGTTCGACTTCAACTAAATAATAAAAAAAAAATTTAACGAGGAACTTAGTTTCGACGCTCGTTAAGACCGTACGCGCCTTACGAGCGTCGAAACTAAGATCGTCGTTAAATTATATTTTTTTATTATTTAGTCCACGTCAAACCGTAAGTCGCGTAGGTCCCTAACGAGCGTCGAAATAAGTTCGTCGTTAATTAATGACGAACTTAGTTTCGACGCTCGTTAGGACCGTACGCGCCTTACGGACGACGTCGACTAAAATTATTATTTAGTCGACGTCGTCCGTAAGGCGCGTACGGTCCTAACGAGCGTCGAAACTAAGTTCGTCGTTAAAATATATATAGAGTTCGTTATGGATCCCTACGCGGCGTATACAGAGTTCCATTATTATTATTTTTTGTGTTTTCCTTTGTTTATATTTATAGAAAACAATATTATTTGATAAATAATACAAATATAATTTAGAAAAGCTAAAAATAATACAAAAATTTTGAATTATAAAAATTAAAAATGATACGAACTTTATAAATTACAAAATTTCTACAATTTACAAAAATACAAGTTTCCGCTTAATCTTCGATAACATTTATACTCAGTTCTCTGTCTTTGTCTGAGTCTGATTTAGGATTGATTAACTCGTAGTAGTGCTGTAACCGCGGTCTATACATGTCTTCCCACCGATTCGCAGCTATTGATCGATGTGTCGACCACAACGGGGTCACTAAAGGGATGGGGTAGTCTCCTTCCAACTTAGCATGTATGAAGTGTCCCCCCGTCAACATGTACGAGCGTTATCGCTTGAGGTCGTGGATCTAGTGGGGCATTCGTTAATGGGAAGATGGTAGTGCTCCATTCGATGCTTAGCACGTGGTGGACAATATTATACCTTTACGCTACGAGAAGCCCTACATGGGGCATATCCATCCAGTGACTTGGACCGCACCCTTTCACTGAATGCCATTCGGTGCTATTACGTATTCGTTTAAAGTCTCCTTCGTTATATGTTTCGAATACATGCTTCCAACGTGGCTCGTTATGGTCAATCTCCAGTAGTAAATCTCTTCGAATATTGTGCCATGCGTGTTCCGTAAAACCTAACCCGACAGCCACAGACCTGTACCCACAATGACCGTCTGGGGTCACATCTTGTATACGCGATATGTAAGAGTGAAACTCTGATGGAATTTGATTCTTAAACCACTTAATGCTTAACAAGTGCTCACCCCCCTTCATTAATGGAAAACCCTTATCATCCCGCGTCTCCTACTTTTTAGAACTCGTTGAACTGTTTCATCGCATTTTAGGTTTTTCAGACTTTACAACCGAACCAGTTCCACGATAGCCCTCTGACGGTACGTATGAGCTGTGTCGGGGTAAATCGTACCTATGTTTGGGGGAAGCGGTATATACGTTACTGTCCTCGCCATAGGAGCTGTGTCTTGCAGCTTCGTCTAACCTCGCAGCTTCATCTAACATTTCTTGTACTTTCTTTGATGTAGGCAGACCGCGAGTATTTTGCTGGACGATCGGTGGTTTCTTGGTTGACGATTTCGGGGTGAAGATCGCTTTTATCTTTGAAAGCAAACTCTTTTGCTGAACGGGGGACTGCGCCTCTAAATGTTGCCGCACATTACTTAGCTCTGCTACAACATCGACTTCCTCGTCTACCAGTTTACACGGGCGCAAGTCAAGCTTACGCCAGAATACATCTATGTCGTCGAGTTGTATCATACGCCCTGTATAGTTAAGTTAATACGGTGTGAGAAACAGCTAAATCGTACAAGATAACAAAAGGTTTGTGGTTTTAATATTTTTTACCTGTACGTTTGTAGTTTTCCAGCCTACAAGCACACGACAATCCACAGCTAAGCCACATATGGCAACCACATGATGCGTTAAGTTTCCGCAACACCTCCATCTTCCTCAGTAGCTCATTTGCTAGCAAATCAAGTGCTTCATGGGAAACCTTTCCACGTAGGTTGTCCAACAGTCGGCGTCTGTGGTGGTTCATCGTTTTTTCGATGCTCTCAGTGAAACTCTTTTGTATTTCATCGTACTGAGTTTCAACTATATCAATGACGCATCTTGTTATTCGCTCCAATGAACTCTCGCGCGTAACGTATCTTTTTAAATTTGCGTGCTGGCTCTCAACTCTATTGGTGGTGCGCTGACCAAAGTTGCGACACTTATCGGTCTACGCATAAACGAACATTTCTTTATAGTCTTTGAGCCAGTTTTCGTAGACGTAATCATAGACACCTGCAAAAATAAAATAATGAAATGTAAAAGCGTGTGTAAAATATAATAGATTGGGTGAGTCGTTTGTTGAAGGAACACTTACTTTCTCGGTTGGCAACGACGAGTCGGTTATACATTTTCTCCAAGTTGTACTTGTACATGGGCTCTGAAGAAGATTCGCACAATCTCCGCCAGTACGAAATAAATTTCCCCCAATCTTCTTTATTGAACCCTTCCTTGAACTTTTTAGCTATATTTTGTTGGATGTGAAAGTGGCATAGAAGCCTGGTTGCGTTCGGGAATACTTTAGAACACCGTTAATTAGGGTAAGCTCCCTATCCGTGACTATCACACGCGGCATCATACATTCATGCAATATTGACTTGATCCGCTCAAGCACCCACACGTAGTTACCCCTTCGTTCTTTACAAATAACAGCATGTGCGATACAAAAAGACTTGCTGGTCGACGTCATACCCACAACCTGGACAAATGGCATGTTGTAGAGGTTTGTTTTGTAGGTCGCGTCGATCAACATCACGTGCGGGAATGCACGCCACATAGTGTTTGAATAAGGATGAACAAAGAAAATCTCTGTTACGACATCTGTTTTGGGTTCCTGTCGGGTGTCGTAAATGAATCGGTGGTCATGCAGCAGGCTTTCCAGTGCCTGCATAGGAGTCTTTCCGTCCATTATTGTCTCTCTAATTTTTTGTACCGCATTTTGCACGTCTTTCTGATCATGCAGGCTGTCGGGGAACTGCTTTCTTAGGGTTTGAAATATGATACGTGGCTCCATGTTTTGAGCAGTTAGCTGCTCCACTAGCTTGTATTCGGCTTCAGTAAATCTTCCCACAAAAGCGTGGCCCAACATACTCATCGTAGGTTCGTGGTTATGGTTCGCGTCGTCCACTTTTAACTCCCACGTGTCATTCGTCACGTCCCGGATGGCGAGTAATGAAAATGGGCAACCGATTTTTTTGCTACCAGCTTTCCTAACTGTTGCTTTACTACGGTGCTCACCACTACGGTCGCACACAAGCCATACCATCCCAGTAGTACCGCCAATATTTTTCGATCGGCGGGTAACAATTACGTAACCATACGCCTTTCCCGTTTCTTGTACCCAATTCTTCAAATCAGTTAGAGACATGAAACGCTAAAAAAAAGTTACGTTAATAATAATAATAATAATAATAATAATAATAATAATAATAATAATAATAATAATAATAATTATAATTATAATATTTTTAATAATAATAATTATATTTTTAATAATAATATTTTTAATAATAATAATAATAATAATATTTTTAATAATATAATTATATTTTTATAAAAGAAATAAATATATATTTTTGAAATAAAAGTTTAGGGACCATTTGGTCATTTTATGAAAGTCATACTCCAGGGACTAATATGGTCATTATTGAAACTATTTTTAACAATAATAATAATTATTACGTTTATAATATTTTTAACAATAACAATAATAATAATAATAATAATTATAATTATAATTATAATATTTTTAACAACAATAATAATTATAACTATGTTTATAATATTTTTAACAATAATAATAATAATTATTTTAATGCGATACCTCATTTATTTGAAACGGATTGCCCGGGGTAGATGGTTCATAGAGTGATGTGTTACGGGGCTCATAACCATATCCACCATGTTCTTCGTATCCACCGTAGCCTCCATATCTATCGTATCCACTGTATCCACCTTCACCCCCGTATCCACTGTATCCACCTTCACCCCCATATCCACCTTCACCCCGTATCCACTGTAACATCCGTATCCACCTTCACCCCCGTATACCCCGTAACCCGGATACGATTGCTGCGTCGGGTAATATGGTTCATCAACAGGTGCATTCTCAGCACCGTATCCACTATGTTTCACGTACGGAGATTCATACCCGTATCCGTAATCCGGATACACTTGATGCGCCGGGTAATTTGGTTCATCAACAGGTGGAGTGGGAGTCTTATTCAAGTCTGGCAACTGTGTTTTTTGATCAACAGGGACTCCAGACACAACCTCCTCCTCCTCATTGGCATCATTTGCCACCCATGTGTCGTTAGAATAACGATTACCGAAATAATTCTCTTTCCAAAATGATGACATTTTAACAAGATTGAGCAAAAAACAGAACAAATGATTTTTGTTTGTGGTTTAAATTGTTTACTGAAGAAGAATATGAAAAACAGAAGAAGAAAGAACTCATGAACTACGAACGCAGATGAAAAGAAAGCAGTGCTAAATAGACTTTCAATTTTACTGAAATAGGCAGCGTATAGCTCTCTACTCCCCGTATTACTTTATTCCCGTGCCTAGACAACATCGCATCAGTGTCAAATCAGTCTGACATACACTGCGTATTGAGCAATACAGAGCGTATAGGGTTACCTCTATACGCTGCGTATTGGTCAATACGTAGCGTATGTCAGACTGATTTGGTTTGACTGTCTACCTGCCCTTTACATACGCTGCGTATAGGTCAATACGCAGCGTATAACCTAACCAGTGTATATAAGGATTAAGTTTCATATTCTAACAGCTCCGAGACGGAGGATAAACTAGTTAAGGCCTTGCGGTTCTAAATGATAGGTCACGAGTTCGATCCATGCAAGGGCAGGTTCTTTAAAGAAGACCCCCTTTTTACCGATTTTTAATATATTTACACTTTGGTCCCTAAAGTTTCAATTTTTGCAAAAATGGTCCCTAGAGTTTCGAAAATTGACACAAATGGTCCCTGAAGTTTTGTAAATTTACAAAAATGGTCCCTGGTGTTTTGAAAATTTAAAAAAACGGTCCCTGAAGTTTCGAAAACTGACAAAAATTGTCCCTGAAGTTTCCAAAATTTAAAAACGATCCCTACAGTTTCGAAAATTTACAAAAACGGTCCCTGAAGTTTCGAAAATTTACAAAAACGCTCCCTGATAGGCGGGTAACAATTACGTAACCATACTTCTTTCCCGTTTCTTGTACCCAATTCTTCAAATCAGTTAGAGACATGAAACGCTAAAAAAAAGTTACGTTAATACAAATAATAATAATTATAATTATAAGTATATAAACCTTGCAAAAATTTGACACTTCAAACCTACGCAAACCTACGATCAGGAACCCAAATTTGCAGCTGTTTTATATACGCTGCGTATTGACCAATACACAGCGTATATAAACCTTGCAAAAAAACTTGACACTTCAAACCTACCAAAATGACCCCAATTTTGCAGCTCTTTTATATACGCTGCGTATTGACCAATACGCAGCGTATATATACCTTGTTTTCTGTGCATTGATTGGTTATCAGGCACTGATATCTATGGTCTATCTACGCTGCGTATTGGTCAATACGCAGTGTATAGGGTTAACCCTGTACGCTGCGTATTGACCAATACGCAACGTATTTAAACCCTAAGTGTGCAGATAGGCAAACTGAGTGTGCAGATAGTTAGGGCCAATAAAAAACAGAACAAAAATATTAATAATTACCTCATACGGGATTCGAAATCGGGTATGTTGGGAAGAATAACGCGGATTAACCAGTGGAGAACCAATGTTTTTTTTTGTTTATGGGTTCCCTTTATATTTTACATATGGGTTCCTTTTCAGTTTGTTATATATATATTTGCACTAAAAATTAAAAACCGAATGGGATCCTAGGAACCCGATGTTTATTAATAGGTCCGCCCCTGCTTTTGTCGACCATGAGACTTGAGTGTCACATGAATTTTTAAACTTGCAGCTTATTTCCTTTTTATTCTATGGGAATAATAACTAATGTAGTCCACACTGTTTTCTGTTATCCTCACAAATTCTTTCATGGGTTTGACGTTGCTCATGTTCCATGTTCGAGCGGTCCATAAAAGGGATGGTGTAGTTGCCGATGTATTGATGCATCCGGTGCTTTACCGTGTCATTGTCTTCATGATTTAGCGTCTCCATTTGTTTTGTCCCCCCCTTGCGCTCGACCGAGCCTCCTTTGCCCTTTGCTCCATTGAACGAGGCAACCCTTGAAACTCGTTTGGGGTTTCATTATCAACCCAGAGATTGACATTAAAATCCTGAATCTCGGTTAGGAGATAATTGTTATCCAAGTCAACCACATCAAAAGCAAACGATGTATATAGTCCCGAATCCGATGTCTTTGACACCATTAGCAACGGTTCATGCCATTTTGGACCGTGAAAGTTTTTCACATTGTAAAAAAACATGCTCGTAGTTGAAACAAACTTCGTATTGGTTTTCATACTTTGCATTGCCCAATTGATGCACAGGTCAGTAACTGTTGTGGCTATTTATGTTTTTGTTATAAATTCCAAAAAAAAAAATTTATTGGAGTGCTCATATAATGTCAATGAGACTTCAAGTTATCACTCGTTCGGTTATGCATATTAGTGATTTCTTCACAAAAATACTTACGGATACCCTCCAGTACTCCGTACTGTTTTGGTTTTTTTCGGACTACCGCGCAAGTTGATACATGAAGTAAGCTCGTGTAAGAGCTTCTTCTTTTTCAACCAGCCATTTATGTATTATAACTCTCGGTCTCGAACTGACAACTTTTTTTCCTTTGTTTCTTCGGCTAGTAGACGGAGATGAGATTGAACTCGACACCCAGTTGGAAATTGGGACTATGAGGCGAAGCGATGTCAAATTTGTACCAGAACTGTGAATTGTTTATAAAACATAGAAAATTGTGAAATCTTGTGTTTCTACCTATTTTTGATGCATATGTCTGTCACCTATGTCTTGATGTAATAGGGCTAGACAGCGTCATATATGAGTTGTGTTTGTAAACCAAGCTCATCCGCACGGATGTAGCTCATCCGCACGGATGTAGCTCATCCTCACGGATGAGCTGGCTAGTTCGCATGAAGATGCATGTTAGGTTCGCACGAATGTAAGTGCGTAAGTCCGTACGAAAGTAAGTCTTAGTCCGCACGGATGTAAAACGTCTATAAATAGACGTGCGGACTGAGTGTTAGGAACTAGGGTGATGGACTATGAGGCAAAGCGCTGTAAATTTGTACCAAAACTGTGAATTGTTTATAAAACATAGAAAATTGTGAAATCTTGTGTTTCTACCTATTTCTAATGGATTCCGCACATCAAACTTTGGTTTAGATATCACCGTGACATAATCAAACGATCCATAACACGGACCTACAAGTGGTATCAGAGCAGGCGGCTGATACCTACCGATACCAAGATTTGAACAATTAGAACATTCTTTATACACATTTTCTTTTTTCATAATTTTCACGGTTAAACTAGACTAACTTTTCCCGGATTGTGAAAAAACTCAGTTTTGTTCATCATATTGAAAATTCAGCTTAAAATTTAAACATTTTCACGCCGAAATTCTCAAAAACGAGAAAAACCAAAATTTTCACCTCCGTACAGAAGTACTCGTTCGCACGGACTAGAGCTCGTCCTCACGAACTAGTACGCCCGGATGGAAGTAAAATTGTTTTCTGAAAATTTTCATTCACACGAATCAATGACATTCGCACGAAAGTGTTTTGATTCGCACGAAGGAGGTTCATTCGTTTGAATTGTTACGTCCTGCACGAAAGTGATTTCTTATGATCAAATTTATTTTTCCTTCGCACGGAAGTAAATACCTTCGCACGAATCAGTCTCATTCGCGCGAAAAAAGACTAATTCGCACAAAGGCTTACATTCGCACCAAAGAATTTTGTCGGTTTAAATGAGTTAAAAAATTGTTTGTTTGACAAAATTTGTTAAAATGCCCGAAAGTGATTATCAAAGATACAAAAACCAAGAGAGTATAAAAGAAAGATTTGAAAATTTTAAAATAAAAGATAATGAGACGTTAGAAGAAGGGATAGATAGATATACAAAATTATGGAAAAAATTGAATAAATTTGGTGTCTACAAAACCCCAAAAAGGAAGAATGAAAAACTAATCAAATCATTATCTTTAGATTGGGAAGAAATTTTGAGAAAGATAAAGATCAATGATTATGAGTATGATGAATATGGTTTCATTGATAAGATTGAATCGATGATACCATAATTTGAAAAGAAAAAAAGCTTTAAGGGTAAAGTTGGAGAGAGAATAGGTGGTGGTGAAGAACAATGTAGTCAAAGATTTCGTCATACTTACGAAGGAGGCTTCATGTTCTGAACCAGTGTGCTCAAAATGCGATAAAATCAAATCTGAAAATGAAGTCGAACATAGATTGAGAAAGAAGAGAAAGAAAGTTAGAGAGCATTTGAAGAAGATTTTGTCTTCGGATTCAACCGATGAGCCAGATAACAGTTCTGAAGAATCGTTTTACTCAACTAAGAGTGATCCCTCAAGAAAAACGCGTTCATCAGATACAAATCTGAGGATAGGAGAGAGAACAGTGGAGAAGAAAGTTATTCATCAAAAGGTTGTGAAACCAAAACAAATCTGGAAAACTAAAGTTTCATATGAAGTTTCTACTCTGGTGGAAATTTCAAAACTGTTTGATGATAAAAGAGATTGCGAATGGACTGTTGTTTCTTACTTGGATGAAATTGGTCAACCTAAATTCGATATGGATTGGGTTCCAATTCTTAACTAATTAAAGTTCATTTGCATCTGCAGGATAACCAGGCTTCAAGCAAACGTCTATTTAGAAGCAGTTGTTGTTCGTGCAGAGTTTGAAAGACTGATAGTTTTGATTTACACACAAACAAAATAATAGTCTCGCGTTCACATTCGTAAAAATTCGTTAAACGGTTAAAACGGAAGATTTTAATTTTATTTTCCATTTCGAAAGATGTTTTCAATTTGAGGGGGAGAAATTTTTTTTCAAAATTGTCAAAATTCAAAATTTACGTCAAATTGAAAACATTCATTTCAAAATCATTTTAGATAGATAAAAATTTTCAAAAGCCAAAAACAATAAAAAATCTCAAAATGTCAAAAAAAAAAAAACATTGAAAAATTGAAATGAGAGTACTTGTGCGAAAAGAGTAAATGATAGTACATCAGTGGACTATTAGTGCATGCTAAAGATATGTAATCTTTAAAATGTTAAACAATATCTCTAAAGATGTGTCGGTAGCCTCAGCTAGACTAGTAGTTTTACGAAAACGATACAAATTTAAATGAAAAGCCCTAGTTCTAGTGGGAAATGCGGCTGAAAGCTTAGTACTTAGTTTTGTCCTTCGTGATTGTGTACCTACTCGGTAATCGCTGAATGCTAATAAGCATAAAAACCGGTCAGTTTGTAAACTTTCACAACTTACTGAAAAAAATCACTATGATTGTGTTTTCATTTTCAAAATATTTAAACTTGTTTTATTTCTTTATTTTGTTTAAGCATTGGACATCCTCTGCGTATACGAAGGTATTGAACTGAATGTTAGTGCCTAAACGTGTCTGCTTTATTTTACTTGGTGTTTTGTTTAAATCTCGGGTCACCTCTGCGTATCTGAGAATATCGAAATGGTGGTTAAGATCTAAACAATGTCAACTTATTTTATTTCTTGTTTTGCTTAAACATTGGACTTTCTCTGTGTATCGAAAGATCGACCTGAATGTTAATGATTAAACATACTGCTTTATTTTTTACACAAATCACAGATGATGAAAGTTTAAAGTTATTACTTGAGTTAGTGGATTACATGATGAGGGGATATGTTGAGATCGTGGGGTCCATAGGAATTTAGTGAAAATTAATATACCTTAACGTATCGGTAAGCATTACGAAATTTTTAGTTTGAGTTTAAGTGGACAACAATACATGTGAATTGTTTGATCTAAGTGTTTTTAGTTTGAGTTTAAGTGGACAATCCACCTGAATTGTCTTATTGAAACTAATATGATCCTCTAGCACGTTTTCTCACAAAAAACATTAACCGTAAATATTACATTTCAGTTGTTTACATTTCTGCATTTTATTTTAAAAATCCAAAAAGATTTTCTTTCAAAAAATTCCATTGAGACTGGAAACATTGAATGTGAGTCAAACATATGAGATTATTTATATATTGTTTGTGTGGGGAGCATCATTCAAGGGGGAGTATGTAGATTTCATTTGAAAATCTTGATCAAAAGTGCAGATCAAGACTGCGGTAACAGCCAAGGGGGAGACTGTTGAGGCATATGCCTGTCGCCTACGTCTTGATGTAATAGGGCTAGATAGCGTCATATATCAGTTGTGTTTGTAAACCAAGCTTATCCGTACGGATGTAGCTCATCCGCACGGATGAGCTGGCTAGTTCACACGAAGATGTATGTTACGTTCGCATGAATGTAAGTGCATAAGTCTATATGAACGTAAGTATTAGTCCGCACAGATGTAAAACGTGTATAAATAGAAGTGCGGACTGAGTGTTCGGTAACAGGTGAGACAGACTGTGAGGCAAAGCGCTGTCAAATTTGTACTAGAACTGTGAATTATTTATAAAACATAGAAAATTATGAAATCTTGTGTTTCTACCTATTTCTGATGGATTCTGCACATCAAACTTAGGTTTAGATATTACGGTGACATAATCGAATGATCCGTAACATGGACCTACAATAAAACATCCTTATAGAAACTTTAAAGGTTATTTCTATATCCCATCAATCATTTCGTTCTTATAGGTACAATCTAAGGTTTTTATAAGTATCTCTTATTAATTTATAGAACTTATGATCTACAAATCTCTTATCAGCTCCAAGTTTAAACAAGACTCTTGCAAAAACATTACTAACACAAAGCACATTCATTATGACATTTGCACTTTTACCTCTTCCCTAGCGGTCAAATTAATGTCCAGGCATTACCCTTATTGGCGTTGCCGGCTTTGGTATTTTCATTAGTGGTGTGATTAGGATTACTGGTCCTGAAGTGGCTCTTATCTCTATGTTGAGAGTGATTTTTATTCTTAATCTTCTTACATTCATGGGTCTTGTGGCCAGCTCTTTCTGCATATCAAAACCCTTTTTTTATTATAAAAGCATTTTCCCAAAATGCACTTTTTTCCACAAACCTTACACTCTTGTTTGTCTTTGCTGTGTCTTGAATGATTTTTCTAAAATCAGTTCTTCCACTTGGGCTCTAACTTAGTCCTAGCCTCTCTTAACCGAATCTCATCCTCGGTTAGGGCAAAGGCCAGATCTATTTCTGACAGGGAAGTAATGAGATTGGATGATTCCTGTAGGATCGTGTATGAACCCGAATGAGTCTATCAGAGGAGTTTTAATCAGTTTCAGGTGCGGAAAACAAGAAACTGATGTAGAAACAGCTAGTAATTCAATTTAAACAGCTTTTGTATTGATCTAACAGCTTGTACAATCAAAAGGAAAACCGGAAGCACCTCGGTACAATATTTTGATTCCCCACCAAATGAAATGGTCACTAGCCTATTTATAGAGATTCTGATTCCCCACGAAAGTGCAATGTTCATTTCGTGGGAAATCAACATTTCGTGGGAAATCAACATTTCGTGGGAAATCAACATTTCGTGGGAAATCAACATTTCGTGGGAAATCAACTCTAAAACTCTATTTTCCTGAACGACTCGATACAAGACGAAGTCAACAGATGTATGCACTAACAATTCCATCATCTCTAAATCCTCGGGTGTTAATCCCTTATGCTTTGCAAATATTCTTAGACATAAGGTAATGACGAATGGTACTATCTCAAATATAGAATTTATGGTTGGAGGTATACTCCTTATAGTCTAAGTTGTTCATGGCCCGTTCTAATAAGTCAAGACTCTATTTTCTCAACCCCGTGAGGTGAGCTATATTTTCTTCCTTAATTTGATTAATCTTTCCCAGACTTATAATAGTATAGGGTAACTTGTTGGTGCATGTTTGTGACAACAGCTTAGATTTGGTCTTTGGATATCTTGTAATTAGTTAAACGATAAACAGTTAGCGGGTTTAGCTTTGTAATAGTTTGATTATAGAGTTTGGGCTAAACAAAACCCAGTTGGGACAAGGGTGGACGAATTGGGCTTTGCCCATGTAGGAAACTCTAGCCCAAGTAGCAACCTTGTGTTATATAAACAAGGTTAGGCTTTAGGGTTTAGGTTAATCAGCCAAAACAGAGTTTGTGAGGATTTTCGTGAGAGCATTACAGCTTGGACGAAATTGTGATTGGTTAGGGTTTGATTGATTGTAATACTTTGGTTTGATAATCAATAGAAACCCAGTTTGAAAGTTATTTGCTGTTTCTACTCATTCTGCTAAATTCTGATCAAGAGGATTCCGCACTCTTGATCGGATTGACAATTCTGTGAAGATCCACATACGTCAAGGGGACCTACAATTGGTATCAGAGCATTAGGCTCTTGAAGGCTCGGTTCAGAATTGTTCTTGGAGAAACAGGGAGAATTTCGAAATTTTTGAAATCTGATAAAATTAGGGTTTTGAAATTTTTTTGTTGGTTTGACAAAATTTTCGAATTTATTGGCTGTTTTGATATTCTGCTTTGTTTGTTTGCTGATTTGCAGGTTTGCAGGACATTTGTTGGTTTATTCTGGAAATTTTTTTGGCTGAAATTCGAAGATTGTTCTTGGTTTCTTCATCAAGTTCATCGAATTTGGGTGAAAAGGTTGCTGATTTTGCTGTTTCGATTCTGCAGAAGGTGTTAGGAGAATCCAGAAAATCATCAAAATTTTCGAGAAGATTGAATTTCCATATTTACTGATCTGCGAAATTAATAGACCGGCGAAATTAACTGATCCAGCATTTTTACCAGCGAATTTGTGACTTGATTACTCGGTGACCGACGAAGTTAAATCCAAAGGCGACTTTGGTAACCGTATAATTTTCCTCAGCGAAATTATTACGGTTCACGACGAATTTACTGGTCGTCGTAACAGCAAAATTAAACCAGCGAATTTGTCTAGCGAACTTGAACAGCGAATTTGACCTGCGAACCTTTGAACTTGATCAGCGAAATAACCTTGAACAGATTAGCGAAATTAAGTTTGACTGGCTAGCGAAATTAGCATAAATTAGCATAATTAAAAAGGGTGGAATATTTTCTGGCAAGCGTAACAAAAAATTCACGTTTTCGAAAATAGATATTGATCTGTAGCTCGTTTGACAGAACCGTTTGCACCGTTGCGTTCCTCGTATTTTTAGGGAAAAAAAACTCTGGAAAATCCCGAATTCGGTTTTCGACATTAGATATCATTGGGTTCGTCTTTTCGAGACGATTCTAAAGGTGTAATTTGGTAACCACTGTTTTCGGAGATATTTTGTACGGTTTTACCAGTCTGTTGCGTTAAAATGTCAAAAATGACGAATTTGAATGCAAAGAGTTGTCAGTTGCACAACTCAAAATTGTTGAACTTGAAAAGAAATTGAGTCAATTCAGAGATTCGTCTTTTGTAATGAAACACATGATGGGTGGGTTAAAGAAGAGTAATGACAAGACCAGTGTGGGCTTCCAGGGCTTTAATGAAGTTCCACCTCCTCTTAGTCATGACTATTCATTCCTGCCTAGTGAAGATGAGCTAGCAGACTTTATGGCATCTGCACCAAGTAGTTTTCCATCCACATCAAGTCAAGGTGATGGATCTAAGAGTGATGATGCTAAGGAAAACAATAACGGGGAACCTTTGAAAAAGAAAAATTCACTGCCTAAGAATAAAAATCAAGCTTTTGTTAATAAGATTAATTTTGTTCAAGGTAGTGATATGAAAAATGAAACAACTGTTATTGAAAATGAATCAAATGTAGAGTTTGCTAAAAATAAAAACAAAAACAAAGAAAAATCTGAACCCAAGCAAACTAAACAAGGTTCATCTAAGGAATCATCACCATCTGATAAGGGATCTACATCAGAGACTCCAGCTAAGAAGTCTTTGAAAAGGAGATCGTGCTTCAAGTGTCACATAAAGGGACATGTAGCTAGCTGCTGTCCTAACAAAAAGAGTGAAGCACAACTTAGTGAAAAACAGAGAGGGAAATTACCAGAAAAGAAACGTGGTAGTGAGGAGAAAGGATCAAATTCTCCAAAGAAATCTGCTCCTAAGCAACCAGAGAATGTTGCTGTTGGTGTAGATAAGGCTGGAACAGGAACTCCACAAGTTCCACGTTTTCAAAGAAATCAACCTAGATTTCAGCCTAGATCTCCACCAGGCAGATACGAGAGACCTAGAAGCAGTTCACCTAGAATGAACAATTTTAATGGAAATACAAATAATTTCAGAAGTCAATGTCAATATCAAAATCGATACCAAAATAATGGTGGTCGAACTTTTTATAACAATGGCTTTAGAAATTATAACAATCAAGCTTCTAGAAATCAAAATTTTCAAAGGTCAAATATTCCAAATACATATAGGAACCCTCAGGACCAGAGACCTTATGGAAATCAAACCCCATTCCCATCAACAAGTCTAAGAACCAAGACTCCAGTTAGGAGTAATGGATATTGGATGGATGTTTCAGTGGTTGGTGAATTTGGACGACCCAAGACCATTAAGGCTTGGGTCCCTCAATCTAACTAATTTCTTAGTTGGTGTGTACAGGAGCTGCTAAGGAGGATTATCAACTTATGTTGATAATGGCTGCTCTAGGAACATGAAGGGGGATGTGAGATTGTTGATATATTTATATTGATTAATTTAAATTGAAGTTCAAAGTGCTGAGTCGACACACTAGATAACCTGGCAGATCTTTATACAAAAGCTTTTGACAGGGCTCGCTTTGAACATTTTGTCGAACTCAACGGGATGAGGAATCCTGAATAACTGGTTTTTCATAAGAATTTTGTAAAATAGTTTACTGTTTTTCTTAAAAATCAAAAATACAAAAACATTGAAAAATCATAAACATAAAAAAATAGAAAATTAAAATGAGTTATCACTGTGTGAAAAAGGAGAAATGATAGTACATCGGCAAGTTAGACTGTCACACTGAAACTGACATTAAATTGCTTAAGTGCGATAGCAGCTTCATCATATGATGTACCAGTAGGCAAAAAGCATGAAATAATCAACATACCAATGTGATATAAACCTTAATAAACTGAGTATGAGTGGGGAACACATCAGTGGTTGTAGGATCGAATTCGGACCTAAACGAGTCTCTTAGAAGAGTTTATCTCAGTTTGAACGGCGGAAACAGAAAAACCGAGTACAATTCAGCGAGAATTCACTTTAATATGTTGATTCTATTAATCTGAATGACGTTTACAATCTAATCAACACTTCGGCAGCACTTCGTGGCTAACCGGAAGAACACACCTCTAACCCTTATGTGTGATTTTGCTTATGTGTCTATATATAGGGTATGACATAAAAGCGAAACCTCCTAACTGACATAAAAGCGAAATCACCTATTGACATAAAAATGAAAACAGAACTTGACATATAAGCGGAATCATATTTTGACCGAAATCCAACTTTCACATTCTAATCCTTTTGTCTTATATGTAGTGATGTCATTGATGATGTCACTTTGATGATGTTATCATGACATCATGCTTGAACAACTTCGCAACGAACCCGAGACTCGACATAAGACGAAGACGACAGATGAATGTACCAACAGACTCCCCCTCAGATGTTGACGGGTCTTAAGTGTCGAGTCTTCACATCTTCAGTCTTTATCAGTCTTTCTTAGCATATACCAGGATCTTCTCTTTGGCTCTAACCTCGTCAGACTCCCCCTCTCATCATGATGGGATCGCTGTCTGGAATTAGCTATCACCTAGAGATTAATTCCTGGCTATATCTCTGATCAGCTCATTTCCTGCACACATTTTCTCACAAACACATAAGTTTTTGCTTAAATCAAAAAGAAAAACTTACTGGAAATAGTTACATCAAGTTCAAATTAATGAGCCTGATTAACTAAACTCAATTTCTTTCTTAAATCAAAATTTTTCAATTCAGTACACACACTCCCAAACCAGTTCATCATGTTCAGCACTTGGAATTTTGAATATCAGCTTTCCAACATCAGTTGTCGAAAATCTTTTTGGACTTTTCAAAATAATGAAACATGAATGCAATAACAGAAATTAACTGCAGAAATAAATTATGTACAAACATATTTTTGTGAGTTTGCGTAAGAGGATCATATAAGTTTTTGTGACCAATCACTAGCACCGTTAAGCTTTAAACATTTTAAGCTCTAAACGATTCACATGGATTGACGCTATTGTTGTCCACTTAAGCTCAATCTAAAAACTTTCGAAATGCTTACCGATACGTTTAAGGTATATTTAGATAGCACTAAATTCTTATGGACCCCACGATCTCAGCATATCCCCTCATCATGCAATACACTAACTCAAGTAATGCCTTTAAACTTTTATCGACTGTGAATTGTGCTAAAATAAAGCAGAATGTTTAAACATTAACAATCAGGTCGATACTTCCGTATACGCAGAGAAAGTCCAATGTTTAAACAAAATAAGAAAAATAAAACAAGTTGAAGTTGTTTAGGCTTTAACCACCAGGTCGATACTCCCGTATACGCAGAGGTGATCCAAAGCTTAAACGAAACACCAAAGAAAATAAAGCAGAACGTTTAGGCAACAACATCCAGGTCGATACTCACGTATACGCAGAGGATGTCCGATGCTTAAACAAAATAAAGAAATAAAACAAGTTTAAATCTTTGCAAAATGAAATGCACAATCACAGCGACTTTTCAGCAAAGTTGTGAAAGTTCACAAACTTAACCAGTTTTATGTCTTATGACAATCAGCGATTACTGAGTAGGCACACAATCAAGAAGGACAAAACTAAGTACTATGCTTTTGACCATGTTTCCCACTAGAACTAGGCTTTTTCATTTAGGTTTGTATCGTTATCGCAATTCTACTAGTCTAGCTGAGCCTATCGTCACATCTTTAGTGAGACCGTTTATCACATTTAGACTTTTCATTTCTTTAGCATGCTGTGATAGTCCACTGATTTATTATCATTTCCTCTTTTTTCAACAAAAACTCATTTTTAAATTTTCATGTTTTTGACATTTTCTAATTTTCTAATTTTTTTAAAAATTTTTTACTCTCCCTAAAATCAAAATATGTCTCAATTTTGATTTTCTGGGAAAATTTGAAACAAACTGTACAAACTTGACAACATAATGAGAATCACTTCAATTCTCCATTCACTTGGCTTGAACAATCAGAACTCCCCCTGACAACAAACTATTTTCCCATAGTGATTTCAAAACACTTAAGTTTGTTTTAATCAAAATGGTTTTTCTGGAAAATAAGTTTTGCGTGTCATTTCACAAATACCGGGATCTTTCATCACTTTGTTTTCTTCAATCACTTGTAAAAACTAACATTTGTAAGATCAATCCACAAACATCACTTGTAGAAAATCAAGTACAACTTAATGTCCCTGATTTACCACTTGTAAGTCGAAATCACTTTCGTGAATTTCTCAAGAAATGTGCCGATTCATGTTCCACGCTTACCAACCTGGGAACTCCGGCAAGTCAGGTTTTTCATTTGAACAAATTCACCCAAGCCTGACGGTCCTTGGGTGATTTTAAATTCTTGTTCAACAATGGTGGAAAATTTGCATCATCCATTGTTAGACCAGAATTCTCTTTTTTTACCTCAACACATGGCTCTTCTGGTTTTACCATACCAGATTCATTGCCTGAATGTGGCTTGTCTGACTTTGATGAGCCAGATTCATCGCCGACATGTGGCTCCTTTTTTTTCCAAAGAAACAGATTCATTTCCACAAACTTTCTTCTTCTTCTTTCCCTCTTTCATCCTCAGATTTGTATCTGATGAATGCGTCTTGCTTGACTTTGCAGTTGAAGGAGTTAATTCATCAGAACTCTTATTCGATCTATCCGGTGAACCCGAGGACAAGATCTTCTCTAGATACTCTCTAGCCTTCTTTCTCTTCTTCCTCAGTCTGTCTTTCTGCCCCTGAGAAAGTTTCACTTTCGCTTCTTGAACTTTAGGTTCTTGAACTTTCTGTTCTTTGGGCTTGACATTGACTGATTTCTTTGCCATCTTCTGAGAATTAACCCTCAATCTTTCATTTGATCTCCTTGGGCAATCTCTGGCAATGTGACCTCTGATGTTGCAATTAAAGCATCTCCTCGTCTCATAACTCCAACCTTGGCAGTTAACAGCAATGTGTCCTTGATAACTACATCGGTAACACACTCTGTTATCATACCAATCACCATTTTCAGTCCAAACATTCAGATCATACCACTGTTTGGCTTGGTGATATTCCTTTTTCCTTTTGATTGCTGGATTTGACTTTTGAGCACTGTGGTCCAACCTGCACCACTTATTGCCAACAATTTTAGAGTTTTCATTTTTCGATTTTTTTAATTTTTCATTGCGATTGGATGATCGATCTGATGAGCTTTTATTATCTTTTTGAACATTTTTCAAAATTTTACTTTTTGTTTTTGTTCCACTTCCTTCTTCAAAGGTTTTTGCTTAGAGCATTCTCCTTTTTCAGTTGATTGTGGAACAGTTTCTTGAAACTTTTCTTTTAACTTAAAAAATAAATTCTTTTTCTTCATTTATTCATTTTCATCATCAGATTTCTCATCGCAATCTTCAACTTTGACTTTGTCAAAGTTTGTGACATTGTCACTTATTGGAACTGAATTTAAAGGTTTTGAACAAGGAATAGTTGAAGTATTCACAAACACCTTCAACTTTTGTTCCCATTCCTTGATTTTTCTTTTGAGCACATTCTGCCTCTTTTTCAAGTCGAATAATCTTTTCAAGATGAGAATTAATTGCAATTTGTTTTTCAAGATTGTTTTTACCAAACAAATCTCTCTCATCTTCTAAAATTTTTATTTGACTTTGAAAATCTTTTTCAATCTTTGATTTTTCATTTTCAAAACTTTTAATTTTTTCTTCAAAAATTTTGTTTTCTGATGTCAAACTGTTCAAGTCATTTAACAGTTTAACATTTTCAGCTTTCAGCTTTTCACAATTTCCCTGTAAATCTAGAATCTTTTTTACATCAGTTTGCTTCTCATCTTTCAACTTCTCGACTTCCAATTTCAAACTTTCCGCATCCTTCAAGAGTTTGTCATTGTCAGTCTTAAAGTTGTCACATTTGGAGCATACTGAGTCAGAACTTGAGGAATCAATCTCCACAGATTCTTCATTCTTTTGAACTTGCTCTGTCTTCATCTTGTATGTTCCTGCACAAAAGATTTTAACGAAGTCAAGAGGATTCATATTCTCATCAATATAACAACCCCTCTTCATATCGTATTTCATAACATCTTTTGCACTAAGACACACACAGACTCTTTTGTTCAGTTCTACAACCACGTCCAAACTTAATTTTTTCAAATTATTTTCTATCCTATTCAACAATTCTTTCTTTTTCTCTTCATTATCATATCTATGTGTTGTAAGTTTACTAATGAATTTACTTAAAGATAATTTTGAAAAACTAGAATTCTTTCTTAGATTTTCCAAAAAATCATTCCATTCAGCTGGTAATCCATTAGCAAACTTTGATACTCTTTCAGCTTCTGATATCATTATCTGGTTTTCTTTCAAATGATCAATCAAACAATCAAAACGCTTCTCCAAATCACCCAATTTTTCATCTTTCATACACATAAAACATTCGAACCGTTTAGCCCAAACATTCTTGGACAAATCTTGATAATGACTACTGAAATATCCTCGATACCAATCATTTATCCTTTCAAGATAATGGTTTTCCGTCTCATAAAAAACCACTTCCATTTTTCCAAAACAATCTGTTCAACCAATCTGATTGGGTCCTTAAATTGAGCTTTCAATGTGCCGCAAACAATGAATCACATGGGCCGAACTATTGACATGGGCTGCAAACACTTAACACATATCAAGTAACAAATCAATTTGGTTGGGCCGCACTTTAATACATCAACATTTAAAATTCAACAACCTGACCCACTACAAGAAAATGTTGATTGGGCCGAGAATGACAATAAATCTTGGGCCGCAATTACAAGTCTGAATCAACTTTAAGGATGATTGGGTTAAACAAAATGTAACACTTTGAATACTTGAATATCTCAAATATGGCCGTCAACCTCAATTCAAAACAAACTTAATTGAACATCAAATGTTTATTAAACAAACAACTTTTGATAGAATCAATAAAGGAAATCACGTGATGTTATGAATTGAATACAATTGAGATTGGACCTAGAATTTCATTCAGTCAAAACTTTTTTTTTTTTAATGTTCTGAAACAATATGATTTGACCAAACTATTCTAATCACATGCACCTCACATCAATAAACCGTTCAAACACATGCAAAATTTTTTTTATATTACTGAATCGACAAAAGTTAATGATCAGAACAGTCCCATTATCTTTGATTGAGGCGCACTATGAATTATCAATTCAAAAAATGTGATGTGGCCGACAACTTTAATTTTTCAACAACTTTCACGTGACACAACTTTTAATACTTCTTATAAAGAAGACTAAAGGATCGATCAAACCGATGTAACCAGACACAATTCACATGCAACCGATTTTAATACACAGGAAATGATGACAATTGATCAGATAGAGACACGTATCACAAAACCTACTGAATCACTTTTGGAGATGAATCACGATGACCTCATGAGCGGAATCAACAATGTACACATGAGCGGAATCAAATTGTTCATATGAGCGGAATTAAACTGTTCACATGAGCGAAATCAAATTGTTCACATGAGCGGAATCAGTTCGGAGATCAATTTGATTCATTTTTAAGTCGATTTTAGCTATGAAACTTTCAAGGCTTTGTTAACTATCAATTCCGAGCACACTGTGAACGTTTGAACCGATTCTGACCGTAAAAAGTTTTAATTTTTGGAAAAGAATGGTGTAGAAACAGAATTATCGGCTGAATTGTGTAGAACTCTTCTTCACTGGCTCTGATACCAATTGTAGGATCGAATTCGGACCTAAACGAGTCGCTTAGAAGAGTTTATCTCAGTTTGAACGGCGGAAACAGACAAACCGAGTACAATTCAGCGAGAATTCACTTTAATATGTTGATTCTATTAATCTGAATGATGTTTACAATCTAATCAACACTTCGACAGCACTTCGTGGCTAACCGGAAGAACACACCTCTAACCCTTATGTGTGATTTCGCTTATGTGTCTATATATAGGGTATGACATAAAAGCGAAACCTCCTAACTGACATAAAAGCGAAATCACCTATTGACATAAAAACGAAAATAGAACTTGACATATAAGCGGAATCATATTTTGACCGAAATCCAACTTTCACATTCTAATCCTTTTGTCTTATATGTAGTGATGTCATTGATGATGTCACTTTGATGATGTTATCATGACATCATGCTTGAACAACTTCGCAACGAACCCGAGACTCGACATAAGACGAAGACGACAGATGAATGTACCAACAGTGGTGTATGGTTCAATGACCTTAAATCTTGCGTTGATAGATTGCCAAAATCTGAAGTTTTGGGTCTTTATACTGTTATTTCATCTGGGAATATCAGGGGTGTCCTTCTGCTGCATCCAGATACATGCTGACCTAGACACACCCAGGATATCTTAAAAGAGCTATAAATGCCAAAACCTTGAAAATGAAGAAGCTCTCAAAGAGAGTCATTCAAAAAGTGCAAAAAACACAAATCGTACCAAAAATGGTATTTGTCTTAGCCCTCGATAAGATATTTTGGTCTCTCTGCTGTACGGAAGTACTGACCTGTTCACCAATTATCTATCGTTGAAGTGGGACAAGCTAGTATATCAGAATTAAAATTACCTTAAAGTATCATATGGTAATGGTACTTGAAATGTTCATGCATTTTGTTTAAGTGGACAAACATACTGGTAATCGTCTTGAACTGCTTTTCACGAAAAAATAAATAAAGAATTATCTAATAGTGTGAAAACAGTTTGATTTTGTTGATATGATCTTCTTACCAGTGATTCTCACAAAAATAGAGTGTTTATTGTTTTTGTTATTTATTTGCTTTCAGAAAATATAAAAATACAAAAGTAGTGTCTTTTTCTGTTTAAAATTCTTAACGTACAGAAAACTGTTATTCTTGGAGGAATTGTTACTGATAGGGGGAGACGGTGTTAGAAAGTGAGTTCAAAATTTTAAATCATGCGGGTTATAGGGTGTTTGATTAAAAAGTTTTGCGTGTTGGTGATAAATTGAAAATGCTTAATCTGTGATACAGTTTAACTATTTCTTGAAAAATAATAATTTTTTTAACTGTGTTGAAAAATTCTTATGGTTTCTCGAGATGTTTGTTTTATAGTATACAGATTGAAGCAGTGTGTTGCTGAGAAGTTGAAGTGATGAGTTGCTGTGAAGAGATGAGAGTTTAATTGGTTGCATGGTAGAACCTCCTTTCTATATTACAGATAAAGTTGAAGAGTTTGAAGATTGCTATGCATATGCTGAACTGGAGTTTACTCAAACGCTAAAGTTTTTGAAGATTTGGTGATTGGATGCATCAGCTTAGGGGGAGTCTGTTGCTGACAGAAGCTATTGAAGCTGAAGCTATCCAAAGACAAAGATAGTGCAATACTACATGAAGATTGCAAGATGACTGAAGACAAAGTTATTTTATGAAGCTATTGTCAAGGGGGAGTTTGTTGGTGCATGTTTGTGACAACAGCTTAGATTTGGTCTTTGGATATCTTGTAATTAGTTAAACGATAAACAGTTAGCGGGTTTAGCTTTGTAATAGTTTGATTATAGAGTTTGGGCTAAACAAAACCCAGTTGGGACAAGGGTGGACGAATTGGGCTTTGCCCATGTAGGAAACTCTAGCCCAAGTAGCAACCTTGTGTTATATAAACAAGGTTAGGCTTTAGGGTTTAGGTTAATCAGCCAAAACAGAGTTTGTGAGGATTTTCGTGAGAGCATTACAGCTTGGATGAAATTGTGATTGGTTAGGGTTTGATTGATTGTAATACTTTGGTTTGATAATCAATAGAAACCCAGTTTGAAAGTGATTTGTGGTTTCTACTCATTCTGCTATATTCTGATCAAGAGGATTCCGCACTCTTGATCGGATTGACAATTCTGTGAAGATCCACATACGTCAAGGGGTCCTACATAACTCTCCTAATAGATTAAATCATGGTCTTCCATCATATTAAAGCGTCCATTTAAACGGACTGCAACGCATTTTTGATCGCGTCATTCTCAGCACATCCGCTGATATCTATAATGATTTCCATTTTAACGAGCATTTCTATGGCATCAATGGCTCCTTATTTTTCCTGCGAAGTTTTGGGGTTTATTTGAGACAATATGTTTAAACGTACACCTCTTCCTCAGGATTTTGAGGTTTCTTCCTAGTGACACGGTCTTACTTACTAGTCTTACTCCCACTTGAGGATTTGTAAGAACTTAATGAAATACATAAGCTGATTAGATTCAAGGGCTTTGATTTATAATTGCCTATGCAGTTTGTGCTTGCTCTAGAGATGTTTATTTTGGCTTTTCTTGCACTTTCAAGTCATTAAAACAATTTTAAAAATTATGGTGTGAGGGAGATTTTTCCATTATCATCACATTCTCAATCACTACCATTGGCGGGAGTATGTGCTTTAGCCATAGTCTTTAACAAATTAAGTTAACGCCTAAATAATTAAAATTTATAAATTGGCATTTAATAAAAAACATCCGGGTTTAAATCCTTCACATTTTTATTTGAAATTTATAAAGAAATGAAGTTTTACGTCGTTTATAAAATTTTAATATAAAGTTAAATAAGACATAAGTTAAATTCCAAATCTGTTTTGTAAATAACTATAACCGTAGGGACCTTTTGTTAGAATCACCAAAACTTGCAAAATAAAAAAAAAATAAAAAAGAGTCGCTTTTCTGTTTGTCTTCTCCGGTGGTTTCGTTGGAATTCCGCCAACCTCATAAATATCTTTAATCCACTCGTTTTAACCCACTTTTTTATGATAACACTTATCTCCATTTTCATCTTAACAAACATTTGAGTTTAGTCCCATAAAACGCTAAGACTCAATCCAATAACCCATAACACCCGAAAAGGCATACTCCGACCAAACCTCCAATCGCATCACTTCGAGCATGTTTGGTAAAATGTGCCCTTCGGAATCTTGAGCCCTAGCCGGTGGTCCTCCCCGGCCACCCCCTGTCTCACCCTGATTTCCGGTGGGCCCAGTCAGTGGGTTTATGCGTGACGATTGATAAAATTATCACAATTTGCAGCGGAAGATAGAATTATAAAATTTTAAATATAAAGGCTTGAGATTTATTTAATAAAATTATACAAGCTGTTCGATACAATTCCCACAAAGTAGCATTGGATATAAAACGTGCTTAGGACATAATATGCCTTTAAGCAGTGGAGTCGCAAATTCCAAAGCGTTTTCTTTGACCTGACCATTTCCAGCCTATGATCAAGGTTCGTTACCCACGGTTTAATCTTTTGAAAATACGTCAGTTTTCGCTGGTAAATACAATTAATCGACTCATTTTAATATCATTTTATAAATAATTTGATATATATATATATATCTATATATATATATATTATGACAACCCGTGGGTTAATCATTTAATATTTCTTGGGATATATTTTTCTTGTCACCAGTTATACATGCTTGGCAATACCGTTGTGTACCAGAAATCTATGTCGGTATGTGATCATGGTATTGGTGCATATGTTTGTCGACTTCGTCTTGTATCGAGTCTTGTATTTGTTTAGATAGATCAGGACACGCAAAACGAGTAAAGTGTGTTTGTGGGTAATTTCCCACCAAATAACACTTAGGTTATTCCGTATGAAATTAGATGGTAATTTCGCACGAAATTAGATTTCGTGTGAAACTAATTTCGCTTGGACTATTCCGTGCGAAATTAGCTCTCCTATAAATACTAGATGTGCCTTGTCATTTGCAAGTTTCCGGTTTGAGAGCCGAAGTGCTGTCGAAGTGTCTACTCGTTGTAAATCTTTGTCAAATCAATCAAAAAATAGTTTAAAGTGAATATCTAGCTGAATTGAACTTGATACGTTTGTTACCGCCTCTCGTATTGAGAAAAACTCTTCTGATCGACTCGTTTGGGTCAGAAAACGTTCCTATAAGTGGTATCAGAGCTCAGGAGGAAGAGTTCATACCAATTCAGCTGAAAATTCTGATTTCTACACCTTCTTTTCAAAATTAAACAAGTTTTCACGGTCAAAATGCTTTGAATTTCACACATTATACGCGCAATAGTGTTTTAACAAATCCTTGAAAGTTTCAGACTTAAAATCGGACAAAAACCTGATCAATTTTAACAAAATAAGCTCGAGATGATGACATCAGTAGTATTTCGCACGAAATAAGCCTTATTTCGCACCAGATTGGAATTCCGCTTGAGTATTTCGTACGAAATTAGTTGACTTCGCTTGAAACCGTATTTCGTTTGGTTATTTTGTACGAAATTACCTATTTCGTTTGAAAATTATGATTTCGTTTGAGTTGGTATTTCGTTTGAAGTTGTCTTGTAGGTGATTTCGCACAGGATTGGTATTTCGTTTGAACAGGGTAATTTCGCACCAAAGGATATTTCGTTTGAAGGAGTTATTTCATTTGAAATTGACTGTTTGTGATTTCTTGAAAACCGAATCATGGAAGAGGAATTTTACAACGCATTTGCAACTCCGATTAGCATTGTACAAAACACAATGTTGGAAAATGAAACGGGTACTATGCAAAAACCGCCAAAGCTCATGAACATTGAGGAGTATAAAGGATTGGAAGAACGATTTGAGAATTGGGTATAAGAAAATTATTTGGATGCTTGGGAATGTATTAAAAAGAAATATGTTAGACCGATGACTGATGATGAGGAGATGATTGCAATTAAAGATCTTAGTGCTGAACATAAAAAGAAATACAATGATGAAAAAATGATGACGAGTTTATTGCATCAAGCTGTTAAGGAAGATATCTTGGTTTTATTGCAACACAATGGAACTGCTTATTCAATCTAGAAAGCTTTAAAATAATAGTTTGTTGGAAGCAAAGAAATGATTAAGAACAAAAAATCACTTTTGAAAAAAGAATTCGATCTATTTCGTGGTTTGAGAACTGAGAGCACAAAGCAGATTATCGAAATATATTGCAATTTATTAGTCAATATGAAGAGAGTGAGCATCATAAAGAATAATGAAGAGTTGATTGAAAAATTGGCTGATGCTTTGCCACATGAAACTTGGGGCACATATCTTATGATGCTGAGAAATAAGAAAGATTTTGGGAATCTGACACTGAGCAAGTTCATTGAAAAGCTGGAAGCTCAAGAGATGGAACAGAGGAAGATCTCAAGAATGAAAGATTTTGATGGAGAACAAGATATTGGGTTGTATTATAAAGGAGGTATTAGTGACAAAACCAACATGTCACCAAAGGTTGAAACTGCTTTCAATGCTAAGAGTTCGTCTGGAGGTTCATCTAAAGGATCAAACAGCAAAACAAGTTTTTCTTCATATCCATCATTTGATCCAAACTTGTCAAAAACAAAGAATGGCAAGAAGTTACAATGCAACATGGTATTAAACCTTGAAAATGGTCAGAATTACACAGAGGAGGTTGCAAAAGGTCATATGTCTTTGTTGGTGACTGTGCTAGAGTCATATGAAAGTTTAGTGGCAGGTCAGATCAGAAATCCAATGTTGACAAAAGAGGATTACGATCAGATTGATGCTGAGGAGATGGAATTGATGGACATAAAGTGGTGTTTGGCGAGTGTTTTGAGAAGAGCCGAAAAGTTTAAACAAATTACGGGAAGAGATGATTTCCGTGATGCAAATGTTTCTACTTTAGGTTTTGATAAATCTAAAGTTACTTGTTTTCGTTGTAGGGAAAAGGGACACTTCAAGAGGGAGTGCACAAACCGCGAAGCAAGTGGAGCTCAAAATCCGTTCAACAACAATGATTATTATCGGAAAGCAATATATCATCAAGTTGCTCAACAATCACATCAACAACAACCACAAACTGCTCATGCCAGGAAGGAGATTGAAGAATCATCAAAGAGAGCTTGTATAGTGAATCAAGAAGATAAAAAATCATCAAAAGGATTCAGTTGGGACAAATATATTTCAGCTGATAGTAAAGCATGTCTGATAAATCAAGATGATGAAAAATTACCAGAGGGGTTTAGCTGGAAAAATTTCAGTTGGGATGACTATGATCCTAACAAAACTCCAAATCACAAAGCTTGTATTGCTCGAGTTGCTAAAGACAGTGATAATGATGATGATTATTATGCAAGGAGAATGGAAGTGCACTTAAGAATGATGGAAGATAGTGACAGTGATGATGGAAAAGTTAAAAAGAAAAAGAAGAAAGTTAAAAAACCTGTCAGCAGTGATGATGAAGAAGTTCCTGTGATAAGGAAGAAAATAAAAGACATTCCAGTTTTTAAAATTGATACAGAAGCTTATGCACAAAAGATTCAGGTGAAATGTGAGAATTGTGAAGCAGTGAAAAAGCAAAACAGTACATTAATTCACAATATGAACAAATTGAAAGAATCGTATGATGTTCTTAACAAGTCAATGAATCTGTACAATCAAACAAGCAGTGAACAAGCAACAGCTATGAAGACACTTCAAGGAGCTTTCATGACAATGCAGAAAGTTGTCAACAATTACATTGAAAAATGTGTTGTGCTTGAACAGAAACTGGAAACCCAGAGGATTGAAACAGAAAGAGTAAACAGATTGTTAAAAAGTTACTCATGTACTTCTTATATTATTGACAGGATTTATCCAACCGTTGAAGGCATGAAGGCATTTGATGAAGAGGAAGTATCTGAAGACAAGAATTGGGAAAAGAAGAAGGATACTGAAGTAAAGAATTCTGGTAAGAAACATAGTGCCAGTTACAAAAAGTGTCCACCCCCGCTTGAAAATGGATATTCTCCACGAAATCCAAATTCAGAAAGAGTAAAAAAGGCAACCAATTTACAGTAGGAGTCTGAGTCTTCAGAAAATTTGCCAAACAACATCGATGTCATTTTCACATCGTCTGACACTGATCATTAGTCCGAATTAATAAAGAAAGTGGTCGATCAGGTGTTGGATAGCGATGAAACCGAGGAGTCAAAGTTGGAGTCTATATCAGAGTCAAAGTCTGACAAGTCAAAGTCAACAGTCAAAAAGGAGAAACGGGTTTACAATAAAGAATTTTTGTTATCAAAATCTAATTTGAATGATGAAACAATCAAAGTGGCTTATACTTTGAATGATTCTGACAAATTATATTCTGATGAAGAATTTCCAATAAGAGGTGTTAAAACTGAAATGATAAAAAAGGTTTTCAAACTAACAGAAATTAATATTTCTGAAATAAAAGATGTAAATCTTTCTGAAAAAACTTAAATCTTACACCTCAAGAGTTCAACAAAGATTAAACAAGAAAAAGGGTTACAGTTCTGGTTCAGGTTTCAAAAGAAACCAAACCATAACGGTAATTTCAAAAGAAAATGATTAGGATTTATTCCACCGAAAAATTATAAAAATGAGAAAATTATAAACCAAAAACTGTTTTTGTTTCAGGAATATCATCTGAAGAAGAAAAGGAGCAATTGTTCAGAAAGCAGACAAACAAAGAATTCCTTGCTAAGAAGCAAGATGAAATGAAGAATGAAGTTGATCAGAAAAAGGAAACGAGAACTTGTTTTCAATGTAAAACAGTTGGTCATATTGTTAGGAATTGTCCAAAGGCAATTCAAACAAAACAGGGAGTTTCTCTTAAATTGAAAGAAAAAATGGTTGAGAATGAACCACCAACTAAACAATTCAAAGTTTTCAAAAATTCAAAGTTTGTGGTTGGTGAATGTTCAAAAAGGTTTTACAAGAGAAAAGCAAATCTTGACAATCACAAGTGGGTTGTTAAGAAATCTGATGATAGTTCTAGCAATGATTCTGATTCTTCAAAATCAGAGGAGCTATTTTCAGGCGATGAATCTCATTCCATAAAGTCAGAGGAGCCACGTGTTGAGTTAAAATTGAAAACATCAGTTCCTCCAATGGATGATGTCAACTTTCCACCATTGAGGGTTGAGAATTTTAAACAAAAAGTTGGTAAAATTGAGATTTCAAATCAATTTTTCCCTGAAAAGAAAGAATTTGATATTGAAAAAGCTTTTAACCCCATAGTTCAAAATATTTTTGGAAAAATGGTTGACATGAAGGTCAAAGGGGTAAAGGAATTTTATGAGAAGAAAACAAAGAAACCAGGTAAAGTTGGGTCATCCCAGGTTTGTGACTGGGATGGAACCTATTATGATTGAAAACCAGGATTTGCCGGAGCTTCCAGGTTGGTAAGAGTGGAGCAGGAATCGGCATCTTTCTTGAGAAATTCACTTTAGTGATATTTCGACCGATAAGGGTAGTTGTTATTAAAATTGTTATATTTTATTTTACATATGGTATGGTTAGTAAGCGAACCTATAAGTGGTTGAAGAAGGTTTTCACCTTCAAGAGGTAAAACAAAGTGATGAATGAATCCCCATTCCTACAATTGGGAAAATCAACAAAACTAATTTTCCGGAAAAAACATTTGATTAAAACAAACTTAAGTGTTTTGAAATCATAATGGGAAAATAGTTTGTTGTCAGGGGGAGTTCTGATTGTTTATGCCAAGTGGATGGCGATTTGAAGCGATTTGATATCAGTTGTTAATTTACGTGTATAGTTTGTTTTCAAATTTCTTTTAAATGATTTTGAATTTTAGGGGGAGTAAGAAATTTCAGAAAATCCAAAAACATTTGAAAATTTGAAAAAGTAAAAAACATGATAAAATGAAAAAGAGTTTTGTTGAAAAAAGAGGAAATGATAGTACATCAGTGGACTATCACAGCATGCTAAAGAATTGGAAAGAAAAAATGTGATAAACGGTCTCACTGATGATGTGCCAGTAGGTTTTTACACATTTAGTTGATTGTGTCGAGATATAAACCTAAATGTCAAACTTACTTATATCATGGGGAACATCTCTCGGATATATGGGTAACCCCCAAAATCTTGTTTGAAAGGTCCCTCTTTCTGAGATACTAGGTCTTTATACTCAGTGATATCTGGGGTATTATCCCGGGACTTCTGATTTTGCGGAAGCAATGGCCTAGTCCCCGTATAATACTTTTCGCTTGCTTGAAATATAGCATCACCCCAGTACAAAAAATATGAAACATTGAAAAATGCTAATCATGTGTTGTTGAAGAAAAGATTCTCTAAAGGGAACACACCTAAAGTCGAAGCCATCATCTCTCTGATTTTGCGGAAGCAATAGCCTGAGCTCTCATGGCCCTCGCATTTAACCCTTTATAGATATCATCTAGGTATACTCACCTGTAAGACTGAATATTGGGATCTGGATACAGGAGTATAATCTGAGGTGGGACACGCGAATAAGTTTAAGTGCCTAAAACATTAATCTCGTATCTCAAAACAATTGAACTTTGTGTGAAAATTTAAGTGGATCAATATACTGACAATCTAAGTGAATCGTTTAGAACTGAAAATGTTTATAGCTTAACGGTGTTGGTGATTTGTCTCAAAAACTGATATGATCCTCTTACACAAGCTCACAAAAATGTTGTATGTAAATATTTCTTTATTTTAAAAAATCCAAAAAGATTTTTAGTGTGTTTTAGCATAAAATTTTGAAAACACAAAAAGATTTTCGACAACTGATGTTGAAGAGCTGATTTTCAAAATTCCGGGTGCTAAACATGATGAAATGGTTTGGTAGAGTTTGTGTGAAGAAAAGTTTACAAGTGATTTTCAGAGAATAAAATTTTGAATGTTTGCCTATAAGTGGTCATCAGAAATTTTTAAATGATAAATCATTCTATTCATACAAGTGGTTCATTAGAGATTAAAACTATAAAATCATTTATTGATTTGATTAATACCTGCAAATGTTGAATAAATTTGTCAAATTTTAAATTTGTGAAATTTATTTTGAGGTAGAGGATATGCAAGTAAGCTAGGTTTCGATTCTTGAAGAGTCTGTGTTTAGAGAGAGCTAGGTTGTGATTCTGAGCAGGATGTGAGCCAGGTTATGATTTTGAATCTGTGGAAGCCAGACTGCGATCCCAAGCACAATTTAAGGGGGTGTCTGAAGATAGTAGAGCCAGATTCAGATCCTGAAGATCACGCAATCTGCTGATGCCGATGAACTTAAGGAATCAAGAGATCTGATCAAGAGAATTGGAGAGAGATTAGAGTCAGGTCGAGATGCTGGAGATGAAAAGAGACAAAGATTGAGGATACTTTACGTTGTTAGATACTTTGGAAGAGTTCGAGAAAATTGATAAAGACTGAAGATTGAAGACTCGACACCGAAGACTTCGTCAACATCCAAGGGGGGGGGGGGGTCTGTTGGTGCATATGTTTGTCGACTTCGTCTTGTATCGAGTCTTGTATTTGTTTAGATAGATCAGGGCACGCAAAACGGGTAAAGTGTGTTTGTGGGTAATTTCGCACGAAATAACACTTAGGTTATTTCGTACGAAATTAGATGGTAATTTCGCACGAAATTAGATTTCGTGTGAAACTAATTTCGCTTGGACTATTCGGTGCGAAATTAGCTCTCCTATAAATACTAGATGTGCCTTGTCATTTGTAAGTTTCCGGTTTGAGAGCCGAAGTGCTGCCGAAGTGTCTACTCGCTGTAAATCTTTGTCAAATCAATCAAAAGACAGTGTAAAGTGAATATCTAGCTGAATTGAACTTGATACGTTTGTTTCCGCCTCTCGTATTGAGAAAAACTCTTCTCATAGACTCGTTTGGGTCAGAAAACGATCCTTCGCATGGTACACACCATCTTTAATATAACGCCTTCAGGGTGTATGCCTACTACCCTACACATATTTTATATGGTCATTCATAATCGATGAGTCGGGACGACCGGACACGGTACCATTTACCCCCAAGTGTTTAATGTTATTCAAGCAATACAGATTAACCAGTTTCTTATATTTATGAAAACATTTTCCCATTTATACAATACCCGTTCCAAGTGGCTAACGTCATTTCCCAAATTTTAAATAGGCTAAGAGTATTTACCTTTGCTTGGAAAATAAATTGTTAATTAAGTTCTTTGAAGCAAAGCTATAATTCAAGTTGTTATTCCTAGGCACGATCACCTGGAGGGTTCTATAGTCTGGAATGAAACAGATTTATAAATCCATTAGAATGTTCACAAGTCGTTTAGTAAGTTTTATGACTTGACCCGTTACTTAGAATTTTGTTCGGTTTCGCTAAATTAAGCGTTGACCAGGTAGAATGTGGTTTAAACCATTTCGAGTGCGGAGCCTCGTTGGATATGGGTTATTTTACCAAACATTCTGATTTGGAGTGATTTTGAATGGTTCGAACCCAATTCTACTAGTTTATATATAATATATTGTTAGTCTTATGCGTAATTACGACATCGGATGGTCGAATAGCTTTATGATGAGTCCGTTATGTCAAAACACATTTTAAAATATCGTATGATCAGTTTTGAGGTCAAATTATATGCCTCTTAGGTTTTAAAACCATTTTTATGCCATAAGGGCATTTTTGACATTTTTAAAAGTATATATTGTTGACTCGTTAATTTACCCTTCAAATACTATGACCAAAACGTATAACCTCTGAGAGTTATTTCTATAATACCATGGTCACATAACATTCTATGATTGGTTTCTAAGGTAGACCAAACGGGTAAGGATCAAAAGTCAAAGCAAAAGTCAACTGTTTGACTTCCGACATGGAATTGAGGGCTAAACTGAAAATGTCAAGATGAACATGCCAAAATAAGTTTTATAATGTTATATAAACTATTATGATGTCAAACTTATTTTAGATACTTAAAAGATCATTCGTCGTAAAATGCAAAGTTTATGTGTGTGTGTGTTTTTTTACTTTTATTTAATACATGTTTGACTCGTCATTTTGCCTACTAAACGTGATGATCAGAGGGTATAATCATAGAGGATTAATACCCTCATTATTATGATCACGTTGCAAAGTTCAATTTGAACTTTGACTTGAGAAAAATGGTTAGAACCGAAAGTCAAAGCAAAGAACACTTACTAGTGTTAGAAGGGAAGCTTAGAACTAGAGAGAGGAGGCTTCTAAGCAGAAGAAAGCTCCATAAGAAGTTTTAGAGTATGAATGAGAATGGTGTGATGAACTTTGTAAAACTTAGGCTTATTCATAGTTGATCAAATGTGATGAGAGTGTGTCAGGTGTTACTAGGAGAGCTAAGGAGCTGATTAGTGGAATGAGAGGTGTCAAAATATGGTTAAGCGTGGCAAGTATTTGAATCAGGTGTCAAGATATGCAGCAAGGCTGCTGTCCAGCAAGATACTTGCTATCAGCGTACCCCTTGCGGACCGTAAGGGGTATGCCTTTTGAACATCCTTATGGACCGTAAGAGGATGTTCTGGTGGTCCGTAAGGGACCTCAGAATCTTATAAAAATTGTCTTTTTGGCTGATTTAGCCCCTCAACTTTAAATTTATAATATTTTTTATGATTTTTAACCCTTCCTTTCAACATTGTGAAATTTGTGGAAGGTTTCTAGACACATGTCATGCTGGGATTCGATCCATAACTATCAGGGTGTTAGACCCAAGGAGCCGCCTGTAACACTCGTTTTTTTTATAACACATATTCTAAAGACAAAATAGAACTATTCTTTATAAACTTTAAGCCAAAACATTTACATTAACATTTAGCTTAGTAATTACTAGTTTAACAAACATTCAAAAAAAAAAAAAAAAAACAAGATTAGGTTACATAAGTATTCCTTTGATTACACAAGTTTTACTAACTACAAGTAATAACAAAAGTTGTGGAACAAGATCTTGAATGTGTTCGGTTCGATATCAATGACTTGATCATCATCGACATGCTTGCATCATCCTAAAGGCTGAAAATTTCAATAAACATAGTATTAGGATTCTAGGAAATTAGCATAATCAAAAACTACGCTCGGAATCGGATTCGATTAGCCACAATAAGCAGAACTCAACAAAATGACTGGGTACTACCGTAGCTTACGGTAGCCTCTGGGCAATGTGGGGTTGCCGTAAGGCAGTAGAGAACCAGCGTAACAACTTTAATCAGTACCGTAAGCTACGGTAGCCACCGTAGCTTACAGTAGCTCTCTCGTGCCTCGCGTAAGCCAGGGCTTATCTGTCGCGGCCCGCCAGGGTCTCAATCTGCAACAAAAGATTACTGTTTTTACCATTTTGACCCATTTGTTCCATTTCTCATGTTTTAATCATCAAAACGAGACTCGAGACATTCGAAAATAACCAATAAAACTTATCTCTTTACTGCTTTCAAACTTTTAACATTTTTATAGCAAATTTTATACAATTATGCATCATCAGAAAACATGATCATGCAAATACATTATATTCCAACATTTTTACTAATTTTATCCTTTGTTTCATTTTTCCCAAATCCTTACGGACGGCGTATTATTTCGCAATATGTTGACCCATTCCCGGGTTTCTTATCTTACGTATCTAGCTCTCCCATTACCGGGTTTGCGCCTCTAATATTTGACCCGCTAGTAATCTAAATGCATTAACTTAGACTACTTATAATTTGTGGCTTAGGGTTTCACCCATTCTTCCTACCAATTCCCGGTGTAATGCTACGCGTTTTCATAACTTTCCTAATTTAGAAATCGAGCCTAGAAAATCTATTTTTAGAAGCTTGTCCCTTTCAAAAATTACAATCCGTTGTATCATCGAAACATCTTTATCCTTAATTTAATTGGTTATAATTTGGGTTATTTATTTATTTATTGTTAACTTAATTAAATTTATTTATTTTACTATTTAAAAGTTATTTTTATAACAAACTAAGTTAGTCTCATTAAATTTTAAAGTTGGTAACCTAACCTAGTTAGTTTATCTTATAAAGTTAGTTCTTTTTATATCATAACATAAAGTTAGTGGGTAATGTTTAGGGTCTATTTGTGTAAATAATGGAAGTATAAAAAAATGGCCAAACCCTAATCTCCATATATCACTCCAGCCGCACCTAAAGCAGGCCCCAACTTCTGATCTCTCTCGACCCCTCCCCGGTTCCGGCGACGGCGACATGACAGCAACTCCTCTGACCTTTGGTTTTCAGGCTACACACCTGCACCCCTCCCTCACCTTCATATATCCCCATCCCCTCACACCCGTCTCTTTTTCGGTGGGACCACCGGCGACGGTGGTTGTTTCCAGCAGCGACTACCACCATCCACGGGTGGTGGTGAGTGTCGAACACAAAAATCAGGAGAGAGAGGAGAAATCAGGAGAGATAGAGCAGAGAGAGAAGAGGATCAACGACGACGACCCGCCGTCGGTGCGGAGCCTCGGCGGCGGTGGGAGTAGCTGTTCTGGCCCTGTAGGATCGAGATTCGATCAAAACGAGTCGGCCTGAGTCAAATCTTGGTCGCTAGAAAGGCGGAAACAGACTAGTAACCGTTAATCAGTGTTAGAATATAAGTAGAAGAGCAGAAATACACTTTAAACACGTTTTCCATTGCTAATAGACGTGATTGTACGGAGAGAAATGGACAGCAGTTCGGTACACCAGATCTCCAGAAGTTACCAATGAAAAACACAAAACCCCTATTTATAGGGTTTCCAGTTCACACGGGTTAACATGTTCACTTCGCATGAACTGGTCAAGTTCCAGTTCGTGCGACCTGGCCTTACACATACCACTTCGTGCGAACTGGCTCTTTTACATATAAACTTAACTTTCTAACACTTAAACTATTACATGGCACGATCTAGACTGATGACGTAGGCGATAGACATTGTGCACCAACAAACTCCCCATTGGATATTGCCGCAGTCTTCAGTCAGCTTGTATTCAAAACTTTCTTCACAAAGACTTGAACTTTTCTTCATGAAGCTTTGGCTTTTTCAGCAACGTCTTCCTGAGCTTTTCCTTCTCTATTGCAGATCTCTTCTCTTCTTCAGCAATCCTTTGTACACACGTATATCCAGCAATCTTGTTTTTCTCTTCTTGTTCCTTTCTCTCCTTTTCAGCTTTCAGAAACTCTTCCTTTTCAATCTTCCTCCACTTTGATAACCACATATTTTCAGAATTTATACCTTTCTGAAAACATATCATAGCAACTTTCTGAAACTGCAAAGCTTGATCTTTATCTTCAGCTTTGTACCCAATCTTGTTTACGAACAAACATTCGATATCTTTCGTAGAACAATTCTCACGACCCCAGCCCCGGTTTGACCCGGTCAGGAGCCGTGGGACAGGAACCCGTGGAATCTATGATGCGACAGCGGAAGATTTTACAGGATCTTTTTAAAACTCGAAATACCCGATTATTTTATTTCATCACTCGGGATAAACCCCGTTATTTTACAATAGAGGAATTTCACAAGTAAATTCCCTGATTTATTAAAACATGTTTATTTATTTTAACTGAGCCACCTCTTCAAGCTTGTTAGTGCTCCGTAGCACGTTTTCCTTGATTTACAGCAGGTCGCCTAAAACATGTTTTAAAAATATTTTATCAGCGGGGAAATGCTGGCGAGTCATTCAAGTATGGAAAACGACACATTAGTTATCAATTACAGCATAAGAGCGATTACAATGGCTTCTATCTTATTTTTATCTGGCGCCGTGTCACCTGGTGACAATGGTCATACCACTATTGGGTCTTTCCCCAAGTAGTGATGTTTATCACTGTTAGGATTTATTAGCCTAACCCATGAGAAATTAGTAATGTGCACAATACCCCACTAGCCAGTGATTAAGATAACCACGACTTAATCCCTGTAATTATAACATTTGAAAATGGAGTATTGAAAAATATTTTTGATAAAAAGAGAATGACTCACATTGCAGATTTATACGGGCAGAGTTTAGCCTACTGATTAGCCTTGTAACCTAATTTAAATAACATGCACACGAACTAGGTTAGTAACTAATACAACATTTACGATAACTCATGAGATTAAACCCTCACAATGAATGACAAAGTGTGATGCTTAAACATCCATCGAATTCACGACGAATGACAAAGCATAACCCTAATGTGGGCTGCACTTAAACATCCATTGGATAGTTTCAATCGATCGGACATTGAATCGTAGCAGCGATCGAGTTAATACCCTGTATCGTAGCAGCGCCTCGCTAATAGAATTTGTGATTTCTAACAGTATAACTTCGTTTTTGTGTTTGATTTTCGACACCAGAGAACAGGCCATGTGACAAGCTATTTATAGGTGAAATTTGAGGCTGTCGCGGCCCGCGTGAGCTTCCAGCCGATCCTTACGCGGCCCGCGTGGCCACCTAGTCTACGTGTAGGGTTGCTGGTTCATCAGTAGGTGTGCCACGTGGATGACACGTGGATCCGTAACGCTTATCCGGTCAAACCATCTTTGACGCGGCCCGCATAAGACTAAGCTAACTCTTACGCGGCCCGCCTGAAACTCTAAAACTTTGTTTTCTTGGTTTTTCATGTACAGTAGAGTTTCAGGGGTCCGGGTTTTCGCTTACGGGTCAATTTGGGACATTTTTAAGAGTTCTTACATCCTCCCCACCTTATTTAAAATCTCGTCCTTGAGATTTACTGAAATAAGTGAGGATACTTTCGCTTCATTTCCGATTCCAGCTCCAAAGTGTACTCGGGTCCTCTTTTTGAATTCCACTTGACTTTGACAAGTACTAACCGTTTGCGTTTGAGAAACTTAATCTTTCTATCTTCTATCTGAAGAGGTTTCTCAACAAATTTTAGCTTTTCGTTTACCTCTATATCTTGAAGAGGTACTACCAAGGATTCATCAGATAGACATTTCTTGAGATTGGATATATGAAATACGTCATGTACTCCAGCCAACTCTTCTGGTAGTTGTAAATGATAAGCAACTGGTCCTATGCGTTGTATTACTGGAAATGGTCCTACGTACCTTGGACTCAACTTTCCTTTCTTTCCGAACCGAACAACTCCTTTCCAAGGAGAAACTTTTAATAACACCTTGTCTCAAACTTGAAACTCTAACGGCTTACGTCGATTATCTGCATAACTTTTCTGGCGATCTCGAGCCGTCTTTAGTCTTTCCTTAATTTGAGTGATCTTGTCGGTACTCTCTTGCACAATTTCAGGACCTGACAATTGACTTTCTCCTATCTCTGCCCAACACACTAGAGTTCTACACTTACGTCCATACAGTGCTTTGAACGGGGCAGCGTCAATGCTCGAATGATAGCTATTATTATAGGAGAATTCAATTAAAGGTAAATGGTGTTCCCAATTCCCACCAAAATCGATCACACATGCCCTAAGCATGTCTTCCAAAGTTTGGATCATCCTTTCACTTTGTCCATCTGTTTCAGGATGGTATGCAGTACTTAAATTTAGTCGGGTTCCCATTGCTTCTTGGAAACTTTTCCAAAAATGGGAATTGAAACGACTATCCCTGTCCGATACAATAGAGAGTGGAACTCCATGTAAGGATACAACTTCATCTACATACAACTTGGCTAACCTTTCCATGCTAAAGGTTTCTTTCATAGGTAGAAAATGAGCTGATTTGGTTAATCGATCCACAATTACCCAAATCGCATCGTTACCCTTTCTGGTTTTGGGTAACTTAGTAACAAAATCCATTGTTATGAGTTCCCATTTCCATATAGGAATTTCTAATTGTTGTAGTAGACCTGAAGGTTTCTGGTGTTCTGCCTTAACTTGTGAGCAAGTTAGACACTTAGAAACATATCTAGCTATGTCCTTTTTCATTCCTATCCACCGGAAGTTATTCCTTAAATCGTGGTATATCTTATTGTTACCAGGATGCATGGTATATCTAGATTTATGGGCTTCCTCTAAAATCTTATTTTTTAAGTCTCCTTGCTTAGGTACATCTTATTGTTACCAGGATGCATGGAGAAGCCTGTGGAAATCATGGATCACCAAACCAAGCAGCTCAGACGCTCACGCATTCCTATCGTGAAAGTCCGATGGGAAGGCAAACGAGGCGCAAAGTTCCCTTGGGAACTCGAAAGCGACATGAAGGCGAAGTACCCGCAGTTATTCAAGGAGAAAGTCTAGAGAGAGAAAGTGATTCACGGTGATGTACAACTTTCAGCCTAATTTCGGGACGAAATTCCCTAAACTAGGGGAGGCTGTAACACCCCGTGTTTTCAAGAAGTCAAGGTCAAAGTCAACGACCGATTTCGCGCAGCCGATTAATAATAGATTTCTTTTATTTTTAGCTATTATGTGGAGTAAGTGTCTATAACTACAATAATCGACGTATGTTAATCGCTATTCAATCGACCTACGAATGTGAACTATAGGAAGTAACAATGCGATAAAGTTAACTAAACGATAATCAAACTATGCTAATCGACATCGAATCGAATCTCAACTTGAAATACGCATTTGGAATATTGTTATACGTGTGTGTGTGCCTTACGTGTTACTTGTGCATGTTTAATTATGTATGTTGTGGAATTCAATCGAAACTCGAAATGCAATCGAACTTAATCGACGCCGAACTCGAATCACAATCGAACTATGATAATTAGTGGAGAAGGGATAGTGCGAGATATGAGTGGTTGGGATTAAAAGTAATTTGACTAGGAAACCCTATCATATCGAACCGCTCGCAATCGAAATATCAAAAATCGTCGCACCGAACACTCGAAACGTGCAGCTGATCGATCAGGCTACCAGCTGATCGAACAGCCAGCCGATCGGAGTGCTGTCCGATCGGACAGGCTGTCCGATCGAGCTGCCTGGCCGATCGGCCAGCGCTTTCCTTATTTGGCATCCTATAAATACCCCTGTCATTGTCATCCTTTCCACTATTGGAAACCTCTGTCCGACCAGCACGCTTAGTTCATCCTTTTCTCAGATTCCTCTCGATTCCGGTAAGATTTCATCCTAAATCTTGTACTTTTGTAAGTCCCGTAAACCGGCTCTTTCAATGATATCAAACCTAATCTTGTGAGAGTGCGGAAACCAATCACAAGATGATTCAAGATAAACACGAAAAACTGAAAATCGAAGAACAATACCGAATCACATTTAAACACTTGCACACGATTCTATTACTATCAACTAGCAAAACCGTCTAGTACAAGTGCTCACAAAGAATTGCCTTCCTTTAGCTCTCTCTAGGAATTCTGTAACAAAGAGGTTCCAACCCTAAAACAAGTTAGAAACTTGTTTATATACCTACTAAAGCCCACTTCCCTACATGGGCTCCCCTTGGGCCTGCTTGGCCCACATGGCCTAAAGCTTAGCCCAAGTGACCTATAAAGGTCCACAACCTAATATAAACTAACCCGGTATGACCCAGCTCGTAACCATAACCCGTTGTCTTAATTTGATGCGTCAGTCTCACACTTTAGGGCCTAACAATCTTTTATATGATTTTGATTAGTCTTCAATCTGATGACATAACGGTTTCTAAAAAAAATATTTTTTTTCTCTTTCTTAGTTCATTACTTTGTATATATACTTTGTCCTTTCTCTAGTAAATGGTAAATATGCGCAAAAATACAAGATTTATGCACAAATTTAGGGGGGGAGAGGAACATATAGATAGATATAGAGTTTAGGGGGAGAAAACTCAGAGAATACAAAAAGAGTTTGCTGTAAATATGTATTGTTTTAGGGGGAGAAAATGAGAAAAATACAAAAACATTAGAAAAATGAAAAAGCCAAAAAGAAAAATTGCATCATATGGGAAGTGAAATAAATGTTCGTGTTAAAGGGTTTTGACTAACACATGTAAGGTGCCATAGCTGAAAAGACTAGGATCTACAGCGATATGTCGATAGACTTGACGCTCAAAATGATAAAAGATACTAAGTGTTATAAACATAACGAACAATGTACCATGTGGGTAACATACCAACGGCGTATGATTTTATGGTCTTAAATCTTGCGTTGAATGATAGCCAACATCTGAGGTTTCGGGTCTTTATATTGTTGAATCATCCGGGGATATCTTGGCTGTCCTTCTGTTCAGAACTAAAATTGTACATGACCCCAGGGAAGAAAGTCACTTGGAATTAGCTCATTTCTATTTGAATGTCTGTATGTTGTCTCGATACACACAATTTTGATCTGATTCTGAAATCTTCTCTGAAAAAGTCGTGTACGTCCTCTGCTGCATCCAGATACATGCTAACCTGGAGGTGCTAGGCAACGACAGCTTCTGCTGCATCCAGATACATGCTGACCTAGCTGTACGTTGTTGCGCTATAGATCTAATACACCCGAAAGAGGCCCTCAAGTGCCCAAAAGAAACCCAAGAAACCTATATCAAACTGAGAAAAACTCATTTGATCTGTATATTATACCATCTCTGCAAAAGATATATTCTGTTCTCTTCTCAACCTATTCCCAGTTAAGATTTCAGAAATCTAGATTGGACTTGTGAAATATGTGGTAGGGAAGATACTTGCATGATAGAGTGTGCTGTTTATATTTCCAGGATTTGATTCGTATTTATTTGGGTGTTCATTGTTAAGAAATCAAAACATGATAAAACAGATTATATGCAGACCTAGACACAGTCAGGATATCTTAAAGGATAACATCAGTATACTCACCTTGTACGATGAATCGTTGTGCTTACCTTGATCGCGGGGGTATGCCTTTGAATGGGACACACGGGTATAATAGTATAATATTATCTTAAGCATATCACGAAGTTGAAAAATTGAAAGTTGAGCGTTAAAGTTTAAGTGGACAAACATATTGGCAATCGCATAGACCAGTTTGATTAGGCTCGTACTGAAAAGTGTTCCTTAGTCTGCTTGAGAACGAATTTTGATCCCATTGCAATTGTAATTGTATATTATGGTAGTTGTTTATATTTTGAGTTTTTATTTGTTTTTAGTTCTTAAAAAATTGAAAAATTCAAAAATAGTGTCTTGTTTTTTCTATAAAACCAAAAATCCAAAAATAGAGTGTTTATTTATTTTTCTTAAAATTAAAATGTAACCGTTCTTGAAGATTTGACTGATCATCAAAAGTTGAAAGAATTTAAATTGTGAAATCCGAGTACCAGTACTTGGATGTACCTAGTGTTCATACGGTATTCTCCCTGTTGCATAAGAAATGTTTGCTTATGAGTTTGGGAGCATGTGCAGAACTTGATTTCAATCAAGAACAGGGGTTGATGAAGACTGAGATGTTGTTCATTGCTGAAGAAGCCTGAAGCAGCACAATAACAAGATGTACCTGAGTCAGAAGAACCGGATATGAAACGTCGTCTGACAGTGAAAGTACATTTGAAGAAGTACCATGAATCTGCTTGAAAGACAAAGATTGAAGAAGAAAAGAGTTGCTGAGAATCCTCCTCTCACATTCTTTTTAACAAGATTTTCAAGCAAAGCTGATCGAGATCCTGATATGAAGCTAACCACAAAATCTAAAGAAAGAGACCCAGTGCTGAGAGTTCAGAAGTCAAGAACTTCCACAACATCTGCAGCATAGAGACAACCATAGACTTTGTTGAAGACATTGTTGAATTCATGGTATGAAGACAATTTGATGACATCAGTCTAGGGGGAGATTGTTAGGCCCTAAAGTGTGAGACTGACGCATCAAATTAACACAACGGGTTATGGTTACGAGCTGGGCCATACCGGGTTAGTTTATATTAGGTTGTGGACCTTTATAGGTCACTTGGGCTAAGCTTTAGGCCATGTGGGCCAAGCAGGCCCAAGGGGAGCCCATGTAGGGAAGTGGGCTTTAGTAGGTATATAAACAAGTTTCTAACTTGTTTTAGGGCTGGAACCTCTTTGTTACAGAATTCCTAGAGAGAGCTAGAGGAAGGCAGTTGTTTGTGAGCACTTTTACTAGACGGTTTTGCTAGTTGATAGTAATAGAATCGTGTGCAAGTGTTTAAAGGTGATTCGGTATTGTTCTTCGATTTTCAGTTTTTCGTGTTTTTCTTGAATCATCTTGTGATTGGTTTCCGCACTCTCACAAGATTAGGTTTGATATCATTGAAAGATACGGTTTACGGGACTTACAAGTGGTATCAGAGCCTTTTGAACCTATTTCTAGGCTCGGTTTGATATCAAAGATTCAAGTTTTTCGTTTTTTTTTTGGGTTGGTGTTCATCGCGTTCTTCGTGTTCTTCGAAGTGTTCTTCGGTTTTTATTGAAAAATCATAATATTTTGGTGTTTAATTTTCAAAAAAAATTGTTACAGGATTAAACATAATCTTTTAAGTTTTGAAAAATATCTTCATTTAAAAGTTAATACCACAGATCTCGGAGATTGGTTGTTGACTTTCCATATATTTTATTAATCTCCTCATACAATTCACGGTTTCGAGTTGCCATCCAGCTTTCTCGGTTTCGAGTCCCATCATTTCTGAGGTCTCGAGTTATTATCTCAGCTGATTTTGACATCATCTCTTGAGGTTTCGAGTCACCACATACACACGTTTCCGATCCGAGTCGCAACCACTTATCATCTACAATCTTCAGCACTGTCTCGACTCTTCAACACGGTCTCGACTCTTCATTATCTGAGTCGCAACCTCTATTCATTGCTCACAAGGTCTCGAGTCGTCTTCATCAACGGTTCCGAGTCACGGTTTCGACAAACACTCATTCTCGAGTCATCATTCTTTACTGTCTCGACTCGCAATCTCCATTTCATCTTCTACAAGGTCTCGAGTCTCAACCATTTTGAGTTTCTGATTTCAAGTTGATAAGTCGCAATAACTGTCTCAGGTCATCGTTCTTCTCCACTTCATCTTTCATCATCGTTATTCTCCACTTAACGATCACCAAATTGTTCATCACCGTAACCACCATCGTCATCACGTGTTCTCCGATCAACCTCTCCGTTCACACTTAGCATCTCTGATCACCTTCTCCGTTTGTCTCCACCTGCAACTTTCTGCTACACATCACAACCATAAATAACCACCGCTGTCACGATCACCGTCTACACCATACTTTCGATCACCAATCACTAACATCATCTTCGAGTTCCACGTTTCGAGTTGATTTTTATCGTCATACTCGCTACCAGACGTCTTCTTCAACGTCATCAACTGTCATCTCCGACGCTGTTACCTGCAACAACCTGCGACCACCACCTGCGACCACCACTCCAGTCACCGTCATCATAAATCGTTACTGGTGGTTGATTTAAAAAAAATAGGGTTTTGGATATTCGGTTTAACGTAGAAGACGAAGTACTGTTATGATTTTAATGATATTTTAAGTTTTAAGATATTGATTATAATAATAATAATATTAAAATCATTTGGTAATCATTACCTAATCATTGTTTTTTAATAATAATAATAATAATAATAAATAGTTTTCTTATATATTAATTAAATAATAAAAAAAGGGTTTGTTTGTGATAACGGTTTTGACAGGCTTTTGTGGTGCGATTCAGAAAGCAGGTTCATTCGCGTGCAAAGGTTTGAGTTAGCGAGTACACAGGTTCTCGTTTGGTTTGTGTTTTGAGGAGAAGAACAAAAGTAACAGCCACCCGATGAAATTATGGAATTCATGTTTCACAAACCAGTGGCTCAAGAAATTACCAAAGAAGAGATACTTTCTGTCTTTTGCACTCCTGAATGTAGAGAAAGGGTTGAGGCATATCATTTACACAACGCTGAGCTAATCGAAGATTATAATGACATTAAAAGGAAAAATTTCACTTTGGCTAATAATGAAAAACTTTTTAAGGAGAAAATCGAAGCTCAGCGAAAAGACATCATCCAACTCAAGGATGATGTTAGTGTAACAACAGCCCAACTCTTCATGGTTAAAGAAAAACTATGCAATGTGACCAAAGAACCGGAGGATATCAGAGATAGATATCAAATAAATGAGCTAAATATTAAAATTTGATTCTTCCAGCAAATTAGTCAAAAACCTATGTGATCAACAGTTAGCGTACCAGAAAAGAAAAGGGTTGGGATTGGGTTTTAATCAGGCTCCTCCTCTTTAAAATGACAATTATACTTACTTACCTATGACCGAGGAGGAGATGATGAATGAAAGCAAAATGACTTATGGTCCCAAAAACTGTAAGCCATCAGCAAATGTCAGACCTGTTGAAAAACAGGTGGTTCAACCAGTTTGTTTTGTGTCCAAGGGTACTTTTAATCCTAACGTTTCTTCATCATGTGCAGATGAAGTACCTGAAGTAAGATGGGGAGATATGTTTGGGGATGAACCAGATTTAACTTCCGATTCTGATTTTTCTACAAACTCAATAAACGAATCAGATTCTGGTTGTGTGTTTGGACAAGCTTTTCTTAACTCGTTTCATAGTGTTAAAGGGTTTTGACTAACACATGTAAGGTGCCATAGCTGAAAAGACTAGGATCTACTGCAATATGTCGATAGACTTGACGCTCAAAATGATAAAAGATACTAAGTGTTATAAACATAACGAACTATGTACCATGTGGGTAACATACCAACGGCGTATGATTTTATGGTCTTAAATCTGATGACAGAACGGGTTTTAAAAAAAAATATTTTTTTTCTCTTTCTTAGTTCATTACTTTGTATATACTTTGTCCTTTCTCTAGTAAATGGTAAATTTGCGCAAAAATACAAGATTTATGCACAAATTTAGGGGGGGGGGAGAGAAACATATAGATAGATATAGAGTTTAGGGGGAGAAAACTCAGAAAATACAAAAAGAGTTTGCTGTAAATATGTATTGTTTTAGGGGGAGAAAATGAGAAAAATACAAAAACATTAGAAAAATGAAAAAGCCAAAAAGAAAAATTGCATAATATGGGAAGTGAAATAAATGTTCGTGTTAAAGGGTTTTGACTAACACATGTAAGGTGCCATAGCTGAAAAGACTAGGATCTAGTGCGATATGTCGATAGACTTGACGCTCAAAATGATAAAAGATACTAAGTGTTATAAACATAACGAACTATGCACCATGTGGGTAACATACCAACGGCGTATGATTTTATGGTCTTAAATCTTGCGTTGATAGATAGCCAACATCTGAGGTTTCGGGTCTTTATATTGTTGAATCATCCAGGGATATCTTGGCTGTCCTTCTGTTCAGAACTAAAATTGTACATGACCCCAGGAATGAAAGTCACTTGGAATTAGCTCATTTCTATTTGAATGTCTGTATGTTGTCCCGATACACACAATTTTGATCTGATTCTGAAATGTTCTCTGAAAAAGTCGTGTACCTCCTCTGCTGCATCCAGATACATGCTGACCTGGAGGTGCTAGGCAACGACAGCTTCTGCTGCATCCAGATACATGCTGACCTAGCTGTACGTTGTCGCGCTATAGATCTAATACACCCGAAAGAGGCCCTCAAGTGCCCAAAAGAAACCCAAGAAACCTATATCAAACTGAGAAAAACTCATTTGATCTGTATATTATACCATCTCTGCAAAAGATCTATTATGTTCTCTTCTCAACCTATTCCCAGTTAAGATTTCAGAAATCTGGATGGGACTTGTGAAATATGTGGTAGGGAAGATACTTGCATGATAGAGTGTGTTGTTTATATTTCCAGGATTTGATTAGTATTTATTTGGGTGTTCATTGTTAAGAAATCAAAACATGATAAAACAGATTATATGCAGACCTAGACACAGTCATGATATCTTAAAGGATGACATCAGTATACTCACCTTGTACGATGAATCGTTGTGCTTACCTTGATCGCGGGGGTATGCCTTTGAATGGGACACACGGGTATAATAGTATAATATTATCTTAAGGATATCACGAAGTTGAAAAATTGAAAGTTGAGCGTTAAAGTTTAAGTGGACAAACATATTGGCAATCGCATAGACCAGTTTGATTAGGCTCGTACTGAAAAGTGTTCCTTAGTCTGCCTGAGAACGAATTTTGATCCCATTGCAATTGTAATTGTATATTATGGTAGTTGTTTATATTTTGAGTTTTTATTTGTTTTTAGTTCTTAAAAAATTGAAAAATTCAAAAATACAAAAATAGTGTCTTGTTTTTTCTATAAAACCAAAAATCCAAAAATAGAGTGTTTATTTATTTTTCTTAAAATTAAAATGTAACCGTTCTTGAAGATTTGACTGATCATCAAAAGTTGGAGTTCTGCCTCATTGGTAGGCATCGGCGTTTGACGTCTCGGCGGCATCTTCTAAAAGACGTGTTTACGTCGGTCAGGCCATAGTAAAGATCCCATATTATAATACATACGCTTTATTATGATAGTAATAGTACATAACATCTCATGTTATAATCATATCAATCACACAACATCCCATGTCATAGAATATAAATAACCAAATCAAGCATCAAATATGATGAGAATACTGCGATTGCCATATATTGAGACCACATAGTAAGCGTACAAGTACATCACAGTGTCATACAACATCAGTCGACTAAGGGCTACATCACCCTAGTCCAAAAACTATATCAAATCAGTGTCAATACATCCCATATACATGATCAACAAAAGTCAGAATCAAAATGTAGTCTCCAAAAATGCTGTGCAGTCTAAAGCATTCGCCGTCTTCTCACCAACGTCTACCCATACGGTACTGAAGAGCCCTACACAGATGGCAGTGGTGGAGGGGGAAAGTGAGTGTAGAACAAACGACGCAACTGGAGCCAGTCCTCCTCCATGGCTCTCTGGGTACGCAACCAAGAAGCAACCTGCTGCTCAAGTGCCAAAAGGCGTGCAGCATAGTCAGGTAACAATGGTCGAGAGTGCTGCGAAGAAACAGGGTGGGTCTGACCCTGACACTGGCACGGCGGTGGCTGAACTCTCTCGAGCTCCTGAATACGCCGTGTGAGCGCCTCCTGCTGGACAACAAACGACATCAGAACGTCCTCAATAGAATACCCCATATGGAAAGGATGGTAGGGGTCGGTCGGTGGCATAACAGAAGGTGACGTCCAGAGAAACGGCTCGCTGGCTGGATCAAAAGGTGTCCCATGAAATGGAGGAACAGGGGGTAAAACAGGTGAAAACTGTGGCATAACGGGAACAGACGTCGGCACATGCCCAAAGGGATGGGCCGAAGAACCCTCTCCAGGTCGTGCTGGAGGTGTAAACTGAGGGAAAGTAAAAGAGGTAACAACGTGACGGGTATCAGTGATCTGAGGGGGAATAGGTGGAACCTCATCATCAGCAGGAATCCACCCAAGCTGGGCGTGCTCATCTCGTGGGTCAATCTGTGCATCAAAAAGTGCTCGATCAATCTGCACAGGCATAGGGTCAAGGTGGGGTGCAACAAGAGGGTCAGCAGGTACATCAGCGATAAGTGGGGGATCAACATGATCAGCAGCAATAACATGGTCACCCTCCAGTTGTGGTGCATCAGCAGGGTGATCATCAATGGGTAGGTCAGCAATCACAAGATCAATAGGCATGCCAGCATGAGCAGGGTCATGCTCAAGCACTGGGTCAGGAGCAGGGTCCAGTGGCTGCTCGGGATCATCGAAGGCCATCTCAAAATCAAACTCAGGGTCGATGGGATCAACTGGGTCAACTGGGTCGACTGGATCCTCCATAGGCTGATCCATGGGTATAAACTCTATATCCTCATCTGGGTCAAATCCTGGGGGAAAGACAGGATCGGAGTCCTCCTCAACATCGTGGTCGAAAGCAAAGCTAGACGAAGGGGCAACAGAGGATGCTCTATCTGGATCTGAACCGTGAGAAAAGTGCTGCACACCCTGAGTGTGTGAAGGTGCGGAGGCCACAGACTCGAAAGAGTCTGGGACCGGAGAGTGAGCAGGTGACTCCTCAGCGGGAGCATCTGCGATCAACAAAAGATCTCCAGCAGCAAGAAGGGCCTCGCCCTGAACCTCATCCTCTAAGGGCTCGTCATCAAACAGATCGACGTCGGGAAGCAAATCGTAAGCAGGATATGAAGCAAATGGTATGGGAGCAGGGATCTCTACAAGTGGTAGGTCCCCGGCCAAAGGGCCATCAGCGAGCTCATCAGCAGCATCAGGTAACGCAAAGGGCTGAAAGTCATCCTCATCTGTGCTAGTAACGTCGGATGTGTGAACCTCGCGCTCTGAAGACTCTAGGTCGTCTGATACTATAGGTCTAGGGCCTGTGGTGTCTGAATCACCAGTGCCGGTCGAGTCCATGTGTCTGTAACATAAACACAAATGTGCACAAATAATCAGTCATACAATCAGATAAGCACATTAGTCACCAAGTAAGCAATCAAATAATTCTCCTAGTCCCACTAGCCTCCCAGCCTCCCAGACTGTTCTTCCTAGTCCCACTGGCCAATTCTCCTAGTCCCACTAGCCAATTCTCCTAGTCCCACTAGCCAATTCTCCTAGTCCCACTAGCCAACTACCTCGGCCTCCCAGACCGAGCCTCAGCCTCCCAGACTGAGCCTATAAATAATAAATAAATGTGCTCAACATTTGTTTGTAAAAAGTTTTGGATCTGGACTTAAATGGTATGCAATAAAAAAATGTTTTCGTGAGAGCCCTAGTGATCATAGTCTAGACTCGAGAAGGAATCCTAGTTCGCTATGATCAGAGCTCTGATACCAAGCTGTCACACCCTGGCTTTACGGAAGCGTGGTTATTTTGGTGTGACTTCTTAATACCATAGCTTAACCATAACAAAGCTATATGAAATAAAACCATGCAAGATCATCCATTTAATTAAGTTTTAAAAACCAAATACAACAACATTGTCTCAACGGAAACACATCCTAACGACATTGTTCAACAAACACAAACATCAACATGACATAAACACAGTTTAAGGATTGTGACTTGTCCAGGAAAGAGTCACATTCCCCAAACCCGGATGACCTCGTAACTAGTGCAGCGGGAAAACGTGTCATACCGCGCCAGATCCTTTAACTCCCTGAAATACATGTAAGTTGAAAAATCAACAATAATGTTGAGCGAGTTCATGTGTAGTGAGTATGTAAAACACTTGTAAGTATAAAAATCCCTGGTATGTAGCAAATAAGGAAAAAGAGATCACCAATGGTTTGCAAGGCCATTGATATGTGTGAAGTGCAAGTAGGAAGACTCAAACCTAGCGGATTTTGCGTTGGGCACAAAGTCACCCCGAGGCCCGTACTGTTGGACCTGGAGTGGGGCTCGCTACACCCAGATAGATCTACCGCTTACGTCCCTCGGTCCTACAATGAGGATTAATGGCCTCCAGTTCCCGCCTACCCACTCACATGATCTAAGTAGTAACCCTCCTTACGCTAACCATACCATGTATAGAGTACTCGTAATCATAGTAACATGTATTTCACCCCCGCAGTTTAGAAAACTGAAAACAGTTAAGCGAAAAGGGGGACATGAACTCACTGTGGTGCGTCTCTACCAAGTATGTCTCCTGATCAAGCAGCTGTGTGACGACCTACACGTACTAAGTCTATTAGACGGATGGCCGTGCCTTGGCTTAAGGTTTAAGTTTTTGGGAAATAATTAGACAACTATTTCGTGTTTATATTTTTGTAAATACTTGGTAATTATTCTCCTTCCCAAGGATGGGGGATTTAATACATGTGTGTTCAAAATATATTATTAAGTCTCACTTAATATATTTTATTTCTTACTTCAAAATATAATCATTAACATTCGGTAATATTATTTTTATCCTCAAAATAATACTAGTATTTTCACAAAATAATCTTAAACACATATCAAGTGACTTTATGAAAAATATATACTAAATATATATTTACCAAGTTCTATTTTGTGAAATCCCACCTCCGATGTTTTGTAAATAAAGTCGTGGCGAAATCTATAATTTGAAAACAAGTCGAAAAGTATTTCTAACACTTATAGTGAAAATATTTCTAAGTGTTAGGTTTTTGGAAAAATTTCACCAGAGTTTCCCCTGTAACTGGAGGTGGCCATGCTTTTAAGCGCATCATTTTCTTTCATAAATCAAACCAACATTCTTTTCATTCAATCAAAACAATGTCCAAAACAACAAACTAGTAAATAAATATGTATATCGCATAAATTACATGAACTTGCGTTTTATCCAAGAATATAAAGTAAATTCCATTACTTTTAGTGGATCTTTATATAAATCCATCCGGTTTCGTAAAAACCCCGTTTTTAAAGAAATTCCATCTTTACAACTTCTTATCAATTTTTACAAAGATAGTTATTTTGTCGAAACTTAGTGCTACACAAGTGTTTACACACTTGTGTGTTCTAAAAATCATTCTTGCTCATGTAAAATCCATTTTTAGAAAAATATGGTTTCTTCGACACTCGGTCCTTTGAAAATACCGCTTGTAGATCCGTAGATCTACTAGTTTTAAACACTATTTCGTAGGTAGAATCATTTTTACACAAGTTCAAGTTTGATGTGTGGTAGAGTTTCATCACTTAACCCTTGTTACACTTAAACAAGCTTTATGTCATAATCCATGATCATGACCAATCCGGGTTAAATGATGATCCGAGCTACCACAACATAGATCGGGCCTAAATAACCACACAAATCAAATACTACAAGATTTACACAACATTCAAGCTTTTAACCACCGTTACTAGCATTTTTAGTAGACTTTTATGTATCAACTTGTATATTTACGAGTTTTAGCCGTTACATAACATTTTAACCACTTCAAAATAGTCCGAGAGTGTGATTCAAGCAACTTACTACTAGCTCGAGGCTAGGGAAGAATCTAGACGCAAAATGAGCGGATAAAAGCAATAGAGTGAGGTCCTTCGCCTTCCGATTGCACCAAGCTTCCTTGTAGGTGATCCTTAACACTTGTGTGATCTTGGAATAGCTTGAACAAAAATCAAAAAATTGATGGGTTGTGTAGGGGTGTTCGGCCGTAGCTTCTTTTGAGAGAGAGAGAGTGTTTTTGTTGAGAGTTTAAGTGTGGGAAAGAATGTGTGTTAAGGTAGGAACTTATAGGCAAAGTTAGAGTTTATGGTCCAATGGTTCATATGTATGCAAGATATTAGGCAACTTGATTATTTAAATCACCATTAGTACAAGGGTGTCCCCCCTAGGGGACGGTTTGGTTAGGGGGGGGGGGTAATCCGGTTAGATTCCAACTAAACCTTAAGTATTAGTTAGTTAAGTGTGGAGGTTAACTCGGTTACTAGTGTGTAGTAAGTTGTGACGGGTGTTAGGGTATTCAGGGACCCTAACTGGCTCAGAAAGGAAAACAGTGTTGATGACAATATTTTTATGTTCCGGGTAAAGTCCGGTTGTTCGGTTGGGTAGAGATCCGTTAAAGTGCTTAACAAAGCTTTAAAGTGTCGTTATTATTATTTTTAGTGACACAACTTATTCCTCCAAAGTGTCGGGAATATTTTCCTCATGTTTTGGCACTTTATTAGTTAGCCAAATGCTGAATTTTTTACTTAGAGTATGTTTTAGGCACATCCGGTCACTGTAATTTATTCCTAGTGACGCAGTTCTACAACCCTTATATCCCTACACTCACCACTAGTGTAGCAAACTATCTCAGGCTCTTACAGGCCTTAGAGGCAGTACCTGCCTGGTGCTAGTTATGACAGCACGTTTAATAGGTTATCCGTTCATTGTGCTACTGTGCTTTTGGTGCATCAAGGTTGTCACAAAGGTGCTGTAAGCAAAACATGGAGTGACAGCAAGTAAAGTATGATGCAAGTAAGTACATGTATCAGTATTCAAGTAGCAGTTTATCCACAAGTTCAAGCAAGCACAGTAATTAAGCAGTAATTACTTATTAGTTAAGTCGTACGGATACCTGGTTTAGTGAGGGTTGTCACATTCTCCCCCCGTTAGAAAAATTTCGTCCCGAAATTTTAAGTTCTGCTTGTAGATGCAGGGTTCTTAGGAAATAAGTGGGGGTATTTCTCTTTCATCCGGTCCTCACGCTCCCAGGTGTATTCAGGACCATGTCTGGCATTCCAACGAACTTTGACGAGCTTGACACTGCTCCGGCGGGTCTTGTTTACTTTCCAATCCGTAACCTCAACCGGTTCTTCAACGAAATGGAGCGTGTCGTCAACATGAATCTCGTCGGTGGGAATGGCAATGGTATCTTGAGTTGGACTTTTCTTCAGGTTGGATACATGAAATGTATCGTGAACTCCATTTAGCTCGGCATGTAAGTCCAGCTTGTATGCTACTAGCCCTATTCTTTCCAAAATTCTGAAAGGGCCAATGTAACGCGGATTTAACTTCCCACGCTTTCCGAAGCGTGCCACACCCTTCCAGGGTGAAACTTTCAATAAAACCATATCTCCAACTTGGAATTCCAAATGTTTCCGGTTTGGATCTGCATAGGCTTTCTGTCTGTGGCGAGCTGCTTCGATGCGTTTTCGAATCTGCGCAATCTTGTCTGTCGTCTCTTGGACGATTTCGGGACCAACAAGCTGCCTATCACCTGCGTCAGCCCAGCATAGGGGTAATCGGCACTTGCGTCCGTAAAGGGCTTCAAATGGCGTGACTCCAATACTGGTGTGGTAGCTGTTGTTGTATGAAAATTCGACCAAAGGCAAATGCTTGTCCCAGCTACCGCCCAAATCCATTACACATGCTCTCAGCATGTCTTCTAACGTCTGAATCGTTCGCTCGCTTTGACCGTCAGTTTGCGGATGAAACGCAGTGCTCAGATTTAATTGTGAGCCAAAAGCTTCTTGGAAGGATTGCCATATCCTTGACACAAACCTTCCGTCTCTATCAGAGATGATCGAGAGAGGCACTCCATGACGTGCGACGATCTCTCACATGTAAGTTTCAGCCAATTTGCTAGTGTTATCCTTCTCTTTGATTGGCAGAAAGTGTGCGGACTTTGTTAGGCGGTCAACTATCACCCAGATAGTGTCATGACCTCTTGGCGTTCTTGGCAACTTTGTAATGAAATCCATTGAGATTTGTTCCCATTTCCACTTGGGAATCTCAGGTTGTTGCAGAAGTCCTGAAGGCTTCTGGTATTCCGCTTTCACCTTAGCACACGTTAGACACTTGCTCACATAAACAGCAACATCGCCTTTCATCCTAGGCCACCAATAGTAATCCTTGAGATCTTGGTACATCTTATCCGCTCCTGGATGGATAGAGTACCGCGATTTGTGAGCTTCATCAAAAATAACTTTCCTTAAACCACCAAACAGAGGAACCCAAATCCTTTTCTCAAAACATAACGTTCCTTCCACGTTTGGTACCAAAAGCTTCTCCATCCCACGAAGATATTCTTCTTCAAGATTTCTTTCCTTAAGAGCTTCTTTCTGTGCGGCACGAATGCGTAAGGAAAGATCGGTTTGGATAATCATTTCTAAAGCCCTAACCCTTATGGGCTTGATCATCTCCTTTCGACTTAGGGCATCGGCGACCACATTTGCCTTCCCTGGGTGGTACTTTATCTCGCAGTCGTAATCATTCACAACTCAACCCATCGTCTCTGCCTCATATTCAACTCCTTCTGATTGAATATGTGTTGTAGACTCTTGTGATCTGTGAAGATTGTACATCTCATACCATAAAGGTAGTGTCTCCAGATCTTTAATGCAAAAACCACTACGCCAAGTTCCAAATCATGTGTGGTATAGTTCTTTTCATGTACTTTCAATTGACGCGATGCGTAAGCAATAACCTTTTGTCGTTGCATCAACACACAACCCAATCCTTGACGTGAGGCGTCACAGTATACCACGAAATCATCTGTACCTTCTGGTAGTGCTAAGATTGGCGCATTGTAAAGCTTATCCTTCAATATCTGGAATGCTTCTTCCTGTTTGATTCCCCAATCAAACTTCTTATCTTTCTGCGTGAGGAGCGTCAATGGTTGAGCGATTTTTGAAAAATTCTCAATGAATCTTCGGTAGTAACCAGCCAAACCTAAGAATTGCCGAATTTCGGTTGGCGTCTTTGGCGTTTCACAATTCTTGATCGCTTCGATCTTGGTTGGATCCACATGGATTCCATCTCCGTTCACCACGTGTCCAAGAAATTGTACTTCACGTAGCCAAAACTCGCACTTAGAGAACTTGGCATACAACTGTTCCTTCTTCAGCAACTCCAAAATAGCTCTTAAATGCTGTTCGTGCTCAGCCTTTGTTCTTGAATAAATCAAGATGTCGTCGATAAACACAATTACGAACTTGTCCAAGTACGGCTTGCAAACTCTATTCATCAAGTCCATAAAGACCGCAGGTGCGTTTGTCAATCCAAACGGTATAACAAGGAACTCGTAGTGTCCATATCGAGTTCTGAAGGCTGTCTTCGGGATACTCTCCTCTTGTATCCTTAACTGATGGTATCCAGATCGAAGGTCGATCTTTGAATAAAAGCTTGAACCTTGCAGTTGGTCGAATAGATCATCGATTCTTGGCAGAGGATATCTATTCTTGATCGTTAGCTTGTTTAATTCTCTGTAGTCGATGCACATACGAAAACTACCATCCTTCTTCTTGACAAACAGGACCGGAGCTCCCCAAGGCGAGAAGCTTGGTCGGATAAATCCCTTGTCTAACAACTCTTGAAGTTGTGTCGACAATTCTTGCATCTCAGACGGGGCAAGTCTATAAGGTGCCTTAGCCACAGGCGCGGCGCCTGGAACTAAATCGATGTGAAACTCTACTTGCCTCTGAGGTGGCAGTCCAGGCAAGTCCTCTGGGAAGACTTCTGGATATTCCCTCATGACAGGGATGTCTTCGATCTTTGGTTCTGCAGCTTTCTTGTCTACAATGTGTGCCAGGAAGGCAGCACATCCTTTCTGCAAACACTTTCGCGCTTTCAGGCAGCTGATAATTCTTAACGGCGTATCACGCTTTTCACCATGAACCACAATTGTTTCACCCTCTTCGGTTGGGATACGAACAACCTTTTCGTGACAAACTATCTCAGCCTTGTTGCCTGATAACCAATCCATTCCTACCACCATGTCGAAGCTTCCCAACTGGACTGGTAGTAGATCCAGAGCAAACTCACACTCTCCCAATTCGATCACACAGCCTCTGACAACTTCATTGGCTTCTACTAACTTCCCATTGGCCAATTCGATTGAGTAGGGAATATCTAACTTACTAGCGGTTAAACCAAGCATATTCTTAAATTCTAACGATACGAAACTATAATCGGCACCATTATCAAATAAAACGGATGCATAGCGTTGGTTCACAGGGAACGTACCAGTAACGACATTGGGGTCCTGGCGCGCTTCCCTCGCTTCGATATGGAACACTCTTCCACGGGCTTGGTTCAACTCTGGGCAGTTCCTTTTAAAATGCCCAATGTCACCACAGTTAAAACAACCCATTCTTTGACCATTTCCTGCTCCATTCCCAGCTTGATTGTTGTTTTGGTTCGCATTACCAGCTTGATTCACATTGTTTTCTCGATTCCCGTTTCCTCCATTGTTCCCCTGTGGCGATTCCCAATACCACCACGATTATTATTTCTATTCCCAAATCCTCCTTGGCCTCCCCGGCCAGCACTAGCCTAGCAAGAATCCTTCAAGTGACCAGTCTTTCCACAAGCTTCACATACTTTTTGCCCGCATCGGCCAGGGTGATGGCGTTGGCAAGAGTTACACTTGGGATGTGCACCCATATATCCCTTTCCTTTCCTTCTAGTACCAGTCATAGCTTGAACCGGTGCTCTTAGTTCTCCTTTCCTGCCATCACTGCTTGTGCCTTGTTTGAAATTCGAGAATTTCCTTTTGTTATCCCCGGATGACTCTACATGAGTCTCCTTCTTCCTTTGCTCAACATCAGAAAACTTGTTTAGGCGGAGCCTCCTTAGTGAGAGCTACGCTTAGATCGATCGCCTCAGTGATTGTTGCCGGTTTTGAAGAGGTTACCATACTAATGATTTGAGGAGCTAAACCCCAAATAAAGCGTTCAATCCGCTTGAATTCTGGAGTGACCATATAGGGTACCACCTGTGACAGGTCGTGAAACCTTTGAACATATTCCGCAATTTTCGGACCTTCCATCTTCAAATGCCAGAACTCAGTTTCCAACCTTTGGATTTCCGCGCGAGAGCAGTACTTTTTGCGCATTAGTTCCTTCAGTTCGGTCCATGTTAGTGCGTAGGCAGCAGCTTCACCAAGTGTCTGCACTTGCAAATTCCACCAAGATAGGGCTCCATCCAAAAATAGCCCAGAAATGTAGGTGACTTGCTGGTCTGGTGCACTTTTGCTCATGCGAAGTACAGATTCAGTTTTCTCAGCCCAACGAACAAAGGCGACAGCACCTCCAGTGCCATCAAAGTTGACAGGCTTGCAGTCTAGAAACTGCTTGTAGGTGCACCCTGCCCATACATTATAACATGTGATCGGCATTAGCATCATTGCTATAGATATCCAATTAGGTCATGGTATGTCTTAATGACTTAGTATTACCATGAGGTGGATTGTTGTTGCCATTGTTGTTCGAGCTGCTTCCGCTGGGTCCTCCTTGCGAGGCGGCGTATTGCGCGATGGCGGCAGCGATGACTTGTTGGAGTTCTGCCTCATTGGTAGGCATCGGCGTTTGACGTCTCGGCGGCATCTTCTAAAAGATGTGTTTACGTTGGTCAGGCCATAGTAAAGATCCCATGTTATAATACATACGCTTTATTATGATAGTAATAGTACATAACATCTCATGTTATAATCATATCAATCACACAACATCCCATGTCACAAACATCAATCACACAACATCCCATGTCATAGAATATAAATAACCAAATCAAGCATCAAATATGATGAGAATACTGCGATTGCCATATATTGAGACCACATAGTAAGCGTACAAGTACATCACAGTGTCATACAACATCAGTCGACTAAGGGCTACATCACCCTAGTCCAAAAACTATATCAAATCAGTGTCAATACATCCCATATACATGATCAACAAAGGTCAGAATCAAAATGTAGTCTCCAAAAATGCTGTGCAGTCTAAAGCATTCGCCGTCTTCTCACCAACGTCTACCCATACGGTACTGAAGAGCCCTACACAGATGGCGGTGGTGGAGGGGGAAAGTGAGTGTAGAACAAACGACGCAACTGGAGCCAGTCCTCCTCCATGGCTCTTTGGGTACGCAACCAAGAAGCAACCTGCTGCTCAAGTGCCAAAAGGCGTGCAGCATAGTCAGGTAACAATGGTCGAGAGTGCTGCGAAGAAACAGGGTGGGTCTGACCCTAACACTGGCTCGGCGGTGGCTGAACTCTCTCGAGCTCCTGAATACGCCGTGTGAGCGCCTCCTGCTGGACAACAAACGACATCAGAACGTCCTCAATAGAATACCCCATATGGAAAGGATGGTAGGGGTCGGTCGGTGGCATAACAGAAGGTGACGTCCAGAGAAATGGTTCGCTGGCTGGATCAAAAGGTGTCCCATGAAATGAAGGAACAGGGGGTAAAACAGGAGAAAACTGTGGCATAACGGGAACAGACGTCGGCACATGCCCAAAGGGATGGGCCGAAGAACCCTCTCCAGGTCGTGCTGGAGGTGTAAACTGAGGGAAAGTAAAAGAGGTATCAACGTGACGGGTATCAGTGATCTGAGGGGGAATAGGTGGAACCTCATCATCAGCATGAATCCACCCATGCTGGGCGTGCTCATCTCGTGGGTCAATCTGTGCATCAAAAAGTGCTCGATCAATCTGCACAGGCATAGGGTCAAGGTGGGGTGCAACAAGAGGGTCAGCAGGTACATCAGCGATAAGTGGGGGATCAACATGATCAGCAGCAATAACATGGTCACCCTCCAGTAGTGGTGCATCAGCAGGGTGATCATCAATGGGTAGGTCAGCAATCACAGGATCAATAGGCATGCCAGCATGAGCAGGGTCATGCTCAAGCACTGGGTCAGGAGCAGGGTCCAGTGGCTGCTCGGGATCATCGAAGGCCATCTCAAAATCAAACTCAGGGTCGATGGGATCAACTGGGTCAACTGGGTCGACCGGATCCTCCATAGGCTGATCCATGGGTATAAACTCTATATCCTCATCTGGGTCGAATCCTGGGGGAAAGACAGGATCGGAGTCCTCCTCAACATCGTGGTCGAAAGCAAAGCTAGAAGCAGGGGCAACAGAGGATGCTCTATCTGGATCTGAACCGTGAGAAAAGTGCTGCGCACTCTGAGTGTGTGAAGGTGCGGAGGCCACAGACTCGAAAGAGTCTGGGACCGGAGAGTGAGCAGGTGACTCCTCAGCGGGAGCATCTGCGATCAACAAAAGATCTCCAGCAGCAAGAAGGGCCTCGCCCTGAACCTCATCCTCTAAGGGCTCATCATCAAACAGATCGACGTCGGGAAGCAAATCGTAAGCGGGATATGAAGCAAGTGGTATGGGAGCAGGGATCTCTACAAGTGGTAGGTCCCCGGCCAAAGGGCCTTCAGCGAGCTCATCAGCACCATCAGGTAACGCAAAGGGCTGAAAGTCATCCTCACCTGTTCTAGTAACGTCGGATGTGTGAACCTCGCGCTCTGAAGACTCTAGGTCGTCTGATACTATAGGTCTAGGGCCTGTGGTGTCTGAATCACCAGTGCCGGTCGAGCCCATGTGTCTGTAACATAAACACAAATGTGCACAAATAATCAGTCATACAATCAGATAAGCACATTAGTCACCAAGTAAGCAATCAAATAATTCTCCTAGTCCCACTAGCCTCCCAGCCTCCCAGACTGCTCTTCCTAGTCCCACTAGCCAATTCTCCTAGTCCCACTAGCCAATTCTCCTAGTCCCACTAGCCAACTACCTCGGCCTCCCAGACCGAGACTCAACCTCCCAGACTGAGCCTATAAATAATAAATAAATGTGCTCAACATTTGTTTGTAAAAAGTTTTGGATCTGGACTTAAATGGTATGCAATAAAAAAAATGTTTTCGTGAGAGCCCTAGTGATCATAGTCTAGACTCGAGAAGGAATCCTAGTTCGCTATGATCAGAGCTCTGATACCAAGCTGTCACACCCTGGCTTTACGGAAGCGTGGTTATTTTGGTGTGACTTCTTAATACCATAGCTTAACCATAACAAAGCTATATGAAATAAAACCATGCTAGATCATCCATTTAATTAAGTTTTTAAAACCAAATACAACAACATTGTCTCAACAGAAACACATCCTAACGACATTGTTCAACAAACACAAACATCAACATGACATAAACACAGTTTAAGGATTGTGACTTGTCCAGGAAAGAGTCACATTCCCCAAACCCGGATGACCTCGTAACTAGTGCAGCGGGAAAACGTGTCATACCGCGCCAGATCCTTTAACTCCCTGAAATACATGTAAGTTGAAAAATCAACAATAATGTTGAGCGAGTTCATGTGTAGTGAGTATGTAAAACACTTGTAAGTATAAAAATCCCTGGTATGTAGCAAATAAGGAAAAAGAGATCACCAATGGTTTGCAAGGCCATTGATATGTGTGAAGTGCAAGTAGGAAGACTCAAACCTAGCGGATTTTGCGTTGGGCACAAAGTCACCCTGAGGCCCGTACTGTTGGACCTGGAGTTGGGCTCGCTACACCCAGATAGATCTACCGCTTACGTCCCTCGGTCCTACAATGAGGATTAATGGCCTCCAGTTCCCACCTACCCACTCACATGATCTAAGTAGTAACCCTCCTTACGCTAACCATACCATGTATAGAGTACTCGTAATCATAGTAACATGTATTTCACCCCCGCAGTTTAGAAAACTGAAAACAGTTAAGCGAAAAGGGGGACATGAACTCACTGTGGTGCGTCTCTACCAAGTATGTCTCCTGATCAAGCAGCTGTGTGACGACCTACACGTACTAAGTCTATTAGACGGATGGCCGTGCCTTGGCTTAAGGTTTAAGTTTTTGGGAAATAGTTAGACAACTATTTGGTGTTTATATTTTTGTAAATACTTGGTAATTATTCTCCTTCCCAAGGACGGGGGATTTAATACATGTGTGTTCGAAATATATTATTAAGTCTCACTTAATATATTTTATTTCTTACTTTAAAATATAATCATTAACATTCGGTAATATTATTTTTATCCTAAAAATAATACTAGTATTTTCACAATATAATCTTAAACACATATCAAGTGACTTTATGAAAAATATATACTAAATATATATTTACCAAGTTTTATTTTGTGAAATCCCACCTCCGATGTTTTGTAAATAAAGTCGTGGCGAAATCTATAATTTGAAAACAAGTCGAAAAGTATTTCTAACACTTATAGTGAAAATATTTCTAAGTGTTAGCTTTTTGGAAAATTTCACCAGAGTTTCCCCTGTAACTGGAGGTGGCCACGCTTTTAAGCGCATCATTTTCTTTCATAAATCAAACCAACATTCTTTTCATTCAATGAAAACAATGTCCAAAACAATAAACTAGTAAATAAATATGCATATCGCATAAATTACATGAACTTGCGTTTTATCCAAGAATATAAAGTAAATTCCATTACTTTTAGTGGATCTTTATATAAATCCATCCGGTTTCGTAAAAACCCCGTTTTTAAAGAAATTCCATCTTTACAACTTCTTATCAATTTTTACAAAGATAGTTATTTTGTCGAAACTTAGTGCTACACAAGTGTTTACACACTTGTGTGTTCTAAAAATCATTCTTGCTCATGTAAAATCCATTTTTAGAAAAATATGGTTTCTTCGACACTCGGTCCTTTGAAAATACCGCTTGTAGATCCGTAGATCTACTAGTTTTAAACACTATTTCGTAGGTAGAATCATTTTTACACAAGTTCAAGTTTGATGTGGGGTAGAGTTTCATCACTTAACCCTTGTTACACTTAAACAAGCTTTATGTCATAATCCATGATCATGACCAATCCGGGTTAAATGATGATCCGAGCTACCACAACATAGATCGGGCCTAAATAACCACACAAATCAAATACTACAAGATTTACACAACATTCAAGCTTTTAACCACCATTACTAGCATTTTTAGTAGACTTTTATGTATCAACTTGTATGTTTACGAGTTTTAGCCGTTACATAACATTTTAACCACTTCAAAATAGTTCGAGAGTGTGATTCAAGCAACTTACTACAACTCGAGGCTAGGGAAGAATCTAGACGCAAAATGAGTGGATAAAAGCAATAAAGTGAGGTCCTTCGCCTTCCGATTGCACCAAGCTTCCTTGTAGGTGATCCTTAACACTTGTGTGATCTTGGAATAGCTTGAACAAAAATCGAAAAATTGATGGGTTGTGTAGGGGTGTTCGGCCGTAGCTTCTTTTGAGAGAGAGAGAGAGTGTGTTTTTGTTGAGAGTTTAAGTGTGGGAAAGAATGTGTGTTAAGGTAGGAACTTATAGGCAAAGTTAGAGTTTATGGTCCAATGGTTCATATGTATGCAAGATATTAGGCAACTTGATTATTTAAATCACCATTAGTACAAGGGTGTCCCCCCTAGGGGACGGTTTGGTTAGGGGGGGGGGGTAATCCGGTTAGATTCCAACTAAACCTTAAGTATTAGTTAGTTAAGTGTGGAGGTTAACTCGGTTACTAGTGTGTAGTAAGTTGTAATGGGTGTTAGGGTATTCAGGGACCCTAACTGGCTCAGAAAGGAAAACAGTGTTGATGACAATATTTTTATGTTCCGGGTAAAGTCCGGTTGTTCGGTTGGGTAGAGATCCGTTAAAGTGCTTAACAAAGCTTTAAAGTGTCGTTATTATTATTTTTAGTGACACAACTTATTCCTCCAAAGTGTCGGGAATATTTTCCTCATGTTTTGGCACTTTATTAGTTAGCCAAATGCTGAATTTTGTACTTAGAGTACGTTTTAGGCACATCCGGTCACTGTAATTTATTCCTAGTGACGCAGTTCTACAACCCTTATATCCCTACACTCACCACTAGTGTAGCAAACTATCTCAGGCTCTTACAGGCCTTAGAGGCAGTACCTGCCTGGTGCTAGTTATGACAACACGTTTAATAGGTTATCCGTTCATTGTGCTACTGTGCTTTTGGTGCATCAAGGTTGTCACAAAGGTGCTGTAAGCAAAACATGGAGTGACAGCAAGTAAAGTATGATGCAAGTAAGTACATGTATCAGTATTCAAGTAGCAGTTTATCCACAAGTTCAAGCAAGCACAGTAATTAAGCAGTAATTACTTATTAATTAAGTCGTACGGATACCTGGTTTAGTGAGGGTTGTCACAGAAGTACCATGAATCTGCTTGAAAGACAAAGATTGAAGAAGAAAAGAGTTGCTGAGAATCCTCCTCTCACATTCTTTTTAAAAAGATTTTCAAGCAAAGCTGATCGAGATCCTGATATGAAGCTAACCACAAAATCTAAAGAAAGAGACCCAGTGCTGAGAGTTCAGAAGTCAAGAACTTCCACAACATCTGCAGCATAGAGACAACCATAGACTTTGTTGAAGACGTTGCTGAATTCATGGTATGAAGACAATTTGATGACATCAGTCTAGGGGGAGATTGTTAGGCCCTAAAGTGTGAGACTGACGCATCAAATTAACACAACGGGTTATGGTTACGAGCTGGGCCATACCGGGTTAGTTTATATTTGGTTGTGGACCTTTATAGGTCACTTGGGCTAAGCTTTAGGCCATGTGGGCCAAGCAGGCCCAAGGGGAGCCCATGTAGGGAAGTGGGCTTTAGTAGGTATATAAACAAGTTTCTAACTTGTTTTAGGGTTGGAACCTCTTTGTTACAGAATTCCTAGAGAGAGCTAAAGGAAGGCAATTGTTTGTGAGCACTTGTACTAGACGGTTTTGCTAGTTGATAGTAATAGAATCGTGTGCAAGTGTTTAAAGGTGATTCGGTATTGTTCTTCGATTTTCAGTTTTTCGTGTTTATCTTGAATCATCTTGTGATTGGTTTCCGCACTCTCACAAGATTAGGTTTGATATCATTGAAAGATCCGGTTTACGGGACTTACAACTTTCTTGATCTACACGCACTCCTACACCTTTCTATCTCTCAAATCTTAACTTTCAACCGTGAAATCATCAAGATTCAAGCGTTCTAGGATGATGTCATCATGGGTTCTTGAAGAACTTCATGTTTTGGCCTCAATCCACCAAGAATAACTTGGATCTAGCCGATTTCCACATAAACAAACAAAGGTCTTTCATAGATCTAAACATATACACGGTGAAAAGGATTGAAGGATGGATTTTCCAACTTTCTTTCAACTCTTTTCCACTCAATGCCTTCAAACTGATAGAAACGGAGCCTGTGCCGGCTTACAAATCATTCCAGTGGTTGCATGGCTCAAGATCCGGATTCTATCCACGAGGTTAACCGATTTCGGATTAAACGTTAAGCTCCGTTCTGAACAGTTCACCGGCCGGATTTGGGTGATTCCTGTCCGACAAGGGGAACCAAGTAAGGACGAGGGATCTATGGTTCGACTCGTTGTCAAAATACCTCAATAAAACGACAAACAATCAGAACAACCAAGTGTTAAACGAGTAGGCTGATCAGGTCAGGATGCTGACCGATCGGACAGCTGTCCGAACGGACGGACAGCCGATCAGACAGTCAGCCGATCGACTGGCCAGCCGACCGGTTAACACATGGTCCCACACTTGATCAATTTATTTTGAAGACTAGTATTGAACGAACTGCTGTTCGATCAGACTACTGTCCGATCGGATTACTCTTCGGATCATGAGATACTATACTTCAACACTTAATCGATTTTTCAACATGTTCGATGTACTAGGAGTGCCACCCGATCGAACAGCCGTCCGATCCGGTGACACCCTGCTAAGAACTTGTCTTGCTAAAAATACCTAACCGATCGGGTTGTCGGCCGATCGAACAGCCGTCCGATCGACCGACCTGAAGGGTAAGGATACTTCGATGTTTTCAAAATACTACAACGAAAACTTCAAAAGACAAGCCATCATACACAAACACATTCATCTCATAGGAAGAAACAATCCACTCGAACAGCCATCTGATCGGCCTACCGACCGACCGGACAGCTGTCCGAACGGATTGTCAACCGAACGGTCAGCCGTCTGATCGAACTACCGTCCGATCACCAGCTGTCCGACTCTCCAACACTTTGCATTGTTTTACGTGTTACTTATTGTTATGCTATCAATCTATTCAGGCTAATTTACTCGCAAAGCGCTCCCTTCAATCCATCAACCGCTGTGAGTATACTCGATCCCTTTTTGCTTTATGCACTTTTGGGTGTTACATACGTTACAACTATTCAAATCACATCAGACACACTACTCAATACTATTTGAACGCTAACCGTTAATGCATGTTATACGTGGCTTATGAATGCTTGTTTGTTATGTTTACACATGGAATGATGTCTACCTGCCTTAGCAACGATAGTACTATAGTTTGGTCTCAGCACCCGTTCGCGGGGGTTGTTAAGGACAATTACTTGCATGGTTACGGTGGTAATCATGTATTGCGAACTGCATTTGGCAGTCAACCCGCAGTCATTGGTATCGATGGATCTATGTCGATAACTAACGTGCTTCATTTCACTATGTGTACGTGTTGGTTATGCGTAAACGAATTCAAACTTTATATGCTATTATCAAACTTGTATGCTCACCTTTACATTTTATGTATTGACTTTATTTTAACGTATGTGACAGGTGCTTAGGATGCACACATGGTAGGAAATTGAAAATAGAATAAAGCTTTAAAGCCCAACAAATAGTTGTCTGTAGTAATTGAATCAAGGGTCTCTAGAAGCAGATAAACAATTGCTCTATATAAATCTGAGTTGTTGGAACAGAATGATTTGCCTAGACTTTATCTGTAATAATTTGTTTGATGTTTAAGACATGGTATGGGACATGTTATTTTAAATTGAATAGTAATGATAATTGTTATGGAAACTTCTAGACAATCTGTTTCGCTCGGTGCCATGTCCCGATGTTTCCGCCATCGGTTGGGGGGTGACAGATTGGTATCAGAGCCATAACTATAGGGAATTAGGCAAGACACGACCTAGTCTGGGTCGATGTCTCAGAAAGCTAGTCTATAGTTAGGAACCATAAGACCAACTTGTGCATATCTGGTAGGGATTATGTATGAGCTTATCTCTCGATATTCTCGCTTATGCTACTCTATCACTGCACTCGAATTTTCAACTATGAAAGAGTAACTAGGTTAAGTTTAGGTGTGAAAACCGCAAACTCTCGACTAAAGTTGCTCGGACAACTCGTATTCTAGTTACAAACAAGGAGAATTATGTCAAATCAGGAGTGAAATCTGTATTTTGATGAATAATCTCCTCTATTTTTAATAAAAACAGGGACAAAGTTGTTAACCTAGGGGTGAAACCCTAACCTTGACTACTTGTTCCGCTCATTTTACAAAGCTCTCACCAATGTTTCGACGGACTCCAACGACCTGAAGTCACAATACGACTAACGGGATGTGTGCCAAACGCCCAAGAATCGAGGCAAGAGCATAATCCTGAAGGTTAAACGTGCACGACAAGTCCATGTGAATAGTCGAGCCACTTTGGTTAGTTAATGTCTAATATCCGCAGACGATCTATTTCTTGATTTTCATGTGTTTCAATTCTGAGCCCGAAATTGCTAACTCTGATGACTCGTTAATTTTGTGTGATTACCTGTTTATGTGTTTAATTTTTGAAGATTTACTCGATTTTGCTTTCACTTCAACCGACATACACGACTCGCACTGCATTTCCATCTCAATACGCTGATAAATCGCTGAACTATAGATGACCTTATGCTACGCTATACGCTTATACTACACGACTCGATATACTAAACGCGAACATTATACTAGGTTTCTGTATTATGAGGCAGTCAGAATGCTCTATGTGTCTCTATATGCTCCTATATGCCTCTTATGACTACATGGTTAGGTGTTTTGTGATTCTGTGCTCTATATGCTTACGTGACTATGTGAATCTGTGCTTATATGAATCTGTGACTGATTGACTATGTGTTTATGCGCCTACGTAATTGTATGTGTTCCTGAGCTTTACTAAACGTTAGATGTGTGAGGTGAGATTCGAATACGTTGTGTTGAGTCCTGTGACGATGTCTGTTGCAGACAATGTCGTCTGGATCCCGTCATCCCCTACTTTCCCGTCAAGAAAAGAGAGACAAACGCCTTGCTGCCATCATCGCTAAAAGTGTAGCAAAGGCCGTGAGTGATGTTTACGAGAATGCTAGTAAATCATCAGAGGAATCAAGGATCGAAACTCCTAAAGCTACCGCCAAGGCTTTCAATTTCAAGCAATTCAAGTCGTGTGGGCCAAAAGAATTTACTGGCGAGGGAGGTCCTACTGCACTATTCCAATGGTTTGATTCCATTGAGGTCACTCTACGACAAAGTGGTTGCCCCGATGACCTCCGAACTCTGAATGCTACCAGCGTTTTCCAGTCCCGTGCACTAGACTGGTGGACAGCCGAGAGAAACAAGTGAGGAAACGATGCAGCCTACGGTCTATCGTGGGATGAGCTCAAGGAAGTCATGCTGGAAGAATTCTGCCCTCCTCATGAACGTCAGAAGCTAGAGGATGAATTTTGGCACATACAGCAAAATGATGGTGACAACGCTGCTCTCACTGCTCGCTTCAAGCAGCTCAGCATCATCTGCCATGATCAAGTCAAGAATCCGGAGATCACAATCAAGAAGTATATTTGAGCCCTGCCTAACTGTGTTGCTGATTTCGTTCAAGCGGCTAAGACTACAACGATCGAAGAAACTTACCTACTGGCCGCTGAGATCAACGACAAGAGGGTCAAGGCTGGTGTCTGGGATAAAAATTCAAAGCACCTGCATCAAGCTACCACCGTCGCACCAACTGTTGAAACCACCCTACAGCGTCAAGTAGCGGTGCCTGTGGCAAATGCACCGCCTGCAAAGCGTGCATAGACTGGGCCATACCCACTCTGCCCTACTTGTACCTACCACCACCCAACTGCCATTGCTTGCCATTTTTGTGCTCATTGCAATATGTACGGCCATTTTACTACCAACGGCTGTGTTCGACAAGCTCCTGCTCATCAAGCTCTACTCACCGCCCCTCAGGGTCAACAAGCTCCTCCGGCACCCGCGATCAATGCCAGAGCCTGCTTCGCATGTGGCGATCCTAACCATTTCGCCAACATGTGCCCAAACAGGGTTGTGAAACAAGAGCCCCAGCAGCAGCATCAGCAGCAGCAACACCAGCAGCAGCAGCAACAAGCAGTACGCGCATGAACTTTCAACATCAACGTGAGTCAAGCCCAAGCCGACAACAACGTGGTCAATGGTACGTTCCTTGTGAATGGTATTTATGCTTCATGTTTGTTTGATACTGGAGCCGATAATTGGTTTGTGTCATTCAAATTCGAGAAACTCCTTAGTCGTAAACGCTCCCAACTCTCCTCGACGTTCGATGTTGAAGTCGCTACCGGAAGAACTGTCGCCGTTAATTCTGTACTTCGTGATTGTACTCTCGACCTCAACAATCACATCATCCCAATCGACCTTATTCCGATGCAACTCGGAAGTTTTGACGTCATAGTAGGCATGGACTTTCTTCACGAAAACCATGCCGAAGTTGTGTGCTTCGACAAGATGATCCAATTCTCGCTTGCGAATGGTGATTTATTGTGTGTTTACAGTGATACTACTTCGAAAGGTCTCAAGCTCATGTCATGTGTCCAAGCTAGCAAGTATCTCCGCAAGGAATACAGGGCTTTCTTGGCTAACATTGTGGTGGCAGAGAAGGAAGTGAAAGACGTTCCTGTGGTTTGAGAATTTCCAAATGTTTTTCCAGAGGATCTTCCCGGATTACCGCCAAGTCATGATATCGACTTTCGTATCGACCTTATTCCTAGAGCCAACCCTATTGCCAAAGCTCCCAACCGACTCGCGCCGTCCGAAATGCGTGAACTTTCAACCCAACTCCAGGAATTACTTGAGAAAGGCTTCATTCGCCCAAGCACCTCTCCTTGGGGTGCGCCAGACCTTTTCGTCAAAAAGAAGGATGGGTCGTTCCGGATGTGCATCGACTATCGGGAATTGAATAAGTTAACTATCATGAACCGCTATCCCCTACCTCGCATCGATGATTTGTTTGACCAACTACAAGGTGCTACGTGTTTCTCGAAGATCGATCTACATTCAGGCTATCACCAGCTGCGTATTCAAGAAGAGGATATACCTAAAACCGCTTTTCGCACTCGCTACGGCCACTAGGAGTTCGTTGTTATGCCTTTTGGTTTAACCAACGCACCTGCGGTTTTCATGGATCTGATGAATCGCGTGTGTAAACCATATCTTGACCGTTTCGTCATTTTATTCATCGACGATGTCTTGATCTATTCCAAATCGAAAACCGAACATGCGCAACATCTACGTTTGGTTCTCGAGCTACTCCAGGGGAATCAACTCTACGCCAAATTCTCCAAGTGTGAATTCTGGTTGGAGGAGGTTCAATTTCTGGATCACGTTGTTAATAGTCAAGGTATTCATGTCGATCCCGCGAAGATTGAAGCCGTTAAGAGCTGGATTACACTTAAGAACCCATCTGAAGTCCGTTCTTTTCTCAGATTGGCGGGCTACTATCGACGATTTATCGAAGGGTTATCAAAGATCGCTGTACCACTTACCGCTCTCACGCATAAAGACAAACCTTTTGTTTGGGGACCAAACAGGAGTCTGCTTTCAAAACCCTTAAACGCATGCTTTGCAATGCTCCCATTCTCACATTGCCTGACGAAAACAATGATTTCATTATCTATTGTGATGCTTCCAACCTTGGTCTTGGTTGTGTCCTTATGCAGCGGGACAAGGTTATAGCTTACGCATCTCGTCAGCTCAAAATCCACGAGAAGAACTATACAACCCATAACCTCGAGCTAGGCGTAGTTGTTTTTGAGTTAAAGATTTGGCGCCACTACCTGTACGGTACCAAGTGTACGATCTTCACCGATCATAGGAGCCTACAACATATCTTTAATCAGAAGGAACTTAATATGCGTCAACGCCGATGGGTAGAACTTCTCAATGATTATGACTGTGAGATTCGTTATCACCCAGGCAAAGAAAATGTTGTTGCCGACGCACTCAGCAGACGGAGCTATCTACTTAGCACTCGTAATGTTCAAGCCCAATACAATCTCGAATCCCTCATCCGCGAAGCTCAGCACGCGTGTTTCAACGAACGCACTCTAAAGAAGGAAAGAATCTACCACGATGGAGCCTAACTTGTGAGCAAGTCAAATGGGATATTCCACTTTCTGGACCGAATTTGGATTCCTAGACGGACTGATTTACGATAGATTTTGATGGACGAAGCCCATAAATCCCGGTATTCTATTCATCCTGGTGCCGACAAAATGTACCAGGACCTTCGTTACAAGTACTGGTGGCCGGGCATGAAAAGGGGTATTGCTCTCTATGTTGGAAATTGCCTGACTTGTGCGAGAGTCAAGGCTGAACATCAAAGACCCTCTGGCTTACTCGAACAACCACCGATCCCCATGTGGAAGTGGGAGAGTATAGCTATGGACTTTATAACAAAGCTACCGCACACATCATCAGGTCACGACAGCATTTGGGTTGTGGTTGACCGTTTGACTAAATCAGCCCACTTTTTGCCAATACGGGAAGACTACAAGGTAGAACGATTAGCCCGAATCTACACCGATGAGATCATTTGTAATCATGGGACGCCTCGCGACATCATCTCTGATCGTGATGCTCGGTTTACCTCGCGACTGTAGGAAACGTTTCAAACGGCACTCAGTACATCGCTCAATCTAAGTACCGCTTTCCACCCTCAAACTGACGGTCAGACTGAAAGAACGATTCGTACTCTTGAAGACATGCTCCGTTCTTGTGTCATAGACTTCGGTGGTAATTGGGACAAATACTTGTCGTTAGTCAAATTCTCGTATAACAACAGCTATCATTCCAGCATCCAAATGGCACCATTCGAGGTTTTATACGGAAGAAGATGTCGATCGCCTATTGTGTGGCACGAGATCGGTCATTCACAATTAACCGGTCCTGAGCTATTGCAAGAAACGACAGACAGAATTTTCCAAATTCGAGACAACCTGGTAAAAGCTCGGAATCGATAGAAAATTTATGCCGATAGACGATGCAAGCCCCTTGAATTTGACGTTGGCGACTACGTACTCCTAAAGGTATCACCTTGGAAGGGTGTGGTCCGATTCGACAAGAAAGGAAAGCTCGCGCCTCGATATGTTGGACCTTTTAAGATTCTGGAAAGGATCGGAAAAGTCGCCTACAGACTTGAACTATCGGAGGAACTTAGTAACGTCCACCCGACTTTCCACGTGTCAAACCTCCGAAAGTGCCTAGCCGACCATGACTTACATGTTCCTCTCGATAACCTTCAGGTGAACGAAACATTACACTTCGTGGAGAAGCCTGTTGAAATCATGGATCACCAAACCAAACAGCTCAGACGCTCGCGCATTCCTATCGTGAAAGTCTGATGGGAAGGCAAACGAGGCGCAAAATTCACTTGGGAACTCGAAAGCGACATGAAGGTGAAGTACCCACAGTTATTCAAGGAGAAAGTCTAGAGAGAGAAAGTGATTCACGGTGATGTACAACTTTCTGCCTAATTTCGGGACGAAATTCCCTAAACTAGGGGAGGCTGTAACACCCCGTGTTTTCAAGAAGTCAAGATCAAAGTCAACGACCGATTTCGCGCAGCCGATTAATAATAGATTTCTTTTATTTTTAGCTATTATGTGGAGTAAGTGTCTATAACTACAATAATCGACATATGTTAATCGCTATTCAATCGACCTACGACTGTGAACTATAGGAAGTAACAATGCGATAAAGTTAACTAAACGATAATCAAACTATGCTAATCGACATCGAATCAAATCTCAACTCGAAATACGCATTTGGAATATTGTTATACGTGTGTGTGTGCCTTACGTGTTACGTGTGCATGTTTAATTATGTATGTTGTGTAATTCAATCGAAACTCGAAATGCAATCGAACTCAATCGACGCCGAACTCGAATCACAATCGAACTATGATAATTAGTGGAGAAGGGATAGTGCGAGATATAAGTGGTTGGGATTAAAAGTAATTTGACTAGGAAACCCAATCGTATCGAACCGCTCGCAATCGAAATATCAAAAATCGTCGCACCGAACACTCAAAACGTGCAGTTGATCGATCAGGCTACCAGCCGATCGAACAGCCAGCCGATCGTATTGCTGTCCGATCGGACAGGCTGTCCGATCGAGCTGCCTGGCCGATCAGCCATCACTTTCCTCATTTGGCATCCTATAAATACCCCTGTCATTGTCATCCTTTCCACTTTTGGAAACCTCTGTCCGACCAGCATGCTTAGTTCATCCTTTTCTCAGATTCCTCTCGATTGCCATAAGATTTCATCCTAAATCTTGGACTTTCTTGATCTACAAGCACTCCTACACCTTTCTATCTCACAAATCTTAACTTTCAACAGTGAAATCATCAAGATTCAAGCATTCTAGGATGATGTCATCATGGGTTCTTGAAGAACTTCATGTTTTGGCCTCAATCCACCAAGAATAACTTGGATCTAGCCGATTTCCACATAAACAAACAAAAGTCTTTCATAGATCTAAACATAGACACGGTGAAAAGGATTGAAGGATGGATTTTCCAACTTTCTTTCAACTCTTTTCCACTCAATGCCTTCAAACCGACAGAAACGGAGCCTGTGCCGGCTTACAAATCACTCCAGTGGTTGCATGGCTCAAGATCCGGATTCTATCCACGAGGTTAACCGATTTCGGGTTAAACGTTAAGCTCCGTTCCGAACAGTTCACCAGCCGGATTTGGGTGATTCCTGTCCGACCAGGGGAACCAAGTAAGGACGAGGGATCTATGGTTCGACTCGTTGTCAAAATACCTCAATAAAACGACAAACAATCAGAAAAACCAAGTGTTAGACGAGTAGGCTGTTCAGGTCAGGATGCTGACCGATCGGACTGCTGTCCGAACGGACAGCCAGCCGATCGGACAGTCAGCCGATCGACTGGCCAGCTGACCGGTTAACACATGGTCCCACACTTAATCAATTTATTTTGAAGACTAGTATTGAACGGACTGCTGTTCGATCGGACTACTGTCCGATCGGATTACTCTTCGGATCATGAGATACTATACTTCAACACTTAATCGATTTTTCAACATGTTCGATGCACTAGGAGTGCCACCCGATCGAACAGCCGTCTGATCAGGTGACACCCTGCTGAGAACTTGTCTTGCTAAAAATACCTAACCGATCGGGTTGCCGGCCGATCGAACAGCCGTCCGATCGACCGACCTGAAGGGTAAGGGTACTTCGATGTTTTCAAAATACTAAAACGAAAACTTCAAAAGATAAGCCATCATACACAAACACATTCATCTCATAGGAAGAAACAATCCACTCGAACAGCCATCCGATCGGCCTACCGACCGACCGGACAGCGGTCTGAACGGATTGTCAACCGAACGGTCAGCCGTCTGATCGAACTACTGTCTGATCGACCAGCTGTCCGACTCTCCAACACTTTGCATCGTTTTACGCGTTACTTATCGTTATGCTATCAATCCATTCAGGCTAACTTTACTCGCTAAGCGCTCCCTTCAATCCATCAACCGTTGTGAGTATACTCCATCCCTTTATACTTTATCCACTTTTGGGTGTTACATACGTTATAACTATTCAAATCACATCAGACACACTACTCAATACTATTTGAACGCTAACTGTTAATGCATGTTATACGTGGCTTATGAATGCTTGTTTGTTATGTTTACACATGGAATATTGTCTACCTGCCTTAGCTGTTAGGCCCTAAAGTGTGAGACTGACGCATCAAATCAATACAACGAGCTATGGTTATGAGCTGGGCCTTACCGGGTTAGTTTATATTAGGTTTTGGGCATTTATAGGTCACTTGGGCCAAGCCTTAGGCCATGTGGGCCAAGCAGGCCCAATGGGAGCCCATGTAGGGAAGTGGGCTTGAGTTAGTATAAAAACAAGTTTCTAACTTGTTTTTAGGTTTGAACTTCTTGGAGCCTCATAGTTACATAATTTCCTACAGAGAAAGAGAGGTAGTTTTGGAGTTTGTGAGCTTGTACCAAACGATTTTGCTTATTCAAGTAATAGAATCGTGTGCAAGTTTAAAAGTGATTTTCGGTGTGTTCTTCGTATTTCTTGTTTTTTGGTTTATCTTGAATCTCACCAAGTTTGGATTCCGCACAAACTTGGTGATTGTTTGATATCATTGAAAGATCCAGTTTCACGGGACTTACAAATGGTATCAGAGCCATTAGAACCTGTTTCTAGGCTCGGTGTGATATCAAAGATTCAAGATTTTCGTTATTTTTTGGTTGGTGTTCTTCACGTTCTTCGCGTTCTTCATTGTGTTCATCCAAATTTTATAAAAAGTCAGTATATTTTGGTGCTTTGATTTTTGAAAAGGTTCTTAAAGATTAGACGAAATCTTTTTATTTTTTCTGAAAATATCCTGTTTTTAAAAATTCCCAAAGTTTCGAAAGAGGGTTGTTGGCTGAAATTGAAACTTTCCTTATCCTATTTTATTATACAGCTCATCATATCTTTTGAAAACAACTTTCTTTTTCAGTTGAACGAGTATACGTTTTCACAAGTTTCGAGTTAACAGCCTCCGCCACTCACGGTTTCGAGTCCCAATTTTTAAGGAAACAAAGGTTTCGAGTTATCTACACATCACTGTCTCGAGTCGCCATCTCTTCAACCAACATCATCATCCTCAGTCTCGAGTCATCTGCTTCATCACGTTTTGACTCCATCTCCACGGTCTTGACTCACAAAGCTTTCAAGGTCTCGAGTCTACTGGTCTCGAGTCATCAACAACTAGTCTCGACTCACAAAGGTCTCGACTGAGGTCTCGAGTCTACATCTTCCCATCTCGACTGAGGTCTCGAGTAGCAAACATTTTTCAGAGTCGCAATCATTCCGAGTCGCAACCATCTCTCACAGTTTTGAGTTCGAGTTTTTGAGTCCGGGTTTCGAGTCGAAACCTTCAATCACCACTGCCATCAACATCAATCACCATCTCCGTTCATCTTTTCCGTTCAACTCCGATATTGACACTGTTACACCTTCACATATCGACACCGGTCATCTTCTCTGATCACTGTTGTCTCATCGCCGTTAACCACCGTACACCAGTAGTCTATTATTCATCTTCTCCGGCCACCATCTCCGTCAACGTCATCACCATCGTCTACACCGCTGTCGCCAACTCCGATCACCACCTTCGTTCATCTTCTCCGATCATCTCCATCCAAATACATCAACGATCACCACCTCCGTTCACCATCACATCACCACCAGTTAACATCTCCGATTGGTATATCGTCTGTGTTACGACGAAGAAGACAAACATACAGACGTGATATATTATCGTTTAGGTTTTAATATAAAGTAATAATATTATTTATAATAATAATCATAATAATCAGTAACTCATCATTACATAATCATTAGGTTTTAATAATAATAAGTATTATAATATTAATCAGATTATTCTATATATATTAATTAAAAAAAGGGGGTTTTATTTTATTAAAAAAAGGAAAAAGTTTGTTTGGTTGTGAAAAGTTTGACAGGTTTTGAGGTGCGGTTCAGAAAGCGGGATCATTCGGCTGCAAAGGGTTTGAGTTAGCGAGTACACAGGTTCTCGCTTTGGGATTGTGTTGGGGAAATAGTTAAAAACGTACATTTTTTGGGGATCACATCTTAAAAATGTCTTCTAAGAGAGAGGTGCTTGAGCAGGAACTCCAAGGATTCAGATACTCATATGGTGAATCTAGAGAAGCACTTACAGGCCGGTTTGCTAAACTGCTCTCTAAAATGGAGAAGGCAGAGATGGTGGTGTCTACTCACACGAGCAATAGAAAGCTTCTGGATGCTATAAAAGGGATTCCAGATCAGGCGAACTGTAGTTGGTTTAGAAATGTTAATCAGATAATATTTACAACCGACTGCTACTGTTACAAAATGAAGTCAGATGAGCTGATCTCACTCATAAAATCATATGACAATGCTGATAAGCAGTCTACTCAAGGCAACACATCTGCTGCAGTTTATTCATCTACACAAAATTCAGCATTTATGTTTAACAAACTCGTGGCTCAAGAAATTACTCGTGATCGTGAAGATACACTTTCTGTATTTTGCACTCCTGGGTGTAGAGAAAGAAATGAGGCATATCGGTTACACAACGCTGAGCTTATACAGGACTACAAAGACATAAAAAATAAAAATTTTACTTTAGTAAAAAACGAAAAGCTTTATAAAGATAAAATTGAAGCTCAGCGAAAAGACAACATCAAACTTAAGGATGATGTAAGTGTAAAAACAGCCCATTTCTTAGAGGCACAGGAGAAGGTATGCATTTTGATCAAAGAACTGGAAGATATCAGAGAAAGATATCAAATTAACGAACTTAACATTAAAAAATATGAGTCTTCCAGTAAACTAGTCAAAAATCTGTGTGATTAGCAACTTGCATACAAGAAAAAGAAGGGGTGTGGGTTGGGATTCAATCAAGTTCCTCCTCCTTATAATGACAACTACACATATTTACCCATGACTGAGGAGGAATTGATGAATGAGGACAAGATAGCTTACGGCCCTAAAACTAATAAGTCATCAATCAACAGCAGACCTGTTGATAAACGAGCAACTCCTTCGGTAAATTTTGTTTCAAAGGGTACTTTTGATCCTAATGCTTCGTCTTCCCCTGCAGATGAAGTTAAAGTTGAAGGTGTCGTTGGAGATGAACAAGCATCAAATTCTCATGTGTGTGACATTTTTGGCTCGTTTTTTCACTCTGTGATTAATTTCAGGCCTGATGGTTTGGGCGAAAACGTTGATGCTTGTGTAACAGAGACTGAAACGACAAACGAAATGAATGAGCCAGCTAAACCATCTGATTCCAAATGTGAATCATCTGAAGCGGCTGATTCTGAGAAATTGGAATCAGTTGATTTTAGTGGATTCAGCTCAAAGGCGTCATGTGCAGAACCGTCTTGTGCTGAAATTTCGTCTAATGTTTCAGTTGAAGTTTTTGCTGAAGTTTCTGGTGTTTCATCTGATAAACCAGAAGTCGCGGATCCTACCAAAGCTGATGAAGTGAAAACTGACGTGAACAAGGCTCCAAGTACGCAAGCTGAACAATCTGAGCCATCTGTTAGTGATGAAAAGGTTCAGATCAAGCAACAAGAGCCGAAGCGAGCAGGTAAAGGATGTGGAAATAAGAAGCCTAAACATCATAGACGATCAGGCTCTCCATAGTCCTCAATGGGCAGCAATAGTCCTCAAATGACCCGTGATGTGAAAAATGCTTTTGTTAAGCCAGTCAGTAATGGCAAATGTGAGAAATATGCATTTGAATGTGCTAACAAAGCTTTCGGAAAGACTGGTGAGATTTCTGAACAAGACTTGCAGTCTAAACAAAACAAGAAGAATCAAAAGAAATCTCCACCACAGAAGGCCCCAGCAACCGACAAGTACAGACATCCAAATTCATCCTCGTTTGTAAGAAATGTGCAAGGAAAACAAGCACAAAAAGGACCAGTTCATCCTTCAGGGCCTGCAAGAGCTACACAAGATGATCAGAATGCCTTCTACGTGAAGAGACAAACATGCTTCAATTGCGGCATTGCTGGTGACATTGCTCGGAACTGCACAAATCATCCCCATGAACCGTATTATGCTTAAAATCAGAGGGTTACACCTAAGGATAACTACCATTCTAAGCCAATGAAGGTTTCATCACCTAAGGCAATGAAGAATGTGAATCCAGAGGTTAAACCTTCTGATGGGGATTCGAACGCTGCTAAAAACAAACGCAAGGCTGTTCAAGAACAAAAACATTTTTCTAAAACTAACAAGCCTGAATTAGCTAAAGTTGATCAACCAAAGGTAACAAACACGTTTGCTAAACCGAAACAGATTTGGACACCCAAATCCAAAGCAGCAACGTCTCCAATCTTTGAAATGAAAGGGGGCTTATCTTTAAAGGAAGTGTCTTATTTTGATGCTTCAGGAAATCCTAGGACCACGATGGCCTGGGTACCCATGTCTTACTAATCTCCTTACCTTTCAGGAACAACTAAGGAGGAGTTGTTGACAATCTCTGGAATGTTGATAGCGGTTGTTCCAGAGATAAAAACAGGTAACATTTCACTGTTGCAAAAAGTTCAAATTTTTTTTTACAGATGATATGTTTCCTTTGGAGGAGATTAGAGAAGTAAGATAAGATCAGCAAAAGGTACCTTTTAAATTCAGTACTTTGATTTGAATTTGATTAGTCTTCAATTTAATGACGGAACGGTTAAGCAAAAATATTTTTTCTCTTTCTTAGTTCATTACTTTGTATATAAATTGTCCTTTCTCTAGTAAATGGTAAATTTGCGCAAAAATACAAGATTTATGCACAAATTTGGGGGGGGGGAGAGGAACATATAGATAGATATAGAGTTTAGGAGGAGAAAACTCAGAAAAGAAAAATACAAAAAGAGTTTGTTGTATATATATATATGCATTGTTTTAGGGGGAGAAATTGAGAAAAATGAAAAAGCCAAAAAGATAAAATTGCATGATATGGGAAGTGAAATAAATGTTCGTGTTAAAGGGTTTGACTAACACATGTAAGGTGCCATAGCTGAAAAGACTAGGATCTACTACGATATGTCGATAGGCTTGACGCTCAAAATGATAAAAGATACTAAGTGATATAAACATAACGAACTATGTACCATGTGGGTAACATACCAACGGCGTATGATTTTATGGTCTTAAATCTTGCATTGATAGATAGTCAACGTCTGAGGTTTTGGGTCTTTATATTGTTGAATCATTCGGGGATATCTTGGCTGTCCTTCTGTTGCATCCAGATTATATGCAGACCTAGACACAGTCAGGATATCTTAAAATGTCCCAAAGAGGACAAAAACCCTAAGGAATCAAATTTCAAAATGAGAAAATTCCCAATGCTCAAAGAGCCAAATTTGTACCAAAATGGTATTTGCCTCGCCCTCGTTGGACAAAATCATTGGTCGCTCTGCTATACGAAAGTACTGACCTGTCACCAATGGTCTGACGTTGTAAACCAAAAAGGATGACATCAATATACTCACCTACTACGATGAATCGTTGTGCTTACCTTGATCGCGGGGGTATGCCTTGGAATGGGACACACAGGTATAATAGTATAATTTTACCTTAAGCATATCACGAAGTTGAAAAATTAAAAGTTGAGCGTTAAAGTTTAAGTGGACAAACATATTGGCAATCGCATAGACCAGTTTGATTAGGCTCGTACTGAAAAGTGTTCCTTAGTCTACCTAAGAACGAATTTTGATCCCATTACAATTGTAATTGTATATTATGGTAGTTGTTTATATTTTGAGTTTTTATTTGTTTTTAGTTCTTAAATTAAAAATTAAAAAAATTGGAAAAATTCAAAAATACAAAAATATTGTCTTGCTTTTCTATAAAATCAAAAATCCAAAAATAGAGTGCTTATTTGTTTTTCTTAAAATTAAAAATGTAACCGTTCTTGAATATTTGACTGATCATCAAAAGTCGAAAGAATTTAAATTGTGAAATCTGAGTACAAATACTTTGATGTACCTAGTGTTCATATGGTATTCCCCTGTTGCATAAGAAATGTTTGCTTATGATTTTGTGAGCATGTGCAGAACTTGGTTTCAATCAAGAACAGGGGTTGATGAAGACTGAGATGCTGTTAGTTGCTGAAGAAGCCTGAAGCAGCTCAACAACAAGATGTACCTGAGTCAGAAGAATCAGATACGAATTGCTGTCTGACAGTGATAGTGCATTTGAAGAAGTACCGTGAACCTGCTTGAAAGACAAAGATTGAAGAAGAAAAGATTTGTTGAGAATCCTCCTCTCACATTCTTTTATGACAAGATTTTTAAGCAAATGCTGACCGTGATCCTGATATGAAGCTAACTACAAGAGCTGAAGAAAGAGACCCAGTGCTGAGATTTCAGAAGTCAAGAACTTCCACAACATCTGCAGCATAGAGGAACCATAGACTTTGTTGAAGTCATTGCTGAATTCATTCTATGAAGACAATTTGATGGCATCAGTCTAGGGGGAGATTGTTAGGCCCTAAAGTGTGAGACTGACGCATCAAATTAATACAACGAGCTATGGTTACGAGCTAGGCCTTACCGGGTTAGTTTGTATTAGGTTTTGGACATTTATAGGTCACTTGGGCCAAGCTGGCCATGTGGGCCAAGCAGGTCCAATGGGAGCCCATGTAGGGAAGTGGGCTTGAGTTAGTATAAAAACAAGTTTCTAACTTGTTTTTAGGTTTGAACTTCTTGGAGCCTCATAGTTACATAATTTCCTATAGAGAAAGAGAGGCAGTTTTGGAGTTTGTGAGCTTGTACCAGACGATTTTGCTTATTCAAGTAATAGAATTGTGTGCAAGTGTAAAAGTGATTTTCGGTGTGTTCTTCGTATTTCTTGTTTTTCGGTTTATCTTGAATCTCACCAAGTTTGGATTTCGCACAAACTTGGTGCTTGTTTGATATCATTGAAAGATCCAGTTTCACGGGACTTACATTAGCAACGATAGTACTATAGTTTGGACTCAGCACCCATTCGCGGGGGTTGTTAAGGACAATTACTTGCCTGGTTACGGTGGTAATCACGTATTGCGAACTGCATTTGGCAGTCAACCCGCAGTCATTGGTATCGATGGATCTATGTCGATAACTAACGTGCTTCATTTCACTATGTGTACGTGCTGGTTATGCGTAAACGAATTCGAACTTTATATGCTATTATCAAACTTGTATGCTCACCTTTACATTTTATGTATTGACTTTATTTTAACGTATGTGACAGGTGCTTAGGATGCACACATGGTAGGAAATTGAAGATAGAATAAAGCTTTAGAGCCTAACAAATAGTTGTCTGTAGTAATTGAATCAAGGGTTTCTAGAAGCAGATAAACAATTGCTCTATTTAAATCTGAGTTGTCGGAACAGAATGATTTACCTAGAGTTTATCTGTAATAATTTGTTTGCTGTTTGAGACATGGTATGGGACATGTTATTTTAAATTGAATAGTAATGATAATTGTTATGGAAACTTCTGGACAATCTGTTTCGCTCACTGCCATGCCACGATGTTTCCGCCATCGGTTGGGGTGTGACATTGCTGTTTCCTGATCATCCTTTAATTATTCCATTAAATCTAACTGTAGATTTAATCTAAGAGCACGAACTCGCTTTTGCTTTTCATGATACTTACGAGTTAAGGCATCTGCAACACGTTTGCCTTTCCTCCGTGATATTGAATATCGCAGTCGTAGTCACTTAGGATCTCCATCCATCTCCTTTGCCTCATGTTCAATTCTTTTTGCCCAAATATATATCCTAAACTTTTATGATCTGTATAGAAAGTAAACTTACTACCATACAGATAATGTCTCCAAATCTTAAGGGAAAAAATTATTTCGCCTAATTCTAAATCATGAGTCATATAGTTTTCCTCGTGCTTTTTCAATTGCCTTGACGAATACGCAATTACCTTCTTGCGTTGGATTAGCACACATCCTAATCCTAGCCTTGAAGCATCACAATATACTTCAAAATCTTCTGTTCTTCTGGTAAAGCTAAAATTAGAGCATTGGTTAATTTCTGCTTTAAGATCTTAAAAGCTTCTTCTTGTTTGAGTCCCCATTCAAACTTAACTGCTTTACAGGTTAGCTTAGTTAATGATACAACTATTTTGGAAAAATCCTTAATAAACCGTCTATAATATCCAGCTAAACCTATAAAACTTCTAATTTCCATAGCTGACTGCGGAACCTTCCATTTAGTGATCGGTTCTATCTTAGCAGGATCTACGTGAATACCTTCGTGATTCACCATGTGACCTAAAAATTGCACTTCTTGTAGCCAAAATTCACACTTCGAGAATTTGGCATAAAGCTTCTCTTTTCTTAACAGAGTTAAGAGTGCATGCAGGTGCTGACAGTGTTCATCCTGACTTTTGGAATAAATAAGTATATCGTCGATGAAGACAATTACAAATTTATCCAAGTATGGTTTACAGATTCTATTCATCATGTCCATAAATGCTGCAGGAGCATTTGTTAACCCAAAGGGCATGACTGTAAACTCTTAATGACCATACCTAGTTCTGAAAGCAGTTTTAGGTATCTCTTCTTCCTGTACCTTCAATTGATGATATCCGGAGCGTAAATCTATCTTAGTAAAGTATCTAGCTCCTTGTAATTGATCGAAAAGATCATCAATCCTAGGTAATGGGTATCGATTCTTAATTGTAACTTTATTCAATTCCCTATAATCAATACACATTCGCTTCGAACCGTCTTTCTTCTTTACAAACAATACTGGAGCTCCCCACGGGGATGAACTAGGTTGTATGAATCATTTGCTTAGTAATTCATCTAACTGCTTTTTCAATTCTAACATTTCAGTGGGTGCTAACCGATAGGGTGCCTTGGCTATCGGTGTAGTTCCAGGAATTAGATGAATTCTAAATTCGACTTCCCTATCAGGTGGTAATCCAGGTAGTTCTTCTGGGAATACCTCTGGATATTCCGATACTACTGGAATTTCCTTAAATTCCTTACCTTTCGTGTTAATAATTACCGAAATCATATACACTACTCCTTGTTTTCTTGAATAACTGGCTAATTTCATTACCGAAATGAACTTTAGTGGCTTACGTGGCTGATCTCCTGTAATCACCACTAACTCTCCTGTGGGTGTATGAATTTCTATGGAATTCTTATCACAAAGAATTCGAGCATGGTTGGCAACCAACCAATCCATTCCTAACACCACATCGAATCCGACTAAATTCATAGGTAACAGGTTTGCAAAGAATTTATGGCTTAACAGTTCTATCTTTACTTCTCGCACAACCTTTTCTATTTTAATAGAATTCCCATCTGCCGTTTCGACTGTAAAAATCTGCCTAAGTTTGGTTAAGGGTAATTTAAGTGCTTGGCAGAATGAAGTATTTATAAAACTTTGGTTTGCACCAGAGTCAAATAATACTTTTGCATAAACGTCATGAACTAGAAACGTACCAGCTATCACATCTGGGATTAGCTCGGCTTCCTGAGTAGTCAATTGGAAGGCTCTTACGTTCTTCTTGTTAGTTCCTTCTGCAGGTTTGGCTTTGTTATCAGCTGGTTTAACCAATTTTGGGCAATCTGGCCTCAAGTGTCCAGCTTCTCCACAGTTATAGCAAACTGTGGATTTCTTCTTTCTGCAGTCTTCTTCTTGGTGCCCCGAAATTTTGCAGAAATTGCAATATCCCTTGCATCTTCCAAAATGCTTTCTTTTGCAGGCATTGCAAAATGGAACAGTGGAAGATTTCCCAGTTCCCTTTCTCTTGAAATTACTACGGTTACTCATACGGAATCCCTGGGTAATCTTTTGGGCCACTTCCTTTTTCCGGGTTTCTTCTCTTGTGCGTACCAGTTCGTCGGTCAGAGTGTTAGCTAACTCTACCGCGTCATCGATCGTGCGGGGTCTCGCAGCCTTGACAATATTACGGATCTTGCCTATTAAGCCCCAAATGTAGCGAGATATAAGTACCGGTTCTGGCGAAGCCAGGGTTGGTACTACTCTAGCGTATTCGAAGAATGTCGAAGTATACCCTCGACAATCAACGCCTACCATCTGATGATTTAGGAACTTATTGGTCATTTGTTCCTTTTCGTACTCGGGAAAAAATTTTCTTTCTACAAGACTTTTAAATTCTTCCCAATTTATGGCATAGGCCACATTCCTTCCTTTGGCTTGAAGTACCGTATTCCACCATTCTAGTGCCCCTTCTTTAAAAAGATGCGACGCGTACATAACCTTGTCGTCCTCAGTACATTACTTATCATAATTACTGCCTCGGTTTTCTCTAACCAACGCAGTGCAGCAGTTGCCCCTTTGTTACCTGCAAACTTAGCTGGTTTACAGGCAAGAAACTCCTTATAAGTACAACCAGGTGTTGCAGCTTTCATTTTCTTAAGGAGTGGAGCTTGTATCCCCTCATTGTCGTTATTAATATGGTTGCCGCCTCCGTTTACACTATTACTGAAATTATCGTCGTTTGTACGTTTGCTAGGAATAATTTGTTGAGGTGCAATTGGGTTTCGAGCAGCAGCAAGGATGGCTGGAATAGCATTGGCTATTCCCTGAGCAACGATATTCTTGATATCTTGCCTATTTAGAAATTGATCCTCCTGATGTCGCTCAGATTGATTTACTTCATTAACAGGTTCATTACCAGCGTTTGCCATCTGGTAATTAATTTATATAAGTGATTAGCATAAAATAATTTAATAACTAAACTTAACAAAACAATCGCACATAATCATATTAACACGTATAGCCAAAATTGTCGATTTTTTTACTTCCATTTTTATATATTATATTATGCATCTGTACACACTGTTATCTTACAAAAGTTTTATTTTTTAAGTTATTTTACAGATTTATATTTTTATTACTATATTTTCTTATAAAAACATAGTTTCACAACCACACTCCCCTAGTCCGATGGCCTTTCAGAAATGATGTTCCCTTTCATCGTATTTCCAGGAGATTTGTTCCCCTATCTCCCGAATCTTATTCCCTGCGTCCATTAGTTCTTCGCCAAAATGGCGAAGTTCAGCTAAGTTTTCATTACTCATTGGTGGGTTTGGTGCAGGTTCTGGGTCGAACTGAGGGAAAAAGGTATAGGGATTATTTAGGAGGTTTTGAAATTGCCAATCGTTGGTCCACCACTCGTCCAGTTCTCCTTGAGGTTGGGTGTGGATTAAAGGTTCTGGAATGACTTGTTCCAGGTTTATTGGAAGTTGGGTTTCAGCAGGATAAGGGAAAAGGTTTGTATTGATAGGGCTAAGGATATCACAGCTTGCCAGTATGTGATCCAGTTCTTCCTGCAATGGTAATTCCTCGGCTTGCCTAGAACTTTCCCCAATTTCTACTATTGTTTGCCTAGGACTTTCCCCAATTTCTATCCCTTTTCTTTATCTATAAGATTCTCTATTTTGGGAATTCTCCTAGTCGCTGGTTTCCTTCTACGAATACGTCTCCAACCCACAAATCTTCTTCTTTTCTTAGGTTTTAATTTCTCCAGAGGTGGAGCTTGAAATTCCATAGGTTCTTCCACATCGGCCAAGTAACCAGTAAAATCTCTGGAAACTTCTACCTTAACAGGATAGAGATTGAGATTCTCTAGAGCTTCAGATAATTCATTCATGCTGTTTAGCATTTATGAAGAAACACACAAAATTCTAGGTTAAAAGTTTGTAAATTTGTAAATTAATTTTTCACAGAATCACAAAAAGGGAATCAAAATATTAATTATAAATATCTAATAAACCATTTTATTGAAACAAAATATTTATTTTTAGTACAACTAAACGTTAAAATATACTAGTGGTTATTTATTATATTTAAAGTTTTTTTTATAGATAATATGGGTGCTGATAGTCTAAATATTAACATTTACTACTATAGTGGCTAACAGGTAGAGATTTGCCCATTGTTCATCTAACTCATCTTCCCATGGTGGTTTATCACCTGTTCTTTGAGTCTCTTTACTAACTATCATTTCTTTTGTTTGTGACTTCCTTATTTTCTCTTGACTTTTCCTAATAATCAAACTTCTTTTATGAGGTGTAAGTGGTTTTTCATATTGCGCCTTATGAACAAATAATCCTTCCTCAGTATTGGCTGAATATCTGGAGGAATTTGATTGGGACGCATTTCCCTTATCTTTCGGTGAACTATCTAATTTATGATAGATGTCCGAAATTCTTTACTTACCCATACTGTAAATTAACAGATAGTCAAGATAGAATCACATAATCACAGGATGGAAGTTAGGAAAATTAAGTATTTTTAAATACTTAATTGGCCTAAAGCAGTGGCTCTTTCAGTAGCTCTGATACCACCTTTTCCTGTCACGACCCCAGCCCCGGTTTGACCCGGTCAGGAGCCGCGGGACAGGAACCCGTGGTATCTATGATGCGACAGCGGAATATTTTACAGGATCTTTTCAAAACTCGAAATACCCGATTATTTTATTTCATCACTCGGGATAAACCCCGTAATTTTACAATAGAGGAATTTCACAAGTAAATTCCCTGATTTATTAAAACATGTTTATTTATTTTAACTGAGCCACCTCTTCAAGCTTGTTAGTGCTCCGTAGCACCTTTTCCTTGATTTACAGCAGGTCGCCTGAAACATGTTTTAAAAAGATTTTATAAGCGGGGAAATGCTGGCGAGTCATTCAAGTATGTAAAACGACACATTAGTTATCAATTACAGCATAAGAGCGATTACAATGGCTTCTATCTTATTTTTATCTGGCGCCGTGTCACCTGGTGACGATGGTCATACCACTATTGGGTCTTTCCCCAAGTAGTGATGTTTATCACTGTTAGGATTTATTAGCCTAACCCGTGAGAAATTAGTAATGTGCACAATACCCCACTAGCCAGTGATTAAGATAACCACAACTTAATCCCTGTAATTATAACATTTGAAAATGGAGTATTGAAAAATACTTTTGATAAAAAGAGAATGACTCACATTGCAGATTTATACGGGCAGAGTTTAGCCTACTGATTAGCCTTGTAACCTAATTTAAATAACACGCACACGAACTAGGTCAGTAACTAATACAGCATTTACGATAACTCACGACATTAAACCCTCACAACGAATGACAAAGTGCCACCTAGTCTACGTGTAGGGTTGCTGGTTCATCAGTAGGTGTGCCACGTGGATGACACGTGGATCCGGAACGCTTATCCGGTCAACCCATCTTTGACGTGGCCCGCGTAAGACTAAGCTAACTCTTACGTGGCCCGCCTGAAACTCTAAAACTTTGTTTTCTTGGTTTTTCATGTATAGTAGAGTTTCAGGGGTCCGGTTTTCTCTTACGGGTCAATTTGGGACATTTTTAAGAGTTCTTACAACAATTCACAATCCACATTGGATTGTACAGATGAATGTATCTGGTTTCATTCTCAACCTTGTAAACAATCACAGCTTCAGTCGTCAAACAACTGTACACCCAGCAAACAAATCCTTCATGAAAGTTCTGTTCCATTTTCGGTAATGGAATGTTCTTTATAACTCTGGGCTTCTTTATCTGCAGAATTGTTTCTTCAATGCCTGTAACTGGATCCACCTTCTTCGCTTTCTTCAGATAATGTGGCTTCCAGTGTTTAAATTCTTTGAAAGCTTCAAACTTCATCAAGCCCCATGTAGGCATATCATGTTCTCTGACAGGATAAGATAATGTTCTGACTTTGGGCAATTCTTCTACATCCCACCAAGGCAGAGACATAATATCTTGAATATACTCAAAATACTGAATGCCAAACTCTCTTTTGATTGCATAAGCATTCACTTGTGGCAGATAAACATCTCTATCTCTCTTGTAATACTTCAGTGGTCTTTTGAATTTTCTTTCAGTATCTTTCCTGAACCACTTCTTCTTTTCTTCAAGTCGTTCTTCTTTTGACATTTCTTGAAAACTTTTATTCTGAACACTTTCTGCAACCTTTCTTCTTAATTCATCTTCATTCACTTGCTTAAAAAAACTCAGCAAGTGTCGGAAAGCTAGAAGTATCAACGTTCACATTTTCAGACTGATCTTCATCACTCCAATCTTCCACTTCCACTTTGTCGTAATTAACAGCATCTTCAACGTACTTATACTGATATTCTGTTTGCTGATTGATATCAAACTGATTTAACTCTTCTTCAAAATCAAAGTTGAAATTATTTTCATCAACATGCGTCATCTTTACGATCTCAGCTAAAGTATAAGTATGCAAAATTTCTCCTTCTTCTACATTGTGTTCAAGACGTAGAATCAACTTTGAAACATGATCAACATTCTCATCAACCTTCTCAGCATCATGTTCCCCCTCACTGTCGCAACCCCCGATCCCTTATCTGTCCCGGGAATGGGCGGACGCGAACTAATGGGTTCGGTGGTATCAGTTTATTAAATTGGCAGCGGAAATTACATCAGGACCGTAGTTAGGAAATATTTTATCAGAGTAAAACCACCTTATTTGATATTAATAATCACATGGGTAAAACCCAAGGTTCTTATTACAACATGTTTATAGGGATAAACCCTAATTTATTGAAATGAAAACATCGTATTTTAGATAACTTTTATAGCCACAGTTTTCCAAGCCGTCAGTGCTCTCGAACTGGCTTTTTACTGCTTGGCTTTCACATTGTGTTACCTGAAACACGTGTTTAAAAACATTTGTCAGTTGGAAATACTGGTGAGTGAATCCCAGTTTAAACAAGAAACATTTTATCAATTAAAACAGTATTGAGAGCGATCACATTGTTTATTTCTACACAATTACTCATTCGGTACTGTCAATCCTGACTTGTGGGTCATATTACACATTGGCTAACTCATTGTCCAATGGTAGCGTACTGTCATCCCCGACTTACTACTTGCAGTAGTAAATTTTGTATACAAAACCCCAACATACCGGCAGTAATTGAAGAACTACAAAGACTCAATCACCGCTTAATCACATTGTAAAACAATTAAGGTTTTGTAAAATATTACAAAAAGGTTAACAAAAATTGGATAAACTCACATTGCTATCTTAGACTTTGCTTAAGGGTTTTCTGGGAATAATATATGATTTACACAAATGTACGTAGGTTAGTATCATAACCCTTTGAAAATATTAATGATACCCTCCCCGAGACGGCATTCCAACAACTACGTCGGGCGTAACCATGACAGTTGTCACGGAACCCTAAATCAATCGGGCAGTGTATCTATTATGAAACTAGGGTTTTAATACTTACAACGGGGCAGAACCTTGCTAATTAGGGGGTATAATACCCGTGTATTATAAGCCTACTATCAGAATTTGAGATACAGAAAAGTTTGTGAACGAATTGAATTGAAATCCGATGCGTTCTGTTTATACTTGCTGAACTGGACTCTCACGCGGCCCGCGAGAAAGATAAGGGGGGGCTTACGCGGCCCGCATACTAGCCGGGTAGGGTTTAGGTGATCTGGGTCATCGCCTAGACTCGCCACGATGTCGACACGTGTCAGCCTCTGGTGTTGCCGTGTTATTGATCTCTCGCGGCCCGCGTACACTTAACATAGATCTTACGCGGCCCGTCTTAACTTAAGAAAACTAACGAAATTAGGTTCTAACCTTGATACCGCCCGCGTAAGGATTGAGGTGGGTCTACGCGGCCCGCCTCAGCCCTAAATTTAAACTTTTATTTATTTTAAATACTATTTTATATATTTCGGGCTTGGTTTTCTTATATGGGGTGTATATAAAGATATATTAGGACATTTTAAGATATACTAGGGCGTCGAAAATATTATGAGGGTGTTTGTTTTACCGAGGGTTGTTATATTCTCCCCACCTTGTTTTAGAGCTCGTCCTCGAGATCTACTGGAACAAATGCGGATATTTCCGTTGCATTTCAGATTCAAGCTCCCATGTGTACTCAGGTCCTCTTTTGGAGTCCCACTTTACTTTGACAAGAACTAATCTCTTATGCTTGAGATTCTTCACTTTCCTGTCTTTAATCTGTAGAGGCCTTTCTACAAACTTGAGTTGTTCATTTAGCTCTATATCCTTAAGAGGTATTATTAGCGATTCATCAGCTAAGCACTTTTTGAGATTAGATATATGCAATATATCATGTATTCATGCCATTTCCTCTGGCAGTTGTAGTTGATAGGCTACAGGTCCTATTCTCTTAATAATCTCAAAAGGTCCAATATACCTGGGACTTCACTTTCCCCTTTTTATGAATCTTACTACTCCTTTCCAATGAGAGACCTTCAATAATACTTTGTCCCCTACTTGAAACTCCAATGGCTTGCGTCGGTTATCGGCATAGCTCTTCTATCGATTACATGCTGCTTTCAATCGTTCATTGACTTGAATAATCTTGTCGGTTGTTTCTTGTACTATCTCAGGTCAAGATAGTTGCTTTTCCCCAATTTCTACCCAACAGACTGGGGTTCGGCACTTTCGTCCATAAAGTGCTTCGAAAGGTGCAGCATTGATACTTGTGTGATAACTGTTATTATAAGAAAATTCTATTAAAGGTAAGTGATCGTCCCAATTACCTCCAAAATCAATTACACAAGCTCTAAGCATGTCCTCCATTGTTTGAATTGTTCTTTCGCTTTGTTCATCTGTTTGAGGGTGATAAGCCGTGCTCAAATTTAACTTGGTTCCCATTGCCTTTTGGAAACTCGACCAAAAATGAGAGGTAAATCGGCTATCTCTATCAGAAACAATTGATAAAAGGATGCCATGTAAAGAAACAATTTCATTTACATACAACTTAGCTAACTGTTCCATACTGAATGTTTCCTTCATTGGTAGGAAATGAGCTGACTTGGTTAACCTATCTACAATTACCCAGATTGTATCATTTCCTTTCTTAGTTTTGGGTAATTTAGTAACAAAATCCATAGTTATCAATTCCCATTTCCACACTGGCATTTCTAATTGTTGTAGAAATCCTGAGGTTTTCTAGTGTTCAGCTTTGACTTCTGAACAAGTTAGACATATAGAAACATAGGCTGCTATGTCCTTTTTCATTCCTATCCCCCAGAATTTTTTTCTTAAATCCTGGTACATTTTATCATTTCCTGGGTGCATCGTATATTTGGACTTACGGGCTTCTTCTAATATACGATTACGCAGGTTTCCTAATTTAGGTATCCACATTCTCTTTTTATGGAATCTCCAAATTCCATCTGTTCCTTATTCTAATTCTTTTAGCATACCTTTTAATTTTTCAGCATCATCCTTGATTACTGATTCTTGTGCTTCTCTTATCTGGTCATTTAAATCTACTTGCAGATTTAATTTAAAAGAACGTACCCTTTTTGGCTTTTCATGATACTTTCGGCTTAAAGCATCTGCCACTACATTTGCTTTTCCTTCATGATACTGGATATCACATTCATAGTCACTAAGCATCTCCATCCAGCGTCTTTGTCTCATATTCTACTCCTTTTGCTTAAAAATATACCTTAAACTCTTATGATCAGTGAATATGGTACACTTACTACCATAAAGGTAATGTCTCCAAATCTTAAGAGCAAAAATTATAGCTCCTAATTCTAAATCATGGGTTGAATAATTCTCTTCATGATTCTTAAGTTGTCTAGAGGCGTAACCTATAACCTTTTGACGTTGCATCAATACACATCCATAACCTAATTTAGAAGCGTCACAATAGACTATAAAGTCTTCAGCTCCTTCTGGTAATGCTAGTATGGGTGTATGGGTTAATTTATGCTTAAGAATTCTAAAGGCTTCTTCTTGTTTTAATCCCCATTCAAACTTAACAGATTTACAGGTTATCTTAGTTAAAGGAATGGCTATTCTAGAAAAATCTTGAATAAATCTTCTATAATAACCTGCCAATCCTAAGAAACTTCTGACCTCGGTTGGTGACTCAGGGGTTTTCCATTTAGTAATTGCCTTGATCTTTGTAGGATCCACATGAATTCCTTCATGATTGACTAGGTGTCCAAGAAACTGTACCTGTTCTAACCAAAACGCGCATTTTGAAAATTTAGCGTAAAGCTTTTCCTTTCTTAATAATCTTAAAAGTGCGTGCAAATGCTTTGCATGATCTTTCTTATTCTTAGAGTAAATGAGCATATCATATATGAAAACAATTATGAATTTATCCAAATATGGCTTACATATTCGGTTCATCATGTCCATAAATGCAGCTGGGGCATTGGTTAAACCAAATGGCATGACAGTAAATTCATAATGGCCATACCTTGTTCTGAATGCGGTTTTAGGAATATCCTCTTCCTGTACCTTTAATTGATGATATCCTGACCTTAAATAGATTTTAGAGAAAAATCGAGCTCCTTGTAGTTGATCGAACACATCATCGATTCTTGGTAATGGGTACCGATTCTTAATCATGACTTTGTTCAATTCACGGTAGTCAATGCACATACGCATTGATCCGTCTTTCTTTTTAACAAACAGTATTGGCGCTCCCCATGGCGATGAGCTTGGCTGTATAAATCCTTTTTCTAACAATTCGTCTAATTGTTTCTTCAGTTCCTGCATTTCAGCGGGTGCCAAACGATAGGGTGCTTTGGCAATCGGTGATGTTCCTGGTATTAAATGGATTATGAATTCGACTTCCCTATCTGCAGGTTGCCCTGGCAATTCTTCTGGAAATACATCTGAAAATTGAGATACTACTGGATCCACCTTCTTCGCTTTCTTCAGATAATGTGGCTTCCAGTGTTTAAATTCTTTGAAAGCTTCAAACTTCATCAAGCCCCATGTAGGCATATCATGTTCTCTGACAGGATAAGATAATGTTCTGACTTTGGGCAATTCTTCTACATCCCACCAAGGCAGAGATATAATATCTTGAATATACTCAAAATACTGAATGCCAAACTCTCTTCTGATTGCATAAGCATTCACTTGTGGTAGATAAACTTCTCTATCTCTCTTGTAATACTTCAGTGGTCTTTTGAATTTTCTTTCAGTATCTTTCCTGAACCACTTCTTCTTTTCTTCAAGTTGTTCTTCTTTTGACATTTCTTGAAAACTTTTATTCTAAACACTTTCTGCAACCTTTCTTCTTAATTCATCTTCATTCGCTTGCTTAAAAAAACTCAGCAAGTGTCGAAAAGCTAGAAGTATCAACGTTCACATTTTCAGACTGATCTTCATCACTCCAATCTTCCACTTCCACTTTGTCGTAATTATCAGCATCTTCAACGTACTTATACTGATATTCTGTTTGCTGATTGATATCAAACTGATTTAACTCTTCTTCAAATTCAAAGTTGAAATTATTTTCATCAACATGCGTCATCTTTACGATCTCAGCTAAAGTATAAGTATGCAAAATTTCTCCTTCTTCTACATTGTGTTCAAGACGTAGAATCAACTTTGAAACATGATCAACATTCTCATCAACCTTCTCAGCATCATGTTCCCCCTCACTGTCGCAACCCCCGATCCCTTATTGTCACACCCCGACCACGTAGAACATACAAAACGTGGCGGAAACATCGGGGAGTGTTGTAACAGAATTAATGTTTCACAACCATGGAAATTAAAGTTTCGTTTTATTCATCAAACAAGCGAGTTACATTGTCTTGAAACAAGAAATACAACATAATTAACTAGTCTTGCATCTTTTATTGTCACTAAAGCCCAAGTCTGCCTATGTGTATCTTGATCATCTTATGCAACAGCTCCTGAAAAACACATGTGAAAATAGGTACGTCAGCATAAAAATGCCTGTGAGATACATAGGTTTTGTGAAAATAGGTTCCATGACTTATGTTTGAGAAAATGTTTAGTCATGAACCTTGTAATTTGCTTTGTTTTGTAAATCATTTGAAAAACAATAAGTTTAGATGATAAGTATAAATAATAGAATAATGCATGGTTAAATGAGTAACCATGTAAAATGAGTTTGTATTAGTTAAGTTGTTTGTAAAACAATGTATTGTGAAAAGTATGTTATTTGTATAAAATGTTATATGTATCAAACTGAAATGATTCAAATAACGCTACGATATGTAATACCATACAAACACTTATATATAGGAAGTACCAGCGGCGTATCCACCATGCTTGTAACATATTACACACGCATCGTTACTTAATCACTTAATCATACCAAACCAACAATGTAATAAGTCTATGTTTAAACCAATAGTTAAAAGTCCTTGTATAAACCATGTCAAATGTTTATAGTCCAAAAGTAGTCAAGTAATGTGTAACCAAAATGATATGTATGGTAAGTAAAAATAAGACTACTTAAACCATAAGTAAAAATGTACAAAATAAAATATTGAAGTAAAACTTGGTTTAAATCAAAGTTATGTTTTGTAAGATATATGCATGCTATACTGAATATGAACATTTATGCGGTATTGTGAAAATTCATACATCCAAGCCTTGAGACAGACGGATAACTATGCAAAATGAGTTATCAAGAGAATATGTATTCGGATTCGGTCATTCCTTACGTCCAAACAAACCCGAGATTTCAGGAATGGGATTTGTCAAGTCCTATGGTACCACTACCTACTACCGAGCGGCATGATCAGTGTTAATGAATGTACATTGTCTCATTTAAACAAACCAAATGTCATACCAAAATGTAAGCATGTGATGAAGATAATGTACCTAGTATGCTAGAGTAAACATACAAGGTAGAGCTGTAAAACAATGTGTCCATATGTTACTGGAACATATGCAATAGAGATGCAATGTAAAATGATGTACTAAGTATGCTAAGTTAACATACAACGTAGAAAAGTCATGTAAATCAATGTGCTAGCATGCTATCAGTCAACATACATAGCAGAAATGTAATGTAAATCATGTACTAATAATGTACTAATGAACATAACAAGTATATGATGTGAAAACAGGAAAGCACGAAAGTAACAAGTAGGCACATGTGTTCCACCCCAAAACATTTGGAAAACAGTAAAAGAGGGGTCTATGTACTCACTTGAGATTGCTCAGAAGTCCTAAGATAACCACCAAGCAACGCTAGAGATCACGGAAATCAAACGGCACCTAATATAGGTAACTATGTTAATAAACCGGACCTAAATCGGAAGATCTGATAGAATGAGGTTTCGTAAACCAAACGAGTATAGAGACTTGTGTCATATGGTTTAACAAAGCCTACATGCTAAATGAAACCTAACATAATTGTTTACGACCCATTACGACACGTTTAGGTAGCTTATGCTACTTTAACGCGTCGTTCGTGTGAAACGCGTTCGGACCGTCTAACTAGTCCTATGACAAGTGTTATATGCCTAAACATGTTACATAATCAGTTATGTGTCAAAAGTTTAGGTTACATATGCTTAATTACCAATTATACATGAAAAGGGTATTCTGGTAATTTACCTAAGGCATATACACTACCTATCATACAACTACTTAAACGAAGCGACCATAAGGTATAACCTCGGGAGGTTATTCCCTATATACTATGGTCACTTAATGTATTTGGTCGGATCCTAATGATCGACCAAACTGGGTCGGGTTCGAAGGTATAAGCGATTTCTTAGATCGCTTACCCTACGACCCTAGACAACGTGGTAATCAGTAGGCATAGTCCCAAGGGACTATAACCAACGTGATTACACTCACGTTTCGAAGTTCAAACGAACTTCGCATTGACCATAAGCTGGTCAACGCTGAAAGTCAAAGAAAGTTTGACTTTCTGACTCGAAAAGCAATGAAAGAACTAAAGAATACTTACGAAGGGTCCCCGAATGCTAATCTCGATCCAAGAACTCAGGTATGAAACAATGGTTTCAACTTAGAGCTCTCAAATCCAGATTCTTGTGAGAAATGAGGTTGGGGTGGATGGGTATTTATAGGAATACCCGAATCGTTAGGATCGTTTCATGGAATAACGTGATTGAATCATGTGCGTACACTTGTGGGAAAGTTATGGTGGCTAAATATGATCCTTATCAGTTGACTAGGCATGTATGAATGTGTGGGTGTGGTTTAAACAGCTGATAACAGGCTGTTAAGTACTCTGCATCTGGTCTGCAGACCCCATACGCACCGTAGGGCAAAAACCCATACGCATCGTAGGGCACAAGTTTGGCAGATTTACACTTTTGGTCCCTGTTATGCAATAAGGTCATTTTCGACACGTTTAAGGCCCGTTAACCCCATTTCAAAGCTCTAAAATGAAGTTAAAGTATAGGGAACTTAAAATGTGCTCAAAAATATCTTGGATGTCGGTTCGTTTAGCCGTACGGTTGCGATGTTCGGTTAATTACGACGGAATGCGCATAAGCGCGAAAAACGATCCAAATGACGCGACGAATGGATTTTTCTTATGGCGAACACTAAAATAAATTATTTTAGTGCTTACATAAATTTTTGGATGTCCGGATGTATTCAGAACGTAAGTTATGCGCGAAAATGCAAACTTGTGCACTTTTTGACACTTTTAGTCCCTGAATGACCCAAAAGTTTATTTTAGCACACCGAACCCCTTAAAGCCTATTTATAAGCTATGTAAAGGATATTTATGGTGTGTTTAACTTTTGGTCATGTTACGGAATGTCTGTTACAGTTCAAATTGGCATACTTTCGCAGTTTGTCAACTTTAGTCCCTGTAAGCGATTTAACTTGATTTTGCCATACCAAAGCCTTCAAAACTTATTTCTAAGTTATGTAAAGGTTATTTAAGGTATGTTAAGCCTATGTCACTATTCCGGAGTGTTTGTTGCATTAAACTGGTTATATTTACGCATCAGTGCGCGTATAACCTTCCAGAAAGCGATTTAGAGTTTGAAATTGAACAAGAATTGATATGTGCAAATGATACACATATTTTTACAAATCCCATGTATGAAATATAATATTTCATTGGTTTGGTATTTGTTTGATGGCCGTGGAGGCACAGGTGTTACAGTCTCCCCTACTTTAGGAAATTTCGTCCCGAAATTTTATCTAGAGGAAACTTGTGAGAGTTTAAAACATGAAGTTGAAAAGATCGAACAACATTGGTTAGGGTTCTGAACTTCTAGTAACTTTAATAACATCATGCTTGCAATGTAAGAGGGATACTTATATACAAGTATATGAAGCGTCATTGGTGCGTCCACCATACCTCCATTACATCGTTCTCATTTTGTTATTGTTGTCACTATCGGTTCTTACACATAATAAACCTTACTGGGTTTCTGTGCACTAAATTTCATAATTATGTACGCGTCCATAATCAGACAATTCCTTGCACAGTTCACACAGTCTATTTTAAAATGTGTAGGGGAAAACCAAATGAACAATCCTGTGATGAGTGTGACTAGACCACCATAGAGTCCTTTTAATTAAATCAGTAAATGGTCTAAATAGACTATCAAGGAGTCTGTTCAGCTACATCACTAGATGTCGTTCTTTCACCAAATTGTGAATCAATCCTTTTTTACTAGACCACTAAGAGGATCTCTTATGAATCATGGAGTAGTACTATATAATCCAAGGGTCTTAACTCTTACATAGAAGCCCATTAAGGATTTAAGGTAGTACCTTTTTGAATATCCTACTACGAATCCCTCATATTGAGATATGAAAGATCCTGCGAGGATTTGGATAACGAATATCCAGAGTATACAAAAACACAAAAATGCATAAAAGAAAACACAAAATGCATAAACACATAGTCATATAACCACAAAGATTGTTTACTTGTTAATTTGTTTTGTTGACAGAGCACATGTATTTAAAGTACAATAGGAATCCATCTCGTGGATTTCATTTGGCACTTTAAACAATTACAAGAATCTATCTATAAAGATAGAAAGAATTTTAAAAGAAAAATTCGATTTCGATTTTAAGGAACCGAAATGTTAGAATTTAGGTATATAAGGAATCCAATTAAGGACTCTGATTTGAATGATAATCATCCACAAGGATCTAATTGTGAAGATAAAAAGATCCCATATGGATTTTAGAAGTTGAAGATGTTTTGAAACCTTGCACTGGATGTGCTTATGTCAAAACATAAAGTAAAAATGCTTATGAAGTTGAAATGCTAGATATGTCAAGGCGACATATGAAGCAAAATTTGAAGGTTAAGTCACTGTATGAGGAAAATATTTTTGGAAAACTATGCATGGGGTTCTTTTAAGAAAAATGTGTTAACCGTTTTTGAAACCTTATATATAATATATTTGAAATCATAAAGTAGGTGTACTAGGTAAGTATATTTATAAAAATGTTTTAAAATCATGCGAGATGAATTTTGAAATTATGTATAAGGTTTTTGAAAATATGAATGATGCTTTTCGAAATCATGCACTTGATGAGAAAATGTACTGTGTTAATATTGTTTTCAGACTATATGAAATATTTTGAAATTAGAAAGGTTGGTTTTGATAACATGGCCAATGTTTTTGAAATAACATAGACATTGCATTTAGAAAAATTGTTTTCAAACTATATGAAATGATTTGAGATCATGAAGATTGTTTTTGAAATACTTGTACTGTATATGTTGAAAAAAATCAAAACGTAATGGGTATGAGATTTGGAAATACCCTTAGTTATTTAACCAAGGATATAAAGGCACAGATGTGCAGAAGCATGATTACTCATAATGTCACTTTATTTTCCTGTACTTCGTATCTTAGAATGAGACGAGTACTTAGAATTTTCGAAGGAATCATGAGCGATCATTTGAAAGAGAGAATCACAAGAGTAGTTTGTAAGGAACATAGTTCCTTGATGTAGGTATCATAGGAAAAGTCATACACATATGTAAATACAATTGTACATCAGAATTTGTGAACAATAATTTTTTTATTTATGAACAAGACATATTGTTTCACATTACTAGAAAACAAAAGAAACAAAGGCATAAGACAGCAACATCCTTTGTTCAACCAAATGCTCATCCGTGGGTTGGATTTGCATTAGCAAGCTTTGGGCATTTGTTCCTGAAATGGCTCGTATCGCCACAGTTGTAGCACGATCCAGGCGGAAAGCAAGCTTGAGTAGGGTTGACTTGGAGTTGGGTAGCAGCAAGGTTTATAGCAGCTTTGTTTTGGGCAGCAAAGCGGCATGTGTTAATCAAATGTCCCCGCCGTCCACAGTAGGTACATTTGAAGCAGGGTATGAGGTTTGAATGATGACCGTTACATCGCTTGCACCTAGGAGCAGTTCCTAAGTACGGCTTCCTAGCTGGTGGCCTTGCCACATGGCTAGGTCCCGCTTGATTAGGTGTAACCGCTGCGGGTTTCCTTGAAGCCTTACGCTTCCTTGACTTAGGTGCAGTCTTGACTTCTGCTTCCTTCAGTGGCTCTTGAGTGGCTTCATTGTCGAGACGAGAGGCTTCATTGTTGAGACGAGCCATGGCAATGCCTAAATCCACAGTCCTCTGAATCACTTCGCCTATTTGCTGGACAAACTTGGCTGTTCGCTCGGGCATTTGACAAGTGCTGAGAGGAAGAGACATTCTAGAAGAAAATGAAAGATATAGGAAGAAACAAGTGAAAGGTTATTGGAAAATCAATACAGAATGGTAACGAATGAAAATTGTGATCATTTGTTTGTTACCTAAGACAAACAAATGAGATGGTGACAAATCAAAGTAAATGGGTCAAAAATAATGTATCGCGAAGACATGCTCGCCTATAAGTGAACACTCATCCCAAGAATTCCCAGGTAAGCACAACTGGTCTCGCGTCTGATGAGATGTATACGAAGTGCTTGCCTAGACAGAAAACCCATAATACAGGCATTCACCCTTCCAGTTTGCACGTGTTCACATTATTTAAAACCCAAAACCTTGACGAGATTTTGAAAAACTCAAAGGGGTTCAAAACCTTATAACTGAGGGTTCAAAACCTAGTAATTAATCATCCTAGAACAGATGATTAGTTTTCAAAGCGGTTTTGAAATTTATGTTCTTGTTGTGGTTGTCGCCTAAGGATAGGTGACAGTATTGTTTTATGACTAAACATAAGCAAACTTGCGTTAGGGTCCCAGAAAGGTTATAGACTAGGTCAAAGTATTACTAATAACCTAATTCCCTATAAGCATGGGCTCTGATACCATCTTTTCTATCACACCCCGACCACGTAGAACATACAAAACGTGGCGGAAACATCGGGGAGTGTTGTAACAGAATTAATGTTTCACAACCATGGAAATTAAAGTTTCATTTTATTCATCAAACAAGCGAGTTACATTGTCTTTAAACAAGAAATACAACATAATTAACTAGTCTTGCATCTTTTATTGTCACTAAAGCCCAAGTCTGCCTATGTGTATCTTGATCATCTTATGCAACAGCTCCTGAAAAACACATGTGAAAATAGGTACGTCAGCATAAAAATGCCTGTGAGATACATAGGTTTTGTGAAAATAGGTTTCATAACTTATGTTTGAGAAAATGTTTAGTCATGAACCTTGTAATTTGCTTTGTTTTCTAAATCATTTGAAAAACAATAAGTTCAGATGATAAGTATAAATAATAGAATAATGCATGGTTAAATGAGTAACCATGTAAAATGAGTTTGTATTAGTTAAGTTGTTTGTAAAACAATGTATTGTGAAAAGTATGTTATTTGTATAAAATGTTATATGTATCAAACTGAAATGATTCAAATAACGCTACGATATGTAATACCATACAAACACTTATATATAGGAAGTACCAGCGGCGTATCCACCATGCTTGTATCATATTACACACGCATCGTTACTTAATCACTTAATCAAACCAAACCAACAATGTAATAAGTCTATGTTTAAACCAATAGTCAAAAGTCCTTGTATAAACCATGTCAAATGTTTATAGTCCAAAAGTAGTCAAGTAATGTGTAACCAAAATGATATGTATGGTAAGTAAAAATAAGACTACATAAACCATAAGTAAAAATGTACAAAACAAAGTATTGAAGTAAAACTTGGTTTAAATCAAAGTTATGTTTTGTAAGATATATGCATGCTATACTGAATATGAACATTTATGCGGTATTGTGAAAATTCATACATCCAAGACTTGAGACAGACAGATAACTATGCAAAATGAGTTATCAAGAGAATATGTATTCGGATTCGGTCATTCCTTACGTCCAAACAAACCCGAGATTTCAGGAATGGGATTTGTCAAGTCCTATGGTACCACTACCTACTACCGAGCGGCATGATCGGTGTTAATGAATGTACATTGTCTCATTTAAACAAACCAAATGTCATACCAAAATGTAAGCATGTGATGAAGATAATGTACCTAGTATGCTAGAGTAAACATACAAGGTAGAGCTGTAAAACAATGTGTCCATATGTTACTGGAACATATGCAACAGAGATGCAATGTAAAATGATGTACTAAGTATGCTAAGTTAACATACAAAGTAGAAAAGTCATGTAAATCAATGTGCTAGCATGCTATCAGTCAACATACATAGCAGAAATGTAATGTAAATCATGTACTAATAATGTACTAATGAACATAACAAGTATATGATGTGAAAACAGGAAAGCACGAAAGTAACAAGTAGGCACATGTGTTCCACCTCAAAACGTTTGGAAAACAGTAAAAGAGGGGTCTATGTACTCACTTGAGATTGCTCAGAAGTCCTAAGATAACCACCAAGCAACGCTAGAGATCACGGAAATCAAACGGCACCTAATATAGGTAACTATGTTAATAAACCGGACCTAAATCGGAAGATCTGATAGAATGAGGTTTCGTAAACCAAACGAGTATAGAGACTTGTGTCATATGGTTTAACAAAGCCTACATGCTAAATGAAACCTAACATAATTGTTTACGACCCATTACGACCCGTTTAGGTAGCTTATGCTACTTTAACGCGTCGTTCGCGTGAAACGCGTTCGGACCGTCTAACTAGTCCTATGACAAGTGTTATATGCCTAAACATGTTACATAATCAGTTATGTGTCAAAAGTTTAGGTTACATATGCTTAATTACCAATTATACATGAAAAGGGTATTCTGGTAATTTACCTAAGGCATATACACTACCTATCATACAACTACTTAAACGAAGCGACCATAAGGTATAACCTCGGGAGGTTATTCCCTATATACTATGGTCACCTAATGTATTTGGTCGGATCCTAATGATCGACCAAACTGGGTCGGGTTCGAAGGTATAAGCGATTTCTTAGATCGCTTACCCTACGACCCTAGACAACATGGTAATCAGTAGGCATAGTCCAAAGGGACTATAACCAACGTGATTACACTCACGTTTCGAAGTTCAAACGAACTTCGCATTGACCATAAGCTGGTCAACGCTGAAAGTCAAACAAAGTTTGACTTTCTGACTCGAAAAGCAATAAAAGAACGAAAGAATACTTACGAAGGGTCCCCGAATGCTAATCTCGATCCAAGAACTCAGGTATGAAACAATGGTTTCAACTTAGAGCTCTCAAATCCAGATTCTTGTGAGAAATGAGGTTGGGGTGGATGGGTATTTATAGGAATACCCAAACCGTTAGGATCGTTTCATGGAATAACGTGATTGAATCATGTGCGTACACTTGTGGGAAAGTTATGGTGGCTAAATATGATCCTTATCAGTTGACTAGGCATGTATGAATGTGTGGGTGTGGTTTAAACAGCTGATAACAGGCTATTAAGTACTCTGCATCTGGTCTGCAGACCCCATACGCACCGTAGGGCAAAAACCCATACGCATCGTAGGGCACAAGTTTGGCAGATTTACACTTTTGGTCCCTGTTATGCAATAAGGTCATTTTCGACACGTTTAAGGCCCGTTAACCCCATTTCAAAGCTCTAAAATGAAGTTAAAGTATAGGGAACTTAAAATGTGCTCAAAAATATCTCGGATGTTGGTTCGTTTAGCCGTACGGTTGCGATGTTCGGTTAATTACGACGGAATGCGCATAAGCGCGAAAAACGATCCAAATTACGCGACGAATGGATTTTTCTTATGCCGAACACTAAAATAAATTATTTTAGTGCTTACATAAATTTTTGGATGTCCGGATGTATTCAGAACGTAAGTTATGCACGAAAATGCAAACTTGTGCACTTTTTGACACTTTTAGTCCCTGAATGACCCAAAAGTTTATTTTAGCACACCGAACCCCTTAAAGCCTATTTCTAAGCTATGTAAAGGATATTTATGGTGTGTTTAACTTATGGTCATGTTACGGAATGTCTGTTACAGTTCAAATTGGCATACTTTCGCAGTTTGTCAACTTTAGTCCCTGTAAGCGATTTAACTTGATTTTGCCATACCAAAGCCTTCAAAACTTATTTCTAAGTTATGTAAAGGTTATTTAAGGTATGTTAAGCCTATGTCACTATTCCGGAGTGTTTGTTTCATTAAACTGGTTATATTTACGCATCAGTGCGCGTATAACCTTCCAGAAAGCGATTTAGAGTTTGAAATTGAACAGGAATTGATATGTGCAAATGATACACATATTTTTACAAATCCCAAGTATGAAATATAATATTTCATTGGTTTGGTATTTGTTTGATGGCCGTGGAGGCACAGGTGTTACACTTATCTGTCCCGGGAATGGGCGGACGCGAGCTAATGGGTTCGGTGGTATCAGTTTATTAAATTGGCAGCGGAAATTACATCAGGACCGTAGTTAGGAAATATTTTATCAGAGTAAAACCACCTTATTTGATATTAATAATCACATGGGTAAAACCCAAGTTTCTTATTACAACATGTTTATAGGGATAAACCCTAATTTATTGAAATGAAAACATCGTATTTTAGATAACTTTTATAGCCACAGTTTTCCAAGCCGTCAGTGCTCTCGAACTGGCTTTTTACTGCTTGGCTTTCACACTGTGTTACCTGAAACACGTGTTTAAAAACATTTGTCAGTTGGAAATACTGGTGAGTGAATCCCAGTTTAAACAAGAAACATTTTATCAATTAAAACAGTATTGAGAGCGATCACATTGTTTATTTCTACATAATTACTCATTCAGTACTGTCAATCCTGACTTGTGGGTCATATTACACATTGGCTAACTCATTGTCCAATGGTAGCGTACTGTCATCCCCGACTTACTACCTGCAGTAGTAAATTTTGTATACAAAACCCCAACATACCGGCAGTAATTGAAGAACTAAAAAGACTCAATCACCACTTAATCACATTGTAAAACAATTAAGGTTTTGTAAAATATTACAAAAAGGTTAACAAAAATTGGATAAACTCACATTGCTATCTTAGACTTTGCTTAAGGGTTTTCTGGGAATAATATATAATTTACACAAATGTACGTAGGTTAGTATCATAACCCTTTGAAAATATTAATGATACCCTCCCCGAGACGGCATTCCAACAACTACGTCGGGCGTAACCATGATAGTTGTCACGGAACCCTAAATCAATCGGGCAGTGTATCTATTATGAAACTAGGGTTATAATACTTACAACGGGGCAGAACCTTGCTAATTAGGGGGTATAATACCCGTGTATTATAAGCCTACTATCAGAATTTGAGATACAGAAAAGTTTGTGAACGAATTGAATTGAAATCCGATGCGTTCTGTTTATACTTGCTGAACTGGACTCTCACGCGGCCCGCGAGAAAGATAAGGGGGGGCTTACGCGGCCCGCGTACTAGCCGGGTAGGGTTTAGGTGATCCGGGTCATCGCCTAGACTCGCCACGATGTCGACACGTGTCAGCCTCTGGTGTTGCCGTGTTATTGATCTCTCGCGGCCCACGTACACTTAACATAGATCTTACGCGGCCCGTCTTAACTTAAGAAAACTAACGAAATCAGGTTCTAACCTTGATACCGCCCGCGTAAGGATTGAGGTGGGTCTACGCGGCCCGCCTCAGCCCTAAATTTAAACTTTTATTTATTTTAAATACTATTTTATATATTTCGGGCTTGGTTTTCTTATATGGGGTGTATATAAAGATATATTAGGACATTTTAAGATATACTAGGGCGTCGGAAATATTATGAGGGTGTTTGTTTTACCGAGGGTTGTTACATTCTCCCCACCTTGTTTTAGAGCTCGTCCTCGAGATCTACTGGAACAAATGCGGATATTTCCGTTGCATTTCAGATTCAAGCTCCCATGTGTACTCAGGTCCTCTTTTGGAGTCCCACTTTACTTTGACCAGAACTAATCTCTTATGCTTGAGATTCTTGACTTTTCTGTCTTTAATCTGTAGAGGCCTTTCTACAAACTTGAGTTGTTCATTTAGCTCTATATCCTTAAGAGGTATTATTAGCGATTCATCAGCTAAGCACTTTTTGAGATTAGATATATGCAATATATCATGTATTCCTGCCATTTCCTCTGGCAGTTGTAGCTGATAGGCTACATGTCCTATTCTCTTAATAATCTCAAAAGGTCCAATATACCTGGGACTTCACTTTCCCCTTTTTATGAATCTTACTACTCCTTTCCAAGGAGAGACCTTCAATAATACTTTGTCCCCTACTTGAAACTCCAATGGCTTGCGTCGGTTATCGGCATAGCTCTTCTATCGATTACATGCTGCTTTCAATCATTCATTGACTTGAATAATCTTGTCGGTTGTTTCTTGTACTATCTCAGGTCAAGATAGTTGCTTTTCCCCAATTTCTACCCAACAGACTGGGGTTCGGCACTTTCGTCCATAAAGTGCTTCGAAAGGTGCAACATTGATACTTGTGTGATAGCTGTTATTATAAGAAAATTCTATTAAAGGTAAGTGATCGTCCCAATTACCTCCAAAATCAATTACACAAGCTCTAAGCATGTCCTTCATTGTTTGAATTGTTCTTTCGCTTTGTTCATCTGTTTGAGGGTGATAAGCCGTGCTCAAATTTAACTTGGTTCCCATTGCCTTTTGGAAACTTGACCAAAAATGAAAGGTAAATCGGCTATCTCTATCAGAAACAATTGATAAAAGGATGCCATGTAAAGAAACAATTTCATTTACATACAACTTAGCTAACTGTTCCATACTGAATGTTTCCTTCATTGGTAGGAAATGAGCTGACTTGGTTAACCTATCTACAATTACCCAGATTGTATCATTTCCTTTCTTAGTTTTGCGTAATTTAGTCACAAAATCCATAGTTATCAATTCCCATTTCCACACTGGCATTTCTAATTGTTGTAGAAATCCTGAGGTTTTCTAGTGTTCAGCTTTGACTTCTGAACAAGTTAGACATTTAGAAACATAGGCTGCTATGTCCTTTTTTCATTCCTATCCCCCAGAATTTTTTTCTTAAATCCTGGTACATTTTATCATTTCCTGGGTGCATCGTATATTTGGACTTACGGGCTTCTTCTAATATACGATTACGCAGGTTTCCTAATTTAGGTATCCACATTCTCTTTTTATGGAATCTCCAAATTCCATCTGTTCCTTATTCTAATTCTTTTAGCATACCTTTTAATTTTTCAGCATCATCCTTGATTACTGATTCTTGTGCTTCTCTTATCTGGTCATTTAAATCTACTTGAAGATTTAATTTAAAAGAACGTACCCTTTTTGGCTTTTCATGAAACTTTCGGCTTAAAGCATCTGCCACTACATTTGCTTTTCCTTCATGATACTGGATATCACATTCATAGTCACTAAGCATCTCCATCCAGCGTCTTTGTCTCATATTCTACTCCTTTTGCTTAAAAATATACCTTAAACTCTTATGATCAGTGAATATGGTAAACTTACTACCATAAAGGTAATGTCTCCAAATCTTAAGAGAAAAAATTATAGCTCCTAATTCTAAATCATGGGTTGAATAATTCTCTTCATGATTCTTAAGTTGTCTAGAGGCGTAACCTATAACCTTTTGACGTTGCATCAATACACATCCATAACCTAATTTAGAAGCGTCACAATAGACTATAAAGTCTTCAGCTCCTTCTGGTAATGCTAGTATGGGTGTATGGGTTAATTTATGCTTAAGAATTCTAAAGGCTTCTTCTTGTTTTAATCCCCATTCAAACTTAACAGATTTACAGGTTATCTTAGTTAAAGGAATGGCTATTCTAGAAAAATCTTGAATAAATCTTCTATAATAACCGGCCAATCCTAAGAAACTTCTGACCTCGGTTGGTGACTCAGGGGTTTTCCATTTAGTAACTGCCTTGATCTTTGTAGGATCCACATGAATTCCTTCATGATTGACTAGGTGTCCAAGAAACTGTACCTGTTCTAACCAAAACTCGCATTTTGAAAATTTAGCGTAAAGCTTTTCCTTTCTTAATAATCTTAAAAGTGCGTGCAAATGCTTTGCATGATCTTTCTTATTCTTAGAGTAATTGAGCATATCATATATGAAAACAATTATGAATTTATCCAAATATGGCTTACATATTCGGTTCATCATGTCCATAAATGCAGCTGGGGCATTGGTTAAACCAAATGGCATGACAGTAAATTCATAATGGCCATACCTTGTTCTGAATGCGGTTTTAGGAATATCCTCTTCCTGTACCTTTAATTGATGATATCCTGACCTTAAATAGATTTTAGAGAAAAATCGAGCTCCTTGTAGTTGATCGAACAGATCATCGATTCTTGGTAATGGGTACCGATTCTTAATCATGACTTTGTTCAATTCACGGTAGTCAATGCACATATGCATTGATCCGTCTTTCTTTTTAACAAACAGTATTGGCGCTCCCCATGGCGATGAGCTTGGCTGTATAAATCCTTTTTCTAACAATTCGTCTAATTGTTTCTTCAGTTCCTGCATTTCAGCGGGTGCCAAACGATAGGGTGCTTTGGCAATCGGTGATGTTCCTGGTATTAAATGGATTATGAATTCGACTTCCCTATCTGCAGGTTGCCCTGGTAATTCTTCTGGAAATACATCTGAAAATTGAGATACTACTGGATCCACCTTCTTCGCTTTCTTCAGATAATGTGGCTTCCAGTGTTTAAATTCTTTGAAAGCTTCAAACTTCATCAAGCCCCATGTAGGCATATCATGTTCTCTGACAGGACAAGATAATGTTATGACTTTGGGCAATTCTTCTACATCCCACCAAGGCAGAGACATAATATCTTGAATATACTCAAAATACTGAATGCCAAACTCTCTTCTGATTGCATAAGCATTCACTTGTGGCAGATAAACTTCTCTATCTCTCTTGTAATACTTCAGTGGTCTTTTGAATTTTCTTTCAGTATCTTTCCTGAACCACTTCTTCTTTTCTTCAAGTTGTTCTTCTTTTGACATTTCTTGAAAACTTTTATTCTGAACACTTTCTGCAACCTTTCTTCTTAATTCATCTTCATTCGCTTGCTTAAAAAAACTCAGCAAGTGTCGGAAAGCTACAAGCATCAACGTTCACATTTTCAGACTGATCTTCATCACTCCAATCTTCCACTTCCACTTTGTCGTAATTATCAGCATCTTCAACGTACTTATACTGATATTCTGTTTACTGATTGATATCAAACTGATTTAACTCTTCTTCAAAATCAAAGTTGAAATTATTTTCATCAACATGCGTCATCTTTACGATCTCAGCTAAAGTATAAGTATGCAAAATTTCTCCTTCTTCTACATTGTGTTCAAGACGTAGAATCAACTTTGAAACATGATCAACATTCTCATCAACCTTCTCAGCATCATGTTCCCCCTCACTGTCGCAACCCCCGATCCCTTATCTGTCCCGGGAATGGGCGGACGCGAACTAATGGGTTCGGTGGTATCAGTTTATTAAATTGGCAGCGGAAATTACATCAGGACCGTAGTTAGGAAATATTTTATCAGAGTAAAACCACCTTATTTGATATTAATAATCACATGGGTAAAACCCAAGGTTCTTATTACAACATGTTTATAGGGATAAACCCTAATTTATTGAAATGAAAACATCGTATTTTAGATAACTTTTATAGCCACAGTTTTCCAAGCCGTCAGTGCTCTCGAACTGGCTTTTTACTGCTTGGCTTTCACATTGTGTTACCTGAAACACGTGTTTAAAAACATTTGTCAGTTGGAAATACTGGTGAGTGAATCCCAGTTTAAACAAGAAACATTTTATCAATTAAAACAGTATTAAGAGCGATTACATTGTTTATTTCTACACAATTACTCATTCAGTACTGTCAATCCTGACTTGTGGGTCATATTACACATTGGCTAACTCATTGTCCAATGGTAGCGTACTGTCATCCCCGACTTACTACCTGCAGTAGTAAATTTTGTATACAAAACCCCAACATACCGGCAGTAATTGAAGAACTAAAAAGACTCAATCACCGCTTAATCACATTGTGAAACAATTAAAGTTTTGTAAAATATTAGAAAAAGGTTAACAAAAATTGGATAAAATCACATTGCTATCTTAGACTTTGCTTAAGGGTTTTCTGGGAATAATATATAATTTACACAAATGTACGTAGGTTAGTATCATAACCCTTTGAAAATATTAATGATACCTTCCCCGAGACGGCATTCCAACAACTACGTCGGGCGTAACCATGACAGTTGTCACGGAACCCTAAATCAATCGGGCAGTGTATCTATTATGAAACTAGGGTTATAATACTTACAACGGGGCAGAACCTTGCTAATTAGGGGGTATAATACCCGTGTATTATAAGCCTACTATCAGAATTTGAGATACAGAAAAGTTTGTGAACGAATTGAATTGAAATCCGATGCGTTCTGTTTATACTTGCTGAACTGGACTCTCACGCGGCCCGCGAGAAAGATAAGGGAGGGGGGGGCTTACGCGGCCCACGTACTAGCCGGGTAGGGTTTAGGTGATCCGGGTCATCGCCTAGACTCGCCACGATGTCGACACGTGTCAGCCTCTGGTGTTGCCGTGTTATTGATCTCTCGCGGCCCACGTACACTTAACATAGATCTTACGCGGCCCGTCTTAACTTAAGAAAACTAACGAAATCAGGTTCTAACCTTGATACCGCCCGCGTAAGGAGTGAGGTGGGTCTACTCGGCCCGCCTCAGCCCTAAATTTAAACTTTTATTTATTTTAAATACTATTTTATATATTTCGGGCATGGTTTTCTTATATGGGGTGTATATAAAGATATATTAGGACATTTTAAGATATACTAGGGCGTCGGAAATATTATGAGGGTGTTTGTTTTACCGAGGGTTGTTACATTCTCCCCACCTTGTTTTAGAGCTCGTCCTCGAGATCTACTGGAACAAATGCGGATATTTCCGTTGCATTTCAGATTCAAGCTCCCATGTGTACTCAGGTCCTCTTTTGGAGTCCCACTTTACTTTGACCAGAACTAATCTCTTATGCTTGAGATTCTTGACTTTTCTGTCTTTAATCTGTAGAGGCCTTTCTACAAACTTGAGTTGTTCATTTAGCTCTATATCCTTAAGAGGTATTATTAGCGATTCATCAGCTAAGCACTTTTTGAGATTAGATATATGCAATATATCATGTATTCCTGCCATTTCCTCTGGCAGTTGTAGCTGATAGGCTACAGGTCCTATTCTCTTAATAATCTCAAAAGTTCCAATATACCTGGGACTTCACTTTCCCCTTTTTATGAATCTTACTACTCCTTTCCAAGGAGAGACCTTCAATAATACTTTGTCCCCTACTTGAAACTCCAATGGCTTGCATCGGTTATCGGCATAGCTCTTCTATCGATTACATGCTGCTTTCAATCGTTCATTGACTTGAATAATCTTGTCGGTTGTTTCTTGTACTATCTCAGGTCAAGATAGTTGCTTTTCCCCAATTTCTACCCAACAGACTGGGGTTCGGCACTTTCGTCCATAAAGTGCTTCGAAAGGTGCGGCATTGATACTTGTGTGATAACTGTTATTATAAGAAAATTCTATTAAAGGTAAGTGATCGTCCCAATTACCTCCAAAATCAATTACACAAGCTCTAAGCATGTCCTCCATTGTTTGAATTGTTCTTTCGCTTTGTTCATCTGTTTGAGGGTGATAAGCCGTGCTCAAATTTAACTTGGTTCCCATTGCCTTTTGGAAACTTGACAAAAAATGAGAGGTAAATCGGCTATCTCTATCAGAAACAATTGATAAAAGGATGCCATGTAAAGAAACAATTTCATTTAAATACAACTTAGCTAACTGTTCCATACTGAATGTTTCCTTCATTGGTAGGAAATGAGCTGACTTGGTTAACCTATCTACAATTACCCAGATTGTATCATTTCCTTTCTTAGTTTTGGGTAATTTAGTAACAAAATCCATAGTTATCAATTCCCATTTCCACACTGGCATTTCTAATTGTTGTAGAAATCCTGAGGTTTTCTAGTGTTCAGCTTTGACTTCTGAACAAGTTAGACATTTAGAAACATAGGCTGCTATGTCCTTTTTCATTCCTATCCCCCAGAAATTTTTTCTTAAATCCTGGTACATTTTATCATTTCCTGGGTGCATCGTATATTTGTACTTACGGGCTTCTTCTAATATACGATTACGCAGGTTTCCTAATTTAGGTATCCACATTCTCTTTTTATGGAATCTCCAAATTCCATCTGTTCCTTATTCTAATTCTTTTAGCATACCTTTTAATTTTTCAGCATCATCCTTGATTACTGATTCTTGTGCTTCTCTTATCTGGTCATTTAAATCTACTTGCAGATTTAATTTAAAAGAACGTACCCTTTTTGGCTTTTCATGATACTTTCGGCTTAAAGCATCTGCCACTACATTTGCTTTTCCTTCATGATACTGGATATCACATTCATAGTCACTAAGCATCTCCATCCAGCGTCTTTGTCTCATATTCTACTCCTTTTGCTTAAAAATATACCTTAAACTCTTATGATCAGTGAATATGGTAAACTTACTACCATAAAGGTAATGTCTCCAAATCTTAAGAGCAAAAATTATAGCTCCTAATTCTAAATCATGGGTTGAATAATTCTCTTCATGATTCTTAAGTTGTCTAGAGGCGTAACCTATAACCTTTTGACGTTGCATCAATACACATCCATATCCTAATTTAGAAGCGTCACAATAGACTATAAAGTCTTCAGCTCCTTCTGGTAATGCTAGTATGGGTGTATGGGTTAATTTATGCTTAAGAATTCTAAAGGCTTCTTCTTGTTTTAATCCCCATTCAAACTTAACAGATTTACAGGTTATCTTAGTTAAAGGAATGGCTATTCTAGAAAAATCTTGAATAAATCTTCTATAATAACCTGCCAATCCTAAGAAACTTCTGACCTCGGTTGGTGACTCGGGGGTTTTCCATTTAGTAACTGCCTTGATCTTTGTAGGATCCACATGAATTCCTTCATGATTGACTAGGTGTCCAAGAAACTGTACCTGTTCTAACCAAAACTCGCATTTTGAAAATTTAGCGTAAAGCTTTTCCTTTCTTAATAATCTTAAAAGTGCGTGCAAATGCTTTGCATGATCTTTCTTATTCTTAGAGTAAATGAGCATATCATCTATGAAAACAATTATGAATTTATCCAAATATGGCTTACATATTCGGTTCATCATGTCCATAAATGCAGCTGGAGCATTGGTTAAACCAAATGGCATGACAGTAAATTCATAATGGCCATACCTTGTTCTGAATGCGGTTTTAGGAATATCCTCTTCCTGTACCTTTAATTGATGATATCCTGACCTTAAATAGATTTTAGAGAAAAATCGAGCTCCTTGTAGTTGATCGAACAGATCATCGATTCTTGGTAATGGGTACCGATTCTTAATCATGACTTTGTTCAATTCACGGTAGTCAATGCACATACGCATTGATCCGTCTTTCTTTTTAACAAACAGTATTGGCGCTCCCCATGGCGATGAGCTTGGCTGTATAAATCCTTTTTCTAACAATTCGTCTAATTGTTTCTTCAGTTCCTGCATTTCAGCGGGTGCCAAACGATAGGGTGCTTTGGTAATCGGTGATGTTCCTGGTATTAAATGGATTCTGAATTCGACTTCCCTATCTGCAGGTTGCCCTGGCAATTCTTCTGGAAATACATCTGAAAATTGAGATACTACTGGAATATCTTTTAAATACTTTCCTTTAGTGTTAGTGATTATGGAAATCAAATACACTAATGATCCTTTTCTTATGTAACTTGCAGTTTTCATCACAGAAATGAATTTTGTAGTTCTAGATGGTTTATCTCCTTTAATTGTGATCGTTTTACCTTTTGGTGAATTTAATTGAACTGACTTTTGATCACATAAAATAATAGCTTTATTGGTTATTAACTAATCCATTCCTAAAACAACATCAAATCCTGCCAGATTCATGGGATAAAGGTTTGCAATAAATTTCTGATTTAAAATTTCTATGCTTGCTCCCTACAAGATTTCAGAAATCCTAACAGTTTCTCCATTAGCTGTTTCTTCTAAGCATTCTTGTGGTAGTTTAGTTAATGATTGATTTAGGAATTTGCAAAATGATGTATTAATAAAACTTTGGTTTGCACCAGAGTCAAATAATACTTAAGCAAAAATATCATTAACTAAAAACGTACTAGTGATGACATCTGGAATCATTTTGGCTTCATCTGCAGTTAGAACAAATGCTCTAGCATTTTGAGTATTCTTGTTGTTTGTAGCTGGAGCTAATTTCGGGCAATTAAGCTTGATATGACCTTGTTCTCCGCAGTTGTAACATATCCTGTTGTTAGCTTTCTTCCTGCAATTTTCTTCTTTGTGTCCCGATATTTTGCAAAAGTTACAGTATATGGAGCATTTTCCTGAATGCTTTCTTTTGCAATTCTTACAGTAGGGTGTAGAGGTAGAACCTATATTTTTTCCACGATTAAAATTTCCAGAACGAAATTCTTGTGTGAGTTTCTGGGTTAGGTTCCTCCTTTGCTGCTCATCTCGGGTACGGACTAATTCATCTGTCAAGGTATTTGCTAGTTCTACAGCTTCTTCTATGGTTTGAGGTCTAGCTGCCTTGACTACGTGTCTTATCTCCCCAATTAATCCCCAGATATAACGGGAGATTAACACTGGTTCTGGTGAAGCAAGAGTTGGCACTATACTAGCATATTCGAAGAATATTTTAGTGCATCCCTTACTATCCACACCAGTCATCCTAAGGTTTAGGAATTTGTTTGCTATCTGTTCCTTCTCATTAGGTGGGCAGAATTTCCTTTCTACCTTGTTCTTAAATTCTTCCCATTCCATATTGTAGGTTCTATCACTTCCTCTTGATTGGAGGATAGTGTTCCACCATTCTAGTGCTAAATTCTTAAATAGATTAGAAGCAAACAACATCTTATCTTCTTCAGCACACTTGCTTATTCTTAAGACTACCTCAGTCTTCTCTATCCAGCGTAGAGTTGCAATGGCCCCTTCGTTGCCCGAGAATTCCATTGGTTTACAAGACCAGAATTCTTTATAAGAACAACTGTAAGACACGGTTCTTCTCCTTTTGGGAATAGGCATTTGAAGTACGGGTCCATTGTTCACGTTGTTTTCGGGTTCGATTGGTCGCTTACTGCTATGCTTACTTTTATTATTTGCTTCTTGAATAGTTTGAATAATAAATGGCATTGCATCTATGATTCCTTGTGCCACAATATGTTGAACGACACTATTATCCATTTGGTTTCCATTGTTATTGATGCTTGGATTCTCATTAACCACGTTAATGTTACTCTGGTTATCATTATTCAGATTTCCTTGATTTCCATCATCAGCCATCTGAATTTTAAACATTTACCCCATATTAATATCACAAGATAATATTTAATATAGTTAATCACATGACACGCAATCTAGCCAAAAACGTCGATCATTGCGACTTTTACTCTATTTCCATATACTATTATGCATCTATTACACACTAGTACTGAAATAAAAATTACAATACTAACAGAAATAGAATCACACTAATAGTAATATGCATCTGTACACACATATTTTATTTTATTTTATTTATTTTTTATTATTATTTTTTTTATATTATATTATTATTACTATTATCGTTTCCTCCATCACATCACGGATATGGATTTATCCAAAAATCCATATTGCGTTCATCGTATTTCCAAACGAGACGCTCTCCCACCTGACGCATCTCTCACTACTTTCTAAAATTTCCTCACCAAATGTCCTAAGTTCTTGGACGTTTTCTACACTCATTGGGGGTGCAGGTTCTAGGACTGGGTTTGGAATCTGGGGTGTGGGTTCCTGATATGGGGGTGAAAGTGCCTGAAATTGGTAAGGATCTTCTAAGATCTCCCTAATATATTTATCGTGGTAATAGGGATCTAAAGGGTCCATACCTGGATAGGCTCCTATGTTTTGTATGGGTGTGTCTTCATGTATCGGGTAACGTTGCACAAAATCCCTATTATCGTCCCACCAGGGGTCGTAATTTGGGTCTAGGGGGTTTGGTGCAGGTACCCTAGGGATTTCTTCTGGGTTGAAATCATGCATCTCCACTTGGTTTTCAGGGTTTTCTATCTCCATGGGTTGGTCTGGGATTTGTGGTTGTGGGGCTACTAGTTGTTCCAGACTTGGGTCAGCAGCAGTTGTAGCTAGGATATGGAAATTAGTTAGGCTTCTATTAAGCATATCCTGTGTATGGGCATCTGACTTTTGCTTAGCGGCTGCTAAAACTCTTTGCTGTTGCAACTTTTGCATTCTTTTCCTACGTGAAAAGCTTCCTCACTGAACCATCCTCGTTTCTTATGAGGGAATGGCTCTTCTGACTGGGCTTTAAAAGCAAACATTCCTTCTTCCTGATCAGCAGAATACCCAGAAAGGGCAGGCTATGAAGAGGTACCTTCACTCCTAGGTGAATCAGACAACTGACGACTCATGTCTGACGGTCCTTGATCACTCATACTGTAAACTAACAAATAGCCAAATAACACATAACAAATAAATACAGTTATGCACGTATTTCCGTAATTTATTTCCTAACACAAAATTTAGAATTTAGGTGTTAGCAGAACACTTCTTTGGCTCAGCCAAGTGGCTAGGCTCTGATACCACCTTTTGTCGCAACCCCCGATCCCTTATCTGTCCTGGGAACGGGCGGACGCGAACTTATGGGTTCGGTGGTATCAGTTTATTAAGTTGGCAGCAGAAATTACATCAGGACAGTAGGTAGGAAATATTTTATCAGAGTAAAACCACCTTATTTGATATTAATAATCACATGGGTAAAACCCAAGTTTCTTATTACAACATGTTTATAGGGATAAACCCTAATTTATTGAATTTAAAACATCGTATTTTAGATAACTTTTATAGCCACAGTTTTCCAAGCCGTCAGTGCTCTCAAGCTGGCTTTTTACTACTTGGCTTTCACATTGTGTTACCTGAAACACGTGTTTAAAAACAATTGTCAGTTGGAAATACAGGTGAGTGAATCCCAGTTTAAACAAGAAACATTTTATCAATTAAAACAGTATTGAGAGCGATCACATTGTTTATTTCTACACAATTACTCATTCAGTACTGTCAATCCTGACTTGTGGGTCATATTACACATTGGCTAACTCATTGTCCAATGGTAACGTACTGTCATCCCCGACTTACTACTTACTGTAGTAAATTTTGTATATAAAACCACAACATACCGACAGTAATTGAAGAACTACAAAGACTCAATCACCGCTTAATCACATTGTAAAACAATTAAGGTTTTGTAAAATATTACAAAAAGGTTAACAAAAATTGGATAAACTCACATTGCCATCTTAGACTTCGCGTAAGGGTTTTCAGGGAATAATCTATAATTTACACAAATGTACATAGGTTAGTATCATAACCCTTTGAAAATATTAATGATACCCTCCCCGAGACGGCATTCCAACAACTACGTCGGGCATAACCACGACAGTTGTCACGGAACCCCAAATCAATCGGGCAGCATATCTATTATGAAACTAGGGTTATAATACTTAGAACGGGGCAGAACCTTGCTAATTAAGGGGTATAATACCCATGTATTATAAGCCTACTATCAGAATTTGAGATACAGAAAAGTTTGTGAACGAATTGAATTGAAATCCGATGTGTTCTATTTATACTTGCTGAACTGGACTCTCACGCGACCCGCGTGAAAGATAAGGGGGGCTTACGCGGCCCGCGTACTAGCCGGGTAGGGTTTAGGTGATCCGGGTCATCGCCTAGACTCGCCACGATGTCGACACGTGTCAGCCTCTGGTGTTGTCGTGTTATTGATCTCTCGCGGCCCGCATACACTTAACATAGATCTTACGCGGCCCATCTTAACTTAAGAAAACTAACGAAATCAGGTTCTAACCTTGATACCGCCCGCGTAAGGATTGGGGTGGGTCTACGCGGCCCGCCTGAGCCTTAAATTTAAACTTTTATTTATTTTAAATACAATTTTATATATTTCGGGCTTGGTTTTCTTATATGGGGTGTATATAAAGACATATTGGGACATTTTAAGATATACTAGGGCGTCGAAAATATTATGTGGGTGTTTGTTTTACCGAGGGTTGTTACACTCACCACCTGCATTCTCTGGCTCTTCATTAGCATCATCATGAAGATAATCATCAATTCTCTCTTCATTTGACGCTTTAGTCACTTTGATACCCGAAGTACCTTGATCATCATCATCACTTCCATCATCATCATCATCTCTATGTACAAAATACACATCATCTGCATCATCTTTCAGAACATCATCATCATCTTCTTCATCTTTTTCATCTTTTTCATCATCTTCCGGCTCAATCAAACCAGCTACTGAAGAAATTGGACAAGGCTCAGGCAGAACTATTGCCCTTTCAGTAACATGAGCTTCACCTTCAATTTGAACACTTTTGCCTTTATTTTTCATTTCAGCTTCTAGTTTAGCTTTTCGACTTCCTCGTACTTCCTCAAGCTCTATTTCTTCAAATTTCTGTTCAAATGGCTTTCCGATCAAATCTTCAATCACTTTCTTTAACATATATGCTTCATGTTCTTTTCTAGCGTTATCGGCCTCTAGCTCTTTGTTTTTCAACTTGAAGTACTCATTTTTCTCATCTCTTCGAGGCTTTTCTTCTTCCAAGACCGCTACTCGAACTTTCAAAATATCAATTTCAACTTGATCAGTTTCAATTTTCTTCAGCAAAGATGAATTTTCAGATTCAACAGTCTTTACACGTTCTTCCAACTTCTTTTTCTCACTAGACACTTCATTCACCTTCTGTTACAGCTTTCTCACAAGATCATCATTTACGAAGATAAAATCTTCAATCTCTTCAAGAGCTATATTCTCTGGAATATGAGGAAAATCTTTAAAGCCCGACGATCCAGGAGTTATGTGAACAGGTGGTTGTGTGGTTTGTGGTGTTTGTTGGATGTGTAATGAAGTAATTGGTTGTTCATGAATAGATGAAGTAATATGATGTGGTGGTGGTGATTGTGGTGGTGGTGATTGTGGTGGTGGTGATTGTGGCTGTTATGGTGGTAGAGATGGTTGTTTTTTGTGGTGGTGATGGTGGTTTTTGTGGTTTCAGTTTGAACTTCAACTTTCTCGCTGCATGAGTTATCACACGTTTCCTTAAAGTTGACTTATTTCTGCCTCCTGATGATGGTGGTGATACAACTTGAACATTTTCTGGTGGAGCATAAGTTTCATCTTCATCATCTGAACTTCTCTTTCTTTTCTTTTGTTTCTCTCTATCTCTTGGATCAAAGTTTTCTTTGATCCAACGATCAACTTGAACATCAATATCAGAATCTTCATCAGATGAACTATCCTCTTCTTCGTCAACTACGTTCTCACCTGCTGCTTTCTCAACATCTAAAGTTTCATCAATATCTTTTAACAAACGCTCTGTTTCAGGAGTTAATGGATTTTGATCTTTTTCTACATCAGCTTCTGGTTCATCAACCTCTGGTTCATCAACCAACATTGTTTCAACACCTTTCTTCTTACGTTTCTTTTGAGGTTGAGAAGATGATCCTTCTTCAGCTTGAGCTTTAGGAGTTCTCTTACCACCTCTTTTCTTCTTTTCTTTTTCAACTTTCGTAAACCACTCATTTCGAGTTTCAGAGAAATTTTCTAACTTCGTCACTTCATCAGCTGCACTCTTTTCTTTCATCTCTGCATCATTTCTCCACTTCAAATGATTCACAGGATCTGGATCTTCATATTTCTCATCTTTGATGAATCCGAAAAATTTTGTCTTATTCTTTGGTTCTAGCCAATTTTTGTGATACTTGGATAATCTGATCAACATTTCATTATCCATATGATTTAACACCAAGAGATCATTTTCTTCATCTTTCACTAGATTAGGATAAGCATGATCCAGCATCATTTGTACAAACCTCGGATACATCTAACTTTTAATGCCCGAAGTAATGTTATCTTTCATATAATGGAAAACAATTCGTGAAAAGTTGTACTTCTTGTTCAGAACCAAAGCTGTCACCATACACATCTGATAATCTTTCATGACATCATAACCACCCTTTCTGTGACTGAGTGCATGAATCACTGAATGAATGAAGAATTTGTACGGCTTCGTGAAACAAGCTTTCAAGTAATTTGCATTATTCAATGGACCACTATATCCCATTCTCAGCATACAACCTTTAACCTTTTTTTCAGGAAACCGCATTGGTGAATTCTCATTATCCTGAAACTCTAACACTTCTCTTACAAGCTGTTCAGTGATAATGATCTCCTTATCTTCATCATTAATACTGACACTTGAAGTTATAACATCATTCACGTCATCGTAACTCGCATTCTTCCAGAAATGAGAAATATGAGATCTGAAAACTCTGTGCTGATTTGTTAACGGCTTTTGAATCGGTAAACGCTTCATAAACGGCAAAATCTCCTTGAATACAACCATCTTTGGTAACGTCTCATCATAGACACAGCAAATGTTGTGTGACGGATCAAATTCTACATTCGAAGCCTGAAACACAAACATAAACAAACAAGTTAACAATTTGCACACATTTCAAAACAAACCAAGATTCACACGATCTGGCCTTCAAACGAAATGGCCATTTCATGCGGTTTGGTGTTCATACAAACTGAAACTTTTCATACGATGTGGCTTCAAACGGACTAATGAACTCATACTAACTGGTTTCATACGAACTGAACAGTTTTAAACGGATTGAATTTCAAACGGACTGTCCATCTCAAACGATGTGAGATTCAAACGAATTGGCCATCTCGTGCAAAGTGAGTCATCACTTCGTTTGAATCAACATAGATTAAAAGTGATTTGCAGGTTGATTAAAACATGTTTTTATGATGAAATTAAAGCCATAGATCTGTTCTACAATGAATTCCGAGCACAATGATATGTTTTTTATTCATTTTAGTCCACAAAATCATCCTAGATCTAAGTTCAAAGGTCTATTCTTCCGAGTTCAAGCGATTTCAATAGATCTGGTTCAATTAAGCTTCTATCCTTACCTTTCCCATGTTATAAGTTGCGCAAACCAACTTATAAGATGATTCCGATCAACAAAAACACAAGATTTTGGTTTGAAATCGATGAAATCAGACAATTCTCTCAGATCGCTCGAAGTCGCTGTGTTTGGTGCGGAGTGGAGAAACTGATGGTTTCATGCGGGCTGGACTCCCCCTTAAATAGAGGATCCAGTTTGTGCGAAATGAACATTTGCCAGTTCGTACGAAATGATCACTTCGTGTGAAATTTATTTTTTTCAAGTTTTTGAAAATTTGAATTTTTATCTTTTTAACTTTTATTTTTAACTATTTACCAACACACTCAATTTACCAAGTCCAAATTAATGACCTTGGTCAACTGTTTAGCCTGCCAAGTCTAAGTTAATGACCTTGGCTTACCAATTTATGATCTTGCTGACATTTTGAAACAGATTAAGTTCAAATTAATGAACTTTGAACATTTCGAGCAATTACCAACAATTTTCTCAAATATTTCTTAACCAACCCAATTGATCCAACATGTTTAGCACTGTGAGACTTTGATCATCAGTTCCCCAATGTCTGTTGTCGAAAATAAGATGAAATATCAAATCTTTTTGTATTTTACAACATTTTGCTAAAAAAACAAGAAATCTTTTTGGATTTTAAGAAACTATACAAACATATTTACATACAACTTTTTGTGAGTTTGTGTAAGAGGATCATATCAGTTTTTGAGACATATCACGAACATCGTTGATCTTGATTTAACTTTTAGTCCTAAACAAATTCACTTCTGATTGTCAGTATTGTTGTCCACTTAAACCTCTACACAAGTTTCAATTGATTCAAGATACGAATTAGTGTTTTAAGGACTGAACTTATTCGCGTGTACCACCTCAGAATATATTCCCGTATCCAGACTACTATATTCAGTCTTACAGGTGAGTGCACACTAATGATATCTGTAAGGGGTTAAATGCGAGGCCATGAGAGCTCAGGCTATTGCTTCCGCAAAATCAGAGAGATGATGGCTCGACTTTAGGTGGGTCCCCCTTGGGGATCTTCTTTTCAACGGCACATGATTAGCATTTTTTCAATGTTTCATCATTTTTTATGCTGAGGGTGAGCTTTAAGAATAAAGCAGTGCGAAGTATTATACGAGGACTAGGTTATTGCTCCCGTAAAATCAGAAGTCATGGTATAATACCCCAAATATCAAGACGTACAAAGACCTAGTATGTCAGAAACAGAGTCTTTCAAACAAGATTTCGGGGGTTACCCATATATCCGAGAGATGTTCCCCACGAGATAAGCAGTTATTCGTTATGTTTATATCTCGAACTCAATCTACTAATTGTGTGAAGCCTACTGGCACATCATTAGCGAGACTCGTTTAAAAACATTTTAACTTTCCATTTCTTTAGCTTGTTGTAATAGTCCACTGATGTACTATCATTTCCTCTTTTTCACACAAAACTCATTTTTGATTTTTCAATGTTTTTGTATTTTTGAAATTTTATCATGTTTTTGTATTTTCTATAAACTTTCTCCCCCTAAAATCAAAAACATATTTTTGTGTTTTTGGTTTTATCAAAAGAAGTAAAGAAAACTGTACAAAAAAACAAGACAACAAGACGCAGATCACTTCTGATCGCCGTCCTCCTCGGCCACACACTCTACCACCCTCCTAGAAAACAAATTCTTCAACCCGTTCAATTTTAACAGATAATTAAATCTTGCTTTATCAATGGGTTTTGTGTAAAAATCAGCTCTCTGATCATCGGTGTGAATATGATCAATTCGAATCAATTTTTTCTCGTAGCAATCACGAATAAAATGATGTCGAATCTCAATATGTTTCGTTTTAGAGTGTTGAACCAGATTTTTAGTGATATTAGTGGCCACCTCATTGTCCACAAAGATTGGCGTGTCTAAGAACTGCAAACCATAGTCCCTCATTTGCTGTTGGATCCAAAGGATCTGAGAACAACAGCTGGAAGCCGAAACGTATTCAGCCTCATAAGTCGAGAGAGCGACTGTGGTTTGTTTCTTGCACTGCCAAGTGATTAGCCGAGTTCCGAAGAACTGGCAACCCGCAGTTGTGGATTTAGCATTCAACTTACAGGACCCGAAGTCAGAGTCAGCATAACCAGTAAGAGAAAAGTCACCGAATCGAGGATACCACAAGCCGGTGCTTGGGCAACCTTTGAGATACCGTAAAATTCTCTTCACTATCACCATGTGTGATTGTCTTGGACTTGACTGTTACCGGGCGCAGAGGCATGTTGGATACATGATGTCCGGTCATGACGTTGTGAGATACATTAACAATCCAATGATAGACCGATATTGCGTTTCATCTACTTTCTCACCACTTTCATCCGGACAGATGCCATGATTTGTAGCCAAGGGGGTTGATGTGGGTGATGATTCGGACATGTTGAATTTTTCCAGCACATCATTCACATATTTGGTCTGGTGTATGAAGATTCCGTCGGGCAGTTTCTCAACTTGAAGCCCTAGGAAGAACTTCATCTCCCCCATTGAACTCATTTCAAACTTCTTTTTCATGACCTTCTCAAACTCTTTGCACAACTCATCCTTCGTCGATCCAAAAATTATATCATCCACGTAAGTCTGCATGATGAGTAGATGTCCTGCAACCTCTTTTGTGAACAGGGTGCTATCGACAGTCCCTCTGGTGAACCCGTTGGTCAGCAAATGCTGGGAAAGCGTCTCATACCAGGCTCTCGGGGCCTGGTGTAGTCCGTATAACGCCTTGTCGAGTAGATACACCTTGTTTTTGTGTATAGGATCGGTAAAACCCGGTGGTTGTCCGACGTACACTTCTTCTTTGATCTTTCCATAAAGGAATGCAGATTTAACATCCAGTTGGTAGACCTTGAATCCCTTCCATGACGCGAATGCCAAGAAGATTCTAATTTCCTCAAGTCGAGCAACTGGCGCATATACTTCAGCAAAGTCAATCCCTTCTTGCTGACTAAATCCTTGGACTACCAAACGTGCTTTGTTTCTTACTATAACCCCTATATCGTCTCGTTTACATTTGAAGACCCACTTGGTCTTGATCAACTTTTGATCTTCCGGGAGTTCAACCAACCTCCATACTCCAAGCTTTTCAAACTGTTGTAGCTCCTCTTGCATTGCATTTACCCAACTTTCCTCGGTCAATGCTTCTTTGTATGTTTTTGGCTCTACCTGCAAGATAAAACATTTTAATGAGAAGCCTACTTGTAAAGGAGCAACAGATGAGTAAAAACACATAAGCCCTTTGTTTATTTGATCGCGGGTTTTGACGCCGTTTTGAAGGTCACCAATGATTTGTTCTGACGGATGGTAAGATAATGTTCTTGGCATGACTGTATCCGGTACGCTCACTTCCGATTGCAAATTTGTTATATTCTGATCACCCGTGTGATCATCAGGATTTGAAGTCTCAATATTTGGTTCCTCCTCATAAGTCGGATCGGTTTCCGCTTCTGAGTCGTCGGATTGATCAAATATTGGAGCTGTTTCTTCTGGGGGTTCGTGTGCAGTTCCACTTGGACCAGCCTCATGATCATTTGAACCCTCGGTGGGCGGAGAAACTACCAACGGTCTCGGCATTTATTCTTGTGAAAGAGACTGCTGTTGTTGGTATAAGAATGCCAGTTCCTCCTCACTCGGCTCTGTCGGAAAATGGAATAACTCCCAGTGATTATCGTAATCAAATAGCAACCTGTTTCTGGGAAGTTGTTCCGGAGCAGTAAACCTTTGACAGTCAACGTGTTGAACTTGTATTATCTTCCCCAAACTCGGAACAAATACTCTCTTCAACGGACTAGCATAACCTACAAAAAAACCTTCATTAACTTTTGCACCAAATTTACCGTCTGGATCAATGAATGTGCATGGTGATCCAAATGGTTCTAAAAATTTCAGATTTGGTTTGTAAAAATGCAGCAATTCAAAACAAGTTTTCTTGTACTTCTTCACTGTAAGTACTCGATTGAGTGTGTAACATGCCGTAGCAACCGCTTCACTCCAAAAATATATCGGTAACTTCGAATCAGCTAGCATGGTATGAGCTGTTTCGATCAACGTACGATTTTTCCTTTCTGCGACACCGTTTTGTTGTGGAGTATACGGTGCGCTGAATTCATGAAGTATTCCTTTATCGTTGCAGAATTCGAGCATACGATTGTTCTTGAATTCTTTGCCATTGTCTCTTCGAATACGTCTGATCGGCAGCTTGTAAAGATTTTCCATCTTCTTGAATAGCTTCATCAAGAAATCAAACGTTTCATCTTTTCTTTCTAGAAAATTCACCCAGGAAAATCTTGTAAAGTCGTCAGTAACAACTAAACAGTATAGATCTCCACTTATGCTTTTCACATTTACCGGTCCGAATAGATCCATATGGAGTCTTTCGAGCAGTAATCTGATGGAGTTCAAAAGCTTTTTCGGATGTGATTTCTTTGTCTGCTTACCTTTCTTGGATTCAACACAATCATCGTTGAGATGGAAGCTTTTCAAATTTACACCTTCTACAAGGTCATTGTGAACTAAGAAGTTCATCTTCCTCACATGAATATGCCCCATTTTACGATGCCACATGGTGGATTCTTTTTCTGTTGCCTTCGTCTTACTCACAAAACATTAATCCTTCTTATATGTCGTTGTTGCAACGCTCATGTCTAGTATATAGAGATCATGTTCATGAGGAGCGCGCATTAACACCATTTCTTCAGGTATCTTAAACCCTGGTTTAAGAATGAGACATTCATCTATTGTGAAATGAACAGTGAACGACTTGTCACAAATCTGTGAGATGCTCAACAAATTGTTTTCCAACTCAGCAATGTAATTCACTTTTTCAAATGATACGACACTGTTTGTAAGTATTCCTTCTCCAACAATTCTTCCACCCTGTGTTCCAGCAAACCCGACATAACCTCCGTTGATTGATTTGACGTCGTAAAGCAGTGCTAACATCCCTGTCATGTGCCGCGAGGCGCCACTATCCATTATCCACTTAGAAATGATAGACCTTGGAAGCCCCTGCACACATCACAAAACATTTAGTTAAACAACGATACCCAAGATTTTTCAGCATTTGGTATATTACCAAAAACAATATCATGAGCTACTTTGTCAAGTTTTGGCATGTTAAAAACAACATTTGGAACATCAGGTTCTGTTTTTGATTTTAGAGCTCCCTCCTTGATAGGTGGGAATTCTTCAATCAACTTGTCTAACTCAAATTCATTTTTCTCAACAGTGGTTGCACAAATTTTCGGTTCAGATTTTAAAACCTCTTCCATTTTCTTTTCTTCAAAAGAACGTTTAGTTTTCTCCACCCATGATTGACTTAGAGAAGTCTTTGTTTTATGATAAACCTTTGAAGTCTTTTGTGACTTTGAAGATTCACCAATCTCAAAAGTTGATTTTGGTTTGTCCTCAGACTTCAAAGCTTCACCACGTTTCAGAATACGCACGGGGGATACCATAGGTGATTTTCCCTTAACATCTTTTGAAACTTTTGGTTTTGGTTTATGGAAAACTGGTTTTATTATCTTTTTGACACATTGTTTGGCCATGTGACCAATTTCATTGCAGCGATAAAAAATTCTTTTGTCATATTCAACAAAAGTGGATCTGTTGGTCTCATCTCTTATATTTTTGGCCGCAATAAAATCGTCAATTACTTTCTGACTAAAAATATAATCCCTTTCGAAATCTGTGTTATTACCAGCAACAAACACATCACTCAGTTTTTCTTCTGGCTTAACTTCTTTCTTAGCCATTTTCTTCTCAAAACCAACACCTTTCTTTTTGAAATTATTACCATGTCTCTTATTACCATCGTTACCCACCCATCCATTCTTCTTTCCCGGGTTGTTTGTCGGTTGTTGTTTAACAAAAGACTTTTTTGGTTTTGAAAGAAATGAGTTGTTGTTGACTTCTGAAATATCAATTTCCACGAGTTTGAAAACTTTTTCAACATTTTCCAGTTTTGCATTCTGAATCGGGTACTCAAAATCAATATATAGTTTGTCAGTTCTGGTCATCGTGTAAACCACAATGATCGAATCGTCATCCAAAACTTTATCTGATTTTGGGATAAACTTGTCAAGAAAGTTTCCGTCATCTTCAGAATCTGAACTGGAATTTTCAAAATGAGTTTTAACTGTTTCAAAATCAGAGTTACCACTCTCTTCATCCAACACTTGGTCTACAACTGTTTTGACCAGTTGTGACTCGTTGTCGGTATCAGACGGAGAGAATGTAACATCTATGTTCTCCGGTAATTCATTCTCTACTGTTCTCAATTTGAGATTCAATGCTTCCTCCACCCCATCTGGACATTTCTGAGTATAATGATTCCACATTGGGGGTGGAACACCTTTGAAATCAGCTTGTTGAGGAACGATCTGATCAATCACATATGAAGATGAAAGATAACTTATCAACTTTTTATCGACTCTTTCGGTCTCAATGCGCATCAATTCAAGTTCCTTTTTCAGAGATGCAATTGTGTCCAGATGTATGTTAATCGACATTTGCTTATCCATGACCGTAGCTTTGAGAAAAATAACAAGTTTATCATTTTCTTTATTCTCAGTGTGAATTGCTTTAATTGATCGTGACAAAGTGTCATAAGCTTCTTTAACATCAATAAAATCAAATTTTAATTTGTCATGAAACTTTTTCAACTCGTGAAACTGTTTGTCTTTTTCAAGACAATCCATGCATGGTTTTAAACAGTTTTTGCATGACGTTTCGGGAATTGGATCAACTTTTTCAAAAACCTTTTCTTGTTAGTCATTTTTACTTTCTGATTTACCAAACTCTCCGGACTCAGACTCAGACTTCTCTCCAAATTCGGACTTCACATTTTCTTATTTGCCATCGGACACGGACTTCACATTTTCTGATTTTTCATCAGACTCGGACTTCTCATTTGACTCCTTTTCGACTAACACTGACTCTTGAGTTGCATCTTTGGTCTCATTTTTATCAGAAGGTGTTTTAGTTTGTTCTACCTCTTGCAACTTGACCATAAGAGCTTTGTCTGCAATTTCTTTCAAGGTCTCTTCATTCATCTCCTTTGAAACATCAATGATTTCTTGAACCGGAGTTTCTTCAACATCGTACTGTGGGCAAAAACCCATAGTCGGTTCTCCAAAGAATCTTGCAAAAGAATCAAACACATTAGAAGGCATTATAGACTTGAATGTATTAGCAATAACCTCCTGTTCAGATTGATAATAGTAGACCGCTGCTGCTGCCTCTTCTAGTTCAGCATATCTTTCTTTAGTCATTACTTCACTAACTTCTTCAACTTCAGAAACATCCTGCTCTTCAGTAATTTCATCCATCATTGCAAGACCCCCTCCTGGAATGTACTTATCCCAACTGAAACCTTCTGGAATCTTTTCATCATCTTGATTCACCAAAAGAGCTTTTTTTGTTTTGGATGGACTGTTCTTGATTTGAGGTCTTGGATTGAATGGTGTTTGACTGTTTTTATGATAAATGGCCTGTCGGTAATAGTCATTGGTGAATGGATTCTGATGGTTGTTGACTTCTCTGTTCGGGCATTCACGCTTGAAGTGCCCTTTTTCTTTACACATGAAGCAAGTCACCTTTGATTTGTCAAATCCAAGTTTAGTGTCACACCCCGACCACGTAGAACATACAAAACGTGGCGGAAACATCGGGGAGTGTTGTAACAGAATTAATTGTTTCAAATCCATGGCAATTGAAGTTTCGTTTTATTGATTAAAGGTGTTACAATGTCTTAACAAACAAAGAAATACAACATAATTAACTAGTCTTGCATCTTTTATTGTCACTAAAGCCCAAGTCTGCCTGTGTGTATCTTGATCATCTTATGCAACAGCTCCTGAAAAACACATGTGAAAATAGGTACGTCAGCATAAAAATGCCTGTGAGATACATAGGTTTTGTGAAAATAGGTTTCATGACTTATGTTTGAGAAAATGTTTAGTCATAAACCTTGTAATTTGCTTTGTTTTGTAAATCATTTGAAAAACAATGAGTTCAGATGATATGTATAAATAAGTAAATAATGTATGGTTAAATAAATAATCATGTAAGATGAGTTTGTATAAGATAAGTTGTTTGTAAAACAATGTCTTGTGAAAAGTATGTTATTTGTATAAAATGTTCTATGTCTCAAACTGAAATGATTCAAATAACGCTACAATATGTAATACCATACAAACACTTATATATAGGAAGTACCAGCGGCGTATCCACCATGCTTGTATCATATTACACACGCATCGTTACTTAATCATTTAATCAAACCAAACCACCAAAGTAATGTTTAACAATAGTAGAAGTGTTTATGTATGGTCAAATACGGTTCACACGGTTCGCAGATACAAACGGTTCACAGATACAAACGGTTCACAGATACAAACGGTTCACAGATACAAACGGTTCACTGATACAAATGGTTCACAGATATAAACGGTTCACAGATACAAACGGTTCACTGATACAAACGGTTCACAGATACAAACGGTTCACTGATACAAACGGTTCACAGATACAAACGGTTCACAGATACAAACGGTTCACAGATACAAATGATTACAACGGTTCACATAGTCAAATAGTTATAAACGGTTCAAAATGTAATATAATGTGTTCATATACTGGATGAGCATATGCAACAAAATGTAATGTAAAACAATGTACTAAGTATGCACACAATGGACATACATAGCATAAAATGTAATGAAATCATGTACTATAATGTACTAACGAACATAGCAGGTATATGATGTGAAAACGGGAAAGCATGAATGTAACAAGTAGGCACATGTGTTTCACCCCAAAACAGTTTGGAAAACAGTAAAAGAGGGGTCTATGTACTCACTTGAGATTGCTCAGATGTCTAAAGATAACCACCAAGTAATGCTAGAGATCGCGGATATCAAACGGCACCTAATATAGGTAACTACATTAATAAACCGGACCTAAATCGGAAGATCAGGTAGCATTAGGGTTTGTAAACCAAACGAGTGTAGAGACTCGTGTCATTTGGTTTAACAAAGCCTACATACTAAATGAAACTTAACCTAAGTGTTTACGACCCATTACGACCCGTTTAGGTAGCTTATGCTACTTTAACGCGTCGTTCGCGTGAAACGCGTTCGGACCGCCTAACTAGTCCTATGACAAGTGTTATATGCCTAAACATGTTACATAATCAGTTATGTGACAAAAGTTTAGGTTACATATGCTTAATTACCAATTATACATGAAAAGGGTATTCTGGTAATTTACCTAAGGCATATAAACTACCTATCATACAACTACTTAAACGATGTGACCATAGGGTATAACCTCGGAAGGTTATGCCCTATACTAGGGTCACCTAATGTATTTGGTCGGATCCTAATGATCGACCAAACTGGGTCGGGTTCGAAGGTATAGGCGATTTATTAGATCGCCTACCCTACGACCCTATACAACGTGGTAATCAGTGGGCATAGTCCCAAGGGACTATAACCAACGTGATTACACTCACGTTGCAAAGTTCAAACGAACTTCGCATTGACCATAACTGGTCAATGTAGAAAGTCAAACAAAGTTTGACTTTCAGACTCGAAAGACTCGAAAAGCAATAAAAGAACGAAAGAATACTTACGAAGGGTCCCCGAATGCTAATCTCGATCCAAGAATCTCAGGTATGAAACAATGGTTTCAACTTAGAGTTCCTAAGATCAAGATTCTAGTGATTTTAGCAATGGGGGTGGATGGGTATTTATAGGAATACCCGAACCGTTAAGATCGCTTGTCGAATATCGTGCCTTAATCGTATCCGTACAAGTGTCGGAAAGTTATGGTGCCTAAATTCCATCCTTATCAGCTGACTAAGCATGTTAGAATGTGTGGTTGTGAATTAAACAGCTGTTTATACATCGAATCTGGTCCCGAAAGTGCAAAACTGATATTTCTGCCCAGATAAGGCGCTCGCGTAGCGCGACGGTAAAGGCCCTATGCAGTCGCGCTACGCCACCATGCACCAGCTTCAGAAAAGTTTCAAAATTGACAGTTTTGGTCCCTGTGGTGTTTTAAGGCCTTTTTCGATGCGTTTGAACCCCGTTAACCTCATTTTAAGGCTCTAAAATGAAGTTAAAGTATAGGGAACTCAAAACATGCTCAAAAATATGCCGGAGGTTGGTTCGTTTGGCCGTACGGACGCGATGTTCGCTTAATTACGACGGAATGCGCATAAGCGCGAAAAACGATCCAAATGACGTGACGAATGGATTTTTCTTATGCCAAACACTAAAATAAAATATTATAGTGCTTACATAAATTTTTGGATGTCCGGATGTATTCAGAACGTAAGTTATGCGCAGAAATGCAAACTTGTGCACTTTTTGACACTTTTAGTCCCTGAATGACACAAAAGTTTATTTTAGCACACCGAACCCCTCAAAGCCTATTTCTAAGCTATTTAAAGGATATTTATGGTATTTTTAACTTATGGCCATGCTCCGGAATGTCTGTTACAGTTCAAATTGGCATACTTTCGTAGTTTGTCAAATTTAGTTCCTGTAAGCGAATAAACTTTGATTTCACCACACCAAACCTTCCAAAACTTATATCTAAGTTATGTAAAGGTTATTTAAGGTATGTTAAACCTATTTCACTATTCCGGAGTGTTTGTTGCATTAAACTGGTTATATTTACGCATTAGTGCGCGTATAACCTTCCAGAAAGCGATTTAGAGTTTGAAATCGAACAAGAGTTGATATGTGCAAAAGATACACATATTTATACAAGTCCAAAGTATGAAATATAATATTTCATTGGTTTGGCATTTGTTTGATAGTTGAAATGACACAGGTGTCACAGTCTCCCCTACTTTAGGAAATTTCGTCCCGAAATTTATTCGTAGGAGTCTATTTGTGACTTTGTGTCAGATAACCACCAGAGATATGTAAAGCATAATCCTATCATTTCCTTAACGGACATTCTTCAGAACGAAAATGAACAAACGGAGTCATTTTCCTCAACGAGTATTCTTCAGAAGCGGAAATGAAGGAATAAACAAACGGGGATTCATTTCCTTAACGGACAATCTTCAGAAACGAAAATGATCAAACGGAGTCATTTTCAACGGTTGCTTCCTCAGAAACGGAAATGAAAATGATAGACAAACGGTTATTCATTTCCTCAACGGATAATCTTCAGAAACGAAAATGAACTAACGGAGTCATTTTCAACGGTTGTTTCCTCAGGTTCGGAAATGAAGGATTAAACAACGGGTATTCATTTCCTCAACGGATAATCTTCAGAAACGAAAATGAACTAACGGAGTCATTTTCAACGGTTGTTTCCTCAGAAATGGAAATGAAAATGATAGACAAACGGATATTCATTTCCTCAACGGATAATCTTCAGAAACGAAAATGGACTAACGGAGTCATTTTCAACGGTTGTTTCCTCAGGTTCGGAAATGAAGGATTAAACAACGGATATTCATTTCCTCAACGGATAATCTTCAGAAACGAATATGAACTAACGGAGTCATTTTCAACGGTTGTTTCCTCAGGTTCGGAAATGAAGGATTAAATAAACGGATATTCATTTCCCTCGACGGATACTCTTCAGAACGAAAATGCACAAACGGAGTCATTTTCCTCAACGGGTATTCTTCAGAATTGGAAATGAAGGATAAACGGATATTCATTTTCTCAACGGATAATCTTCAGAAGTGAAAAATGAATAGCTAGTTCATTTTTCCTCAACGGATACTTCATCAGAATTGGAAATGAATAGGGTTAACTTCTAGGTACATGACAAAGCTCGCTGTGGTTTCTGTGCACTAAATTTCATAATTATGTATGCATCCATAATTACGTAATTCCTTGCACAGTCCGCACAGTTTGTCTTGTAATGTTCATAAGCACATAATCACATAGTTGTTTAATTGTTATTATCTTGTTATTGATTGCTATTAACTTGGCACCTCGTACTTCGTTTCTCTTGGAAGAAACGGGTACTTAGGATTTTCGTGAAAAACGCAAGAGATCATATAATGGAAGAAATTTGGGAGTAGTCCGTTCTTCAAGGAATGCGGTTCCTTGATTGTCGGTATTGTAGGGGATATGTTGTTTATACATACAATCACATAAATACATTGCAATGTAAATAAAAGATTTATTTATAAACAACGATAACAACTGTTTCTTGGATCTTGACAACAAAAGAAAATAATACATAAGACGTGATTATTTCTAAACGATGTTGTCTTCTGGTTGATCATATGCTCATCCCTGCGCTGGATTTGCATTAGCAAGCCTTGGGCAATTCCTACGAAAATGGCCCATCTCGCCACAGTTGTAGCAAGATCCTTGTGGAAAACGAGCTTGAGCAGGATTGTTGCCAGCTTGATTTGGTGCAACTGCGGTTGGGCAAACCCTAGCTGTATGACCTATAAGTCCGCAAACTTGGCATGTGCGGCACTTCACCCCAGCATGATGATGTAGGCCACATTGGTTGCACAAGGGTGCAGTTCCGTTGTAGGGTTTCCTGGCAGGGGGTTGAGCTGGTTGGTTGAGGACGGCTTGATCATTGTGAGCGACCACAGCGTAGTTCTGAGAAGCCTTTCGCTTCTTTGACCTCTTTGGGGATCCAGTCTGTTCATCCATGATCTTTGATTCCTCGATTGGTTTCGATTCTTCAACCGGCTTCTTGTCACCTTTTCGGAAAAGTTTACCTTTCCTGATCTTTGATTCAGTCAAGGTTGCAGATAGCTCAATGGCCTGTCTAACTGTAGTAGGGTTGCTACCAGTCAAAATGTCTTGTATTGAATCAGGGAGGCCATCAATGTACTTTTTGATTGCCTTATCCAAAGGCGTGACCATGTTTGGGCATAACAGACTTAACTCCTCATAACGGTCCGTGTAGGCTCGATGCTCACCGCTGTCTTGCTCAAGATTGTCGAATTCCCTTTCCAAAGCCCTGATCTCGTGTCGAGGACAGAATTCCTTCATCATAAGGGCCCTAAGTTCCGCCCATGTCTGTGCTAGTGCAACTTCTGCACCACGATCTCTCATAACACCGTTCCACCACGTAAGGGCTCTCTTCTGGAACACACTCGAAGCAAACTCAACCTTGCGATTGTCAGGACACTACACGTGGCGGAAAGTATTCTCAATGCTCTCAAACCATTGAAGAAGCCCAGTCGCTCCCTCAGAACCACTAAACTTGAGTGGTTTCGCCGAGTTAAAACTCTTGAAATTGCATGGACCATTGTTGTTGTTGTTGGCTTGATTCCATTGAGCAAAAAGGTTTGGGAATTGAGCAGCCATTTGCTGCGCAATGATTTCTGCCAGCTCGGCAGTCTCTATCTGGCTTTCGCGTCGAGGAGGCATTGTCTAAAAGAGGAAACATGAAAGGAAACGAGTGAGAGAATTTAGACGAAAAGAATGAGATGAAACAAATCTGATGAAAGCAATGGATAGTGGTCATTTGTTTGTTACTACAAAGCAACAAACGACCTCGGTGAATAATCAAAGTAAATAGGTCAAAAATAATGTATCGCGAAGACATGCTCGCCTATAAGTGAACACTCATCCCAAGAATTCCCAGGTAAGCACAACTGGTCTCGCGTCTGGTTGAGATGTATACGAAGTGCTTGCCTAGACAGAAAACTCAGAATACAGGCATTCACCCTTCCAGTTTGCACGTGTTCACATTATTTAAAACCCAAAACCTTGACGAGATTTTTGAAAACTCAAAGGGGTTCAAAACCTTATAACAGAGGGTTCAAAACCTAGTAATTAATCATCCTAGAACAGATGATTAGTTTTCAAAGCGGTTTCAAAAATTATGTTCTTGTTGTGGTAGTCGCCTAAGGATAGGTGACGGTATTGTTTTATGACTAAACGCAAGTAAACTCGCGTTAGGGTCCTAAGAAGGTTATAGACTAGGTCAAAGCATTACTAATAACCTAATTCCCTATAACCATTGGCTCTGATACCATCTTTTCTGTCACACCCCGACCACATAGAACATACAAAACGTGGCGGAAACATCGGGGAGTGTTGTAACAGAATTAATTGTTTCAAATCCATGGCAATTGAAGTTTCGTTTTATTGATTAAAGGTGTTACAATGTCTTAACAAACAAAGAAATACAACATAATTAACTAGTCTTGCATCTTTTATTGTCACTAAAGCCCAAGTCTGCCTATGTGTATCTTGATCATCTTATGCAACAGCTCCTGAAAAACACATGTGAAAATAGGTACGTCAGCATAAAAATGCCTGTGAGATACATAGGTTTTGTGAAAATAGGTTTCATGACTTATGTTTGAGAAAATGTTTAGTCATAAACCTTGTAATTTGTTTTGTTTTGTAAATCATTTGAAAAACAATGAGTTCAGATGATATGTATAAATAAGTAAATAATGTATGGTTAAATAAATAATCATGTAAGATGAGTTTGTATAAGATAAGTTGTTTGTAAAACAATGTCTTGTGAAAAGTATGTTATTTGTATAAAATGTTCTACGTCTCAAACTGAAATGATTCAAATAACGCTACAATATGTAATACCATACAAACACTTATATATAGGAAGTACCAGCGGCGTATCCACCATGCTTGTATCATATTACACACGCATCGTTATTTAATCATTTAATCAAACCAAACCACCAAAGTAATGTTTAACAATAGTAGAAGTGTTTATGTATGGTCAAATACGGTTCACACGGTTCGCAGATACAAACGGTTCACAGATACAAACGGTTCACAGATACAAACGGTTCACTGATACAAATGGTTCACAGATATAAACGGTTCACAGATACAAACGGTTCACTGATACAAACGGTTCACAGATACAAACGGTTCACTGATACAAACGGTTCACAGATACAAACGGTTCACAGATACAAATGATTACAACGGTTCACATAGTCAAATAGTTATAAACGGTTCAAAATGTAATATAATGTGTTCATATACTGGATGAGCATATGCAACAAAATGTAATGTAAAACAATGTACTAAGTATGCACACAATGGACATACATAGCATAAAATGTAATGAAATCATGTACTATAATGTACTAACGAACATAGCAGGTATATGATGTGAAAACGGGAAAGCATGAATGTAACAAGTAGGCACATGTGTTTCACCCCAAAACAGTTTGGAAAACAGTAAAAGAGGGGTCTATGTACTCACTTGAGATTGCTCAGATGTCTAAAGATAACCACCAAGTAATGCTAGAGATCGCGGATATCAAACGGCACCTAATATAGGTAACTACATTAATAAACCGGACCTAAATCGGAAGATCAGGTAGCATTAGGGTTTGTAAACCAAACGAGTGTAGAGACTCGTGTCATTTGGTTTAACAAAGCCTACATACTAAATGAAACTTAACCTAAGTGTTTACGACCCATTACGACCCGTTTAGGTAGCTTATGCTACTTTAACGCGTCGTTCGCGTGAAACGCGTTCGGACCGCCTAACTAGTCCTATGACAAGTGTTATATGCCTAAACATGTTACATAATCAGTTATGTGACAAAAGTTTAGGTTACATATGCTTAATTACCAATTATACATGAAAAGGGTATTCTGGTAATTTACCTAAGGCATATAAACTACCTATCATACAACTACTTAAACGATGTGACCATAGGGTATAACCTCGGAAGGTTATGCCCTATACTAGGGTCACCTAATGTATTTGGTCGGATCCTAATGATCGACCAAACTGGGTCGGGTTCGAAGGTATAGGCGATTTATTAGATCGCCTACCCTACGACCCTATACAACGTGGTAATCAGTGGGCATAGTCCCAAGGGACTATAACCAACGTGATTACACTCACGTTGCAAAGTTCAAACGAACTTCGCATTGACCATAACTGGTCAATGTAGAAAGTCAAACAAAGTTTGACTTTCAGACTCGAAAGACTCGAAAAGCAATAAAAGAACGAAAGAATACTTACGAAGGGTCCCCGAATGCTAATCTCGATCCAAGAATCTCAGGTATGAAACAATGGTTTCAACTTAGAGTTCCTAAGATCAAGATTCTAGTGATTTTAGCAATGGGGGTGGATGGGTATTTATAGGAATACCCGAACCGTTAAGATCGCTTGTCGAATATCGTGCCTTAATCGTATCCGTACAAGTGTCGGAAAGTTATGGTGCCTAAATTCCATCCTTATCAGCTGACTAAGCATGTTAGAATGTGTGGTTGTGAATTAAACAGCTGTTTATACATCGAATCTGGTCCCGAAAGTGCAAAACTGATATTTCTGCCCAGATAAGGCGCTCGCGTAGCGCGACGGTAAAGGCCCTATGCAGTCGCGCTACGCCACCATGCACCAGCTTCAGAAAAGTTTCAAAATTGACAGTTTTGGTCCCTGTGGTGTTTTAAGGCCTTTTTCGATGCGTTTGAACCCCGTTAACCTCATTTTAAGGCTCTAAAATGAAGTTAAAGTATAGGGAACTCAAAACATGCTCAAAAATATGCCGGAGGTTGGTTCGTTTGGCCGTACGGACGCGATGTTCGCTTAATTACGACGGAATGCGCATAAGCGCGAAAAACGATCCAAATGACGTGACGAATGGATTTTTCTTATGCCAAACACTAAAATAAAATATTATAGTGCTTACATAAATTTTTGGATGTCCGGATGTATTCAGAACGTAAGTTATGCGCAAAAATGCAAACTTGTGCACTTTTTGACACTTTTAGTCCCTGAATGACACAAAAGTTTATTTTAGCACACCGAACCCCTCAAAGCCTATTTCTAAGCTATTTAAAGGATATTTATGGTATGTTTAACTTATGGCCATGCTCCGGAATGTCTGTTACAGTTCAAATTGGCATACTTTCGTAGTTTGTCAAATTTAGTCCCTGTAAGCGAATAAACTTTGATTTCACCACACCAAACCTTCCAAAACTTATATCTAAGTTATGTAAAGGTTATTTAAGGTATGTTAAACCTATTTCACTATTCCGGAGTGTTTGTTGCATTAAACTGGTTATATTTCCGCATTAGTGCGCGTATAACCTTCCAGAAAGCGATTTAGAGTTTGAAATCGAACAAGAGTTGATATGTGCAAAAGATACACATATTTATACAAGTCCAAAGTATGAAATATAATATTTCATTGGTTTGGCATTTGTTTGATAGTTGAAATGACACAGGTGTCACATTTAGGATCAGGACCTGCAAGACTACTTCGTCCAGTAATTTCCATGAACCTTTGAGCTCTTCTCACAATGCTCGTCATACCCCATTTGATGTCGATGAGTTCCATTTCCTCTGGATCAATTTGGTCGTAATCTTCTTTTGTCATGTCTGGCTTACCAATTCGTCCGACTACTAGACTCTCGTATGACTCAAGTACAGAAGCTAGAAGTGCTATATGCTGCTTTGCGGCTGTCTCAGTAAAATCTTGACCGTGTTTTATGTTAACAGCACTATTGCACAGTATCCCATGAGCATAACTCTGATTGTTCGAACCTGACGAACTTTGAGGCAAAGCCTGCTCTTGAAAACTCTGAACCTTAGGATTCGGTTCGCAATTTAGAAACGATGAGAAGTTGTTGTTAGGTGTGTTTTGAGTTACTCCCGATGAAGAATCTGCACTGAAAGTCGTTTGAATCTTTGGACTCGGAGTAGATGTGGCAGATGAGCTTCCTTTGTTGTAAAGTTGAACATCTTGCTGTACGTTTGCAGATTTCATTTTACTCATCTTCCGAATTTCAAGCTCTTGAGCTTCAAGTCTCTCAATAAACGTACTCAAATTGAAACCCACGTATTCCAAGTTGTTCTTCAAAACCATTAAGAATGTACCCTACACTTCTTGTGGTAATGCGTCAGCCAACTTATCAACCAACTCTTCGTCTGTTTTATCTATACCCAAACGCTTCATCTCCACCACCAAGTGACAATACCTCTCAATTAATTCTTTTGTTGATTCTCCACTGATAGCAGTAAAAATGACGAATTCTTATTTCAGTAGTGCCTTTTTGCTTTTGATCATTGCACCACTTCCAAGAAATTTGACTTTAAGCGAGTTCCAAATAGATTGCGCGTCATTCTGATGATGTAATAATACCAAAATGTCCTCCTTAATTGCTTGTTGCAATATACTGACCATCTTCTTCTCGGCTTTAAAACTTTCTGCTTCAGCTGGAGTTAATGAGTTAAGTGTTTTCGGAATACCAGCATCATTCACAGGAACTACATATTTCGTTTCAATTTTCAACCAACATTCTAGATGATTCTCCTGAACCCATGTGCGAAACCTTTCTTGCCACCCCGAATAATCTTCAATGTTAAGCAATTTCGGTGGTTTTTGCATGGTTCCGAGTTCATTCTCCAAGTTCACATTCTGGGCTATACTTGCTGGAGTTTGAATACCTCCTCTGAAAAACGCGTTGTAAAACTCTTGGTTGTCCAATTTATACTTTGAACAAATTTTTCGAAAAATTTCTAAGTTTTGAAAAATTTTAGTTTCAAACGACCAGACTTCCACACAATCTGGAGTTTCAAACGAACAGGACTTCAAACGAACTAATGATTTCAAGCGAACTGAAGTGTTTCACACGATCTGGACAGTTTCAAGCGACCTGGATTGTCCAATCCGTGCGAAGTGACAATCAACTAGTTAAAAAATTTCAATTCATGCGAAGTGAACACTTTCACACGATCTGGTACTCACTTCGTGCGAAGTGTCACCCAAGTCGTGCGAACTGGTCAAACAATGTGAGATTTTCAAACGAACTGGTCCTCTTCATGCAAATTGGACACTAATTTCACACGGTCTGACACATTTTCACACGATCTGATGTTTTTGACACTTTTTTATCAGTTTTAGTTCGAATTATGGCCTGTAAGTTTGTAGGATTGTTTAAAATGGTGTTTTACACGTAATATCCAAAATTCAGTCCATTTTGTCCATGAATTCGTCCAAAAATCCAAGAAAGAGTAGAAGTTTAGAGTTCTAAACCATTCAAAACACTGATATCAACTGATTTGACTCATCCTGAGCTTTGATACCACTTGTAGGATCGAGATTCGATCAAAACGATTTGGTCTGAGTCAAATCTAGGTCACTAGAAAGGCGGAAACAGACTAGTAACCGTGAATCAGTGTTAGAATAGAAGTAGAAGAGCATAAATAAACTTTAAACACGTTTCCATTGATAATAGATGTGATCGTACAGAGAGAAATGGACAGCAGTTCGGTACACCAGATCTCCAGAAGTTACCAATGAAAAACACAACACCCCTATTTATAGGGTTTCCAGTTCGCACGGGTTAACATGATCACTTCGTGCGAAAACTGGCTCTTTTACATATAAACTTAACTTTCTAACACTTAAACTATTACATGACACGATCTAGACTGATGACGTAGGCGATAGACATTGTGCACCAACAGGCCCAACGAATCTCCTCCGGTAAACCCCTCTCACTTTCTCGTTTATTTGTAAAACCTTCTTTCGATCTCAAGCTAATTGACCAGAGTGTTCTTTGGTTTTTTTCTGGTGACGGTTCACCGGCAACAGCTGAGTCGCGGCGGTGATGACGTTCCGACAGTCCAAGTCTCGGGTACGGGCTCTGGCTGGAGTTGTTCGGCTCTGGCTTCGGTTCAGGACTCACAATCACAGTTGATTCAGGTCCCGATTCAGCGGCGTAGGAGTATTCACGGCATCAGTGTGGTTCGAGTCGGGTTCATTCCGGTAGGAGTTTTGATGTTATTCTATTAAGTTTTAGTGTTATTCTAAATCGGATTATGTTATGGGTATATTTTGGTTTCGGTTTCAATTCGAGTCTCGGTTTGGTCTCGGTTCGGGTGGACCAGTCGAGACTAATCAACATTTGTGTCGAGTATAATTTGAGTGCATTTCGTTTCAGGTTAAAACTAGTCAAACAGAAAACGCGGTCAACTGTCGGGTCAAACTTGGTCAACTGAGGACTCGGTGCACTCGGTATTTAAACGACGTAAATATTCAAATTATATTGTTTTATACATCTCGTTAGCACAAAACCGCATTACATATTTTTGTTATAAAAATACATAGAAACATATATAATTATATGTTGTTTTGTCGTCATTGAATTTTGAAATTTATACCGACACTTTGGTTGACGAGATTGTCCAAAAATAGAGGAAACTCTGCCCGTTTTTCGTAAAATTTCGTAAAACAAAAAGTGTAACTTTTTTTAAAAACACAACCTATCAAATTCGGCTAATTTTTATAAAATAGATATAAATGTATAATTATTTTTTATTTTTGGACAATATTACAACAATACTTTTGAAAGAATTAAATTTAAAATGTTATTTAAACTATATAAAATATATATGTATATGTTTATATATATGTACATATATATAAACTAGTTATACTCTAAATTCAAATTCAAATCCTTCGTCGTTATCCCGATTTCCCTTACACCTTCGTTTGCCCATATAGGGTGACCTCGGTGTTCCATCCCCCTAAACTCTTACACTCGTCGACACTTGGATAATCGAAGACTTAGCCATTTTGTGAGTATACTCGCAACCCCCTTTTTATGTTTACCACTTTTGGGGTGTAACATGTTAATTTATCAAATCACACTTAAACTTATTCTCTTTGCAATGCACGAAAACAATCCTTATACATGAATACTATGTTGTGATACTTGATGCTTACGTGGACCATACTTTTGTGATATATTTTAGTCATTAGCTTTCACGAGCCTCCATTTGACATGTATAGCGCTATAGGAGAAACGCACCGCCCGTAGACTAGTGGTCATGTTGAATTATATCATTTTGCGTAAACAGAGGGTTGACTAGAAATATTGCATGCCATGTTAGGTTGATCTTGTATAAACTAAGTTGCCATGTGGATTCATTTTTAAACTTTTATACTTATACTTATTCATAAACTTGTATACTCGCCTTTGCTTTTGCATTGAATTGTATTTTAAACATGTTACAGGTTGAGGATTGATGATGCTATGAAAATGGACTAGCAAAGATGCCTAGATACTCACTTAGACGTTTTGGTTTAAAGTGTTGTATCAATTTTGTTATGTTATGTTTAAACAATGTTGTTATTTGAATTTCTTGTAATGTTTTGACAATTTGTTTATGAAATGAAATCGGGTGAATTAACTATTGTCACAAATAGTGTTATGAAGTCTCTTACAATCTCGAACTAGTCCCACTCCGATGTTTCCGCCATTGGTTGGGGTGTGACAGATTTGTATCAGAGCCATAACTATTGGGAATTAGGAAAAGTGGGAATGCTTTAACATAGTCTATAGTTTTAGATATTTATTCTTACGTCTTGCTTGAAACTCCTTGCATGCTACTCTATTTGCTTTTATTTATTCGCTTTGATGTTTTAAACATATATGTCGCTTGTGTGTTAATACTTGACGTGCTATTCTTATGTAACAATACTTGTCTTATTATATGTCGATACTTGATCTATTGATCTATTCTTTGTGTGTTGTTTCCTTTAACATACACCTTTTTCCAAGGCATTTTACTCGATTTTTGTTAAACACGAAAACACTCATGTTATACAAACGAGACGAGTTTACCAAAATAGGCGTGAAACCCACAATTTGGTAAACGACTTTCATTCTGTTTGATTCTATTTTTGCACGAAATTCACCATTAAGTTAGGAGTGAAATCCACATCTTAATGGAAATTTCAAATTTAAATTCGTCAAGTAGGGTACGAAGTCGTCAAGTTAGGGGTGAAACCCGCACCTCGTCGACTAGTTCCACTCCTTGATTTTTACAAATCCCGCCAGGTCTCGAATTTTCGATTGAATTGGAACGTGTAGTAACCGGAAGGGTAAATACCGTTAACCGACACGTCGGCGAGAGTATTTCACCTATTAGGCCAAAGCATGTTGTTAATTTCAAAAGTCCTTTCGAGCACTTTGGTGAGTCAACGTTCCGTTTAGGAACCATCCAAATTTCTTCTTATCAAGCTTACGCTTTATTATTTTCGATCATTTATTATGAAACTCACTCTTGTCAACTTTGAACCATTTTTGAGTTTTCAGTTTTACGCATACATTATACTAATACTTTTCATACGATTATACATTACTAGCATGCATAATTTCACGAAATTTTATTTACACTTTTGTGACAACGAATGGAGACATATCATCGAGATTGGAGAGATTTCCTTACCTTGACGATTGACTCTGCTTCTTTTCTCATCTTACAACGACCTCAATAACGGATTAGGGGTGATTCCCTTACCTAGGTGATCGTTACCAATGCTTTCTTTTTATAGACTCTATTATCTAAACACGATTATGATTATATCTAAGTCGTTTAACATTAGTCAAATATGTAAATATTTCAAAGGGTATTGTTTATATAAACGAAATTCTTATCTTACAATCTATTTTCATATAGCTCACACACATAAAATTTGTAACTTTTCCATAAACGCTTGTTCCTTGACTTTCAAAACTTCACGAAATGTTACTCACCAACTTAGTCGGTCTAATAAATCCATTGCTCATAAAATTTCGTATTCCCCGTAATTACTAAAACGCACTCATCTCGCATCATTATACTAAAGATCGTTGTTTTTCAATTGATAAACAAACCAACTTTTCATACAAAGTATTACAAATATTATTCGATCTCCATCAAAACTCTTTTCAGGATCAACGAAATATTTTTATTAAAAACACCTTTCACGATCACTAAGTTCACGTATCAAATTCCTTTTTCTAAGGATCAACTTTTTCACAAGAATCTGTAAATTTCCAAAATTTTCTAATACAAAGTTACTTAAGACGATGCGGACTTTTTAATCTCTAGAACTTTTCAAAACCTCACTCGATACGTCAATTAAATTCAAAACATGTGGGCAAGGAAACTTCATAAGGACCAACAAATTTTCAACTTATGTAATCTCTTTTAAAACCGTGGTAGCATTCCATCCTTTTTACAAAGTACGTTTCACGTAACCAATAACTATTTTATATTCCCTTACATTCACAAACTAGATTCTGCATTTCATGACAACTCAATCTATATAACTTCACGTTTTGCGTAAACAACTATATATGCATACCATTTTACACGTTTTAGTCAATATCTCACAACAATCTCACGCGTGTCACTCGTTCCCTTTCTCTTTCATACTCGAAACTTTTGATCTTTTACGCGCATCAACTCGTGCATTTCGATTTATACTATAAACAAAATCATTATTTCCTACATCCATACTTATACATTTTATGCCTTTACTTATGTTCACACTTACACATTTATGTTATACTCATGATTCAAAATTCATACGTTTCACGTTTATACATACACTCACAATTATACATTTATATTGTACTTACATTCATGTTTATATTACATTCATATTCATGATTTAGACATTTTATGTTTTCATTTACACTTGTACAACTTTGTTACACTTATATTTATACACATATATTTTATTCATACTTAAACCTTCATGTTTTACACATATATTCACGTTAACATCTATGCTCATGCATCTTATGTTCACACTTATACTCGTATTCATACTCATACGCTTTGTGTTTATACTTATACTCATGGTTGTATTCACATTTTATACTCACTTTCATACACGTTATGCTTATACATATGCTCACACTCTTGTCATACGTTTTGTGTTTATGCTCACATACGTATTTGTATTTAAACTTATAATATGCTCATGCTTTTTACTCAAAATTCATACTTTCGCGCCTATACGCGAGCGAAACCCGAGGGATTCGCTTACGTTGACCGTACACTATTTGGAACGCAAACATGCTATATGCTACACTTCTATACGCACACAATCTTATTTTTGAGAATTTATGTATACCTTGATCCATACGCAACTGGTACAAGCTATGCAGATAATGCGACGATTGGTATAATCGCGGGTGCACACAGGATTATAGTAATAAGCGCATGAGAACCATAGAGTGTACTACTGTGTATGGTAAGACACGGAACGTAACACGACACCGAATACGAGACGGACGTAATATGGTCAAAACATGGTGGATACACCGCTGGTACATTCTATATATAAGTGTTTTCACCATGTTACCAAACTTTCGTAAAACCTGCCATGAGAAATTCCGTGTTCTGCAGACCTCTTGGACCTTATTCAAACTTTAAACAACTCACAAGCGCATTATATCCGAATATCCACGACGAGACTCATTCTTAACGCACTGCTTCTGTCTATCCGATACTTATGCCATCCCTATACTCGCATTCGTTCGTTCACTTTTATACTCCTGCTATTCTCCATTATTCTTTTCTTTTATACGGATCTCGTTCATAATCAAGTCTGTTTAAACGTTCAAATCCTAATCTACCTTCTTACTTTTGAAACTATCTATCTATTCTTTATTCTTGCGCAAACACACGTAGTTGGTCATCACCTCCAAAACCGTTTTATGTAAAACGTCAAAACCACTCGCTCCTCTTAATAAAATAATTTTCTTCAATATGTGATTTGGTGTTATCCTTTAAACCTTCCATGCAAAACTTTTCATCAAAATACAAACCGTTTTGTACAAAGATTTTCTTCTTAACGTGACGCATCTTATATATATACATCTCCAATTTGACTCAAAATTGTTTAAACTCACACACTCGTACACGCTTTTACTTATGCTATATATCTCGATTCTTTTAGCCAAAATGTCTTTTTTTTCCTTCAAGGTCTTGCTCATGAATAAATTTCGGGACGAAATTTCCTAAAGACGGGGAGACTGTAACGCTACGCATTTTCATAACTTTCCTAACTTAGAAATCGAGCCTAGAAATTCTATTTTTAGAAGCTTGTCCCTTTTAAAAATTACAATCCGTTGTATCATCGAAACATCTTTATCCTTAATTTAATTGGTTATAATTTGGGTTATTTATTTATTGTTAACTTAATTAAATTTATTTATTTTGCTATTTAAAAGTTATTTTTATAACAAACTAAGTTAGTCTCGTTAAATTTTAAAGTTAGTAACCTAACCTAGTTAGTTTGTCTTATAAAGTTAGTTCTTTTTATATCATAACATAAAGTTAGTGGGTAAAGTTTAGGGTCTATTTGTGTAAATAATGGAAGTATAAGAAAATGGCCAAACCCTAATCTCCATATATCACTCCAGCCGCACCTAAAGCAGACCCCAACTTTTGATCTCTCTCGACCCCTCCCCGGTTCCGGCGACGGCGGCACGACAGCAACTCCACCGACCGTTGGCTTTCGGGCTACACACCTACACCTCTGCCTCACCTTCATATACCACCACCCCCTCACACCCGTCTCTTCTCCGGTGGGACCACTGGCGACGGTGGTTGCTTCCAGCAGCGACTACCACCATCCTCGGGTGGTGGTGAGTGTCGAACACAAAAATCAGGAGAGAGAGAGAGAGGAGAAATCAGGAGAGATAGAGCAAAGAGAGAAGAGGATCGACGGCGACGACCCGCCATCGGCGGCGGAGCCGCGGCGGCGGTAGCTGTTCTGGCCCAACGAATCTCCTCCGGTAAACCCCTCTCACTTTCTCGTTTATTTGTAAAACATTCTTTCGATCTCAAGCTAATCGACTAGAGTGTTCTTTTTCCGGTGACGGTTCACCGGCGACAGCTGAGTCGCGGCGGCGATGACGTTCCGACAGTCCAAGTCTCGGGTACGGGCTCTGGCTGGAGTTGTTCGGCTCTGGCTTCGGTTTGGGACTAACAATCACAGTTGATTCAGGTCCCGGTTCAGCGGCGTGGGAGTATTCACGACATCAGTGTGGTTCGAGTCGGGTTCATTCCTGTAAGAATTTTGATGTTATTCTATTAAGTTTTAGTGTTATTCTTAATCGGATTATGTTCGGGGTATATTTTGGTTTCGGTTTCAATTCGAGTCTCAGATTGGTCTCGATTCGGGTGGACCAGTCGAGACTAATCAACATTTGCGTCGAGTATAATGTGAGTGCATTTCGTTTCAGGTCAAACAGACAACGCGATCAACTGTCGGGTCAAACTTCGTCAACTGAGGTCTCGGTGCACTCGGTATTTTAACGACGTAAATATTCCAATTATATTGTTTTATATATCTCGTTATGACAAAACCAAATTATATATTTTTTTTTATAAAAATACATAGAAACATATATAATTATATGTTGTTTTGTCGTCGTTGAATTTTGAAATTTATACCGACACTTTGGTTGTCAAGATTGTCTAAAAACAGAGGAAACTCTGCCCGTTTTTCGTAAAATTTCGTAAAACAAAACGTGTAACTTTTTTTAAAACACAACCTATCAAATTCGGCTAATTTTTATAAAATAGATATAAATGTATAATTATTTTTTTTATTTTTGGACAATATTACAACAATACTTTTGAAAGAATTAATTTTAAAATGTTATTTAAACTATATAAAATATATATGTATATGTTTATATATATGTACATATATATCAACTAGTTATACTCTAAATTCTAATTCAAATCCTTCGTCGTAATCCCGATTTCTCTTACACGTTCGTTTGCCCATATAGGGTGACCTCGGTGTTCGATCCCCCTAAACTCGTACACTCGTCAACACTTGGATAATCGGAAGACTTAGCAATTTTGTGAGTATACTCGCAACCCCCTTTTTATGTTTACCACTTTTGGGGTGTAACATGTTAATTTATCAAATCACACTTAAACTTATTCTTTATGCAAGGCACAAAAACAATCCTTATACATGAATACTATGTTGTGATACTTGATGCTTACGTGGACCATACTTATGTGATATGTTTTAGTCATTAGCTTTCACGAGTCTCCATTTGACATGTATAGCGCTATGGGAGTAACGCACCGCCCGTAGACTAGTGGTCATGTTGAATTATATCATTTTGCGTAAACAGAGGGTTGACTAGAAATATTGCATGCCATGTTAGGTTGATCTTGTATAAACTAAGTTGCCATGTGGATTCGTTTTTAAACTTTTATACTTATACTTATTCATAAACTTGTATACTCGCCTTTGCTTTTGCATTGAATTGTATTTTAAACATGTTACAGGTTGAGGATTGATGATGCTATGAAAATGGACTAGCAAAGATGCCTAGATACTCACTTAGACGTTTAGGTTTAAAGTGTTGTATCAATTTTGTTATGTTATGTTTAAACAATGTTGTTATTTGAATTTCTTGTAAAGTTTTGACAATTTGTTTATGAAATGAAATCGCTTGAATTAAATATTGTCACAAGTAGTGTTATGAAATCTCTTACAATCTCGAACTAGTCCCACTCCGATGTTTCCGCCATTGGTTTAGGTGTGACACCCGGGTTCATTATTTTGGACATTCGTGCTCCCATTGCGGGTTTGCATATTAAATAAATTACTACCCTTTACCCAGGCTTAAAGTCTACGGATAAAGTGCTTCCGTTACCCGGTTTGCACCTATCCGTAAATTGACCCATTTGGTTTGCCCTTATGAAATCCATCATTTTGAGCAAACTAAACACACTCTATTTTAAATCCTAATCAATCAACCAATAACAAAAGAAATTGAATAACGGTTTTAACGAAGCGATTAGCCACGTACCTTAAAGCTTTCCTTTCATGCGAGTGTCCGCACCGGCTTGACTTCCCAACGCCTCACTTGTGTTGCCTAAAATATACAAGACAATCATCATTAGAACCTTTCGGCTCATAATTTAAAGCTTGTTAATTCTGCCAAACACCACAATTCATGTCTATTAACATCTTTTAGGCGTTTTGTCAAGCACCTTATGTGCACACTTTTAGCTAGTCATTTTAGTTTAATTAAACCTTGGTAAATCCAAGATTCTCATCTTCACAAGCTTAATTTCTCATCATAGCCCATATTATCATGCTATTTCAACAAACCTAGGTTATTATTCACATAGTTCATACAATAATCTTGGGGCTTTTCATTCTAGATCAAAACCCACTTCATTATATGGCACATGACAATCCTAACACAAAATTTACCAATCAATTCACATGATTTCAGTTAGGGTTTATGATCCTACACTTTAATCACACTTCTTGGAATCATAACATCACCCAATTATTCAAGAACTTCTATTAATCAAATTTCACCCAAAAATCAAACATCACCAAAACTGAAATTGTAACTTACCTAGTGTTAGACAAGTGTGGGTGATCAAGATTTTTTATTCATGCACTAATTACAAGCCCAATTCACCTTTCAATTTAATCAATTTGATGAAATAAGGGTTTGGATGTTTTTTCCTCCTTCTGATCGCCTCCCACACGCACACACACTGATGTGTTTATGTTTTGTTTAGTTTTGTTTTTATTAAAATCAAGTTTGGCCATCTTTACAAAATCAGCCCCTCTAGTTTTTCTTGTTAGAATATTGTAAATTAAACTAACACCCTTTATTTATATTTTGGGATATGGTGTTTTTAACTATTAATTATATTTGGGGTGTTACAAGTCCACCCTCCTTAAAGAGGGTTTCGTCCCCGAAACCATTTTACGCATAAAAATTTTAACGCATACACGTACCAAAAAGTGAAGGGTAGAGCCGTCTCATTTCCTCTTCAGACTCCCAAGTGGTGTCTGATCCTTTACGGTGTTCCCATTTGACCTTCACTTGGTCGATTTCTTTGTTCCTTAAACCCTTAACCTTACGGTCGAGGATTGCAATAGGCTTTGCTATATAGTTGAGTTTGTTGTCAATTTCTATATCATCGAGAGGAACATAAGCCGTGTCATCCGCTAAGCACTTCCGTAGATGTGAGACGTGGAACGTGTTATGTATTCCGCTCAACTCTTTTGGTAACTCCAATTGGTAAGCCATTTTACCCAACCGATCTAGGATTTTAAAAGGCCCTATGAATCTCGGGCTTAACTTTCCCTGTTTTCTAAACCGGATAATTCCCTTCCACGGGAACACCTTAAGCATCACCTTATCACCAATCTGGAATTCAATTGGCCTTCGTCTTTTATCCGCATATAATTTGTGTCGATCTTGAGCTGCCTTTAAATGGGTTCAGATCATGTCAATTTTCTCGTTCGTAACCCGAATCACATCTTTATGAGCAAGCTCTTGAGGGCCTACTTCTTCCCAGCATATCGGTGTCCTACATTTTCTACCGTAAATCATTTCATATGGGGCTCCACCAATACTTGAATGGTAGCTGTTATTATATGAAAATTCAACAAACGGTAGATACGCATCCCAACTACCGTCGAAATCTATTATGCATGCTCGAAGCATATCTTCTAACGTTTGTATCGTTCGCTCACTTTGCCCATCTATTTGCGGGTGATATGCGGTACTAATCAATAGTTTGGTACCCATTTGTTCTTGAAAGTCACGCCAGAAATTCGAAGTAAATTGGGTATCTCTATCGGACACAATAGTTACCGACACCCCGTGGTGTGCTATGATCTCATTTACGTATACTTTTGACATCTTCTCAGAGGTGTAGTTTTCTCTAATAGGGTTGAAGTGAGCGCTCTTGGTTAGTCTATCTATGACTACCCAAATGGCATCAAATCCCCGAGCCGTCTTTGGCAGTTTCGTCAATAGGTCCATAGTAATATGTTCCCATTTCCAAACCGGAATATCCAAGGGTTGGAGTTTGCCATAAGGCTTTTGATGCTCCGCTTTGACTTGTAAACAAGTCATGCACTTCTCCACATATTTAACCACATCTCTTTTCATCCCCGGCCACCAATAGTTTTGCTTCAAATCTCTATACATTTTGGTCGCTCCAGGGTGAATCGAATAGCGAGACTTATGAGCCTCGTCAAGTAGAAGATTCTTAACACCACATGTGTTTGGGACCCCAAATCCTACCATACCGGTATTTCATCCCATTATTTCCTTCCACGAGATCTTTTACCAACCCCTTAATACGTTCTTTTTCCCAATTCTCTTCCTTCACTACTTCGATCTGGGCTTCTCGAATTCGTTCAAGCAAGCCCGAAGTTACTACCAATTGCATAGACCGTACCCGAATAGGAGTGTATTCTTCCTTTCGGCTAAGGGCATCCGCCACTACGTTAGCCTTTTCGGGGTGATAGTGGATTTCGCACTCATAGTCCTTCACTACTTCCAACCAGCGCCTCTGCCACATATTTAACTCCTTCTGATCGAAGAAGTATTTTAAACTTTTATGGTCAGTGAAAATAGTACATTTCACACCATATAAGTAATGCCTCCAAATCTTTAAGGCGAATACTATGGCTGCCAGCTCGAGGTCATGAGTCGGGTATTTTGTTTCGTGCGGTTTTAGTTGTCTCGAGGCATACGCAATTACCTTTCCCCTTTGCATAAGCACGCACCCAAGACCTAAGTGCGATGCATCTGAATATACCACCATGTCATTCGTGCCATCCGGTAAAGTTAGCACCGGTGCACAGGTTAAATTTTCCTTTAATGTCTGAAATGCCTTTTCCTGATCATCTTCCCAGATGAACTTCTCCTTCTGGCGGGTTAGCTTGGTCAAAGGCGATGCAATCTTGGAGAAATATTGAATGAATCTCCTATAGTAAACTGCTAACCCCAAGAAACTTCTAATTTCGGATGGATTCCTTGGAGGGTTCCGTTTTGACACAGCGTCTACTTTAGACGAATCTACCAATACCCCTTCGGCAATTATAACATGGCCTAAGAATTGCACCTCTCGTAACCAGAAAGCACACTTCGAGAATTTAGCATACAACTTTTCTCGCCTTAGTACCTCCAATACTTCTCGTAAATAACTCACGTGATCCGTCTCATTTCTTGAGTATACAAGAATGTTATTGATAAAAACGATCACTGATTTGTAGAGCATCGACTTGCAAACCCGGTTCATGAGGTCCATGAAAGCCACGGGCGCATTCGTTAATCCGAAGGACATCACGAGGAATTCGTAATGTCCGTATCGCATACGGAATGCCGTTTTTGGTATATCCTCCTCCTTTACCCACAACTGATGGTAACCCGATCTTAAATCGTTTTTTGAAAACCAGCTAGCACCTTGTAATTGATCGAACAGATCGTCGATCCTCGAGAGCGGGTATCGATTCTTTACCATGAGTTTATTTAACTCCCGGTAATCAATACACATCCGCATGCTCCCGTCTTTCTTCTTTACAAATAGCACCGGCGCTCCCCAAGGAGATACACTAGGCCGGATGAATCCCTTATCGAGTAAATCTTGTAATTGGGACATTAATTCTTGACGTGCGACTAGCGGTATGTTAAAAACTTGAAAAAAAAAAAATAGTTAAATAAATATTGACTCAAAAACTTAAACTTTAGACATGCTTTGGCCTAATAGGTATCGGTACTCTCATTGGGATTGTCCCAAGGTAGGCAACGGGTCCTTATAATTGGATTTGTACGAATGCCAGCCTAGACAGGAGTTCCCAACTAACGGTACTTAACCCTTCCAGTTACTACATGTCCGACACGAAAAAACACATTTTTACAAATAATGTACAAAAGACAAACTTTAAAAATAACCTTAAACTAGACACTCTAAGCTTTAAATTTGTAAACTTAGACTCGATCTTAAAACTAAACCACACAACTGGCAAGTGTACCGATCAGTGTAGTATAGCTGATGTAAGTCCGAGTATCGAACCCAAGGGACTCTGTTGAATTACGTTAATGACTTTGTTTATACAAGACTGACACGGACTAAAATGTTTTGTTTAATTGATGAAGGGTTTTTACTTGAAAAATATAAATTTGCAATTTATTAAAATAAACTAATTAAACAAGATAAGCAAAGCACAATTTAAAGCAAATGATGAATTTCAATAATTTATGAAAGACTACATAGGTTGGAATCCCACTTGTTATTAACATACTTTTTACCGGATAATTATGTGATATGAAACCGGGATCTTTAAATATTAAATCCTAAGAGAAAACAAATAGGTTTCCCAATCCTTCTCGGGAAGACATCTATGTAACTCTAAAGATTTATTTTTATTACCGGTTAATCTAGACATCATGTCGGTTATCTAGTGTTCTAGAAAAGTGCTTGGAAAGACTAACTTCCTTTCGGTTGTAAGTCTAAAGCAATTTAAGGAACTTAATTTGGTTTAATAGACAAGTTAGTGATAATTAAACTAAACCGGGTTTCTTTCAAAACACAATCCTAGTAACACACTAAACTAGACCTATTAATATTTTTATACTTTTCGACGCTAAAAATAGTAGAACATTAAAACCGGATTAATTCTTGATCATTATTTCTATGGTTTATTGGCCATTTTACCATAAGATTACCCAAACCTGCTAAGATTTGAAAATCAACATTAATTCTTTTTATGAAAAGACATTCACCGGAATTTATGTGAAATATATGATCGAAATATTAACCAAGTTAAAATATGCATAAACACCAAACTAGTTTCTTAAATCAGTTACTTAATAAGAACAATCCATAATCACATAATAACCGGTAAAAATTACATTTTTAACAAGTGTTCATCACAACCTAAGTAGTATAAGGTGATTAACCGACAATCATTATTATGCAAATTAAAACATCAAACTTAAAAACAGAATTCATGGTAAAATATGGAAACAAAAAGGAAACAAGAATTGAAATAAGAGAGTATAACCCTTAATTCTTCAATATTGATCGTTCCCGAGCTTCTCCCGTTGATTCTAGACTTGTTGTACTTCACCAATCCTTCTTGAACTTCAATTGTGAATTGTGTATGTTTTTTTTTTTGTTCCTAAACTTCATGCCTTTTATAGCTTCAAAATATTGCATTTTTGCTTAATTAAATCACCCACTGAAGTTTATTTGTGGTCTAGTTTGGCCAAAGTTTGGTTCTTGTCTCCCATTGTGATTATTTATTATTATTTATTTATTATTTTTTTTTTCAATCATGATGTTTCCCTTTTGTTTTTTAATTATTATTTTTTTTTTCTTTTGCTTTTGTTTTTCAGCTAATCCACGATTCCTTTATTATTTTTTATTTTTTATTTTTTTAACTTATTTATATTATATAATTTACACTGCCATCTTATACATTGAGATAGCGGGCTCGACCCATTCACGGAAAATAGCGGCAATTTCAATTCTGTCACTAGCATCCTTCTCTGCCCAATTGGCTGGTTATCTCTTTATTGCTCGTTTTCGCTCCATTTGCCCCAGGACCTGGCAAAACACAAAATAAAATAAAACAAACTGAAAACTAAATAAAAACAAATAAAAACCATACAATAATTATACATTTCACACATGACAAATATGTGTATTTTACTACACATCAAATATCCCCAGACTTAACCTTTTGCTTATCCTCAAGCAAAGTCTTAAACAATTGTACAAACTGACATTTAAACGGTTATTTTAAACTGAAAAATTAAACACACAAAAATTAATGTACATAAATGATTTAAAATTAGCTAATAATGATAGAGATGAGAAAACTAAATGTGATTTTTCAAAAATAGAGTTTTATCATCAATTACTCACTTACTTGCATCTTTGATTTGCTTCCCTCGGCTCACTTGTGTAAACTAGTGAATGGTGCACTAGTAATTTTCTGTGATCACTCAAAAGCCGGGCCATATAGTAACATTATCATAAGCTTGTAATGAAATCTCATCTTTACCAATTAACATATAAAAATCATATAAATCAAGAGGACTTTTATTGTGGGTTGTAACGTGGCTAGGGTTTAATGGTAGGAATATAAGGCTATTTACTGGGTGAAGTGTTTCAATCCGGTCTAGCAAATTATCCTAACAAACCTTAAACTAATTTTTTTTTTGAAACACGAACATACTCACAAACCAGGTGACTCTTTTAAGGTCAGATCGTCAAGACCGGTTTTATCCAAGATGTGAATCAAATCTTCCTTAATCCTGTAGTGAACATTACTTCCAACTCTAATGGACCGTTCGGCATCGAGCCTAATAGCCCCCACCCTTATTAGAAGCGTGTATTCATGTTGGGATTCAGTTTGACTTTTTCTACATCTTCCTGTGTGAGACCAGTTTCCACATCCCATGCATTTGTCATATCGTTTTGCTCTTCTTTTCATAGCACTTTTGGATGTCCCACAAAATGGTGGCGTTTGTTCTTGTTGTCGCCACTTTTTTCTAACTTCTTTACTTAAGTGAAATATTTTCTCTCTAAGCTCCGTAGGTAATCTTGGTTTCGCGAATTGTAGACAACAAAGCAAATTTAAATCGAATGAATGCATCTCCAGTTCTTTAAAGGTCTGCCGGTAAAAGACCAAACTAAATTCCTATGAAAGGAAAATTATACTAAACCGGAATTCACACAAATGGGTTAAAACAAATGAACAGAACAAGGCTCAACATGGTTCACTAGTGGATAATATTTTTGGTTTTCAAGTTTTAACAAGAAAGGGTAAACACATGGTTATATCCTATTGCCTCTATCCTCTTTATATAATTTTTATAGTTAATGATTTCAACAAGTATATTCAAGACAAGTTCTGAGATGTATACTATTATGCGGCACACTCAATCAAATGAAATCTTAAGCATATGATGAATGCTTTAGAAAGGCTCAAAACTCACTAAAATTGGGTGTGTATTTTAGATGCAAATTTATGAATAATTAAAAAAATTTCTATTTATGAAAAACATTTTAACATTTTCTCATATATACAATTATTAGATAAAAATAAGTCAAATATGCACAAAAATAAAACAATAATTATACGAGTTTTTTTTTAGGTTTTTTTAGGTTTTTCTTTTAAAAAAAAATCAGATTTTTTTATAAACACTCAAGTGTTCCCATCCCCATACTTAAATTTTGCATTGTCCCTAATGCAAAGATGGAAGAACAATTAAACAAAATATACTACTAAAACTCGAAAAGTAAAAATAATACAAATCACACACAAGTGGAAACGACTTAGCTAATTATGTGAGACTGTCGATGTGCTAGTCAATTCCACATATGCCTTCCAATCCAGAGGTGGTATCACAAATCAACCTTATTTTGCAAGCGATTCCGATTACGCTAGTCAGGATTAAATTGTCTGATAATAAGGACTCAAAGTTGTCCTGAAACTCTTTTCTCTTGTCGATCTCCCCAACGTACAAATGGTATTTCCCTGCAAAAACTCATGACACAACAATACGAATGCAAAAGACAAATACGAAACACAAAACTAATTATGACACGACACGAAAACGACTATATGTACAAAACTTGAGTTTTCACTCAAGAACCTAGACATTGGTGGACGGAGGAGCTTCGAGCGGAGTTACCTCCGTCTCAGTCGTGTCGATTGGCCCTCCTAGGTAATGTTTCAACCTATGACCATTGACTTTCCATGTACCTCTATTGGCTTCATCCAACAATTCAACTGCACCATACGGGAATACCTCTTTAACAACATACGGTCCTGTCCACTTTGATTTCAACTTTCCTGCAAACATTTTTAAACGTGAATTGTATAAAAGCACTTTATCGCCGGTTTTGAATTCCTTCAACCTCTTAAGCTTCCTGTCATGCAATCCTTTGTCCTTTCCTTGATATTCCAAGATCGTTCGTAAGCGGCGTCTCTCAAGGCCTCCAATTCATGAATTTGGAAGTATCATCTCTTGGCGGCCTCCGTTAAGTAAAGATTAACAGTTTTGAGAGCCCAAAGTGCTTGGTGCTCTAACTCAACGGGAAAATGGCAAGCTTTGCCATAGACAATCATGAATGGTGTGGTTCCCAAAGGTGTTTTGTAGGCGGTTCGAAATGCCCACAATGCATCGTCAAGTTTATCTGACCAATCCTTCCTACTATTTCCAACGGTTTTTTGTAGGATTCGTTTCACTCCACGATTCGCATTCTCGACTTGCCCACTAGTTTGAGGATGATAGGCGGTGGAAAAACGATGAGTGACACCGTAGCGAGCCAACGCCTTTTCCATGATGGCGTTGCAGAAATGAGTGCCACGGTCACTTATAAGAGCACGAGGAGTACCGAATCGAGTGAAGAGTTTCTTGAGGAATTTAACCACTACTCGGGCATCATTTGTAGGAAGAGCTTGTTCCTCCACCCACTTTGAAACGTAGTCTATCGCCACAAGTATGTACCGATTTCCTCTAGATGAGGGGAATGGTCCCATGAAGTCAATGCCCCAAACATCGAAGATTTCAACAATTTGAATTGGGTTTTGGGGCATCTCATCCTTGGATGAGATATTGCCAGTACGTTGGCAACGATCACATGTCTTCAAAAACTCTACCGCATCCTTCACTACTGAACGCCAATAAAAATCACAATCAAATACTTTTTGTGCAGTAGTGTGTGGACTGTGGTGACCTCCTGTTAAACCTTCATGTACGTGACTAAGAATCTCTAAACCTTCTTCCTTACTCACACATCTTCTCAAAATCCTGTCTCCTCCTATCCTGAAAAGATAAGGGTCATCCCAAATGTACCTCCTCGCATCCCGAAAGAACTTCTTCTTTTGTTGGGTGGTCATACCTTTCAACACCACCCCTTTTGCCAGGTAATTTTCCAAATCTGTGAACCATGGCATACCTTCTTTTTCAGCTGCAATGAAATCTATATGCTCATGAGGGAATTTATCTCCAATTGCTTCCTCTCGAATCTCCTCTCTTTCAGGATCCTCTAATCGTGATAAGTGATCTGGGGCCGTGTTTTCCGCTCCTTTCTTGTCTTTGATCTCTATGTCGAACTCGGAAAGGAGTAGAATCCACCGTATGAGATGGGGTTTTGCGTCTTTCTATTTAAAAAGATAACGCAAGGCTGCATGGTCAGTGAAAATGATGGTTTTGGAAAGAACAAGATATGAACGAAATTTGTCGAATGCGAACACTACGGCGAGAAGCTCTTTTTCAGTGGAGGTATAGTTTTCTTGTGCATCATTAAGAGTTTTGCTCGCGTAGTAGATCGGATGAAAGTGTTTGTCGATCCTTTGGCCCAAAACTGCTCCTACGGCATAATCGCTAGCATCGCACATGAGTTCAAAAGGTAAACTCCAGTCGGGTGAAATAAGAATGGGTGCACTTACAAGTTTCTCCTTCAAAAAGTTGAAGGCTTTCAGGCATTCCTCGTCAAAGACAAAGGATACATCTTTTTCAAGGAGTCGTGTTATGGGGCGCGTGATCTTTGAAAAGTATTTAATGAAACGTCTGTAAAAGCCCGCATGACCAAGGAAACTACGAAAGGACTTCACATTTGTCGGTGGAGGCAACCTACTGATGGTATCTATCTTTGCTTTATCAACCTCTATGCCGGCTCTTGAAATTTTGTGTCCTAGTACAATCCCTTCTGTCACCATGAAGTGACACTTTTCCCAATTAAACATTAGCTTCGTTTCGATATATCTCTTCATCATCTCCTCAAGATTTGCTAAACAATGATCAATAGAGTCGCCATAAACTGAAAAATCGTCCATAAACACCTCCATGGACCTCTCAATTATATCCTGGAAAATAGCGACCATGCATCGCTGGAAAGTCGCTGGAGCGTTACACAATCCAAACGGCATGCGTCGGTATGCATAAGTATCGTATGGACATGTGAAAGTAGTTTTCTCTTGGTCCCCCGGTGCGATTGGAATTTGGAAATAGCCAGAAAAACCATCGAGGAAACAGTAGAACTGCTGGCCTGCAAGGCGTTCTAGCATTTGATCAATGAACGGGAGTGGAAAGTGGTCTTTTCGAGTGGCATCGTTAAGCTTGTGGTAATCGATACACACTCGCCAACTGGTGACTGTACGGGAAGGTATAAGCTCATTTTTCACATTCATGACAATGGTCATTCCTCCTTTCTTAGGAACGACTTAGGTCGGACTCACCCACGCGGAATCAGAAATAGGATAAATTAGCCCGGCCTCCATCAACTTAATTACCTCTTTCCTAACCACCTCTTTCATGTTAGGATTTAAACGCCTTTGAGGTAGCACTACTGGTTTGAATTCATCCTCCATGAGAATCTTGTGTGTGCAAAAAGTGGGACTAATTCCCATGATATCGGACAACTTCCATGCTATGGCATCTTTGTGCTCTCGTAGCACCTCAATCAACTTTCTTTTCTCCTCCTCTGTCAACTTAGATGATATTATGACGGGAAAACTGGACTCCTCTCCTAAGAAAACGTACTCTAGGTGGGAAGGAAGGACTTTGAGCTCTAGAGGTGACTCTATGGCTTTGCTCTCATTCTCCTCCTTGATCTCACATAGCTCCAATGATTCCGGAATCGGCTCCAGATCGTCTTCTTCTATCTCAATCTCATCCTCTTCTTCATTCTCATCTTCACCAACTAAATCGGCTCCACTTATGTAGTTAAAACACTGATCAACGCAAGAGATGAAGGAATCTAGGAAGTAAACTGAATGACATAGACCATTATAATTGCCACTATCATTGGGATATTGCATGGCTCTTTCTATCTCGAATGTGACAATCTCGTCACCTGCACGAAGTGAGATTTTACCGTCGAAGACATCAATGACTGCCTTAGCGGTTCGAAGGAATGGACGGCCTAAAATGATTGGAACTTTTTCATCAGCCTCCATGTTAAGGACAAAGAAGTCAACAGGGAATACAAATTTATCGAATTTGACTAACAGGTTTTCTACAATCCCCCTAGGATATTTTATCGAACGATCAACTAATGACAATGACATGCGTGTGGGTGTAAGCTCTCCTAGACCTAGCCTCTCGTAGAGTGAAAACGGCATCAAATTAATGCTTGCACCTAAATCGGCTAACGCATAAGCGGGGGAAACGGTACCTCCGAAAAAACACGGAATGGTGAATGTGCCTGGATCAGTTAATTTCTCAGGTAGCTTATTCAAGACTATCGCGGAACAACCTCCCGTCAATGGAATGTTTGAAAGCTCACCTAACCTATCTTTTCTCTTAAGAAGGTCCTTGAGAAATTTAGCATATTTAGGCATGGACTGAAGTGCCTCGATGAACGGAAGATTTATCTTTAGCTGCTTAAAGATCTCTAGAAAGTGGCCATATTCCTTAGCATATTTCTGATGCTTAAGGCGAGCGGGATATGGAACACGCGAATGATCAACCAAAGGGGATGGCTAAACTCCTACTGGTTGCTTCTCTACTCTCTTTTTAACCTGAGACTCTCCGGTTTGTGCGGTACTTGCTGGGTCTAGCCTCTCTTGCACCTTACCGGGAGCTTCCATATCAATCTCTTCATCTACTTCTTCCTCATCTTCTGTCTCTACTTTCTCCCGAGCAACCTCTCCTAGAATCCTGCTGTTGGTGCATACATCTGTCAACTTCGTCTTGTATCGAGTCTTAGATTACAATGTATAGATTAGGGCACGTTTTACAAGAAAACAGCATGTTTAGGGGGTTGTAAAGTCTGATTTCGCTCCTAAGCTTAATTCCGCTCCTAATGTCATTAAGATGATTTCGAGCGGAATCACAATAGTTTAATTTCGCTCCAACTGATGTTGTGTCATTCTGAGCGGAATCAGGTGCCTATATATAGGTCATCTAAAGCGAAATCAGTAAGTTTAGTCCTTGTATTCCATGCCGAAGTGCTACCGGTGTGAGATTTGATTGTAATCAACGTCAGATCAATACAATCAGTGAATTTAGTGAAGATCAAGCAGTTACTAAGTCTATTTCTTGTTTTCCGCACCTTAAATAGATCAGAACCTCTCTAAACGACTCATTCGGATCAGTCGAACGATCCTACAATTGGTATCAGAGCTCAGGAGGAGGAGTTCTGCAGATTACAGCTGATATTTGTTGCATTTTCTTAATTCTACACCTTCTTTCATCAGTTCAGGAAGTTTTAATGGTCAAAATCGGATCATTTTTTCACAGACTGTGTAAAAATACATATAGACAAACCCTGGAGAGTTTCATTGCAAAATTCATAGTAAAAATGGACAAAATGGAACCCCGAACTGATTCTGCTCGAACTGACAAGTTCCTGATTTCGCTCCAGATTAGCTTCATAGTCTGATTCCGCTTCAAAATTTCTGTGTTTCCGCTCCAATCCTGATTCCGCTCCAGGCTACCAAACCCGTGATTTCGCTCCAACTTCAGTGCTGATTTCGCTCCTAGTTGCTGAATGTTTCTGATTTCGCTCCTAGTTGCTGATTGTTTCTGATTTCGCTCCAACATACGTTCTGATTCCGCTCCAGACTGATATACCTGTTGATTCCGCTCAAGAGTGTTTGAACCATGGACAACGATTTCTACAACGCGTTTGCTACATCTTTGGTTACTCCGGCTTTGGAAAATGAAATCGGAACAACACAAAAACCCCCGAAACTAATGAGCATTGAAGAATATTATGGATGGAAGGATCGCTTCGAAAACTAGGTTCAAGCTAATCATCTTAGATCGTGGGAGTGTATTATGAAGAAGTATGTTTTACCACGTACTGATTTGCAAGTTATTAAAGAACTCTCGGAATTCAATGATAAAGAACGAGAAATGTATAGAGCTGAAAAAATGATGATCAGTCTGCTTCAGCAAGCAATCAAAGAAGACATCTTTATACTGCTTCAACATGACAAGACTTCAAAATCAATTTGGGATGCTCTTAGAGTCAAGTTTGAGGGTACTGAGAATATGAAAAAGAGCAAAAAGGCACTGCTCAAGAAAGAGTTTGATTTGTTCACAAGTTTAACCGGTGAAGATACAAAGAAGCTCATTGAAAGATATTGCCACTTAGTTCGATCTATGTCGATGTTGAGCATAACAAAAGATCGTGAAGAATGGGTAGACAAGCTAGCTGACGCTTTACCACAAAAGGAATGGGGTACTTATTTGATGATTTTGAAGAACACTGGGGTTTATGATGGGTTAACGATTTCTCAGTTCATCGAGAAGATTAAGGGTCAAGATCTTGAACAGCAAAAGATTGCAAAGATGAATAATTCGAGTGGTCAACAAGATGTGAAGAATGATGAAGAAAAGTCTGTTTCATCAGATGAAAGCTCACAGAGTTCAGATGAGAGTGTACAAAGTGATGATAGTTTAGAAAAAGAAGTTGTTTTTGATAAAACACCATCTGATTCTGGATCATCGGATGAAAATTTTGAAAAATCTGTACAGTTTGATCAGTCACCAACTGATGACAGCAGTGACGATGAGGAAGAGAAACATATTAATATTGCTAAATCTTATCTTTCTCCAGAAAGTTTTCATTTCTATTTTGCAGATCGCTTGGAGAAACTAAAGGAGAAAAGAGCTGCAAAAGAACAACAGGAAATGAAGACTGAAAGTGTTGCTGAAGAGATTGTTGAGTTTGAGCAAGTGAAAGAAGACGAAAAGGTGACTAAAGCAGAGAAAATGGTCGAAGTTGAGAAGATCATCGAAATTGAAAAGATAGTGGAGATCGTCAAGCCTTGCTTGAAGTGTCTGGAAGCTTGCAAGGAATGTGTAGCAAAAGATGAAATGCTGGCAGAGTATGAGAAGATTAAGGAACAATTATTGTTCAATATTAACTACGTGAAAGAATCATATGATGTTTTGAACAAAACAGTAACTGGTCTTCAAAAGACTAACTCTGAAAGAGAGGATGCTTTGACGATGATGAATGCTGTGATGATGTCAAAGCAGAAAGCTATCAACTTCTACATAGAAGAAAGTGCTAAGTGGAAGCAAGAGTTGGAAACCGAGAAAATTGAGAATGAGATAATTAGACGTTTATTGCAGAGTTACTCTAGTTCTGATTATCTTATTGATCGAATTTATCCAACTGTTGTAGGTATGGAAGCTTTCCAAGAGGATAAGCTAAAGAAGAAAGATAGTGGTAAGAAACCGACTGTTTGTTATAACAAGTGTCCGCCTCCGATCTGGGAAGGGCATTTTCCTAGAAAACCAAACGAGGAGCAACTTGAAAAAGCAGTCAATATAAAGTTAAAAACCGACACAACTGATGAATTACCAGAAAACATCGATGTCACGTCTACCTCGTCTGACACTGATCATGAGTCTGAATTAATAAAAAAGGTGGTCGATCAAGTGTTAGATATTGATGAGGAGTCTGAGTCAAAGTCGGAATCTGGAGGGTCAAGTTAGTCAGTCAGTGGTTCAAAGTCGCCAGTTAAACGGTCTTATAGTAAAGAGTTTTTGTTATCAAAAGCAAACTTGAATGATGATTCATTTGAAGTAGCATATACTTTGAATGATTCTGACAAGTTATACTCTGACAAAGAGTTTCCAATAAGAAGTGTTCGTTTTGACATGATTAAAAAGGTTTTCAAAATGACAGAAATCAATATTTCTGAAATAAAAGATTTAAATCTTACTGGAAAACCTAAAAAATACACTTCAAGAGTTCAACAACGTTTAAACAAGAAAAAAGGTTACAATTCTGGTTCTGGTTTTCAAAAGAAACCAAATCATAATCGTAGCTACAAAAAGAAAGGTTTAGGATTTATTCCACCTAAAAATTACAAAAATGAGAAAAATTCTAAAAAAAACCGAATTTGTTTCAGGTGGAAGTGCTGAGGAGGAACAGAAGAAACCGTTCTGGAGACAATCAAACCAGGAGTTTCTTGCTGAAAAGAAAAGGAATGGAACTGGAGTGTTTCATCCAAGAGAGATCGAACCTATTACAAATGTAATGAAGTTGGTCACATTGCATGGAACTGTCCGAAAAATGCCAAGACAAAACAGGGAGTTTCTAGGAAATTGAAAGGGAAAGTTGTTGATGTTGAACCACCAATCGAAAATTTTAAAATTTTTGAAAACTCAACTTATGAGGTTGGTGAGTGTTCTAAAAAGAATGTTTACAAAAAGAAAGCAAAAGACAACCAAATGTGGGTTGTTAAAAAGGTTGATGAGAAAGTCGGGGATGAATCTGGTTCCATAAAGCCAGATGAGCCACAAGTTGAGGTAAAGGATCCAGTGAATGATGATGAATTTCCATCACTGGAATTTGAGAAAGTTAAACAAAAAATTGGTAAAGTTGAGATTTCAGATCAGTTTTATTCTGAAAAAAATGAGTTTGATCTCGAGAAAACATTCAATGGGAATGTTAAGAAAATTTTTGGGAAAATGCTTAATAGGAAAGCAAAAGGGGTTAAAGAGTTCTATGCAACTAAAAAGGCTACCTATAACTCTACTGAGCAAGAATTTAAAAACCCTCAAGTCTGAAAAGACTTGGGTGGAAATTCTTTTCCCTTGAAGTCTTAGGGCTTTGTCGGAGATCCCAAGTTTGTAATCGTGGATCAGGAATCGGCATCTTTCTTGATAATTGTTTTTGTGATTGAATCTTAAAAATAGTTGAATTTTTACAGGATAAGTGTGACTTGCCGGAGCTTCCAGGTTGGTAAGTGTGAAGCAGGAATCGGCATTTTTATTGGTAAAATGATTTTGTGTAGATGTTTATTCCTACAAGTTGGTTGATGAAGGTTTTCTCTTACAAGTGGTAAATCAAGGACATTAAGTTGTACTTGTTTTTCTTACAAATGGTTAATCAAGGTCATTAGGTTGAACTTGATTGGACCAAACTTACAATTGGTATTTTGAAATACAATGTGATGAATCACACCCCGAACCTACAAGTGGTAAAATTAACAAAATTATTTTCCGAAAAAATCATTTTGGTTAAAACAAACTTAAGTGTTTTGAAATCATTATGAGAAAATAGTTTTGTGAAAGGGGGAGTTCTGATTGTTTATGCCAAGTGGATGGCGATTTGAAGCGATTCGATATCGGTTGTCAAGTTTGTTGTACAGTTTATTTTTCAAATTTCCTTAAATGTGTTTGCATTTTAGGGGGAGTAGAAAATTTCAGAAAATCCAAAAACATTAGAAAATTTGAAAAAGGCAAAAACATGATAAAATTCAAAAATGAGTTTTAGTGTCAAAGAAGAGGAAATGATAGTACATCAGTAGACGGTCACAGTATGCTAAAGAATTGTATTGTTTAAATAGCGTTAAACAGTCTCACTGATGATATGCCGATAGGTTTTTAGACATTTAGTAAGCTTTTTACACATTTAGTAAGCTTTTTCGGGATATAAACTTAAATTCAAACTTGCTTATTTCGTGGGGAACACTACTTGGATATATAGGTAACCCCTGAAATCTCGTTTGAAAGGTCCCTCTTTCTGAGATACTAGGTCTTTATGCTCAGTGATATCTGGGGTATTATCCCGGGACTTCTGCTGAAAGAAATTTCTGACCTAGTCCCCGTATAATACTTTCTGCAAATGCTCTGAAATATAAGCTCGCCCTCAGCAAATTGATGAAACAATAAAATTGATAGTCATTGCTGTTGAAGAAAAGATCCTCTAAAGGGGACACATCAAAAGTCGAAGCCGTCATCTCTCTGCGTATACGGGAGTATCGACCTGAGCTCTCACGGCCCTCGCAATTTAACCCCTTACAGATATCATCTGTGGTATACTCACCTGTAAGACTGAATATTGGGATCTGGATACGGGAGTATATTCAAGAGGTGGGACACATGAATGAGCTTAAGTTCTTAAAACACCTAACTCATATCCTGAATCAGTTGAAATTTGTGTGAGAATTTAAGTGGATCAGTATATCGGCAATCTAAGTGAATTGTTTAATTCTTAATGTGTAACTAAGCTCAACGGTACTTGTGACTTGTCAAGAACTGATATGATCCTCTTACACAAAACTCACAAAAATATTGTCTGTAAATATTTCTTTACTGCATCTTATTTTTCTTTACATTCAAAAATCCAAAAAGATTTTCCGTGTGTTTTAGCATAAATTTTTGAAAAATAAAAAAAAAAGATTTTCAACAACTGATGTTGGAGAGCTGATTTTCAAAATTCCAACTGCTAAACATGATGAAATTCTTGTGAAAAGATGTATGTGTTTGAAAATCAAATGTGTTTTGATCAAATTTTAAAAAGGTTCATCAAGTTTATTGAGTTATTTTTGAGGAAGAGTCAATGTTAGTGTATATTTTGAATTGTTAAAGTTAGAAAATTTACTTTGAGGTAGAGATTGTGCAGGTTTAAGTTTGAGCTAGGTGACGATCCTGAGCTAGACGAGAGCCAAGTTATGATCTTGGAACAACATCCGAAAGAGCCAGGTCATTCGATCCTGAGAAGCTTGTGTTTAAAGAGCCAGGTTCCGATGCCTGAAGATGCTGTGAATAGAGATTAAGCCAGGTTTCGATTCTGGAGACAAAGTTTGAGCCAGGCAATAATCTTGATCCGGAGAAAGTCAGATAATGATCCTGAAGCAGATGATGCTGAAGAACTAAAGGAATGCCAGCACATTGTTAGGGGGAGTCTGTTGATGCCGATAGAGAGAGTGAAGCCCAGAGACTGATCAAGACTGAAGATGCGAAGACTCGACACGTGCGACTCGTCAACATCTGAGGGGGAGTCTGTTGGTGCATACATCTGTCAACTTCGTCTTGTATCGAGTCTTAGATTACAATGTATAGATTAGGGCACGTTTTACAAGAAAACAACATGTTTAGGGGGTTGTAAAGTCTGATTTCGCTCCTAAGCTTAATTCCGCTCCTAATGTCATTAAGATGATTTCGAGCGGAATCACAATAGTTTAATTTCACTCCAACTGATGTTGTGTCATTCTGAGCGGAATCAGGTGCCTATATATAGGTCATCTAGAGTGAAATCAGTAAGTTTAGTCCTTGTATTCCATGCCGAAGTGCTGCCGGTGTGAGATTTGATTATAATCAACGTCAGATCAATACAATCAGTGAATTAAGTGAAGATCAAGCTGTTACTAAGTCTATTTCTTGTTTTCCGCACCTGAAATAGATCAGAACCTCTCTAAACGACTCATTCGGATCAGTCGAACGATCCTACACCTGCCACTACGAGTAGTAATAGCTTTAGCTGAATGATTAGCTGGATTCGGGTAGGTGTTTCCCGAAACTGACCAGGAGGTTTCTCGTGTAGTTGTTTAGCGATATCACCTACTTGTCTCTGAAGATCCAAGAGAGAGGATTGTTGATTTTTATTATGAAGCTCTTGATTTTTATTTATTTGGTCTTGATTTCTAGCAAAGTTAGTAAGTTCGTTTAGAGTTTTCTGAGTAGCTTGATCTTTCGCCATTAATTGAGCAAACATCTCCTCAATCCTTCCTAGATTCGATTCTGAACCTTTGCCATTAACTTGACCTTCTTGAGATGAACTCCCAGTAGCAAATTGACTACCCGAACTTGAACTTCCAAATTGACCTCCTTGATTTGAATTACCAAATTGACTCCCTTGACCTGAATTACCATTAGAATAGAAACCTGGCCCTCTACTTTGATACTGACCGGAAGAAAATCCAGGAGGATTTCCAGATGAGCGGTAATTACTACGCCAATTAGAGTTGTTATTGAATGAGTTGGTGTTGAATGGGTTGGTGGGACCTCGGTTTTGACCTGCTATAAACTCAACCTGCTCTAGGGTAAGTGTTGGACAATCTCCAGTATCATACCCTCCTCTGCATACCTCACATCTATTGACTTTTTTCTTGATCTCATTAAGCTCTCTTGTAAAAGTCTTTTCCATCCGATCTAGAACAGCAGCTACCGATGAATCGAAGCCAACTTGGTTCACCCCTTGAGTGGTTGATGAGGTGTTAGTCACAGGAATAGAATTCCTACTGGCAGCACTATAATCCATATCAGAATGGGCAAAACTCTCGAAAAGATCGTTACAGTCGGCAACTGTCTTCTTTCCCATAAGCTGTCCTCCAGCCGAAGTGTCAAACCGGGCTTTGATTTCTGGGGTGAGACCATTGTAGAATTTCTCTACAAGTGCCCATTCTGACAATCCGTGCTGTGGACAACGAGCAAGTAAAGTTTGAAATCTCTCCCAGGCAAGATGATAAGGTTCATCAGGTTCCATCTGGAATGAATGGATCTGATCGCGAAGTCGGGATGCCTTGGCTGGTGGGTAATATTTAGGTAAGAAGGCATCTCGAAGACCTGCCCAGGTGGTGAAAGTTCCTGCTGGCTGCGAATCGAACCAGATGGTTGCGCTTCCAGTGAGAGAAAATGGAAAGACCTGAAGGTAATGGGCTTCAAGGTTCACACCCTTGATAGAACAGGTGGTGCAAAGACGGGTGATACGGTTTATGTGAGCGGGTGCATCCTCATCATCACGGCCATGGAATTGGCAAGAGTTAGTGATAGCCGTCATGATGTAGGATGGGATTTGCCAAGATCTTTCATTGGTGATCTCGGGAAGGGTGATTGGTGAAGCTTCACCGGTAAAACCGGTTGTGGTTTGTTGGTAAACAGTGCGGTTAGCCATTTGAGCTTTGGTTTCTGGACTCGGAGAACGTGAAATTTCAAACGATTCGGAATCTGTTTCTGTTTCCGTGTCGAAGTAAGGGTTCCCGTAAACTTGGAATTCACTTGTGTTACCTAAATCTCCTTCCTGATTGTTGGTACGTTGAGAGAATAAAAGCTCAGGATTGCCTTGTGGCTCAAACTCAGGTGGTCCTCGTGAGCGTGTATGTCGCATAAACTAAGGAAACTTAAACTGGGAATTAGAATTAAACAAGTAAACAAAATCTAACTAAAGATAAACACAAAATACACTAGAATTAAAATAAACCAAAAAAAAAAATCAAAATAAACTAATGAATTTTAGACTTTTATGACTCAAATAAAATAAAATAAAATAAATAAACAAACTAATTAACGCAATTGCAAAGTGTTCCCCGGCAACGGCGCCAAAAACTTGACGTGCGACTAGCGGTATGTTAAAAACTTGTAAAAAAATAGTTAAATAAAGATTGACTCAAAAATTTAAACTTTAGACATGCTTTGGCCTAATAGGTATCGGTACTCTCATTGGGATTGTCCCCAGGTAGGCAACGGGTCCTTATAATTGGATTTGTACGAATGCCAGCCTAGACAGGAGTTCCCAACTAACGGTACTTAACCCTTCCAGTTACTACATGTCCGACACGAAAAAAACACATTTTTACAAATAATGTACAAAAGACAAACTTTAAAAATAACCTTAAACTAGACACTCTAAGCTTTAAATTTGTAAACTTACACTCGATCTTAAAACTAAACCACACAACCGGCAAGTGTACCGATCAGTGTAGTATAGCTGATGTAAGTCCGAGTATCGAACCCAAGGGACTCTGTTGAATTACGTTAATGACTTTGTTTATACAAGACTAACATGGACTAAAATGTTTTGTTTAATTGATGGGGGGTTTTTACTTGAAAAATATAAATTTGCAATTTATTAAAATAAACTAATTAAACAAGATAAGCAAAGCACAATTTAAAGCAAAGGATGAATTTCAATGATTTATGAAAGACTACTTAGGTTGGAATCCCACTTGTTATTAACATACTTTTTACCGGATAATTATGTGATATGAAACCGGGATCTTTAAATATTAATCCTAAGAGAAAACAAATAGGTTTCCCAATCCTTCTCGGGAAGACATCTATGTAACTCTAAAGATTTATTTTTATTACCGGTTAATCTAGACTTCCTGTCGGTTATCTAGTGTTCTAGAAAAGTGCTTGGAAAGACTAACTTCCTTTCGGTTGTAAGTCTAAAGCAATTTAAGGAACTTAATTTGGTTTAATAGACAAGTTAGTGATAATTAAACTAAAACCGGGTTTCTTTCAAAACACAATCCTAGTAACACACTAAACTAGACCTATTAATATTTTTATACTTTTGGGCGCTAAAAATAGTAGAACATTAAAACTGGATTAATTCTTGATCATTATTTCTATGGTTTATTGGCCATTTTACCATAAGATTACCCAAACCTGCTAAGATTTGAAAATCAACATTAATTCTTTTTATGAAAAGACATTCACCGGAATTTATGTGAAATATATGATTGAAATATTAACCAAGTTAAAATATGCATAAACACCAGACTAGTTTCTTAAATCAATTACTTAATAAGAACAATCCATAATCACACAATAACCGGTAAAAATTACATTTTTAACAAGTGTTCATCACAACCTAAGTAGTATAAGGTGATTAACCGACAATCATTATTATGCAAATTAAAACATCAAACTTAAAAACAGAATTCATGGTAAAATATGGAAACAAAAAGGAAACAAGAATTGAAATAAGAGAGTATAACCCTTAATTCTTCAATATTGATCGTTCCCGAGCTTCTCCCGTTGATTCTAGACTTGTTGTACTTCACCAATCCTTCTTGAACTTCAATTGTGAATTGTGTATGTTTTTTTTTGTTCCTAAACTTCATGCCTTTTAAAGCTTCAAAATATTGCATTTTTGCTTAATTAAATCCCCCACTGAAGTTTATTTGTGGTCTAGTTTGGCCAAAGTTTGGTTCTTGTCTCCCATTGTGATTATTTATTATTATTTTTTTTTCAATCATGATGTTTCCCTTTTTTTAATTATTATTATTTTTCTTTTGCTTTTGTTTTTCAGCTAATCCACGATTCCTTTATTATTTATTATTTTTTATTATTTTTTTAACTTATTTATATTATATAATTTACACTGCCATCTTCTACATAGAGATAGCGGGCTCGACCCATTCACGGAAAATAGCGGCAATTTCAATTCGGTCACTAGCATCCTTCTCTGCCCAATTGGCTGGTTATCTCTTTATTGCTCGTTTTCGCTCCATTTGCACCAGGACCTGGCAAAACACAAAATAAAATAAAACAAACTGAAAACTAAATAAAAAAAAATAAAAACCATACAATTATTATACATTTCACACAGGACAAATATGTGTATTTTACTACACATCAATTCTTGCAATTCCGACGGTGCCAGTCTATATGGTGCTTTAGCAACTGGTTTAGCACCTGGAACCAGTTCGATCCTGAACTCTACTTCACGCACGGGCGGCATTCCCGGTAGATCCTCGGGAAAGATGTCTTCGAATTCACGCACCACTGGTACGTCTTCAATCCTTGGCATTTCTTTTTCCATATCACGTACGTAAGTTAAATATGCCTTACATCCGTGTAGTAATAACTTGCGGGCTTCTATCATAGAGCATACCATGGGATTACAAGCCTTCTCCCCATAGATTATGACACGCTTTCCGCTCGGAGACGTTAAGTGTATCTCCTTACGTAAGCATATCACCTTAGCGTGGTAGCGAGAAAACCAGTCCATTCCAACTACCACTTGAAATTCACCCATCGACATGGGCATTAAATCAATGGAGTATTCCTCACCATCAATATTCAGTTTGCATTCCCGACATACATCACAAACAATGAAACTTTTGTTATTACCTACTTCTACTTCCATTGGCATAGGTAATTTTGTTAATGTGAACAAAGGGTTTTGAATGAATCTATGTGAAACAAAAGACTTTTTCGCTCCCGTATCAAATAAAGCACGTGCCAGGACAGAATTCACAGTAAATATACCTGTAACCACGTCAGGTTCCATTTTTGCTTTAGCAGCGGTGATTTGGAACGACCTTGCCTTTGACTTCGGGGTTTCATTCTTTGAGTCAGCACCCTCTTTCTTACCCGTTAGTTCCGGGCATTCTGACTTTTTATGACCCGGCTGATAACACTTATAGTACACCGACATTTTGTCTAGGCAGTTTGAAACCCCATGCCCTGTTTTGCCACATGCGACGCAAGGTTTGTGTCACACCCCGACCGCGTTAAAACAACGAAACCGCGGCGGAAACGTCGGGGAGTGGAGCGACATAATTATTGTTTCACAACCATGGATTCAAAGAGTTTTGTTTTATTGAATATTAAACATTAACATTGTCTTTGAAACTGAACAAGCAAGTTAAACATCGTCTATCGTTTGTTATTTAGTTACTAAGGCCTCGTCCAGTCCTAAGTGAGCATGCATCCTACTTGTAATCAACATCATTCGACACCACCTGAAACAAATGTAAAAATAAAGTCAGCAAAGAAATGTCGACGAGCACATAGGTTTTGTGTGAGTGTCAGATTCATGACTCGTTTGCATGTTTAAATAACTCGTATAACTTCGTTAATCGATATTAGAAAACCTTGTTTTGTAAAACATTTGTATTGTAAAATGAATAACCAAGTCAAAACAGATTGGTTATAGTTTATAAAACCTCGATGCCATGAATCTTAACTCAAAACATTTTTTTATGTAAACCCAAATCGTAAATCGTTCTCGTAGTAAAACTCGTATGGTTTATATCGTTTAGTAAACATCGTTTGTGTGATATCTTTTAAAATCGTTCGTCCAAGTGAACTAAATAACGCCACGGAATGTAATATGATAAAAACACTTATATATAAGAAGTACCAGCGGCGTATCTACCATGCTTTTATCACATTACACCTGTCCCGTTATCTAAACACTAACCAAAAACCAATCGTTCGTTCAATTCGTTTAACTCATTCAAATCATTTAAATCGCTCAATCGTTTCAATATCGTTCAATCTTCAAATCGTTCTCGTTTTAATTGTGAAAACTAACTTTTGGTCGTCTCGCTTATAACATTCAAACCTTCGTAACTCGTCCATCATTCAACTCGTATTAACAAACCTCCAAAGGGTAAGTTAACAATTAACATGTTTAGTCGTTACCCACATAACCCCATACATAACCATGGGTGTAGTCCGATAACGGGATTTGTTAGATCCTATGGTACCATAACCTAATACTGGTCGGTTCGGCCAAAATTAATGAATGTTATTCGTTATGTAAATACGTCCAACAAGTTCGTTCACATTATCGAAATCGTTCTTGTTTATTATAAACCATAGTATTCGTTTTTGAAATCATCGTTAGAAAGCATCAAAATCGTTTAACACATATGAATCACCCCAAAATATGTAAAGCAGTAAAATAGGGGAACTATGTACTCACATCGAAGTGCAAAGTATCCTTGATTAAAGTGAACTAGGAAAGCTCGAGCAAACCAGGGAATTCAAGTAGCACCTAGTAATTCGGATTGCTAGTTAATAAATCGACACCTAAACCGGAAGATCGGGTAGAACGAGGTCTTGTAAACCAAATGAGTATTGGAACTCATGTGATATGGTTTAACAAAGCCTAAATTCTAAATCGGAACCTATCCTAAGTGCTTTCGACCCGTTACGACCCATTAAGGTAGCTTATGCTAATTTAACACGTCGTTCGCGCAAAAATGCGCGTTCGAGAGGCCTAACTAGTCCTATGACAAGTATTATATGCCCTAACATGTTTAAATATGTTGCATAGTTATTTTAAGTGACAAAAGTTAAGTTACATATGCTTAAATACCAATTATGCATGAAAAGGGCATTTTGGTCATTTACCAAAGGCATATAAACTACCTATCATACAACTAATTAAACTAAGTGGCCATAAGGTATAACCTCGGAAGGTTATTCCCTATACAACTATGGTCACAAAATATGCTTAGTCGGATCCTAACGATCAACCAAACGGGTCAGGTTCGAAAGTCTTAGCGGTTGCCAAGACCGCTTGACTTACGACCCTAAACAAGCACTAGACTAAAAGTGACGAGTTAAACATGTTAAAACATGTTTAACTAAGTTAGAAAACAAGTTTGATATCAAAACAAAGTGTTTTGATACCCGAAAATAGCTTCGACGCAAAATACGCATAAACACGTATTTTGACCGAAACTTTGACTCGTCACTTCAACTAATCGACGTGGTAATCAGTGGTATAGTCACAAGGGACTATAACCATCGTGATTACGCTCACGTTGCAAAGTTCAATCGAACTTTGTGTTGACCAATTCGTGGTCATAGCAGAAAGTCAAACATTGTTTGACTTTCATGCTTGAAAAGCATAATCGAGCATGAAAGAAACTTACAAAAGGTCCAAGTAAGGAAGTTTTTTATTCAAATTACTCAGGTATGGAGTATAAACCCCAACTTAGAGCAGATTGAATCAAAATTTGTGAGTTGCAAGAATGAAATCAAGTGGGTATATATATATTTCGAAGAACTGTTTGGATTGTTTCTCGTAATTCGTGCTTTAATCCTAGCCATCCAAGTGTTACCCATTGTTTACAAAACATGGGGAACTTAAAAACCATCAAATGGTATTGCAAAACAAGGATCAAAACCAGCTCAAAAGACCAGATTCAATGTTTTTGTCTGATAGTATGTCACGGGCCGCGTAGACCCAGGCATGGTCTTACGCGCCCCTCCTAGCAAACTTTGGCAGATTGTCAGTTTTAGCCCCTGCAAGTCCAAAAGTTGGTTTTTGATGCATTTTTTACACGTTTAAGACTCGTTAACCCCATTTCAAGGCTCTAAAATGAAGTTGAAATATAGGGAACAAGAAATATGCTCAAAAACATCTCAGATGAAGGTTCGTTTGGTCGTACGGTTGCGTTAGTCGGTTAATTACGACGAAAACTCAAACGAACGCAAAAACGATCCAACTTAAGCGACGAATGGTATTTTTGCATTCAAATCACTAAGATAAAATATTTTAATGATTAGAAAAATTTTTGGATGTCCGAATATGTTCAGAACGTAAGATATGCGCGAAAATGCAAACTTATGCACTTTTTGACGCTTTTAGTCCCTATTGATCAAATAAGTTTATTTTCGCATACCAAACCCCTCAAAGCCTATTTCTAAGCTATGTAAAGGATATTTAAGGTATGTTTAACTTATGATCAAGGTACAGAATGTTCGTTACCATACGAATCGGCATAGTTTCGTAGTTTGACGCAAATAGTCCCTGCGATCGAATAAACTTGTTTTCGACACACCAAACCAACCAAAACTTATTTCTAAGTTATGTAAAGGTTATTTAAGGTATGTTAAGCCTATGTCACTATTCTGGAGTGTTTTTCGCGATAAACTGACTACGTTTACGCACCAGTTTGCGTATAACTTTCCAGAAATCGATTTAAAGCTTGAAATCGAACTTGAATCACATCGTAAAATCATCAAACACAAATACACATATATTAACACCAAAACACATCGTTTTATTGATAATTGATATTTTTTGACATTGTACATCATTTACAGAGCACAGTTGTCACAGTTTGTTCTTGAAATAACATTCGCCTCTATGGGCGCTTCCGCATATCTTACAACTCGGGGAACCTCCTTTCGCATTTCCCTTCTTCGAAGATTCAGCTACCTTCGACTTCTTTGTGGGACTCTGGTTTGCATCCAAAGCCCTTCTCTCGCTTCTTTTGACTTGCCTTTTCAGCTCAATCTCACGTTCCCGCGCCTCGTTGATTATGTCAGTGAGGATTTCATAATGTGAGGGAGTCATGAGCTCCCTATACTCTGCCCTAAGCATGTTGTGATAGTAATAAATTTTCTGTTCTTCGGTCTTGACCAACTCATCACAAAACTTGAGTTTATCCATAAACGTTCCTGTGATTTTATCAACGGTTTCCCCTTTTTGCCTCAATTGCATGAATTCCTCCTTTATCTTGTTGATTACCGCCTTGGGGCTATGATGTTTGAGGAAAGGTGTTTTAAAATCTTCCCAAGTCATCGCTCTCATCGCTTCAACAACTCTTTCATTTCTGAGGTTGTCCCACCAATCCTTGGCTTGGCCTCTAAGTTGGCCAGTTTCGTAAGCCATGAAGTCGCTTATATCACAATGCGTTTGTTCGAAAACACCCTCAATATCGCTTATCCACCTTTGACAAGCAATTGGATCCACCTCTCCGATGAAGATCGGGGGTTTACACGCCATAAACTTGTTATAGGAACAACCTTTCTTTTCTTTGGCCTTGCCTCTATCATTGGTAAGGTTTTCTCTTAATTCACTCATATTTTCCTCCATAGTCGAAAGTAATGTCTTTTGTAGCCTTTCCATGAATCTTGGTAGGCTAGCTTCAAATGTCCTTCCGACTTCCTTGGAAATCTTTTCTTTCAACTCGTCGGTAGTGAGGGATAGGATATTGTCACTAGCACTTCCCGACATCTTCTTACTGAATGTTAAAGGTAATTTGATAAATAATTCATTCAATCATTCTCATATCTTTACATGAGAATTTATACTCACTATTCGGCCAAGTATATAACTTTGCCTTAACCGTTTATGCTAAGTGTACTTCCCGGGTTCGAGTATATTACTATACTCCTCCCATACACTTTAAATAACTATTCTTTCTATTCTTTCAATTTAGAATTTACTTCAAATAAATTCTTACCAGATGCTTGATCAAGTCGTGAACCGGACACATTTGTCGTTAACCTTAGCTTTGATACCAACTTATAACACTCGTTTTTTTCATAACACAAATTCTAAAGACAAAATAGAACTATTCTTTATAAACGTTAAGCCAAAACATTTACATTAACATTTAGCTTAGTAATTACTAGTTTAACAAACATTAAAAAAAAAAACAACATTAGGTTACATAAGTATTCCTTTGATTACACAAGTTTTACTAACTACAAGTAATAACAAAAGTTGTGGAACAAGATCTTGAATATGTTCGGTTCGATAGCAAGGACTTGATCATCATCCACATGCTTGCATCATCCTAAAGGCTGAAATTTTCAATAAACATAGTATTAGGATTCTAGGAAATTAGCATAATCGAAAACTATGCTCGGAATCGGATTCGATTAGCCACAATAAGCAAAACTCAACAAAATAATTGGGCACTACCGTAGCTTACGGTGGCTACCGTAAGCTACGGTAGCCTCTGGGCAGTGTGGGGTTGCTGTAAGGCAGTAGAGAACCAGTCTAACAACTATAATCAGTACCGTAAGCTACGGAAGCCACCGTAGCTTACGGTAGCTCTCTCGCGCCCCGCGTAAGCCATGGCTTATCTGTCGCGGCCCGCCAGGGACTCAATCTATAGCAAAAGATTACTGTTTTTACCATTTGACTCGTTTTTTCCATTTCGCATGTTTTAATCATCAAAACAAGACTTGGGGCATTCGAAAATCACCAATGAAACTTATCTCTTTCCTGCCTTCAAACTGTTAACATTTTTATTGCGAATTTTATACAAATATGCATCATCGGAAAACATGATCATGCAAATACATTATATTCTAACATTTTTACCAATTTTATCCTTTGTTTCATTTTTCCCAAATCCCTACGGACGGCGTATTATTTCGCAATATGTTGACCCATTCCCGGGTTCCTTATCTTACGTATCTAGTGCTCCCATTACCGGGTTTGTGCCTTTAATATTTGACCTGTTAGTAATCTAAGTGCATTAACTTAGACTACTTATAATTTGTGGCTTGAGGTTTCACCCATTCTTCCTACCAATTCCTAGGTTCATTATTTTCGACATTCACGCTCCCATTACCGGTTTGCGTATTAAATAAATTACTACTCGTTACCCAGGCTTAAAGTCTACGGATAAAATGCTTCCGTTACCTGGTTTGCACCTATCCTTAAACTGACCCGTTTGGTTTTCCCTTATGAAATCCATCATTTTGAGCAAACTAAACACACTCTATTTTATATCCTAATCAATCAACCAATACCAATAACAAAAGAAATTAAATAACGGTTTTAACGAAGCGATTAGCCACATACCTTAAAGTTTTCCTTTCATGCGAGTGTCCGCACCGGCTTGACTTCCCGACGCCTCACTTGTGTTGCCTAAAATATACAAGCCAATCATCCTTAGAACCTTTCGGCTCATGATTTAAAGCTTGTTAATTCTGCCAAACACCACAATTCGGGTCTATTAACATCTTTTAGGCGTTTTGTCAAGCACCTTATGTGCACACTTTTAGCTAGTCATTTTAGTTTAATTAAACCTTGGTAAATCCAAGATTCTCATCTTCACAAGCTTAATTTCTCATCATAGCCCATATTATCAGGCTATTTCAACAAACCAAGGTTATTATTCACATAGTTCATACAATAATCGTGGGGCTTTTCATTTTAGATCAAAACCCACTTCATTATATCATAAAATTTATATGGCACATGACAATCCCAACACAAAATTTATCAATCAATTCACATGATTTCAGTTAGGGTTTATGATCCTACACTTTAATCACACTTCCTGGAATCATAACATCACCCAATTATTAAAGAACTTCTATTAATCAAATTTCACCCAAAATTCAAACATCACCAAAACTGAAATTGTAACTTACCTATTGTTAGACAAGTGTGGGTGATCAAGATTTTTGATTCATGCAGTAATTACAAGCCCAATTCACCCTTCAATTTGTTCAATTTGATGAAATAAGGGTTTGGGTGTTTTTTCCTCCTTCTGGTCGCCTCCCACACGCACACACACTGATGTGTGTGGGTTTTGTTTTGTTTTATTTTTATTAAAATCAAGTTTGGCAATCTTTACAAAATCAACTAACACCCTTTATATATATTTTGGGATATGGTGTTTTTAACTATTAATTATTTTTGGGGTGTTACACCGTCCCTAAACCCTAATCATATATTAGAGTGTCCACAGTGAAAGTTTAATTCTCAGGGACGTCAGACCAGGAATGCTTCATGCGAGTGCTTTTCTCGATGATACTACATACTTTGGATGAAAAGTTCGTGTCTAAGGAATATGGAAGCTGACAAATGGATTTTGATGCCAGCATGGTATAGCCCAGTTGGTTAGGGGTTTTCTACTAAGTGGTTTCCTCCTGGTGGGTCTCAAGTTCGAATCCAACAAGTATATGCCAATAACCCAAGAAAACACCATTGTTTCCGGATTCGAACATGGGTAAGGTTCCAGCATGTATAACCATGCTGTATTGCAAACTAATTATACTTATGTCGTTAAAAAAAGACAAATGGATTTTGATAGATTTTAACCTTTTCTAATAAATGCACAAAAAGACTTTTGTTTTTCAAAAGAAAATACACAAAGATATTAGCTAGTGGTTTCTTTTCATATCTTTATAGGTTATCTAATGGGTCTGTTTGATATTGAGGAATGAAATGGACAAATGAATGAAATGGATCATTACCTTTCTATACCCATGTTTGGTTACCATGTAGGACTGGAATGAATCATTAACTTGCGTTGTTTGCTAGGCATGAAAAGAATAAGGAATAAAAACGGCATTGGTGGCGGTTGTGGGTGTTGGAGGTGGTCGATGGCGGCAGTAGGTGGCGACGGTCGGTGGCAGCAGCGGTGGATGGTGGTGGTAGTGGTAGTGGTGGGTGGTGGTGATGGTCTGTGGTGGTGGTAGTTGTGGTTGTGGTGGTGCAGGTGCTCGGTGGCGTACGATGGCAGGGACGGTGGGTTGTGGTGGCAGGTAATAGTGGTGGTCGGTGGTCTGTGGTGGTGGCGGCGACGACGTCGGTGTTCGGTGGCGGAGGGTGCCGGTGGAAGGTGATGGTGGCAGTGGTGGGTGGCTAGTAGTGGAGGTGGTGGTGATGAATGTGAGAGAGGAAATGGATTGGAAATAAAACAAGGGGTGTTTGGAATGAATTTGAGGGAATAAAATGTAACACCCTAATAACGGTTTTGGTAATTAAACCCTGTTAATATTAAAGAACTGGAAAAATACCATCAGTGGTAAAAGATTTACCGGATAATCGTTAGGATTTTAAATAATCAAAGCTAACACCAGTTAAAGAGAACAAATACTTTGTATTAAGTAAAAGTTTATAAAAGGCTCTGGTGAGTTGGACTTAAATTGAATAGGGTTGTAACATCCCAAATTTAAGTAATTTGACTAGGAATATCTAAACCTAGTTATAATAATGGTTAATTGTTAGTAAGTGTTATATGCAGGGTTTAAACAAAAACTAAATTTGAGGGACCTAAGATGTCCAAAAGGAAACTTGAGTTTTAAAACAAAGAAATTAGTTATAACACACGCTTAGTGTGTGTGTGTCGATCTTCAGGAGAAAAGAAAAAGGGTGCAACCCTAGTTCAGCTCCAAATCATCAAATTGAAGGTCAAATTCGGATCTTCAAAACGTGCATGAACTCAATTATCAATCACCCAGACTAGAGGATTATAAGGTATGTCAAAAATCTCGATTTTGTGACATTATGATTGAAGGTAGAATTCATGGATTTAAATCCATGTATGAATAGGAGAAATTGAAATGAGATAAGAGATGTATACTTGCTAAGGAACAAAATCCTAAGTGAAAATTATACATATATTGCCATGATTTGGGTGTTTGGATGATTTACCACACTTAGTTAAGTGGGTTTTGATAATATGATGAAGTTGATGATATACTAGTGTTTAGAATCATCATACATGATAGTAATAGGAAGATACTTGAATAATCTATGGGTTCGAGTACATGTTCATACTTGCCATGGAATGGGTTTTGTATGATATGATAGAATGAATGTCATATTCATGTTAAATGATGTTTGAAATCATCATATGTTTATGAATGTTTGAAGTTTTTGACTAAGTTTGATGTTTGGGTAGATTCCATTTATATGATGCAATGGGTTGTTTTATAGTGATGAAACAATTCCAGGTTCTTGTATATGATTGATAGATTAGCATACAATGATTGAAATCGTGTTAAATTGATGTTAACAATTGTATGGACTTAGTAGAGAAATTTAGTTAAAACGGTGGCCTAGAAATAACGTATACCGGGAAATTGATGGAACGCCTAAATGAGTTTGTTAAATTTAATTCTATTTCGTATGTTAAAAGGCAGTTGACTTTTAAAAGTCAAATTGACCAATAATAAGATCGAATAATAAATTCGATATAAAATCCGTATGGTGGAATAGTCGTGATTAGTAATGACTAATCTAACCATCTTACGAATTATAAATGATAGTTTGACGCTTGACAAGCTAGGTGGAAGCTTGGGAAAGAAGCGGGTCAAACAGATAAGTACGAGGGAAAAACATAATTTGGATGCAAGGTAAGTAAAGCTTACACCCTTTTAGTAGAATACCTACTTATTGTATTGGTTATGAATAAGGTAAATTAGTATTTGAAATATGATGTTCAGACGTGAAATGATACGGGTCGGAACAAGTGAAAATGGCGAGAAACCATATTTGATGGTAAAAAGGGGTAAAACGGTAATTCGGTCATGGGATGACGGATAAACAATGAGTTTTGATTAAGTTACCTTATGGTGTAACCTATAATGGGTAAAAAGGGTAACATGGAAATTTGGTTACGAGTTAACGGATAAACATTAGGTTTTGAACAAGACACTCTATGGCGTAAGCCATGATGGGTCAAAAGAATTAAGAAATTATTTTTAAGTAGTATGATCGTATGGGGTAAAACGAAACAGGCTACATGAATGAGATGGCAAATAGATACTATCTCACAATGATAAAATGGTCGTTTAGACTAAAAGGGTCAAAAGGTGATGTTGTCACCATTTGACAATAATGACTAATGGTCATTTGTCGAGTTTGTGCTCATAGCGAAAATAGCGTATGGCTTGCATCACTATTAAATTAGCAATTAATAGTGCAAGGTAGTAAAACAAACGGGTCAATGTTATGACCCGAGCTAGGTATGTGTAATGGGTTAACTTTCAATAAGGACTTAAGGTCCGCTGAGAGTTAAACATGTTATGGGTGGACATTGGGTCACCTAAAGTAAAGTATATTTAATGATTTGAATCGTAGATGTTATGTTCTTAGGAACATAATGATTTTTAATTAGAATACTGATTAGAGGTGCTCACTTGGTCAAAATATGCTTGTAAAAGTCCTCTGTCATAGAAAGGACTAAAGTTGACCATAATGCCCTCTGATTTGCAAACTGGGCAAACGACCCTTAAGGGTAGTTTAAAAATAAGTTTTGTGATTGAGTAAATTCTTTTGATAAATGTAAAAGTGAAAGGTATAAGCCTTTTTGGTCTAATGCCTCGTAATGGGTCTTTTTCATAAATTGTCAAACCGAAGGGTGCAATTCGGAAAATAGGATTTAACCATATCAAATCCACCACAAATATAGTTGTGGTGGAAGATAAAAGAAGTCGGAGTGTTGAAATAGGAGGTAAGGAAAGAAGAAGCGAGATTTAAGCTCAAATGCTTAAATCCCTTAACGGGTCAAAATGAATTATACGCATAAACCGGGTAATGGTTGCGTAATTTATAAAAGTTATGAATCCGGGTTGAGGTTCTCTAGTTAAATATGTAAGCAAACAATTTACGGATATTTAGAAACAAGTTTCTAGTGAAACGGATGAAAATTGAATAAGTTACGGAAGATTTTGTAACAAAAACGGTAAATTGGAAAATTCTACAGCAACCCACCGTAAGCTACGGTGGCCTACCGTAGCTTACGGTAACCAGCTGCTGCTCGCAACAAAACCCACAGACTGTAAGCTATGTTCGGAGCCGTAGCTTACGACAGGTATTGACAAAATCTTATTTGTTTGATGTTTTGTCATTTTTTTTTTGGCATCCAAGCTTAATTAGACATGTTATATACTTGTTATAACTTATATATTTCATGTTTTATGAAATACGGATGATGATTCGTAGTACTGGATGAAGATCAAGCTCAATGAAGAACCGAACACGATCAAGTTAAAGCTTCTGCATTAAGTCTAGTAATTTAAGAAACTATTCATCGTTAGTTTGTTGAAATACTTTTTTTTAACTTTAAGAAGTTTTATGAAACTCGTAATCGTAATGGATGAGTATTTGCATAAATATATTTATGGAGCAAAATTTTTATCAGATTTTCAACTTATTAAGTAAGGGTCTTACATGAAATACCCTATGTAACGGGTGATTTTATTACCTTGAATAGCAAAACACATTGCTAAGGTCGGCTCTTATATTAATAGAAACCTTTACTTCAGACCCAAATATTTTAAAGCCAACAAAACGCTTTTATCTTTATTACCAACATTAATATTTGTTTAAGTTCCTATAAAATATTTATTAATCATCTACACAATCCATAAGTTGATGGTCTCTTGGCCTAGCGACATTAGATTTTTATCACAACAAAGTGATACGGCTTCAAATCATATAAAATAAACTATATATGAATTTTAGAAGTAAATTTTTCGGAGACGAATGTGTTTCCTGCTCAAATAACATATATAATTAATAGTTATGACCCACACGTTGTGGGTGAGACCGTTATACCGGATCAAAAAATAGATGCAAACACGTTGAACCGCAAAATTTATACCAAAATGTAAAATGAAAAAAAAAATCCACGCATTATAGCAAAGACGTTGACAGTACTTGAAATCTTATGTATAAAAGTGTAGCTCGTTGCAGCGATACCGTTAAACTGAACAAAATTTGGATGTAAAAACGTTGAACAACGCACTCGCGTTGCAACGTGCTAACTCGCAACTTGCCCAAGCTCGGTTAAAAGATTGAACGAACCGAGCTTTAACGAGCTTGAGGCGCCCTAGCTCGAGCCTATAATAGAGCTCATTTAGGGCTCGAGCATGAGATAAAAAGCTCATTTAGGCTCGCGAGCCTAAACGAGTCCAAACAAAATTTAATTTTTTTCATATGTAATATAATAAGGATGATAACATTGGTGAGTCGAGCTGAAGCCGAGCTTTGGCTCGTTTAACCAATATTGAAGCAAACTCGAGCCGAGCTTTTAGCTTGTTTAAGGTTGTTCTCAAAATAGCTCGAGTCGAGACGAGCTCGAGCTTTGGGCTTAACTCGTGAGCCGAGCTCGAGCTCAAATAAGTAGGCTCGAACCAAGCCGAGCTCGAGCTTCATAAAAAACATGACGAGCCGAGCTCGAGCCTAGTCGGGCTCGGCCTGGCTCGTTTACATCTCGCAAGTCAATCAGATTTGAATTTATAAAATAATACTACTAATAATAATAGTTAAATAAATTTAAAAATTATAGGGTTTATTAAAACTAAAAGTACACCATAAGGGCTATATGGTACATATACTAATACTCTAAGGTAACATTTTTTTTTAGAAATAGTCGAAGGGAAGAAAACATAAATATTTATATGCAATAGATATTTGTACAGATGGTGGGGTTCTAGAGTGAACACTAGTGTATTTGCGAACTGAGTGAACAAATCCTGGTCATTGATTTACACACGTGTATGGCTAGGATTTCATTATTAAATCGTTAAATACACTAGTGTATTTCATCATCAAACCCTAACCATTGATTTACATACATGTATGGCCAGGATTAGTTCGCTTAGTTCGCAAATACACTTGTACACACTCTTGAACCTAATCCTTTGTACACGTAGATTTAAGACTTGATAAAAAAAAAAAAATTGAATATTTCAAATGGCATCCAATCATTGGCCTGCAAATTCTATCAACCAATCAAAACACTTAAAATTGAGTTGTGAAACCAACTCACTTACAATTTTTTATAAATTATAGAGAGGATATTTGGATAAATTATAAAGAGGAAATGTATATAACCTATTTTTTGTTTTTATTCTTAAAATACGCGATATGTAGCCATTTAATGCTATATATTCTAACACCTAATCAAAACACTTAAAATTGAATAGTGAAATCAATTCGCATATAAATTTTTTGGGTAAATGAGCTTTCGCCCGGCAAACTTTAATAAATAAAAAATTGTTACAGGTTTAAGGGGGCATACCCCCGCCAACTAGCAATCGACACACCAAAACAGGCTTTGGTGGACGACACCAAAACTAAAACGAAAACATACTACGCCTACTAAATTGTTACAACCTAGCAGGGGAAATATCTTTTCTAACATCACCCTAACAACGCTACAAAAATAACAAACACACCGGCTACAAACATCCTTAAATACCCAAGTATATAGGGCCTTCATACCACAGAAACTGATATCATAACAACAATTTCCCAGCTGGTAGAATCCAATTCTGCTGCAAATAAATATCACCCATCGGCCAAATAAAATCAAGCTGAAAGTCCCGAACATAAGGAGCTTCCGACCATAACTCAAAACCAATCGAAAAATGCAAAGACACGAAGCAAACAACCAACAGAGACCAGCTACGAACAAAAACGAAGGATTCATAAATTACTTGTGTTTAGGGGGTTTCGCGACTACGGGATCAAAATATTTACCCGACTTCGCGAGCTGAGAAATAAACTGAGCAGATCGGCTCTCATCTTCGTAAACATCCTCGACACAATAATCAGGATCCAAACCAAGCTCCATGCATTTATCGTAAAAGAACTCCCATTCCCCGTCGACCCACTCTTCTTGATCCTCCGCTTTAACCGCTCTCGCATCACTTCGAAGGGCGTCAAGAATGCGCTTTTTCTGGGCATCTGTTATCCCATAGTCTTTATCAATAATCCTGTTCATCAATTCCTGGGGATTGAACTTGCTCCAATTCGGTAAAACACGACCCGGATCACTAACAGTTTGCTGATTTATGGTGCACCTTTCTTCACAACTACGTTCTGGTGGATCAAGGTCTATAGGGCTTCCCACTAAACTATTAGTTTTCACACTAGCTTCAAAGTCCATCATCGAGAACCCATTTGCGGATATGTCCTCATCACCAAGGGCTGCAAATCTATTGGACATTGAGCCCACCGGCTGATTGGCAGCAACTTTTGGGCCTGCAGAAGACGCCAAATTGACAGCCGCTTTTTTAGGTACTGAGGGGGCATTTTGGGACAGTTTTACCGCCTTGGGTTGAGGGTGTTTTACAGCCTGTTGTGTCTGTTTCACAGAAGAAGTTTGAGGCTGATTTGCAGCCCTCTTTTGATGGCTCGGACCCTGAATAGCACGTCTAAAATTGAAGCCCGAACCACCTTTTTTAGTACCACTAGATTCACCCTTTTGATTTATCGACCCAGCTGAAACATATTGTGTATTACACACACCTTTGACCTCATCTGCTTTATTTTTACCAGCCACAATATTCCTTTTCCGACTTACCTGAGTAAATTCCTTTTCACTAGGGCTAGGAGCATTCGACTTCCCTTCTGCACTGTGAGTAGTAGGCCTGTTAGTGACCACCTGCTGGTTTTCTGCTTCTGATCTTGGCCGTATTTGATAAATTACAGAGAGGAAATTTTTTATAAATTATAAAGAGTAATGTATATAACCTACTTTTTGTTTTAATTATTAAAATATGCGATATATAGCCATTTAATGCTATACATTTACTATTTTTTACACCTAATATTGAATTTATCTTTTTTCTATATTTAATACGATACGAGAATTTTAGAAGTAGAATTTAATGCAAGAATTTACGCCTTTTAACAGACAAAAAAAAACCAATTACAATTTAAAAAAAAAACTATGACACAACTTATTTATTGTTTATGCTACACACATGTAAGATATGTTGTGCACACATGGACAATTTGTGTACAAAATAACACATAAGCAAATTATATAGACATGAGGATAAAAAAATATACAGGCCATGACCACATACGAAACAAAAGAACACGTAAACAAACACATCGTGTGTTCTGGTTTTAGGTTATTTAAGACAAAAACTCTCAGTTTTGCACCAAGTTGACATGTTGAGGAGCTTTTATATGAATAAAAAATTGTTTAGTGTTTGTGAGAAAAAACCGAAAATATTTTTATTTATGTAAGTAAAAAAAATTTAAGTGACTTTTGTGAGAAAATAGAAATTATATTGTTTTTTTATGATATTTTTCCTTGATGTTCAAACAATTTTGTATGTTTAAAAAAATTAAGATTATTATACTTATCTATAAATTCTAATAAATCAAAACCAGGTTAAATTATAAGAAAGTGACCACACGATGATGTTTCCAACAATTAATGATTTAACCTATGAGTTGCTATATATACATGGACTTTGAGGTTTCATACCAACAACCACATCTCTCTCTATTTCCCTCTTCCTCTCTCTATATCTATTTGTCTATAGACTTCTATTTGAAGGTAATTAAGCATACTATCACGATTGTTGATAACATAAGCATCTAATGATCAAACCTTTTTATTTATTTTTTAACAGCAATTTCTAGATTTTCAAACATTTTGCTTGAGGCTTCGAATATCATGCAGTTGCAAGATTTGAATTCTCAATATTTTGGTTGTGGAGGACACCACTTGCCACCATGGCGTCCTCTTGGGGACGATCAAACCTTTTAAATGATTTAACTTGTATATGTTTTAACTTGCAGGAAAGTTAACTTAGATTCTATATATCGGGAGATCCGCAAGAGCAAATATGAGTGGAAGAAATAGTGGTAGTGGTAGAGAGCCAAAGCTTGACTTGAAGTTGCATCTTTCTGATGTGTACCGGGTCGGATTTACGGGTCGGCTTGCATGGGGCTGGGTCGTAAAAGCAGTTTATTGTTCTTTTTTAATTATCTTTACGTGGGTAGTTTAATTTCCTTCAAGTGTGGCTAGAATAAAGGGATGGAGGGGGATGCCCCACATTCCACGTTTGTGTTTGCAGTTAGTTTTCTAAGTTTTAGTAGGTTAGTTGAAGACCATGTAATCCCTATATAAGGGTTTCTTCCTTTTATTTATTTTAGGCAGAAAAAGAATTGTTCAAGTTTAATACTTGTTTTTCCTTCTCGTACTCTCTATTTTCTTGGCCATTAGCATTATCCAATCGATCCACATCACTTTCACCACCAAGAGCTGAAAGGCCAATCACAGAATCACCAAACCAGTCTACTACAAGTTCTTGTCTGTCTTCCGAGCACAGCTTTGATGAAACCAGCATCCGGTTTTCATCGAGCCCAGACGCCACGTCTATGGTGTTGGCAGGGTGTCCTCGGTGCCTTATGTATGTCATGTTTGCTGAGAAGTACCACCCTAAGTGCCCTAAATGCAAAAGCACGGTTCTACTGGATGTTCTCAATGGTGGTAATATCAAGACAACAAAAAAAGAGTTGGAATGAACAAGACGAAAGGGTTTAAAATCAGTAGGATATTATGTTTTCTTTTTATTTTCTTGTATTTTATTTTAGTTTTTTTATATTTTATTGTAATGGGTACTTCATGTTGCATTTATTAGAAGTCAAACATAATTCAACTCTTTTTTTTAATGGTTTAAATTACAACAAATCCGTCTTTTACGGGACTTGAACTCTTAACCTTAAAGGGGAGCAACATTTTAACTCTAACAACTTTACGAATTGGACCCAACCCCCCACCCCAGTTAAAATCTTATTTATTTGAACGTTACAGATATATAAAAGTCATTTAGTTGCCCTCACATGCTTTGAACACCGAACAATAGTAGTAAACTACAAGTTACGGGCCTGCTCAAGCTTTTAGAAAACTTAAAGCGAATAATAAAAAAAAAATTATATATCTTCTGATGAAACAGTGGTTAACCAAGGGAGGTTAATTCACTGGTCTCGTCAAGTAGGGTTAATCCCTACTTTCCGAGGATCGGTGGCTAGATCGTCAGCTCATCTGTCTCCTGCACAAGGAAAACACACCGTGACTCGTAACAAGGAGGATGGGGTGGGTGGTGCTCCTTGTTACCACTCTCCAGCGTAAGAATCAGTAATTTGCTAGAGAGCAAGGTGTGTGATAGTAGTAAGAGTGAGAGAGTTTGATAAGCGATCTCTCAAACCTGGTCCGGGATGGGTATTTATAGCCGAGGAGTGAAGGAGGGTAATTGAGTGGCTAGACTAACAACGCGCAGCCCCTTGCAGGTGTGTCAGCCTTTTCGGTCACGGAGGTGATGCCACGTCCTACTGTGGTGTCAGTCTGTGCGCCAATGTCGTTTACGTATGGGCTGACAAATGACTGTCATCAGTGCCACTTGCTGTTTTGGCTACCTGAGTCAAAGTGCCAGTCCCACTTGCGTCGTCAGTAGGATGTGGTGCTTAGGCCACATCACTGCCTGCGGTAACCGCGGTTGTTTCCGCGTCCCTTGGCTTGACGTAGATGTTTATGAGATGCGGTGAAGAGCCGCATCGCCATACATGGTAACTGCTTTTTCTATATCCATTGTCGTGACGAAAATGTTCATAGGATACGGTGCTAAGCCGCATCGCTATGTGCAACAGCCATTTTCATACACAAGGTAAGTCTTCTCATCACTTGACAGATTGGATTCGACCGCTGCGTTCGCGCGTGCCCGCACGGACGCAGATAAGTTCTTGCCGGTGGGAGTATTTGATAAGGGTAATGGTCACTCGCGACCATGTTGGTGCATGATTTGGGACCATACCCCTTCAAGTCCCCCCAGTCCAGTGTTGTTTCCTCATGCAAGTTGCATGTGGGAGGAATACTGGACTATTAAGTCGAGTGGGTACTTTTGAAGTTGTAGTGGGGAAGATTATAGGCCCTGTTGGTTGCTCCTGCTTCAAGTAAATCAAATCGGAGATCCGGTAGAGTCGTGTGACGTCTCTTCTGTAACGGTGAGCAAGTTCAGGCTGATGCTGGAACATCAGCCGATGACTTAGGTAGTGTGCTCTACCTTTTTTCTGATGTCATCAGGCTTGGTTACCACCTGTTGGTGTGACGAACCAACCTTTGAGACGGTGACTGAAGATATCAGTATGCGCAACTCTACTTGTAACCTTTGTGGTTGCGGATGCAATGCGTTAAGTGCCTTACTGGCGCTTTATGTTTGTGAACTGGACATGAAACGATGATCCCTATCCTGTAGGGTATTCGTGTTCTTCCAGTTTACCTCTCAAGTAACTGCACGTCCTTTGCGGTTACCTCGTTCATAAACGTTGTTGGCCGTGTTTGGTCGAACAATGTGAGGAATTTTCCATCATTGTTGGCCGTGTTTGGTTGAACAATGTGAATAGTTCACTTGAACTATGACGTGATGTCGTGGTACACGCAAATTTAATCCAATTAACAACTAGTAGATAGTGGTAAATGGGTATCGAACTCAGGGAGTATGTGGAAAATGTGTTGATGTTATAGCTTTGCAATTTAACTATAGTTAACCTAATATGCAGCAATTAAAGATCAATGATTTGGATTGTTGTTTTAGAAAACTAAATTACTAGCTAATTGCAAATCAAAATTGGGTGTTTAACAGATTAAGAGAAAATGACCATCTTAGGTTCCGGTTTCCATTAACAATTGTGCACGAATCCAACTAGAAAGAGTTACATAGACATAACTCATGCATAAACGTTTGTTGTGATAAAAGGGAACGAAGTACTTGGATTATGTAAACGCGAGGTTGTTACCCGATGATCAATTAACCAATATCCAACCCTAACCCTTCCCGTGATATCTCGATTGTCAATGACACCAAGAACGTATGATTTAGACTAGAATTGCAATACCAATTAACAATTTACAATCAAGCATTCTTGCACCATAATAAACATAGCAAACATACCACGTCTATTATTCTAGAAATAAAGTTCATCACACAAAAGTCATAAGAAACCTTCACCTAAGATGATCACCGAAAGTTTAGCCGGACATTGTTTGGTGGATCATCATAACATCAAGATTGAAGTTCATATGAATCAAAAGACAAACCGAAATGTTAGAAATTGTTGATAAACACTTGCCAAAGCCAAAATTCGCCCTAGAACTCCAGAGAAACGTCCAATGATGAGATAATGTGAAAAGGCACCACAAAAACTGTTTTAATGAGGCAGTTACGAAATTGTCCGTCACCTCCACCGTAATTTACGGTCTCCATCGTAAATTATGGTGGTCGTCAGTTTGTTACGGTGAAGATCTCCTGTGTTACGGTGAGGAGAATGCAGGTTTCAGGGCCACCGTGGTGGAGCCCTGATTCTTGGGTTTTGTTTCTTCTTTCATTCCATGCACGACCCGTTCCTCTCCAAACCGTCCAACGCAACGTTTTATCCATTTTTAGCTCCCGAAACATACCTGAAACATAAGAAACTGTAGTTATCTAATTCAAGATAATCACACGATCAAGTGAGGGATAAATTCGTCTTTTAACATCATTAAGGGTTGTCGTATGGACCACCCGTCACATCCCCACACTTAACCGTTGCTTGTCCCAAGCAACTCATCAAACCATTTTCAAAACAACCGATCACATAAACCAAGCATAAACATGTAGTCATTTTACTTACCCCTTCTTAACACCCAAAATAACGCACCCCTCGCTATGTCTCTCATCTCGGCAACAAGTAAGCACTAGCACTATGAGCTAGACACACAAAAGGCAAACGGGCGGTTGCACAACTATAGGCTTGTACCTAAATCGATCCTTCTCCTAACAAGTGCCAAACATGAATGCAAATCAAAGGGACTTTAAGGTTGTAACGTGGCTAGGTGTACGGGTAGGAAATGGAATATATATGAAGTAGCGAAAACTTAACCCGGTCTTTTTATTAAACAATAAAGTAAACAAACAACTATCAACTTAACTAATATATACAAGACAACTAAACATCATTTCTTTTTCATTTTTCATTGCTTTTTCCTCTTTTTTTCTTTTCTTTTTCTGATTTTTTTTTTACAAACTTACAATAAAACATCAAATATATCTACATACTACTAAACTACTACTAACACTATAAGACCGAGTCAAGTTGGGTAAATTTTTAGGTAACTAGCTAAGGGGTAACAAATGATAGGCTTTAGGCACAACATGGGCAACTAAATGTCCAAACCCCCGCCCCTCTCGCAACTATGCTCATATATATATTTAATGAGGTCCAACCCCCTAAATCCCACACTCGCACACACTAAAGACGAGGCTACCTAAATGCCCTTATCCTTTTCGCATTCATATCCAACTAAGGACTCAAACTGTATCAAGGCACAAGTTCTAATGCACCCCCACCCGTTGCCACTCTCATCAAAGACAAGTATTATTTATTTACATGTGTGGCTTCAACTCTCACCAAGAATAAGGGGTATTAAGGGTTGCCGGTGCATCATTTGGGGTTAATCCAAGGTGTTCAAATTCTCACATTGTTTCGCTTGATTTACAAATTTTTCAAAAACTTCAAAAATTTCCCCCCATCCCCACACTTGGGATACATTGACCCCAATGTATGGTTTTATGAGGATTTGATCGCTAAACTCTTTAACACCAACTAAAAGCTCAACACTCAAACCACAAATTTATTTTTGGTATTTTTTTCATTTTATATTTTTTTTATATTTTTCTTCTTTTAAAACATCACACCGCCAACATCCACCATCCGAACATAACATCAAAAACTCAACACCACCCAACCATGAACATATCAAACTAAACAAATATTCACAAAATGTACAAGAAGGAGCACGACCTGACTAATAGTAGCGCGGTTGAGGCGGTCCAAAAATGGAAGACATCATTTCGTTCCATTCTCCAAAGCCGAATGCACCGCTACCGCTTCCACCTTGTTGGGATGCTCCTTGTTGTTGACGCGGGTCTAGCCATTGTCAATGATGGAGCGGCGGGGTTGGATACGATACACTACCATTGTATGGTGGTAGAGACGCATAATCCACCGGAGGTGGATCCACAACCACGGGCCGCCCGGCATGCCAATCCGCATGCATTCTTCGCGCTTGATCATCTTCATACCTGTTATTCATCTCTAGCTCATGAGAGTAAGCGTGTGTACGATTCCATGATTCTTGACGATCAAAGTTATGCTTCAAAGATCGCTCCATACTGGCACTCATCATCGTTTGTTGATCGAATAAAGTACGCTCCGAACCCGACCATGACTCAAAAACGGGTGTCGGAGGACGTTGGTTCTCGATAACCTCTTGCACCGTGCCATCATAAGCCCAATTCGGCTCGTATGAACGTTCCGTGTAATCATAGAACGCACCACCATAACCCCTACCTAGGCTCCCTTGGCCCACATTCACATTCTCACCACCATGAGGCTCATCCGCATAATCATCATCCCCGCTCGAGGCTTCCGCCTCACTTTCCGGTTCATCCTCTTCACCCGGTAGAAGATCCCTTGCACCCACTTTCAACGCTCTCCATCTCTGCCCCTCTGACTTGAGCTTATGATACCTTTCCGATTGCGTGTAGGTCCAACCAATCCCCATCTTTTGTAAAGTAAAAGGCTGATGCCTTTTCGGATGTCCTCTATCCTCCGATGTGATTGCCTTACATTGCTTCTTCAATCCTGTGATAATTCAGCAATAGGGAATAATGCTCCTCCCCAACTTGTTTCGGCAAATCCAAATATGGTTCACAATTAGTACCGAATCTGGAAACGAGGAGACCCATTAAGCAATGAATAGAGGACGGGTACTTCCGGATACCTCACTTGTTCCTTATCTCCTCTCCTTGGGATAACATTCAGAATGCAAATCGTTAACAACAACTTCGCTTCAATCTTCAAGTACTTCCGGTACAAGATTCCACTATATGTACCGGGCAAGAATAAAGCAACTAACATATCATTCCAATGAGGATGCTTCTCTGGTTTTATCAAAAGGTCATCAAGACTAGGGATCATGTAGTCACGAGCCGATAGACTGTCATACCTTGCCAACTTTCGTAGTGTATCAAAAGACATCTCTACCTTAATCCCATTCACCTCACCCGTTAACTTCATTTGCGACGGCCTATCGTATGTGTTGCACTTGAGGGTTGCCATCCATTCTTGAATTTCATCCATGAACAAGTTCTTGATATCCTTATCATAACAACTGAGAGCCGCCTCCCATCCTAGGGCGCGGAATTGGGCAAACACATTGAACGGCCCAAAGTCAACCTCTCTCACCTCCCTTTCACAGATGATTGCAGCTGCCTTGTTTTTCAATCGGTTCATACTGTCATGGAATAATGTTGGCTGCCATTCATCCGGTTGCTCATCCAAAGGACCCGATTCCCATCTTGGCTTTTCAGCCGGGTCCAACTCTACCATCTCTTCATCCTCGCTTTCACATTCGCTAACTCTACCCAAATATTGTCTTTTCTTCGGTTGTTCTTCCGGCTGTTTGCCTTTGCCTTTAGACGAAGAAGATGAACTAGCTCCCGCTATTTCCTTCATTCGTACCATTTTCCTACACACATTAAAGCAAACAACACAACCAAACACACAAAATTAGACCCTTTTTTCATAACATCCCCACACTTACTTGTTACTATGGTTGTTGATGTTAGGGGGTGTTTGTTTTTTTCTTCAAACATCTTCAAGGGAGCTGATGTCTGCAGGCGCGCAGACGTTACCCTTGAAGACTGTTTTTTTTTATAAAACAGATCTGAAAATGGCTTTTTTCAGCTTAAAAAAAAAGGTATGACACCCTTTCTTCAAACACCTTCACAAAAAACCTTCCTCTCTCATCTTCACAAAAAACCCTCCTCTCTCAAAACTAGACCACCACCACTGTTGTAAGGTCACCGGCGCTGGCCATCGCCTCAGTCGGCCACCACCACCGTCGCGGCTACCATCAACCTTCAACATCATCATCATTATCATCGATCATTCTCATCGTGTCGTCGTCATCATCATCTTCATCATCATCATCATCATCATCATCATTATCATTACTTGGAGGGCCGGAGAACCACGCCTGCTCCGTCTGTTCTTGGGTTCTGTTAAAAATCACTTTCTCCATTTCAATGTTTGTTTTGGGTTCTGTTCGAGCGTTCCTCTTTTGTCCATGTTAGTCAATTTCTTTTAAATTATTCTTTTTCATTTTTTTGGATTAGAACTACACATAGTAGCAGTTCCTCTTTTATTACTTTTTTTTATACTGACGAATTACACATGGTTGCGGTTCATCTTTTTCCATTTTGTTCCGGTGTGATCTTGGATTTTATTTCACTTTTTATTATCGATTTTGTGGGATCTTAGAATTGTATTTCACTTTTTTATCGATTAGAATGTGTAGTTGAGGTAGTTGGTTTTGGATGTTTTGATTTGGATAATAAAACAAAGTTCATGTAGTTTGTACAGACAGTATCAATTTATAAAAACAAACAGTCTTATATTTTTAGCTTAAAGAGCTTCAGACCACATCTTCAGTTGCAGACATGATAACAGATGAAATCAGCTTGCAGACAATTTTCGTCTGCAAAAACAAACAGCACCTTAGTGAACCAAAAATTTTATAATTATTTTCTCAAAAATTGGGCATGGTGTCTCTACAATGTAGAGATTCCCAAAAAGTTCACTTCTTTACATCAAACCTACATCTACAAACCATAACAATGTTCAAGTAACTATTTTTATGACAAAATCTAAGAACAAGCAAGTGGGTATGAACAAGTAACAAAGATAAACTTCCTTCTCACAATGCATCATCAAAAGTAGCACACAAACATCACATACCTTGATTTGAAGATGCTAGAACACTTGTGAAACAAAAACTTCAAAAACCCCTAAAATTTTCGGACCTAGGGTTTGGGATTTGAACCAGAAAACGTCGTTTTCTCGCAAGTCTCTTGGCAAAATCAGCAAGTACGTGAAAAATTAGTCAAGTTAGAACTAGATTTCACTTGATTTGACCAAAAATTGAAGGAGATATGAAGCTTGGAAGGTTGAAGAAGGTTATGGAGTTGTGAAGATCTTGTGGGACAATAGAAAGTGATGGATAAGAATGTTTGAAGGAGAAGAATGAAGGAAAATGAGTGGATGGGGTTTAGTTCACGTGACTGATTGTTATATATACATATATATATATATATATATATATATATATATATATATATATATATATAGGGTTAGGTTAACATACAAAAGGGCTTATCATACTTCACGTACGCTACACGCGCAACCGTCCGATCAGGGGAATAATCACGCTTTGGACATGTAATCACGCTTTGGACATGTAATCACGCATGGGGGTTAGTTTTTTTGGGAAAATCACGCATGGAACCAAAAATAACGCACGTTATTTTGATCAAAAATGTAATTACGCATGTTATATCCTTTGTCGCGTACGATAATGTAGGATAAGGCCTTTTGTACATTATACTTATTCTATATATATATATATATATATATATATATATATATATATATATATATAAATGCTGCACCCAGATCGACCCCTCAACTTGCCAGTACCACCGTAAATTACGGAACCACCGTAAATTACGATGGATGCTGGCACAATATTTCTACCGTAAAACAGTAGGTTTACACCATAATGCCCAACATTTTTCACTCCCACCTTAAATTACGGTGGTACCTGGGCATCCTTTTTTCGCCAAAAATTGTGATTTTAAGTGGCCTTTTTATATTTTTTTCAGTTTTTTCAATTTTTTGTGTTTTTTAAATTTTTCAAAAACCTGTAAAAATTACCCTACCCCCTCAAAAATCCCGTGTTGTGCTCAACACAATGTTAGAGTAATTTGTGACCCGAATGTCCCCACATTTGTTTCAAACACATGCTTCAAGCAAGTACGGTAACTATGCAAACTATACAAAACAAACTAAATAAAATACTAACTATTTACTACCAAACCTGGGCCTCTCATGGTTGTTCGTCATCGACCGGGCGTAAAATGTAGCCCGCTTTATCAAGCTCCAAGTTGTTGATGTCGTTCCCCTCCAAGTATGGCTTCAACCTATGGCCATTCACCGTTTGTTGTTTATTTGTTTGCTCATCTTGGATATCTACATCACCAAACCTCCCAACTCGCCGAACGATATACGGGCCCATCCATTTGCTTTTAAGCTTGCCCACAAACATCTTGAGCCTTGAATTATACAACCAAACCTTTTGACCCACTTCAAAGGTTTTCCTCCTCAACTTTGCATCGTGTACCTTCTTGAGCTTGTCTTTGTAAGCCGATGCACACTCATACGCCTCATCTCTAATTTCTTCAATTTCGCTTAATTGCAACTTTCTCATCTTCCCCGCTTCATCGTAGTCCGCATTTACCGTTTTGATTGCCTAATGTGCCCGATGCGCTAACTCCATTGGCAAGTGACAACCCTTTCCATAAACCATCCGGTAAGGTGTTGTGCCAATCGGAGTCTTGTAGGCCGTTCGGTATGCCCACAACGCATCATCCAACTTGCTCGACCAATCCTTCCTATCCGTTCTAACCGTCTTCATGAGGATTTCTTTGATTTGACAGTTGGACACTTCGACTTGTCCACTCGTTTGCGGATGGTAAGGTGTGGCAATCCGGTGATTCACGCTATACCGCTTCAACAACTTCCCGAAATTAAAGTTCTTGAAATGCGAACCACCGTCACTTATGATACTCTTGGAATGCTGAAACGAGAGAAGATGTTGGATTGAACGAATTTACAAACAACCAAGTGGTAATTTGTTCTTGTTGCAATGGCTTCAATCCACTTAGAGACATAATCCACAGCCACCAAAATGTATAAAAACCCGTTGGAATTCGGAAAGGGACCCATAAAGTCAATGCCCCATACATCGAATATTTCCACAACCAAGATTGGTTGTAATGGCATCTCGTCCCTCTTTGAAATGCTTCCCATTTTTTGACAATTTATACCATCTCTTGCAAACTCACACGCGTCTTTGAAAATTGTGGGCAAATAAAACCCACATGAGACTCGATAACCCGTCTTATGCCCGCTAAAGTGACCTCCACATGCGGATGAGTGGGCATGAGTCAAGATTTCCAACACCTCCATTTCGGGCACACATCTCCGAATAACTTGATCCAGCCCGATCTTGAAAAGATCCGGTTCATCCCAAATATATTGCTTCACTTGGACCATAAATTGTTATCTTCGCTTCTTGGTCCAATGATTCGGAATGACACCCGTGGCTAAATAGTTTACGTAATGAGCATACCACGGTGCAACAAAGGTGGATACGGCTAGGAGTTGCTCGTCGGGAAACCTTTCATTTATCTCGTTCATATCGTCAATTCCTTCCACCGGGATCCGAGACAAGTGATCCGCCACTACGTTCTCACTTCCCTTTTTGTCTCGGATATCTAAATCGAACTCTTGTAACAACAACACCCATCGAATTAAACGGGGCTTCGCGTCCTTTTTCTCCATCAAATACCGGACCGCGCTATGATCCGAATAAACCACCACTTTGCTCCCCCCAAATATATGAGCGAAACTTATCCAAAGCATACACTACCGCTAATAACTCCTTTTCGGTTGTGGTGTAATTCAGTTGCGCTTCGGATAAAGTCTTGCTTGCATAGTAAATCACCACCGGCTTTTTATCAACCCGTTGACCCAAAACTGCACCAATTGTAGTGTCGCTTGCATCACACATGATCTCGAACGACTTTGACCAATCCGGTGGTTGCAAAATGGGAGCTTTCACCAAGTGTTCCTTCAAAACAGTAAATGCTTGCATACATTCATTAGTAAAATCAAATGGGACATCTTTTAATAACAAGTTACATAAAGGTTTGGTGATAATATTAAAAACCTTTTATGAAATGTCTATAAAACCCCCCGCGTGTCCCAAAAATGACCTTACACCCTTGACATTTTTCGGTGGTGGCAAAGATGCTATTACCCGTTTTTTTGCCTTATCCACCTCCATCCCCCTTTCCGAAATCACATGACCTAGCACAATTCCCTCTTGCACCATGAAATGACTTTTCTCCCAACTAAGCACTAAATTTTTCTAAACACATCTTTTTAAAACTTTTTGTAATTCGTTGAGACAAGATTTAAAACTAGTGCCAAAAATTGAAAAGTCATCCATAAACACTTCAAGCGACTCTCCAACCATGTCCGAGAGGATACTCATCATACATCGTTGGAAAGTTGCCGGTGCATTGCACAAGCCAAATGGCATTCGCCGAAAGGCAAAGGTGCCATATGGACAAGTGAAGGTGGTCTTGTGTTGGTCATCCGGGTGTATTGCTATTTGATTGTAACCCGAGTACCCGTCCAGAAAACAGTAGTATTTTTTACCCGACAGTTTTTCAATGATTTGGTCAATAAAAGGTAGCGGGAAATGGTCCTTAGAAGTGGCGGCATTCAATTTCCGGTAGTCAATATATACACGCCACCCGGTGACCGGTCGGGTGGCAATTTGTTCACCATTTTCATCTTTGACTACTTGAATGCCGGCCTTCTTAGGCACAACTTGGGTAGGATTTACCCAAGCACTATCCAAAATCGGATACATAATTCCCGCATCCAACCATTTAATTACCTCTTTCTTTACTACCTCCCTCAGGTTCGGATTCAAACGCCTTTGAGCCTCTCGTGTCAGTTTTGCATCTTCGGTGGTGATTATCTTGTGCATGACGATTGATGGACTAATTCTTTTGAGATCGGCAATCGTCCATCCAATAGCTCCTTTGTTCTCTTTCAAGACTTCCAACAAAGCTTGCTCTTGCGCCATCTCAAAATTAGAGACAATAATGACCGGTAGAGTGTCAATATCCCCTAGGAAAGCATACTTCAAATGGCTTGGCAAGTCTTTGAGTTCCAGCTTTGGCGGTTCTTCTAATGATGGTTTAGTACCCGAATTTATCTCCACCGGCAAGCCTTCGAATTGGTGAGTCCATGGCGGTCGACCTTCTTTCAAGGCCATATCATCCTGTTTTTCCTCTTCAACCCGTAGTGCATAAGCATGTACCTGTTCAGAAAAATCACACAAGCAAACATCCATACCATCCTCCTCATACTCATGCGGGTTGCATCCGTCAACTAAATCTCCCATCAAACACTCATCAACACCAACAGCAATAGAATTGTTAGTAAAAACATTTAAGCGCATTTTTCGGTTCCCAATAGTCATATTGACTGTACCAAATCTACAGTCGATCACAGCATGCGCGGTGCTAAAAAATGGGCGACCCAAAATTACATTTTGTTGTTGTTTTGGGTCCGCGGATAAGTAGTCCAAGACTAAAAAGTCAACCGGATAATAAAATTCATCCATTTTCACAATCACATTTTGAACCATCCCCCGAGGTAGCTTATGAGACAAATCGGCCAAAACAACCGTTGTCTCCACCCTTGCTAACGGACCAAAATCGTATTGGTCATATAAACCACCCGGTAAAATGCTCACCCCGGCTCCAAGATCTAGTAACGCCTTTCCCATTTGAAAATTACCAACTTGTATATTAATTAATGGCGTGCCCGGATCTTGGAGCTTAAGAGGAAGCACCCCATTCAAAACCGCACTCACTTGCCCGGTTAAATCCACCCGCTTAGGCATTTTCTTCTTTTGTTGCCTTTTTTGTGTACATAAATCCTTTAGAAATTTAGCATAAGCGGGTACTTGTTTTATTGCATCAAGTAGTGGAAGATTGATTTTTACTTATTGAAACATGTCCCATAATTCTTCTTTTTGAGGACCTCTTGATGCAATAAAATTTTTCTTTCCCGGGTCAAGTAAAGCCGATGGAAACGGGACTTGACTCGGTTCACCCTCAACTTTTTCATTCTTTTCATTTTCACCCAACCCTGGTGTTTTAACATTTGATTCTTTAGGTTTAACCGGTGAAACTTCATCATCGTCACTTTCATTACCCGTGACATCCTCAACTACCCCCTCGACCAAACCCGGTGACAAATTTGCTTTAAATTCTTTACCACTTCTCAATACACTAACATGACTAATATTAATGTTGTTACCTCGTGACGAACCGTGTGAAGGATTTACCTTGGTGTCGCTAGGAAGTTGACCCTTGCTTTTCTTCGACTCCGCCACATCGGTTGCCAATTGACCCATTTGGGTTGTTAGTGATTGGATGATTTTGTCACAAACCTCATCCTTTTACATCCGGACTTCATCGAGTTGATTCCGTTTTTGCATATCTTGTTGCATAGCCCGAAGCATATCCATGACTTCATTCCCGCTTGATGAAGTTTGACCCGAACCACTTTGACCCGTTTGTTGAAATTGCCCTTGATAACCATAATTGCTTCCACCCCGATAATTGCCTTGATTGTATTGTTGACGAGGTGCAAAGTTACCTTGAGCTCCTTGAAAATTTGGGTTAGCTTGGTTCGCCGCGTTCCTGTAGCGGAAATTAGGGTGGTTTCGTAACCCGGGATGGTAGGTGTTGGAGTTCATATTGAAATTTCGACCACCCCCTCCTTGAATTGCATTCACTTCCTCTACTTGTTTATCAACTACCCCCACTACACACACTTCCGCCGTGTGGCCTATTTCGTTGCAATTAGTGCACACGTTGTACACTTGGTTCGTAGTTTGAACATTGCCATTCTCTACTCCATGCACTTGCGGCCTTTGGATCACATGCCTTGCCCGTCTTGAAGATTGGGCCTTTCTCTTGGAATTCACCGCCATTTGCACTAAAAATGCCCAATCAACATGTTCATAATTCGTACCGAATGTACCATTGGTGATCGACATCAAATCTCGTACATCTTCCGAACTCAACCCCTCGTGAAACGCGTTCAACAACTCCCATAGTTGGATCCCATGATGAGGGCAATTCCGTAACATCATATTAAACCTTTCGAAGGCTTCATGAAACATCTCCCCCGATTGTTGCTGGAAGCTTCTCATACCTCTTCTTGCATCATTAGTTTTTGAGAGGTGTAATATTCATCTAAGAATATTTGTTGCATATCGGCCCATGTAAAAATCGATGCGGAGGGTAGAGTGTGAAAACATCTCTTTGCCTTGTCTTCCAAAGAAAATTGGAAGAGAACTAACTTCACATCATCCGAAGAAAAACCTTGACCTCCAATAGTGTTGCAAATGGAGTCGTACGTCTCCAAATGAAAATAGGGTTCTTACGTTGCTAATCCCTTGAACTTTGGTAGACTTTGGAGGGCGGTTGTTCTAACTTCAAAAGTTCTTCCATCCGCATGATGAGGAATCACTACCGGCGAAGGATTGTTAGTGATAATAGGTCGGAAGTGAGCTTCAATTCCCCGTACTACTTCCCGATGATGTCTTTGAGGGGCACCCAATGGTGCTCTTGGTTGACCCATTTGCATAGGCCCTTGAGGTGCAAAGGGTGGTTGAAATTGGTATTGTGGCATTGGCGGTTGTTGTTGAATCGGTCTTTGAAATTGCGGTTGTGTATTTTGAGGATGCACTTGATGTAGCGGTGTAGGGCGCTGCAGTTGTGGCCCTTGCAGTCTAATGTGTTGCACCCCAACTGGTAATCTACTCGTATCTTGAAATTGTTGAATCGGTTGACTTTGTTGACCCGCTCCTCCTTGAGGTCCCAAATATCCTCTATCGCCCCCATAATAGAAACCTTCCTCTTCATACCCCCTAAAATCCTCTTCATAACCATCATCATATCCATCTCCTTGAATACCCGAGGATTGCCCAAAAGGAAGAGTTGAGTATTGAAAACCCGATTGGTTCGATGGTCTAAATGTTGAAGTAGCATGGACAATGGTTGAATTTGGTGGTATTGGGTAATTAGAAGATGATTGACCCGTAGTTGGGGGAAAGAAGTGTGACAATGGTGGAATTGTGGATAAAGGGCTAAAGGTAAGATTTGGTTCAACTTGAGTAGTAATCGGTTTTGTGGTATTGGTTGGTGTAGTGTCATGAGGTGGAGTAGGAATTGTAGTAGTATTAGGTATGGTTGTGTTTGGTGATGGTTATGTGGAAGTAGGTATAAATGATGAGGTCGTTTGACCCGTTGTGGGTGGTATTTGGGATTCTTGCATGATGTTTCATGGTGTGATGGGTGAGGTAGGTGAACCAATAATTCTGTTTTCTCGTACTAAAACTCTGTTTTGCCTTAACGTTCTTTCGATCTCCGGATCAAATGACAATGGTGACGACTTGTGAGAGCCTCTAGTATGCATGCACCTGTAGAACCTGCACACTAAACACACCAGTGTAAACCCGAAAATAACAAAGCAAAACTAACAAACTGACACACATTGCGCACAACTCCCGGCAACGGCGCCAAAATTTGACGTGATGTCGTGGTACACGCAAATTTAATCCAATTAACAACTAGTGGATAGTGGTAAATGGGTATCGAACTCAGGGAGTTTGTGGAAAATGTGTTGATCTTATAGCTTTGCAATTTAACTACTGTTAACCTAATATGCAGCAATTAAAGATCAATGATTTGGATTGTTGTTTTAGAAAACTAAATTACTAGCTAATTGCAAATCAAAATTGGGTGTTTAACAGATTAAGAGAAAATGACCATCTTAGGTTCCGGTTTCCATTAACAATTGTGCACGAATCCAACTAGAAAGAGTTACATAGACATAACTCATGCATAAACGTTTGTTGTGATAAAAGGGAACGAAGTACTCGGACTATGTAAACGCGAGGTTGTTACCCGATGATCAATTAACTAATATCCAACCCTAACCCTTCCCGTGATATCTCAATTGTCAACGACACCAAGAACGTACGATTTAGACTAGAATTGCAATACCACTTAACAATTTACAATCAAGCATTCATGCACCATAATAAACATAGCAAACATACCAAGTCTATTATTCTAGAAATAAAGATTCATCACACACTACAACAAAAATGGCTTTTTAGGACCTTTTCTGTGGGACGCTTTAAAAGAGGGTCCTAAAAAACTATTTAATAGGACTAATGAATTTTTGAGGTCCTTTTATAATATACTCTACTAAACCGGTGTCCTAAAAAACTATTTAATAGGATGGATGATTTTTTGGGGTCCTATTATCATATAATTTAATAGGACACTTAAAATGTAGATCCTAATAAAGTACTTTATAAGACATTTAATTGTTAGTGTCCCATTATGTGATACCCTATTAGGACACTTGATCATCTGGGGTCCTATTATAACATAACTTAATAGGACACGTTGTAGTTAAGTCATAAATGTTCAGTGTTACAGGACTCTTTCTAGTCGAAGTCATATTAGAACTTAACTTAATATGACACTTGACACTTGGGTCTTATAACTTTAAACTTTATAGGACGCTTAATTATTATGGTGTTATTATAATACACCGTAATAAGACACTTGCTATTTGAATCATAAAACATTAGTTTTATAGGACGCTTATTCGCTAGAGTTTTATTATAATATAACTTAAAAAGATACTTGAAACTTGGGTCTTATAAATTTAACCTTTATAGGACGCTTAATCATTGTGGTGTTATTATAATACACTGTAATAAGACACCTGATATTTGAGTCATAAAACATCAGTTTTATAGGACGCTTATTCGCTAGAGTTCTATTATAACATAACTTAATAGGACACTTGACATTAGGGTCTTATAACTTTAACCATTATAGGACGCTTAATCATTATAGTGTTATAATAACACACCGTAATAGGACGCTTGATATTTGAGTCGTAAAACATAAGTTTTATAGGACGTTTATTCACTAGAGTTTTATAATAACACAAGGTTATTGACCCGCTTAATCATGGCCGGTGAATAGTGGTGGTGAGTGGTGGTGGTGGGGGTGGTGAGGGGTGGTGGTGAGTGGTGGTGGTGGCCGGTGAGTGGTGGTGGTGGTGGACGGATAGTGGTGGTGGTGAGTGGTGGTGGTGAGTAGTGGTGGTGGTCGGTGAGTGGTGGTGGTGAGTGGTGGTGGTGGTGAGTGGTGGTGGTGGTGGTGAGTAGTGGTGGTGCCTGGTGAGTGGTGGTGGCCGGTGGTGGTGAGTAGTGGTAGTGGCCAGTGAGTGGTGGTGGTGGTGGTGCTGGTGAGAGCTGGTGGTGTTGGTGAGAGGTGGTGGTGAGAGGTGGTAGTGGCCGGTGAGTGGTGGTGGTGGTGGCCGGTGAGTGGTGGTGGTGGTGAGTAGTGGTGGTGGTAGGTGGTGGTGGTGAGAGGTGGTAGTGGCCGGTGAGTGGTGGTGGTGGTGAGTAGTGGTGGTGGTCGGTGGTGGTGGCCGGTGAGGGGTGGTGGTGAGTGGTGGTGGTCGGTGGTGGTGGCCGGTGAGTGGTGGCCGGTGGTGGTGATGGTGAGTAGTGGTGGTGGCCGGTGGTGGTGGTGGTGAGTAGTGGTGGTGGCCGGTGGTAGTGGCCGGCGGCGGTGGTGGTGGTGGTGGTGGTGGTGAGAGGTGATGGTGAGTGGTGGTGGTGGTGGCCGGCGGTGGTGGCCGGCAGTGGTGGTGGCCGGTGGTGGTGGCCGGCAGTGCCGGCGGTGGTGGTGGCCGGTGAGTGGTGGTGGTGGCCGGTGAGTGGTGGTGGTGGCCGGTTTCGATTAATAAATAATATTTATTTTTTTTATTTTTTTCTAAATAAAGAGTCTAGTTGAATCGAGCTACAGTTCAAATTTAGCTTGCTTATTTGAATTCGACTTAAATCTGCCCCAACCGTATTTGCGGAATCGCTGCCTCCGCGTTACTATACACGTAAGCATATCTTAGTTTATGTATGAAAGAAATGTGTAAACTGTACAAGTAATTATCATACATTTTGATACTTTGATTCATGATCAACGGGTTAACTAGTAAGTAGGTTTAAAAGGGGTGTGAGTTAGCCATTTAAAAAAATAAGATTGTTATTGTAATAATCCTTTTATAATCTTGATCAACACACATAATATCCTATTTTTTATAATCATTTTGTTAAGTATGCGTAGTTCAAAGTTATATAAATTTTACAAGGATACTTTAGACCAAAACTAGTTTCATTAGTATTACAATAAATAGAACTATTGCATTTACTTTGGAGACCAGGAGTATGGTGTTACCAAGGGTTATGGAATAGTGTATGCCTTGTAGCTGGTTAATTTCTTGTTTATGGTTTATTTAGTTTAAAGATTATTTTTACATACTTTCATTGCTGCATGACATTAAAGTTGACAAATTTTGAGCCATTTACTAATTTCTAGGCAGTTTGGGTCATGGTGAAAATTTGTATGGTTTTCCACCAATGTGTATATTTCTGTTTTATCGAGTTGTTAATATCTGATATTTGTGCTGACACAGATGGTCATACATTTTTTTTATTCTACAATATGAAGGTTAAGCATGTCATTACTTTCTGGTTTGAGTTTCTTAAGTTAATTAGATTTTTTTTTTTTTTTTTTTTTTTTTTTTTTTGGAACGGCTTTTTTAGGTGGGGCCCGATCTATCGGGACCTTTTTCAACCCTGGGCCTAGCCAGGCTCCCAACTACCGGACGATCTGGGGTCAGTCCGGAGCCACCTATGCGGGAACCTTCAAAGAAGTAAACCCTCACACCTCCGATGCAGCCCACGGGGATCGAACCGGCGACCTCTGGTACAGCCCCAAGTCCTTCCACCGCTGGGCTACAACATCATCGGCTGTGTTTGTTTATTAGATAAAAATGCTTTTATGCAATGTTGTAAATAATTTCAAGTGCTGGTATGTGTTAGGATCGGAGGCTCTCATGATTGTGTTTGTTTGTATGTTTTGAACAATTTGTGAATATGAAAACATGTAAAGTGCAGCGGAAATGAAAACAAACTTTGTAAACACAATCAAAGGAGAAAATAGTTTGATAAACAATTGCTTCTCATAGAGTCAAAGGATTTACAAATCAAAGCAAAAGATTACAGATATGCTTACAAACTAAACTCCCCCTCAGCCTGATGCCCCAAGGTTGGTTTGCACACAAGATGAAAGGATTAGACATGAGGAGAAGAACTCGCTCAGTCAATCAAATGTAACAGTACAGGATACTGTTACATTTATAGGAAAACCAAACCACTGAGGTATCTCAGCTGACGTCACCATGAAAGCGACGTCTAACAGCCTAACAAACTGTATCTACTCTCCTTACACAAACACTGCTAAACCTAACCACTGACTATACATAACACAGTTAATTCACCAAACAGCTGCTCTCACTTTATGTCAGAGCTTTCCTCAAGGTTGATCAGTCCTTGATTGGGCAATGCTTTACCATCAGTAGATATGATCAGCAGTTTTTGAATACTTCATGGATTTGATCAGCAGTTGAAGGACCAGCAGTAGTTGTATCTGAACAGCGGATAACGACCATCAGTTGTTATAAATCACTTTCAAGGGAAAGCTTAATGTAAACTGCTGCTTATTATGGATCAACTGTTGTGACCTTGTTTTGGCTTTACATTATCTGTTCCTGTGGTAGGGTTCAATCCCAACAATCTCCCCCTGGAACAGATAATGCCAAAACCTGTCATTATTCTGGATCTTTATTCCTCATCAAAAGTTCCTTTGCTTCTCTTTTAAAATCTGCTTCAAAGTCTCTGGAACTTATATCATCTTCATCCCTACACAGTGTAAGTTCAAGGAGATCCTGCAAATCTTGAACACTAAGGCCTAGTGCTTCTTTCCTTGATATATACTTCACCTCTCCATTGGATCTGACCAGAGTCAATACGTGGGTCTTTTGATCAGAGAGCCACTTTAGTACTTTCGAACCCAATGGATTTCTTGGGAGAGATTTATTTGAAGATGAGCTTTGAGATATTGGCCTTGAGAAAACTTGCAGACTTTCAGACATTCTTTTGAAAGCCATTTCAATGACATCATTTGCTGCAGCTATATCTTCTGCAGTTTCTCTTTCAATCAGCTCCTGCCTTTCAATGTCTGTCATGTCTGTTGAAGTGTTTGGTGATGCAGGTTTGGTTAACATCCTTTTAAAAAGGTTTTGAAGTTTTTCTGAGCTTTCTTCTTTTAGACCCATTTTCATGATGGATTCTGTGAAGTACTCAACCTCCTTTTCTTTCACCTCTTCACTGGTCAACTGTTCTTTTTCTTCTTGGTTTGTCACAAAGGTAGATCGGAACAGTGTTTTGAGGTTTTCTATCTGCTGTTCAAGCTTCATTCTTTGTTCATGTTTCTTTGAGGTGCTTGAAACAGTTATCGTTCTTTTCTTTAGCCTTTCATAGGCTTCATCAGTTTGCTGTTTTGACCATTTTGATATGGCTTCAGCAGTATCCATTTTTGCATCCACCAGCTCTTTTTTCTTTCTCTTATACTCAGCAGTGAGGTCAGCAATTAGCTTTTTGAATTTGTTCCAGTTTGGAGCATTTTTCCTTTTTGTAGGATCATCTTTGATTCTTTGAATCCTTTCTGCCTCATGCTTTAAAGCAACTAATGGCCATTCTTTAAACTGTTGTTCTTCAGCAGGATAGAATTTCTCTTTCATGATGTAAGCTAGATATTGTTCTCTTAACCTTTTCTTTTGATCAGCCTTTTCTTTGAGTAGCTCTTGTGCAAACTCTTCTATCTGCTTTACTTTTGAGAAGTAGAACTCCAGACTTTTAGCAATGCCTTCTTTACTTAGTCTTTCACTTTCACTGTCAACCTTAGCTTTTACTTTAGCTTGCCTTGCCTTGATCTTGAGATACTCATTCATATCTTCTGGTGCTATGTAGCCTATGAGTGAGGAGAATCTTCTTTTTGAAGGATCCTCTTCTGTATAGAATTGCCTCATCTCATTTTTGATAGCTTCAAGTTCCAGCGGATATTTTGCAGCATTTGGATCATGTATCCCTTCTTCAGCAGTGATTGGCTTTCTTTTTCTACTAAAGAGCTTTGGTTGTGATATAGGAAAGGTGAGAGCAGTGGTGGATGACTGACTAACAGCTGTTGAAACAACTGGTGTCTCAACATCTGTTGTCATTACAACTGCTGATGTATCAGCAGATGTCTTCTGCTTTTGAGCAGGGGTTATTGTGGCAGTTGTTTGGGTGGTGATCAGTGGTTGACTAGCAGTAGTTGAAACAATTTGTGTTTCAACCACTGTTGCCATTACAACAGATGTTATAACATCTGTTGTCTTCTGCTTTTTTGGCAGGGGGTGATGATGGTTTGGCTGTTTGTGATGGTAGTGGTGGTTTTTGTGCTGTAGATACATATGGTGGTGGAACAGTAGTTGTGGTGGAGTATGGCAGAGTGTTGTGTGTTGGAGGTGTGTGTGTTGATGAGATGGCAGCTGTTTGGCTACTGACAGCAGTTTTTGTTACTACTGATGTATCAGCAGTTTGACCAACAGGTTTTGAGACCTGCTTTTCTTTTTCTTTTTCCGGCTCAATGTAAAGGCCATGTTCTATTCCCTTCTTATTCATTTTTTCTCAACAGCTTGATATTCTCCCCCTTTTTGGCATTATCTGAAGGAGGGTTATCAAGAAATGATAGGGAAGAAGGAGCTTTGCCAGAGGCACTTTGAATGCTAGCCTTTATAGCCTTTATGTCTGCTTGCGTGTCTTTAAACCTTGATTCCACCATGTTGGTCAGCATTTGCACATGAATGGCATGCTTTTGATCAGCCATCTGTTGCTGTTTTTCAAGCATGGGTTTAAAAATATTCCAAAGCTCATTTTCAGCAAATGCATGTTGTGCAGGTGCTTGAGCAGGAACAGCAGTGGCTTGTGCTTTCTGAGCTTTTAAAATCTCTTGCACCATCTCCTTTATTTCAGAAACTGATTCTTCTAGTTTTTCAACTCTGCCCGTCAATTCCTGATATTTCGAATCATCACCTACTTTAGTAGGATCATCTGAATCCCCACTAGCAGTGGTTATATCAATGTGTGACTTAGGAATAGAGTCCCAAAAATCACCCATTGATGCCCCTTGTTCTTGGTACTGGGGACTTCTTTCTTCAGCACTCGATAAACCTTTGATGGTACCAGTGGTTAGATCCAACTCACTGATGGTTATCGAAGTTGCCATGGAAGAAATTGCCTTCAAGGGAGTCTTACTTATGAAACAACTGTCCAACTGAGGATCTGTTGATCCACCAGTTGTAGCTGCTGCTCCACTTGAACTACCACCGAGAGTTACTTGTAACTCAGGGGGTGTAACCTCCTCAATTGTTGCTGGGATAGCAGAAGTAGTAGCATCAGACCCAGTCACTTGTGGAAGTATGCTCTCAGTGATAGAGAGGAACTGGTTTGTGTCTGAGCTATAGCAGCTGCATGCAACAAGGGTAGCATGGATTGTGGCATTATGATTGGTGAGGGTATGGGGGTTGAAAGAGACATGTCCTTGGGATCAGGACTGAGGAAGATGGATCCGAGTGGATTCAGAGCTTCATATTGTTGTGTCCCTGTGCTTACAACCTGATCCTTTTGTGAGGATGCAGGAGGAGTTTTAGGCATGGGTTGAGATCTTTCTTCCAACTGCTGTGAGGAAGTAGCAGCAGTGGTTTGTGGTGACTTTTATGTTGTCACAGTCATTTCCTCTGGGATCTCATCTTCCAGAGTTGCCTTTGTTTTGGGTTTGGTGGGTTTTCTGGATATTTTTCTTTTGGTCTTTTTGGTGATGTCAGGTGTGGGTTTCAAAGCAGTGGTTGTGCTGCTTTGATCACCTGGAGCAGTGGGCTCAACAGCAGATGTCTGAGGAGCAGTTGTAACTGCTAAATTCTGCTCAGGCACCTCTGCTTTTGTTTTTATAGGTGCCATCATCCTTGAAAATGTTTCTTTTGTTAAGCATTTTATTTGACAATGAACACCTTGTTTGAGCAAATTTGCATTTTCCTTTTCAAATTTTTGTTCAAAATAATAACTCAAAAATCTTGGAAAAAGTAAAAATGCTTTGCTATCAACATTTTTTATTAAGTCATTAAAGATCTCCTGGGAGTAGTTGTAGTTTTTGTTGTTTAGAATAGCATATCCCAGGCATTGAATCTTTAATGGTATTTCGTTGAACGATGTTGTTTTATTCGAAACACACATCAGAAGTGTGTGAAATAAAAACCTAGGTGCAGAAGGGAAATAACCTTTTTGTAAGGTATCTACCTTTGATTGTTCTGCATATCCCCTTTTTACGAAATCAGTTTTCATCTCGGCTTTATCAAAAGAGATTTTACCTTCCTGATCGTCAAGATTAAAGACTTCGGAGATTGATTGTGGCGTGATTTGAATCACTTTACCCTGTATCGAGGAGTTAATGGCTATGACTTTATCGTCTTGTTTTTCAAGCGTCGCCTTTTTCCAAAACTCTCTCTGGGTTTGCAGATAGATGGGAGCATTCACTGTCAACAAAGTTTTGTACTTTGATGCAGATATTGTATCAATGATGGAGTCGAAAGTGTGGTTGTCTTTGAGTTTTGTGAGTAAACCCAAATAGTTGTGAGATTGTTTGTATGGTATTTCGATGGGTTCTTCGGCCGTTTGAGCGACCTCTTTTGAAGATGGTGGTGATTTTGGTTTAGATTTTGATTTTGACTTTGATTTTGTCATTTTTTTTTGCAGAGAAGAACGAAGAATGATTTTGAAGTTTTTGAGAAGAAGGGTTGGAAACTGCTATGAGAAGAGAATTTTTGGAATTCAATTCGACAGTGTAAAACCCTGTTTGGGGTTTAGGGCAGGGTTTTATTTAGGGAAAAAAATGATCGCTGATGTGGCAGCGGTTATTACGATCTGAGGGCTAAAAACTGACCACGTGTCAAACACTGATGAAACGGATGAAGTATGGAGAACAGTTGTTTTAAGAGCCACTGACGTATCAAGCATCAGTGGTTACAACGGTAAAAATTGTGGGCAGTGGATGATTTTTACTATCAGTGGATAGCATATTAGTGGATAAGACACTGATTTTGAACATCAGTGCTTTTCAAGAAAATGAGAGATCAGTGGTTAACTTTCAGCAGTGGTCAGTGTTTAGAGATCAGACGTTGGAACAAAACAGTGGTTAGGGTAAATGGTACAGATCTGAAGGACAAGTGTTTCAGCAACAGTTTTGAAAATTTTCAATCAAGGTTTTGCCACATGTCAATTTTGAAAGACAGTGGTTTAGTACCCCAGATGATGAAAACTTTTTGCTAAGGTAACTCATTTTCGTTTAATATTCAATTAAAACATGAGTACCCTAGTAATTCAAGCACAGTTTGCAATCAACCTTTGATAAAAATTTAGGAGCAAACCTGAGAATGACATGATTTTGACATAGGTACCATTTCCTTTTAACCCATTTATGAGGACAATAATACCAACAAAAATAAGGTATTACATCCTGACAGGAACTGAAACAATTGCCAACAAAAACAAGCAAAAGTTCCAAATATATTATTCCAAAAAAAAATGAACAATATATCCTGGTTATTCGAGAAAATCCTTTGAAGAAAAAATTGATTAAAGGATTTTCTGAGAATAGCATCAAAAAGGATCTGGTATATTTTCAAAAGAAAAACGTAATCATAACATTCTCAAATTTATGAAGAATGGTCAGTGGTTTGACAGCAGTTTGTGGAACATTCTGAATACATTTTGACCACTGTTTGATACCATTTTCTTTGTCAGTTGTTTGCAATCATGAGGACACATGGATAAATTTTTGAACATTTGTCTAGTCCTCTTTGGAGTTCATTCACTGGAATCCAAAAACCTTTTCCTGAACAGATGAATGCACATAGTTGCTTAATGACCATTATTACCCTAAACTTTGACTCATAAGTGTTTTATGTTTATACTCTTTTCTTTTGACTTCAAAAGTTTTGAGATAGACACACTTCTGAGTTTTTGTGAATTTTCTTAATGTATTTTAACATAGTTGATTTTGTCCTTTTGAGGAACTCAACCTGTTTTCAAACACATAAGATTTGAATGACTAAAGTTTTAATTCCCCCTTTTTAAGTTAACAAAAACACTAATGTTTTATGAACATAGTTTTTGTTAATCTGAGGTTCATACTTTAGCATTTTAATAAGGTGACATCACAATTATCATAACAGCAATTGAAATCAATTTTGAAAACATGAAATAATCCCATAGTTTAACAGATATGTTTTCAGATCTGAAAACTATGAGTGACTTGTGTATGAGTTCACTTGTTGTGTGAAATTTGTGTGTCATATGACATTTTGGTTGATTTACAGAGTTTTTGATTAACCACTTTGAACATGATTTACTCGATACTCTGTTTTTCAACTAAATACAACCAACCTTAGTATCAATGAATTTTGAGCTGAACTGTTATGTCAAATTGATTGTTAGATCGAATTTGACTGTCTTGGCTCTGATACCAATTGTTAGGATCGGAGGCTCTCATGATTGTGTTTGTTTGTATGTTTTGAACAATTTGTGAATATGAAAACATGTAAAGTGCAGCGGAAATGAAAACAAACTTTGTAAACACAATCAAAGGAGAAAATAGTTTGATAAACAATTGCTTCTCATAGAGTCAAAGGATTTACAAATCAAAGCAAAAGATTAAAGATATGCTTACAAACTAAACTCCCCCTCAGCCTGATGCCCCAAGGTTGGTTTGCACACAAGATGAAAGGATTAGACATGAGGAGAAGAACTCGCTCAGTCAATCAAATGTAACAGTACAGGGTACTGTTACATTTATAGGCAAACCAAACCACTGAGGTATCTCAGCTGACGTCACCATGAAAGCGACGTCTAATAGCCTAACAAACTGTATCTACTGTCCTTACACAAACACTGCTAAACCTAACCACTGACTATACATAACACAGTTAATTCACCAAACAGCTGCTCTCACTTTATGTCAGAGCTTTCCTCAAGGTTGATCAGTCCTTGATTGGGCAGTGCTTTACCATTAGTAGATATGATCAGCAGTTGTTGAATACTTCATGGATTTGATCAGCAATTGAAGGACCAGCAGTAGTTGTATCTGAACAGCGGATAACGACCATCAGTTGTTATAAATCACTTTCAAGGGAAAAGCTTAATGTAAACTGCTGCTTATTATGGATCAACTGTTGTGACCTGGTTTTGGCTTTACATTATCTGTTCCTCTGGTAGGGTTCAATCCCAACAGTATGTTAGAATGTTAGAGGTGGCTTGATTGGCGGATTGGTTAACGGGTCAAAACGGGTCCTATTTGACACTGTGTATTTTCTAGTACAGGCTGAAAAGGGCCAGCTTGGCTTGACACATGAGCACTTGTTTCTTCGTTTTGTAAATATTAACTAGAAAACGTTATTATTACAACATAATCTATTTTTTAGTAATGACTTGTCATTTGACCCAAATGAGATTCTACATCAAATGACTTCAAATTGGGACTTCTTTACTAACAGTGGCAGTTATGGACATGACATTAAAATAAAAGGGTTCTTCATAAGTTGGTTGATAGTCTAACATGTTTAATAAACAAAACGTGTTTGTAAACATGGGATTATTAAGAAACAATCTTCCTTAGTTTTTCTATAAAAATGTTAGTCTGCTAGGGTAAAACTTTATTAATTTTTTTGTAAAATGATTTTTTGCACTATTATGACTAGAGTTTAATAAATATTTGTTGAAAACTAAAATCTAGGTCGGATATGAAGCTTTCCTCAAAAGCATTCTAAACTCTACCGAGAGTGTAGCAAGAGGAAGGGTCCAGAGCTTCGACCCAAATGATCTAGTTGATGGTATAGAGATTGGACCAGAATGGTGTGATGTAAACGTTCAAGTACCAATAAAAAACACGAAAACTTGGTAAGATCATATGGTTTATTTGTTGATCAATTCAATAAGCATGTAATGGAAAACAAATAATGATTGTGTACCTGGTAAGCCAGCAACAACACCAGAGAGGGAAGTAGACGTCATGTTCGTCAGATTGGTCTGGTTCCCCTTTAGGATGTATCTTTTTTATGGTAGTACCGAGTTCTTTAGGGTTGAAGAACTCGTAGTAATGGAGAGAGAGGAGGGGCGATTTTAGTGTTGATGTTATGAATGTCTAACCCGAATCCCTCTCTAGTAATATCCTTATATACACCCAAGGGGAAACCCAATTAGTTAATTAGGGTAATCTGGCCCATCAACAATTACCAACTAATTTATTATAGGTTTTAATATATTTTGATCCGTATTATATAAATGATAATGTTGGCTACTAGATTAAATATAAATAAATAAATATTTAATCTTACATTCTCCCACTTAGCCGAATAATCATTTATCATGAGTATTAGATAAGTCTGATCAGAAGTTAATACTCATTTTAGCTTTAAACAAGTACTATAGCAGAGAAATAGAGCCGTTGAATCATTATGCGACTCAGGACCCCCATTAGTCATACTATAGCCTTAATTTAAAACCTAACAGTTATGATCAAAATAAGTAAGCCCTTTAACGTTTGATTTGTATTTATAGTTGTCTATATGTCATTACACCGGCAGAACATATGTAAGAGACATACAAAATCAAACTGATGAGGAAAATTAATTAATAGTTAGTCATTCATAGTACGATATGCAGTTGTACATGGTCATCAATTAAAACCCGTCTCTTTTATGAGCACTCTTAATAAGACTTGTGGGTAATAGACCTTCAGTTATAGGATCCTTAAGCATATCACGAATGTATTCGATACAAATATTTAGTTTCCTCAATTCGCTCAAAAACGAATAATTAATTGTGTATCGAAATTTAATGCAGCACCTCTCTAACTGTTACTGTTCAAGGAGACATGGTAGCTGACTTTATCACAATAAGTCTTCAATACATTAATTATATGGAGTTAATAAACTTATGAGTCCACTTATAAATTTCCAACAACATTTAGTGACTATATTATGTCGTTATAACTTAGGTTGTAATTATCAGTTTATTATGACTCCTCCATGAGATAGGTTTTTTGTCTGCTGACATAAGGATATACCCGAAATTACATTTTGGTCATCTTTGAATATCAGAAAGTTATAGTAATCAACCGGTTTTAATTCTCACTTCTTCTTTAAATTATAGCCTCTCGTTTCCTTTAAAGATATTGTAATACTCTATTAGATGCTTCACGTTTATCTAGACATATCTAGTGTGTTGCAATGTGAGTAATATCTAAACGAGTCTAGACTTGAACTTACATAAGGCTTCTAATTAATGAAGCGCAAGTAAATAATCTCGTTTATCCTATTACCCTCTAAATGAGAGCATTAATGTTTGTTACATATGTAAGGACCCATTTAAGGTTAAACTTATGGAACGGAATTAATGTCCCATTGGGTCTACCTCGGTATGTTATGATATCTATCACTTAAGAGATATATCTGACATCTATTATATCAAAGTTTGTGTTAACAATGCTTTGACTTATGTAACATATACTTGTCAAAAGAATATCATCTATATAGACAAGTTTAATTTAGTTGTTCCCACTCATCTTGAGATAGGTACATTAATCCACTTGATTCTTGATGAAAATAATTATGTTAAGATTTCATCACATTATGATGTTTGCATTAACCCATACACGGATTTTATTGGCTTACAAATAAAGTGTTCTTTAACCTTCAGTTTGAAACTTTGAGGTTGTTTTATGAACATGTAAATATATCAGCCATTTGTTAGGGAAAATTGTTTTTAATGTTCATCTAATGTAGCTTTAAACTATTATAAGCTACTAGAACAATGATGATCCTTAAAGAAACCTTTGATAATTTATCTCTTCCTAAGTATAACCTTTGACAATCAATCATGCTTCTTTGTGTCTTAACGCTTATATTAGGATTTGGTTTAGTTATGAACACTCTTAGGTAATTCAATCAAATCCCAAACGTTATATGAACACATAAAATCAGTTTTACAAGAAAAAAATTATTCTATTTAGAAGATTAATTGACGCTAATGGCTTAATTAGAAAAGATAGGATCAGTAAACTTTTCCAAAATCCATTTCAACTTCAGTTAGGGAGGTTATGTAATCATCAAAGTTAGTAGGCTTTTAAACTTAGGTGACCTCCTGAGTTGATTATTGGGTTTGTTAGAAGTTTCATTTTTATGGATTAGCTCTTGGTTAGGGTGCTATCATTTTCAGGATTCTAAGTTTGTAAGAGTGGTGCAGTATGGTGTACAAGAGGTGTTATCGGAGTTAAGAGTGGTGCAGTATGGTGTACAAGAGGTGTTATCGGAGTTAAATTCAGAGTGAAATTTAATGACACTCTTCCCCCCGCCTCTTGTATTCCTTGCAAGTCATGATAAGGACTTTGAATGCTCCCAATAACCTTAGAAATCTTTAGGAACTCAGCATGCTTAGGGTCAAAATTTAACGACCAACAAATTCTAATAGAGAAAAAACAAATTAATGACGTTAGTCGTTGTGATTTCTCTTGTTGAGGATTATGTTAGTTTAGGTAAGAAATCTAAGTGTGCCCACAATTAAACAACAATGAAATTTTTGTAAGAGTAGCTTTAGATTTAAGGAGACAAGTTTTGATAGAGCAGTGTCATAATGGAGCAGTGTCTTGTACAAGAGGTGTAAATTGAAGTAATATAAAGTTTTCACTCCCCTAACTATTGTAACTATTGCAAGTTGTTATTAAGACACTTAATGCTCCCACTGATCTTTAATATCTCTAGAAATGCTACAAGATAAATTTCAATGAGGTACGTGATGTGGGAGCCTATCATATATATGTTAGACTTTATTTAATTTCGTTAATGTCCAGATGTCATAAGAAATTTTAGGGACATATTTAATAGAAATCTTATTAATTGTATATATGAATAGATTTCTTCTAAGACCGTGGGCCATATGCGCAAAATTTAGATACAAGTTGATAGTCTTTAAATGATAAATGAATTATGTCTGAATATTCCATTTGGAATAAATTCCACGAATGTTAATGAATGACTTATGATGGACCCATACTTATTCCTTAAGCCAAGTCATATTTTAGGGCTTTAATGTCATGATTTAAAATCCCTTAGAATGAGATTAGATGAAAATCATCCTCATTAACCACGTCATGATTTCTCATGAATTTTGGTTGTAATGGATGAAATTTATAAGTCTCATTTTTCTTTTGTCAAATTCTCATTTGCATGATGACAAAAGTTGTGAAACTTTAAGGTATCATCTAGTTTCATCTTAGTAATGTTTCAATCCAGATATTTAGAACAAATAAAATGATAGTTTAAGATAAGTGTGACTTTATGTTGGTTATGCAAACCTCACAACCTTCATAACATAGCCTAAGTAATGATAGTGTATTCTGATTAATCTTCAGAAAATGTAAGGTATCGAAAAGCTTTGTTAGAAGACTGCTTATTATGGTTCTTATAGCCTTAACAATTAATTTTGTCACTAACTCTCATGTTAGTTATTTGTTGACTTCTGGTAAGGAAACGTTTAGAACTAGAGTCAACTAATCATGTGTTAATAGGAATATTAAAATTACCAGACTTGAATATCATTAGTAAGTGACTATCTAATTAATTTATCCAACTGTTCTTTAGAATTATGGATAGTCTCGTTGCTTATGTCTAGTCTAATGGCATAATTATGCAGTGAGATTTTCCCTTGAAGAACCTTAAAGTTGGAATTTTTACTTGTAATTTGTCTATGGACCTTAGAACAATCCTCTAAGTTTTAAGTGGTTGTAAGGTGAGTAACAACTTATTTTCCAGCTTCAAACATTTATTTCTTTGTACATATGTTGCTTATCAACACACTCATTATACTTTGGTACTTTTGAGTGTTATAGTTGATTTGTAAGGCATCAAATTGTACAAGTGAAAATCTTAGTATGTAATGTACTGGAAAAATGTACCGCCCTTAACTTTATGGGTCATGGTATTGTACATTATTATGTATTCACATATACCACTTAGCTTTATATTTTATAATTTTAAATGAAGGCATGCATCTTAGGAATTCTTGTAATTATTTTACAAATAATAGATTAGTCTTAGGAAAGACTTAATCTGGAATAACTTTAGTGATAACAATTATGTTAGAGAGTTCTTGATTATCATAAGAGACATCATGTTTAATTTGTCCTATTCATCATGCTCTACTTTTCTTCTGTAGTGCTTTATCAGAAGAGAGCAATAGAATTATCGTGTCTTAAGAGATAATCTAGGATTTAATTTAAGAGCTAATTCTTATAGAAACTTTAAATAAAGCAAAACATTTTAGGTTTAGAAATTAGAGTGGGTGAGATATTGATTTATAGAAGAGGATCATAGTGAGTAAAATTATGGGTACTAAAAAATAAGGCAGACGAAATGATCATAAAAATTAATGAAGGATCATTAATATAAGGATCATTATATGAAGAGGTTGTGATATGTCTATTACTAACATCAAAATAATAGACTTATTTGAAGTTCTACATAAACGAAGACAAATCAGCTTTGGCCAGAAGTGTAATCATTTAAGCATGTGTGCAAAGTAATCATGACAAATCAGCTTTGGCCAGAAATGAGACAATCACTTTAGTTATGCACTTGTTAAGAATGCTATACATGAATGAATTAAATCAGCTTTGGCCAGAAATTAAGACATTCACGTTTGTAATGCATACTCAACATGGCTTTTATAATACTTGAGCAATAAATAGATGTATCAAATCAGCTTTGGCCAGAAGTGATACATCAGAAGCTCACCCAAGTAAAACCAATTTGGTTTTGTGAAACTTTATTTGATTCTGATTAATTATCTAATTACAAAACCAATTATTTAATAGCAAAATCTTAGTTCACATTAAACAGCCTAAAATTATGCAGTTTCGAGTGAGATCTCGACTTAGTTATGAGGTCTCGAGTGAGATCTCGAGTCAAGTCTCGACTCATCTTGCAACATTATGAGGTCTCGAGTCGCAACCTCAGTGTCTCGAGTCATAATCATGGTCTCGACTGCTGTGTTTTATGAGATCTCGACTCCTTGATGAGGTCTCGAGTCGCAACCATGGTCTCGAGTTGTGAAGATTGAAGTCCTTAGTCGAGACCTTAGTGGTCTCGAGTCGAAACCTTATGGTCTCGAGTCGAAATCGTTGTCTCGAGTTATAAAGATTTGAGAACACTTATGATTTCGAGTCGAGTCCTTGTGGTCTCGAGTCGAGATCTTGGTCTCGGCTCGTTAAAATTTATCTCGAAACTTCTCTTACAGCTGATTAGTGTGATAAGTTTGAATCAACTAATTTTAAGGGATTTTGATCATAATTTCGAAATATCTCTTGTGTATCTATCCAAGTTTATTATTCGATTATAAATATATTTTATTCGAAACTTGGAGATAAAGTTACACAATTTTAGGAAACATAATCAAAATCTGATCTATCACAAAATTAGGTGATAGCATATGAAAAATTCATATATTAAAATTTAATATAATAATTAATTTAAAATTGAATTTAACCATTCGATGACAATCACAATCCAATCCACTTATTTCAAATTTATGTACATATTAAAATATGGATATGTGAAGAAACCATCAAAGTTATACACGAATACATATTGACTTCAATTAAATATTTATGAAGTGCAATATAGATAACAATTCAATGAATTAATTATGGTTTCAAATTCTTAAGCTAATATGTACGATGTTAATTAATAAGCGATGGGAACCAGTAATGTTTTGGGCTGATTATTTTCTTAAGAAAAGGATTTAGTGACCATCAAAGAAATATAAATTTTGATTGATTTAATTTTCAAATCAATGACAGACCATCAATCGAAAAACCAAAAAAAATCAATTTTAATTGTTTTCATTCCTATAATTCAATTCATTGAATTCCTTAATTGAATTGATATAATCAACATATAGCTCTGATACCACATGTTGATCAATTCAATAAGCATGTAATGGAAAACAAATAATGATTGTGTACCTGGTAAGCCAGCAACAACACCAGAGAGGGAAGTAGACGTCATGTTCGTCAGATTGGTCTGGTTCCCCTTTAGGATGTATCTTTTTGATGGTAGTACCGAGTTCTTTAGGGTTGAAGAACTCGTAGTAATGGAGAGAGAGGAGGGGCGATTTTAGTGTTGATGTTATGAATGTCTAACCCTAATCCCTCTCTAGTAATATCCTTATATACACCCAAGGGGAAACCCAATTAGTTAATTAGGGTAATCTGGCCCATCAACAATTACCAACTAATTTATTATAGGTTTTAATATATTTTGATCCGTATTATATAAATGATAATGTTGGCTACTAGATTAAATATAAATAAATAAATATTTAATCTTACATTATTTTCTACAATTCAAGATTGTATTGGTGCATCCTTCGCATAGCCCTATCCATTCATCTCGGTATATTTTTGTTAAAATTGTGATACAAATAATTTTAATATCATTGAACTTAATGCTTATACATGGATAATTTATTTGTAGGTAGTCTATGAGGATTGATGACTCAAGATTTTATGCTTCTTATTTCTTTAATTGCTTTTAATTTCTTTGTTAAATGTTAAGACTTTATGTTAGATAATGTTATAACTTATTTATGGTTAGTGTTTTTGTTATGAACATGCTTATTTGAAATATAATGAAGTTTTATTTCTTTCATTAGTTGATGTTATACAATAACCATTAGGATGTTATATGTTGAGGGTCTGTTTATAAAATTGATTTTATAATCTTATTTGGGATATTAGGACCATTTTCTTGATATTAAAGTAGCTATAACGTAACATCATAAGGGTCCTATAAATTAATTTTTAAGGACACTTGTATGTGTATCAAAAGATTAAAAGTAGGTAATCACATATTAGAACATTGTAAAAGTGCCCTAATATGTTCTTTTTAGGACGCTGTTTAAGTTGTATTTAGACATATTATGCGACCATAAAATTGGTTTCATAATCTTATTTGGTATATTAGGACCCTTTTCTTGGTACTAAATTAGCTATAATGTTACATCATTAGGGTCCTATTAATTAATTTCTAAGGATGCATGTAAGTGTATCAAAAGATTAAAAGTATGTAAGCACATGTTAGAACATCGTGAAAGTGTCCTAATATGTTTTTATTAGGACACTATTTTGGTTGTTCAAAGACATATTATGCGACCATAAAATTGGTTTCATAATCTTATTTGAGATGTTAGGACGCTTTTTTAGTTCCGGGACTTATTACGACCCCTTTACATGAAACGCTTTTATCGTTGGTCCTATTAAATGAAAGGTCCTATAAAATAACATTTTAGGACGCTTTTGCGCGTACTAAAAACCCAGTTTTCTTGTAGTGACACAAAAGTCATAAGAAACCTTCACCAAAGATGATCACCGAAAGTTTAGCCGGACATTGTTTGGTAGATCATCATAACATCAAGATTGAAGTTCATATGAATCAAAAGACAAACCGAAATGTTAGAAATTGTTCATAAACACTTGCCAAAGCCAAAATTCGCCCTAGAACTCCAGAGAAACGTCCAATGATGAGATAATGTGAAAAGGCACCACAAAAATTGTTTTAATGAGGCAGTTACGAAATTGTCCGTCACCTCCACCGTAATTTACGGTCACCACCGTAAATTACGGTGGTCATCAGTTTGTTACAGTGAAGATCTCCTGTGTTACGGTGAGGAGAATGCACGTTTCAGGGCCACCGTAATTTACGGTGGAGCCCCGATTCTTGGGTTTTGTTTCTTCTTTCATTCCATGCACGACCCATTCTTCTCCAAACCGTCCAACGCAGTGTTTTATCCATTTTTAGCTCCCGAAACATACCTGAAACATAAGCAACTATAGTTATCTAATTCAAGATAATTACACGATCAAGTGAGGGATAAATTCGTCTTTTAACATCATTAAGGGTTGTCCTATGGACCACCCGTCAAACTATGGGCAATTAAACATGGTCATAGTCATGTTAGTGCCCACCATTGTTTATTCTATGCGGCCCTTTGGTAGGTAAACAAAGTCATAAGCAGACTTGTTACCAATATTTCTTGGCTTGTTGCTCAATGAGAACCCCACGGAAGGTTAGGAATCTGGGTGATACTCGTCCGCATTCGTTTTGTAGCCACTTTCCTTCACGGGAAGCTGTAAAGCAGTTTTCCTTGAAGTAGCTTTGCTCATCCGTGTGATGACTTAGTCGTGGCTCTTCCGTATCTACCGTTCGCGTAGTTACGTGTAGCCGCAACAACTCATGAGTGCATGCGGTTTGTAATAGAAGACTCTCTTTAAAAGAGTGTTACACCTGGATGTAGCTCTTAAAGGTTCAGGAGTCAGGGTTGTTGATGTGCGGTCGCTCATCATACTTATCCTTTCCCTATAGAGAAGCTATTTGTGCCCCCTCTGTGGTTGTGAACCGGACAAGATGTCACACCCTGGCTTTGCGGAAGCATGGGTTCATTTGGTGTGACTTCTTAATACCATAGCAACAATCATAACAATGCTATATGATAAAAACATGAGATATTCATCCATTAATAAAGTTTAGAAAAATCATATTTTCAACAATCACAAATAAGTTACAAACCTTAACTTGATTTAATTGAGTTCATAAAGACTTAGCAAAAGACTTTAAACAAAAGTAGGTTTAGAGATATGTAACCCGTCCAGGAAGAGGTTACACCTTCTAAACCCTGGATGACTTCTTTATTCAAACGCAGCTTGAAAATACGTGCATACCGTGCCAGATCCGTTAGTTTCCTGAAATACATGTAGTTTGAAAAGTCAACATAAAGTTGAGCGAGTTCATGTGTAAGTGAGTCTGTATAACTCGTTAAAATATGTCTGTATAAATGTATGTTCTTGGTATGTAGCAATAAGGAAAAAGAGATCAATTAATGTGTAGCTAATACATTAATAAGTGACATGGCCTAGGAAGCACTCAAACATGTAACGCGGATTTCATAGCGGTCCTTCCGGTGGAACGACATAGTCACCACATGCAGCCACATGCTAGCCCTTGTGTGGGGCTCGCAACACCCGATAGATCTATCACACATGCCTCTCGGTCCTTATACAAGGATTAATGGTCTTACGATAATAGCATATCCATTCACGTGATCTAGCAGTAAGTTCCTTAGCTAATCATACCGTGTATAAAATGTTTGTAGTAAATGTAACATGTATTTCACCCCCGAAGTGTAAAAACTGAAAACAGTTAAGAGAAAGGGGGGGGACATGAACTCACAGTATTGCGTCTTCGTATTCGTAACCCAAATCTCCGCGGCAAACACGTCTACCTACAATGGTCTAATGTCTATTAGACGAACGGGTAGTGCCTTTTCTTAGTATAAATGTTTTTGAGTTACGATTCTGGTATTATTCCAAGTAATAATAATTGTATTTAGTTTTGGAATAATTGTTTATTCAACATTTCTGTATTAGTACTTCTCAAGTCTTAGTATTCGTGTTCCCTTCCCAAGGATGGGGGTTTTTAAATGCATGTATGCTTGTAGTTCCGACAATATATATATTTTAAGTCCCACTTAGCAAATATACTTAACCTTTTTGTCCAAAATAACTTATTTCCAAAATATATTTATTTTTCCCCAAAAATAATATATTTTTACTTCCTTGATTCCCAAAATGATATTTTACCAGAATATACGCATACGTTATAGTTCGAAAATATATTTTAAGTCTCACTTGAAAATATATTTTAAATCACTTGTCCAAACTATTCTGATTCCAAAATATACATATTTTTCCCAAAAATATTATACTTTACTCCATACAGTTTACCAAAATAATACTTATCAAAATATACGCATAAGAGTATTTTCCGAAATATACATAAGTCACGTTTTAGAGTTCGCGTTGCATAAACAATACCGATGTAACTTAAATATTTATTTGTGATAGCGTTGGTACTATTTTGGAGTCGTTACCGTTCAGTGTATTCCAGTAATATTATTTTTACTCTAAAAATAATATTTATGTAGTTCACAAAATAATCATAAAATCGCACAAGCGTTTTACCACGAAATATATATTCTAAATATATATTTAACAAGTTTTATTTATGAAAATTCCACCTCCGACACTTGGTAATTTTGTAATAAAAATCCTGGCGAATTTTATTTGGAAAAACAAGTCAAAAATATACTAGTAAACACTTGTCACCAAAAATATTCTAAGTGTTATTTTCTGGAAAAATTTCGCCAGAGTTTCCTCTGTAACTGCAGGTTGCCACGCTTTCAAGCGTATCATTTTCTTTTAATAACTTAATCAATCAATTTTCCCATCATCAACAAACAATATTCTAACACTAAACTAGTCATAACAAGTATAAATCGCAAACACATGAACTTGTAAGTTGTGTAAAAATACGTAGTAATCTTCCAACATTTTTAGTAGATCTTTCTATCCTTAAAAATAAAATCGGTTTCTTGAAAACTTCATTTTTAAAGAAGATGTAACTTTACAATTTCTTAGTCAAAATTACAAAAATATTTCTTTGTTAAATCCTTTTGTTACACAAGTGTCTACACACTTGTTTGTTCACAAAAATGCTTTTGTTTCAAGAAAGATCCGCCTTTTAAACATGATTTACATCTTACACATGGTTCTTCGAAAATACCACTTGTAAATCTTTAGATCTACTAGTTTAGAACTTCATTTTACAAGAAAAACTATTTTTGCACAAGTTCATGCTTATGTATGAAAGGGTTCGTCATCTTGTAACTTTCCTACTTAACATAAGGCTAGTTCATGTTCCATGAACATGATCTAGCATGGTTAGATGACGATCCGTTCCACTACTAGCAACCAACAACATAAAATAACCATAACTAAACAAGATTCATGAGTTTTACACCATTATTTTCTCTTTAACCATCTTGTTCATCATTCTTACAAGACTTTTAGATTTGATCTTTAGTGTTCATGAGTTTTAACCGTTAAACTTCTTATTAACCACTTTAAACAAGATCAAGAGAGTGTTTAGAATCACTTACAACTAGCACAAGGCTAGGGAAGATTCAAGACAAAAACTAGGTGGTTAATAGCGACGTAGTGAGGTCCTTGTGATTCCGTAAGCACCGGGTCTCCTCGTATAAACTCTAGCACCTTGGATTGTATGTAAAATGGCAAGATAAAAATTTGAAAGTGGGTGGTTGTGTGAGGATGCTCTCGGCCGAAGGTAGCAAGAGTGAGAGAGAGAACACAATTTTTGTTTAAGTGTTTGTGAAATGAATTGTCAACATCTTAGGTAATTATATAGTCCAAATGGTGGTTTTTATCCAACAAATAATATGCTTGCTAGAAACTAAACATCACCAAATAAAATAATCTAAAATTGTGGAGGGGGCATTTAGTTTGATTTGAACTAGATGGTTAGTGCTTAATTTGTAAATTAGGAACTTTAAATAAGTTACTAGTGTGCAATGTTTTGTATCGGGTGTTAGGGTGTTCGGGGACCCTAACTGGCTTAGAAAAGGAAAAATAGTGTCATAAACAATATTTTTATGTTCCGGGTAAAGTCCGGTTGTTCGGTTGGATATTAATCCGTTAAAGTGCTAAATAAACATTTAGAGTGTCGTTAATATTTGTTTTAGTGACACAATTAATTCCTGACACTTTGGAAAGCGTCTAATATTATTTTCCCTTGTTTTTGCACTTTACTAGTTATATTAAATGCTGAATTTTTGTATTAAAGTGCATGATTTTTGCAGTTAGAGCATGTTTTAGGCACATCCGGTTACTATAAATATTACCTAGTGACGCAGTTCTACAATCCTCACCTCCCTACACTCCCTACCAGTGTAGTAATCTATTCCCGGCTCATAATGGCCTCAGAGACAGTATCTGTCTAGTGCTGGTAATGTCAGCATGTTTACTGGGTTATCCGTATAGTGTGCTCACTGTGCTTTTGTGCATCAAGGTTGTCACTGATGTTTGTGTGTAAGTAATAGAGTGACAGTATAATGTATGATGCATGCATATGTATGTATCAGAAATCAAGTAGCAGTTTAACTGCAAATGTAAACAAGCACAGTAATTAAGCGTTAATTAAATATTAATTAATTCGTACGGATACCTGGTTTTGTGAGGGTTGTCACATTCTCCCCTCGTTAAAGAAATTTCGTCCTCGAAATTTGTACTACCTTACTCCTTATGGTTAAGTCACAGACGTATGTATATGAATAATATCGAAGTAGGTAATCATCAAATCGAAACAAATATTACTCACATTATGTGAGTCCAAGAATATATAACAACCCGGATCCTAGGGTTGAAAGGTGTGTGCTGCTAGCATTGGATGTCAAAGGTACAAGACGCATTTGACGTATAGTCTAGTGTAATCCAGCTAGCAGGGGTTCCACAAAAGTGGAGTTTTGACTAATAAGATTTTTAAACGATCGGTTGCAATATGCAAACAAGTTTTCACAAACCATAGCACCCGCTATATGAACTCAAAAGCAGTAACTCAACGTAATAGTAAAATGATCTGTCAACTCCTGAATAAATGTCTGGTAAGGTTTAGTGTGTTGACATTTTTGAATGGTGAAGATACACCGAATGGAATACAAGCTAATCTAGTGTATAATTGTCTTGATTCGTAGTTGCATCAGAAATGTTTAAATGATAAATCAAACAAAAGTATGTGTGGTCTCCTGTAAAACGGTTAACCATGATTAGCACAAGCTATAAGTTTATGATGACACCACAAGTTGTAGTAATGGCATTATCCAATAATAGTGGTGACTAAATAAGTTCACCGCGTTTGAAATCAAATGAAAGTGTACTGAGACAATCTGAAGATTTGATTTATACCAAGTTATAGAGTTTCCAATTAATTACGGAACATCAAAGGACCACTGTTTCCAATCGAAGATGAAAAGTAATAATTATCGCAAGGCATTTGATTGACAACGAAAGAACCGTTAGGAGGTACATTGTGCTTATGAAATGAATATATGTACCATTGCCTTAACACACAATCGTGTTGAGACCGCTTTGATCGTGAAGATCCAAAATGGATTGTTAACAACTAAATAGGGAATTGAATTCCGTGTACGAAGTGAGTAACAAAATTAGCGCAAGCTTCAATTTTGTGAAAATATCACCGCAAGGTATCGAAATAAATCAAACGTTTTAGTGGAGTCATAGACCAAACGAATGTACTACGACTCGAAATGAAAGAATCTCTGCAAAAATAGTTGAACATGATGCTCCCAATACATCATATAGCGTTTCAAGTTAAACCTGTGAACTGGATAAGTTCAAGCAATTGAACTTGGTTTCAACGTCACCTGACAACAAACGTATGTATCAACAAGGGATTCTCGGCATGGTAGCCAAATCAACCATGAATGTAGCTTGAAAGAAAACGGTTTCAAGAAAGTGTGTTGGCTTGGTAGCAAAGGAGCCAACAATTATAATAATGTAGGTCATTCGAATCACCATTCAGTAATCAACATAATATTGGAACTTCAATGAAGCATTTGGAATGAAACCGCATGCGTAGTAAAAGGTGCAGGCATAACATATGAGCGATGTTTTTCTACCAAAAGGGAGAAGTGACCAAGTACACGAAGCAAACGTGTGTTCACTCTCAGCGAAGAAAATCAGCGTGATGCAACTACTTTGAGGGGAGTAGAAATGCAAATATCTACTCGTTAGTGGTAACAGTGAAGACTTCAACGGAGGAAAACTTAAGTACTTTCGGTTTTGTTAACTGCAATGACAAGTTTGTCAAGTTAATGATGTTCGGTTGAGTTGACAGATATGGTTCCTAAGTGATAAACTCTCATGATTTTGGACCTGGGTTCCCAAAGGTTCCTAATGTATGTTTCCTAGATTCTCCAGATTTCGTATCCCGTGTAGATCTGGTTTGTGCATTGTGTAGGAAGCACCATTTTGTCTAAGAACAAGTCATTGTCCCACAATTTTTCACCAGTATACCTTCTTCCCGAATTCACCGCTAACGACACTCAATCGTCGACCAGTCGTGCAATAGTAGTTGGGCCCTTACAGTTAATCAAATACGTAAGTCGTCAGTTCTTAGCAAGAGTCGCTGACTCTTGTTGGCTAGCCCGTTCGGCTCCCGGTCTTTTGGAAGTCATCGTCCTTTCTTTTGGCGAGCAGAACTGAGGTTATCCAAAACATAAGTTTTGGTCTGTTGTCTTCCTTCTCTATCTACTACTGAAACTACACTGTCAATCCTTGCATCCCCGAAGTGGTAAGTCGCTAAGATATATCGACTACAGGCGCGACGCCTGGAATCAAATAGACGCACAACTCGACTAATCGTTGAGGGGTTAATCCTAGCAAGTCTTTGAGGAAGACTTCAGGATATTCACTGATCACGGGGGTATCTTCGAGTTCCAGTTCTGCGGCTCCCTTGTCCCCGTCATGAGCTAGAAAACAACACATTCTTCTCACAACCACTTTCGTGCCTTAAGCAATTCGTGATCCATGGTGGCGTATCCTGCTTCGTGAGTCATGATCGTTCCTTCATTCGTCATCGAGGTGCGGATATCAACCTTCGCTCGATCGCTTGCCAACTAATACATCCAATTACCACGTTGAAGCTTCCCAACTCAACTGGCAATAGATCTAGCGTAAACTTACGCTCTCCGGGTTCTATCGTGCCGATTCCAGTTACTGCGTTGGCTTCCACTAGCTTCCCCTAAGCTAGTTCTAATGGGTACCGGAATATCTACTTACTCGCTACTTAAACCAATTATGCTCTCGAACTCTAGAGGTGCGAATCGTAAAATTTGCAATAGCATTTGGCAATACAGATGCATAACATTGGGTAGTATGGGACGTACCGATATCCATGCTTGGATTCCTGGCGTGCTTCCCTGGCTCCGGTGTTAGACATCTTTCCCATGACTTTGCTTAATCTCCCTTGGGCAATCTTTCCTATAGTGCCTCATATCCCTGCAGGTATAACATCCCTTATCTTTCCCCTTTCCTTTCTTTCCATGCTTAGTCTCACGCCAACACGTTTCCATGTTGTGTCCCACCTTGCCACAGTTGTCACACTTCCCATTTTTACATCGCCCGGTATGATGACGTCGGCACCTGTCGCATTTAGGTAGCTTACCCATGTACTTTTTTCTCTTTTTGGCCTTGTTGTTGCTACTCGACTGGGTACCCTGTTTGAAATTTGCCAACTTTCTCTTGTTGTCCCCAGATGACTCTACATGAGTCTCCTTCTTCTCCTCAGAGGTTGAAAATTTGTTCATCCTGATTGCCTCTTCAGTCAAGGCCACACTTAGATTGATGGCCTCAGCGATCGTTGCAGGCTTTAATGTTGTCACCATGCTCATGATTTGAGGTGCCAATCCCCAAATGAAACGCTCAATCTTCTTAAACTCTGGATCTACCATGTATGGAACAATACGCGACAGAACTTGGAACTTCTCCACGTACTCAGCTATTTTTAGACCTTCCATCTTCAAGTTCCAGAACTCAGTTTCCACCTTCTGGCTTTCTGTTCTTGAACAGTACTTTTTATACATTAGCTCTTCAGTTCGTCCCATGTTAAGGCATACGCAGCGGCCTCGCCCATCGTCTGAACCTGGAGTTTCCACCATGACAGAGCCCCATCTCGGAACAGCCCGGAAATGTACGTGACCTGATCCTCTGGGGCGCATTTGCTCACACGCAAGTCAGAATTCGTCTTCTCAACCCAGCGCACGAAGGCTACGGCACCCCCAGTGCCGTCGAAATGTAGGGACTGGCAGCCCAAGAACTGCTTGTAGGTGCAGCCGTTGGGTGGGTTATTTCCTGAGGTACTTCCGCTGCGCTCGGAGCGAAGGGCCTCGTACTGTGCGATGACCTGTAAGATGCGTTCTTGAAATTCCGCATCTGTCGTTGGCAGGGGGTGGTTGGTATCGGTGTTCCCTTGAGTCGACATCTTCCTAGAAGAAAGTCGGTTAGGTCAGGCCTTGTTAGGGACACGAGCACACAAGTCTTTGTTTAACGAATAAGACCTCAGAGATATATTGCATATATGTATATACACAGTTGTTATAACATTCAATCACGTATCATCACAATTATTGCACAACTTGTAAATAGGAACGTAGCAAGTAAGCATGTAGCATTATAGTTATAGCACAAATATGCTGATCAACAGCGTGCTTAGTGGGAACATAGCGACTGAGTTTTTCAATAGTTATTAGTCATAAGTATTGTCGCATGTTTAAAGATGATTGGGCTTTCATTATCCTCCGGCCACAATCACTGTGTCTAACAAAATGTATCACATCAGAAGGGACACAGGGTCACCCTACCCTTGTCCAACACGTATATTAGTGCACCAAAATTTCATAATCAGAAGTGGTCCTCACAAGTCTCCGCAATCTCGGCTTATCTTTAGTGTCTTTACCCAAGTGTAATGCAATCCGCATAATCCAGAAACCACTATACTGGTGACTGAGGTGGAGGAGGAAAGAAAAGTGACTGCTAACATGCGTGAGTCCCTCCTCGAGCTTATATATACGTCGGAATAATTATCTGCTATGCCGCTCGATAGTAAAGAAATGAGTATCAGAATCCTGGGAATCGGTGTGATAGCAACAGTCGAGAGCGCAAAAGGAACCTTGATGTATGTGGCGAATCAAAGTATGCTGACAATAGACAGGGTGGAGGACGTGGTGTCTTACATAAACTTTTTCTGACAAAATGCTGTCTTGTGATGTAGACACTTAAATCATGCTTTCGGTTATGTAATGTTTTGCTTCTGAAGTTGCCAATTGTGGTGTCAGCTTAAGCTCTAACATTCTGCGACTCATATCCTCAAACTGTAGGTGGTGTTACAGGAGAAACTCATCTCGTAAGTGGCCTCCACTACGTGAGGGATGGTAAGGGTCTAAAATCTGCATAGTGTATTATAGGATCCATCCAATCGGCTCGTACAGCGATGTAGGGTGAAAGGAGTAAACGGTGCGGCCCGTAAGGCCGTAGAAAATGTTGTTGTAGCAAAACAGATCATTATGCTGGTGCCAACCTGGAGTACTCTTCCAGGCTACGGGCACGTCCGGAAAGGAAACGATAAGTATGCCAGTGCAATGGGCATCGGTCTCCATGGGGAAAAAGGAGCAACATCAGCGGTTATGGATGCAAAAACAAACGTTTCAACCAATAAGGAGATTGTCAGGTGCTAGTACTGGGTTAGATAGTAGGGGTGCAATGTCTAGTAAACTAAAAGTATCAGGGTCACAATCAAGCAAGGATGTAGGACCAGCAGTTGCAACATCAGGCTGACTCAAAAGGTGCAGAAGCTAGCTCAGCAGCAGGCCCTGGGTTGTGTAACGGTGTGGTGCCTCGAGCAGGTGATAGTGCAGCAGCCATGTCGTCGTCGTCTTATGTCAGTAGTAGAATGCTGTACTCCAGCTGTTTGTAAGGTTGCAGGTATCACAGACTCAAAGGGGTCTGAATGCATGCTAGAATCAGAGGATGGCTTGTTAACAGGGGTCTTAAGAAGTGAAGTTAGTAACAGTGTCCTTGTCTAATTTTCTATCGTCATGGGCGTCGGCAGGAGGACCATCGATAAGCATGCCAACGTAGTCATATATTGTTTGTCGAGTAGCCAACCTTCAGTAGAGATGCCCACAGGAGGCGCATCATCGAGGATTGGAGCCATGGTGTGTCCATCATTGGGATGACCAGTGATGGAGAGGTCATGGATTGAAACAAGAGTGCCAGGAAGATTCTTGCCAAAGAAACCATCAGCAAAGATGAAGTATCACCAAAATCTGGTAGCACGGACTGTTAGAAGTCGTCCTCGCCCTTAGTCAGCATATCAGGATCACTCTCAGTATCTGACGTAATTATCTCTGGCGTAGATGTAGTCTCATTATCTGTGGCGGTGGTCGTAGGGTTATCAATGTCTGATAACTCATTCTCAAATTAGAGTGACATGTGTTCCGGTGCGTAACATGTATATCCATAGGAGTTACTAACAATTAGTGTATGAGAATAACTACCACATATGCACGTACATCAACATTATATCAAATAAGCAAGTAAGTGTCAATTAATGTAAGCAAGTAATCATCCTAGTCTTCCCCAGACTATCGTCCCAGAATCTCAAAGTGAACTCTCCTAGTCTCTCGGACTATCCTCCCAGCCTCTCAGACTGATCCTCCTAGTCTCTCAAACTATCCTCCCAGCCTCTCAGACTGATCCTCCTAGTCTCTCAGACTATCCTCCCAGCCTCTCAGACTAATCCTCCTAGTCTCTCAGACTATCCTCCCAGCCTCTCAGACTGAATTCTCAATCTCTCAGACTGACTTCCTGGTCTCTCAGACTAAAATCTCCCAATCTCTCAGATTGAATTCTCAGTCTCTCAGACTAAGCCTCCTAGTCCCACTAGACTACTCCCTCAGCCTCTCAGACTAATTTTTTTTCCCCAGTCTCCCCGACTGGACTATAAATTTTGAAAAGTGTATTTGTGCCTTTTTGTTTGTAAAAAGGTTTGTTCCCTGGTTCTGGACGTATAGTGTATGCAATGTAAAAATGTTTGAAAACGTTTTCGTGAGAGCCCTGATGATCATAGTCTACACTCGAGAAAGAATCCTAGTTCGCTATGATCGAGGCTCTGATACCAAGCTGTCACACCCTGGCTATGCGGAAGCGTGGGTTCATTTGGTGTGACTTCTTAATACCATAGCAACAATCATAACAATGCTATATGATAAAAACATGAGATATTCATCCATTAATAAAGTTTAGAAAAATCCTATTTTCAACAATCACAAATAAGTTACAAACCTTAACTTGATTTAATTGAGTTCATAAAGACTTAGCAAAAGACTTTAAACAAAACTAGGTTTAGAGATATGTAACCCGTCCAGGAAGAGGTTACACCTTCTAAACCCTGGATGACTTCTTTATTCAAACGCAGCTTGAAAATACGTGCATACCGTGCCAGATCCGTTAGTTTCCTGAAATACATGTAGTTTGAAAAGTCAACATAAAGTTGAACGAGTTCATGTGTAAGTGAGTCTGTATAACTCGTTAAAATATGTCTGTATAAATGTATGTTCTTGGTATGTAGCAATAAGGAAAAAGAGATCAATTAATGTGCAGCTAATACATTAATAAGTGACATGGCCTAGGAAGCACTCAAACCTGTAACGCGGATTTCATACCGGTCCTTCCGGCGGAACGACATAGTCACCACATGCAGCCACACGCTGGCCCATGTGTGGGGCTCGCAACACCCGATAGATCTATCACTCATGCCTCTCGGTCCTTATACAAGGATTAATGGTCTTACGATAATAGCCTATCCATTCACGTGATCTAGCAGTAAGTTCCTTAGCTAATCATACCGTGTATAAAATGTTTGTAGTAAATGTAACATGTATTTCACCCCCGAAGTGTAAAAACTGAAAACAGTTAAGAGAAAAGGGGGGGGGGGGACATGAACTCACAGTATTGCGTCTTCGTATTCGTAACCCAAATCTCCACGGCAAACACGACTACCTACAATGGTCTAATGTCTATTAGACGAACGGGTAGTGCCTTTTCTTAGTATAAATGTTTTTGAGTTACGATTCTGGTATTATTCCAAGTAATAATAATTGTATTTAGTTTTGGAATAATTGTTTATTCAATATTTCTGTATTAGTACTTCTCAAGTCTTAGTATTCGTGTTCCCTTCCCAAGGATGGGGGTTTTTAAATGCTTGTAGTTCCGACAATATATATATTTTAAGTACCACTTAGCAAATATACTTAACTTTTTTGTCCAAAATAACTTATTTCAAAAATATATGTATTTTTCCCCAAAAATAATATATTTTTACTTCCTTGATTCCCAAAATGATATTTTACCAGAATATACGCATACGTTATAGTTCCAAAATATATTTTAAGTCTCACTTGAAAATATATTTTAAATCACTTGTCCAAACTATTCTGATTCCAAAATATACATATTTTTCCCAAAAATATTATACTTTACTCCATACAGTTTACCAAAATAATACTTATCAAAATATACGCGTAAGAGTATTTTCCGAAATATACATAAGTCACGTTTTAGAGTTCGCGTTGTATAAACAATACCGATATAACTTAAATATTTATTTGTGATAGCGTCGGTACTATTTTGGAGTCGTTACTGTTCAGTGTATTCCAGTAATATTATTTTTACTCTAAAAATAATATTTATGTAGTTCACAAAATAATCATAAAATCGCACAAGCGTTTTACCACGAAATATATATTCTAAATACATATTTAACAAGTTTTATTTATGAAAATTCCACCTCCGACACTTGGTAATTTTGTAATAAAAATCCTGGCGAATTTTATTTGGAAAAACAAGTCAAAAATATACTAGTAAACACCTGTCACCAAAAATATTCTAAGTGTTATTTTCTGGAAAAATTTCGCCAGAGTTTCCTCTGTAACTGGAGGTGGCCACGCTTTCAAGCGTATCATTTTCTTTTAATAACTTAATCAATCAATTTTCCCGTCATCAACAAACAATATTCGAACACTAAACTAGTCATAACAAGTATAAATCGCAAACACATGAACTTGTAAGTTGTGTAAAAATACGTAGTAATCTTCCAACATTTTTAGTAGATCTTTCTATCCTTAAAAATAAAATCGGTTTCTTAAAAACTTTATTTTTAAAGAAGATGTAACTTTACAATTTCTTAGTCAAAATTACGAAAATATTTCTTTGTTAAATCATTTTGTTACACAAGTCTCTACACACTTGTTTGTTCACAAAAATGCTTTTGTTTCAAGAAAGATTCGGCTTTTAAACATGATTTGCATCTTACACTTGGTTCTTCGAAAATACCACTTGTAAATCTTTAGATCTACTAGTTTAGAACTTCATTTTACAAGGAAAACTATTTTTGCACAAGTTCATGTTTATGTATGAAAGGGTTCGTCATCTTGTAACTTTCCTACTTAACATAAGGCTAGTTCATGTTCCATGAACATGATCTAGCATGGTTAGATGACGATCCATTCCACTACTAGCAACCAACAACATAAAATAACCATAACTAAACAAGATTCATAAGTTTTACACCATTATTTTCTCTTTAACCATCTTGTTCATAATTCTTACAAGACTTTTAGATTTGATCTTTAGTGTTCATGAGTTTTAACTGTTAAACTTCTTATTAACCACTTTAAACAAGATCAAGAGAGTGTTTAGAATCACTTACAACTAGCACAAGGCTAGGGAAGATTCAAGACAAAATCTAGGTGGTTAATAGCGACGTAGTGAGGTCTTTGTGATTCCGTAAGCACCGGGTCTCCTCGTATAAACTCTAGCACCTTGGATTGTATGTAAAATGGCAAGATAAAAATTTGAAAGTGGGTGGTTGTGTGAGGATGCTCTCGGCCGAAGGTAGCAAGAGTGAGAGAGAGAACACAATTTTTGTTTAAGTGTTTGTGAAATGAATTGTCAACATCTTAGGTAATTATATAGTCCAAATGGTGGTTTTTATCCAACAAATAATATGCTTGCTAGAAACTAAACATCACCAAATAAAATAATCTAAAATGGTGGAGGGTGTCCCACGTGGGGGGGGGGGGCATTTAGTTTGATTTGAACTAGATGGTTAGTGCTTAATTTGTAAATTAGGAACTTTAAATAAGTTACTAGTGTGCAATGTTTTGTATCGGGTGTTAGGGTGTTCGGGGACCCTAACTGGCTTAGAAAAGGAAAAATAGTGTCATAGACAATATTTTTATGTTCCGGGTAATGTCCGGTTGTTCGGTTGGATATTATTCCGTTAAAGAGCTAAATAAACATTTAGAGTGTCGTTAATATTTGTTTTAGTGACACAATTAATTCCTGACACTTTGGAAAGCGTCTAGTATTATTTTCCCATGTTTTTGCACTTTACTAGTTATATTAAATGCTGAATTTTTGTATTAAAGTGCATGATTTTGCAGTTAGAGCATGTTTTAGGCACATCCGGTCACTATAAATATTACCTAGTGATGCAGTTCTACAATCCTCACCTCCCTACACCCGCTACCAGTGTAGTAATCTATTCCCAGCTCATAATGGCCTCAGAGACAGTATCTGTCTAGTGCTGGTAATGTCAGCATGTTTACTGGGTTATCCGTATAGTGTGCTCACTGTGCTTTTGTGCATGAAGGTTGTCACTGATGTTTGTGTGTAAGTAATAGAGTGACAGTATAATGTATGATGCATGCATATGTATGTATCAGAAATCAAGTAGCAGTTTAACTGCAAATGTAAACAAGTACAGTAATTAAGCGTTAATTAAATATTAATTAATTCGTACGGATACCTGGTTTGGTGAGGGTTGTCACACACGAGGGATTTAAAGCTTCAAGAAGCTTTAAAGCAATGCGGTTTGCCTGTTCCTGAGAAGCGGTTTTCGCAGTCGAAAGAACATTGCTGGTTCTGAGTATCTGATACACCTGTGCGGGCTCGTGTCTGTCATCTCCGCATATTCCACGAGTGGTAGTGGAGATATGAAGGTGTTAGTTATCCCACTTTACATAGTATATATATTTTTTTTTCTTTTTTGAGGGGGTATGTAAAAAAGGACATGCGGTATGGGTTATGGTCCGGAATACCAGAGAAACCGCATGCCGCTTTACTGAAGGTTTTCGTCGCTTTTTGCTTAATGTATACGTGGTAGACCGCACGCGTGGGTTGGTGGAAGTTGGTGAGGTTTAGCTGGCATATGCTGAAATGAAAGGACATTTGCACTGCCCAAGGTAATTAATGCACTGTAGCAGGAGTGCAAAAGGCCGTGTAATGTCAGGCACGTGGGCGGCTTCGCGGGCGTGGCAACCTTCAGAAAAAACCGTCGCTTGACGCGTGGCGACGCAGGATGGGCTCTGAATTAGCACGTCTGTTTGGTTTTTGTGATCACATTAATTGCGATGAGTATAGAAGGGGAAACCGTTTAGGGTTTCCCCTCACTTTTCGAAATTTCAAAAATTTTCCGGTGAGGGAAACCATTTTCTTTGTCTTCTCCAATCAAAAGTTTGATTTTTCGGTGACATTTTTCTGAGTTCCTTACACTCGTCTGTTAGTTTCTTTTCTCGATGGCAGAACCTTCCAACCCTTTGTCTACAACGGTTCAAAATCCTGAACCGTCGTCGCCGGTGGCGGCGGAGGAGGAGGAGGAGGAGGCTGAAGTTAACGCTCCCAGCAAGAACTTGCCGGTTTTGAAGTGGACAAAGTCGGCATTTGAGACATTGTTGACGAACACCCAAATGCCTCCAGAGTATGGGGCTATGTATCCCCAGGAAGGTGACACCGCCGGTTATGCTCCGGCGGGGTATGTCACCATGTCTGCCGATTTCTTTGGGGATTGTAATCTTCGGCTTCCTTTGACCATTTTTTGGTGGAAGTATTGGAGTACTACAAACTCCATATTTCCCAACTGAGTCCGTTGGGAATTATTCGAGTTTGAAATTTTGAGTATACGTTTCGTGCTTTGGGTATAGAGCCTAGTGTAGGAGATTTCTAGCGGTTTTACCAGTTGTTTGTGTCACTGGGTTTCTTTTCTTTCCATCAACGGGATCATACTCCTAAGTTGATGATCCCCCCGAAGGGTATGACGAAATGGAAGACGAAGTTCTTCTATGTTAAGGCTGCTGCGATTACTGCAACGTTGCAGTTTAGGAACGTGACAGGGACCATCATAACCGAAAATATTAGTATCCCTAGAGCGGAAACGGTGGATTGGTTCTCAAGGTTGCAGATAATTGGTTGGTTTAAGTTGGATAACAGGCATCTGTGGGTGTTGCGGATGATGATTGGCAAGCTGAGCAGGAAAGCAAGGCCTGTGCTACGGGAAAAGATCGGTGGTAAGTGTATCTTCATTTGTGCGGTTATTTTGCTTTCCTGTTTGTGTTAATAATCTTTGTGAATGGGTTGACAGAGGAGGCTCCTTTGTGGAGGATGTTTTGCCCTGACTTCAAGGGTAAGGTAGAGATATTGACTTGCGGTGCGGGTGCGGAAGGATGGAACCGCACCATCATTAGCAATTTCCGGATGCCTGATGAGGCTGTATTGAATGTGGTGTTGCCGGAAGGAAAAGGTATAGTAATTTATTTTTCCTTTATTGTCTTTAAGAAACTTGTTCCTTCTTTGGTGCTGGAGGTGGCAGGTATCCCTCGTATTCGTTTACGAAAATATGAAGATTACGTAGTGGTGTCTGACATTCTTGAGGGCTTGGGTGTTCCAGGTGGTTCTGCGGCTGCGGGTGGATCGACAGCGGGTACTAAGCCCATTGATGTGAAGAAACGGAAAGGAGATGCCCCTGTTGCTGGTGGGGAAAAAGCTCCTGAGTTGAGAAAAACTCGGGCGACCGCGGTCCCGAAGCCAAAACCTTTGGTTACAACTGGTAAGTTGATAGTATGTTATACAAGTGTTGTTGTCGCAGTTGTAAGTGATAGATGTGTTCTGTTTTTTGTAGAACCTCGTGAGGAACCGGTGTCCTTTTTTGTCTCCCTTCCTTCTCCCCCGAAAGTGGTGGACGTGGAAGTCTAGAAGAAGGGTGGAGAAAGCCCTTCTATTGAAGTGGTTAGTGGTGGTGGTACTCCGCCATCTGTTCATGTGGAGGAGACTTCAAAGAAGACCGCGGGTGAGACGATCGTTGATACGTTGGACTCTTCCAACAACTTGATCGACCCACAGGAGGATGATGGTAATCTGGGTGAGAAACCAAAGTCCCCTGAAAAAACTTCTGGTTCCACTGTTGCGGGCACAGGGGGTGAAGATCAACCTTCAATTCAGCCTGGGGAGAGTGAATTGGAGTTTTATTACCGTTCCTATGCGGCAGAGCGGGGTTTTGACTACCACTGTCCCCCTTGGAATGTTTTGCAGGGGGATGATGTGTCGAATGATCCTTCTACTTGCAGGGAGATTCTGAGGGGTGTGGGGACCCCTTTTGAGACTGCTCGGGTGCGTGGCCTACCTCTCCAAAATCGGTTTAATCAACTTTCTTCCATGTTTGTTGGGAGTTCAATAATCGCGAATGCGGTTATGGAAGACTATGATGTTCTAGCTCGCAGAGAAGAGGAAACCGTTCGGCTGCGGGCTGAAGCTGAGGCGATGGTGAAGGCTGCTCGAGAAGGTGCAGAGCAGTTGGAGAAAGATAAAGCTGCTTTTGAGAAGCTGAATCAGACTGAGAGGTGGGCCGCATCTGCCGGCCTTGAACAAGTTCGTACTCTTGCAAAACTGCTTTCTGATGAGCGCAAGGGTTGGAGGGAAGCTTGTGCTAGAGAGAATGAAAAACTTTTCTGTGTTTGCCAGGAGTTGAATAATCTCAAGGCTGCGAAAGCTGCTTTGGTGAAGGAAAAGGCCACGGCTGAAGTGGCTGCAAAAGAGGCGGAGACACGTGGTGTAACCGCGTTGAAAGAAGCGGAGGCGCATGCTGCCAAGGTGCTTGAAGATGCGGATGTTGACCGCACCAAGTTAAACAAGGCTGTGGAGGAACTCAAGGCATGAACTGTGACTATACATGAGTTGTTTCCTTGTTCGGTAAGTGTAAGGGATTGTTTGCTTATACTTGTCTGTGCTAATTATGAACAGGAAGAAGCGCAAAGCCGAGTGACCATCCTTGAGGAGGTGAGTGCCCGCGCTACTGAGGCTGAGGCGCGGGCAAGGTAAGCTGAAGAGGTCAGAGATGGGTTCACCACCTCTTTGAACCAAGTTACTGCAGATTGTGCCTGGATGCGTGAGCACGGTATCGCGCATGTAAGTATCTGGTGTCCTTGTTATCTTTGTGTTTGCCTTTGATAATCTTTTTATTCTTATGTGTTCAGATTGTGGAAACCATACTTGACGCGCCTGAGAACGCGACTCCGGTTGATGAGATGAACTAGCGTTCACGGCAGGCTGGGTTCAAGGCTGGTTATAACAAATGCCTTAGCGATGTGAACCCCTTTTTTACTAGCAAATTTACTGACGAAAGATCGGGGTTCCATGGTGTAGATACTAAAGCTGCTTATGCCGCAGTGGTGGATGCATACAACAACCTGTCCATTTCCGCCCTTGATGATATTGAGAAATGTTTGGAGGCGGTAGATTATGTGGATCGTTTGTGCCTACTGTTTGACCTACTAGAGGAGGATGAAGGCGCTGGTGGTGCGAAGAATGATGCAGGCACTAGCGGTACAAAAGCAGATTAGGTTGGGACTGTGTGCCTTCTTTTGATGTAAATGTTGAAGAAACCATGTAAAGTTCCTTATGCACCGCGTAGGTGTAGAAGTATTTTGGATATAAAATCCATCCTTTGGCTCAAAGTGTGCAAGTGTTTTTACTTTTTGCCTTTGGACGTATGCGAGTTAATGTTTTATAAGGCCAATGTTTAAGGCCTTTGTAAATAACATTAAGTCGGAGTTTGCCATTAGCATGTCTAGGTGATATGCAAGTATGTGTGGCTCAAAGTGTATAAGTAAAGGATATTTACTCTGTCTTTGTGTGTGCGTGGGTGAAATAGTGTTATTTAAGGCTAACGTTTCAGGCGCATGTAAATAATGCCATGTCATAGTTTGCCATTTGGATGTCTAGGTGATATGCAAGTATGTTAATCGTGTGACTCTGTTGGCTGTAAAACGCGATTGAGTATATTGTACACAATTGTCATGTAAGTAGTAGTCAATTCCTGTTTTTATCCCGTTAGGGCCTAGGAATTGTTTTCAGGTTTTAGCAACCCACGTGTACGTATCCGGTCGGACACATATCGATGTTTTGCCTTTGTTGGCCTATTACAATATTTGTGTGTGATTGCCACTTTGTATGGGTATCGCGAATGAAGATTTTTCCAATCTGTTTTTGTAGATACCTCAAAGTGGAACACGCATTTGTAATAGAAAAGATATATTGCATTGAATTGTTCATTTATTTATTGACGAATGGCCTGCGGGCAAGTAGGTTACCTAGAAAATGTAAAACGTAGCTTACATGTAGCAGCGTCGAAGCTGCTGTGCGTTCCATGTTCTTACGACAGGGTCTCCTTCTAACGTTTGCAGTTTGTACGCACCTTTTCCCAAAACCGCTTGGACGAGATAGGACCCTTCCCATTTAGGGGAAAGTTTCCCTGGGCGTCCTGCTTTAGAAGCCTCATTGTCGCGAAGGACATAATCTCCCGTATTGAATGTACAAATGCGAACACGCGCGTTGTAGTATTTTTCAAGTTTTGTTTTGTACTTAGCCTCATTGATTGCTGCGTTTTCACGCCTTTCTTTCAAGAGGTCTAAGTCAAGCTTGCGCTGGTCGTTGTTGTCAACTTTATTGACGGCTAACATTCTAGGTGAAGGGAGACCAATTTCTGTTGGGATCACTGCCTCAAAGCCATATACTAGGCTGAAGGGTGTCTCGCCATGGCTTGTCTTTGGGTTGGTCCTATGCGCCTATAGGATACTTGGGAGTTCATCGATCCAGCCACGTCTGGTTGTTCCGAACCGTGCTTCTATGCCTTCGACTAAACTTTTATTGATGCTGTCAACCTGGCCATTCCCTTGCAGATGCGCCACTGAGGAGAAGACGTGTTCAATGTTTAGTTCTTTCAACCAGTTTTGGAAATCATCGGCAGTGAAGTTGGTGCCGTTATCGGTTACGATGCACATTGGTAAACCGAAACGGCAGATGAAGTGTTCCCAGACAAACTTCCTTGTTATCATAGCGGTGGTAGAGGCCAGCGGCTTTGCTTCTAACCATTTGGGGAAGTATTCGACGGCCACTATGATAAACTTCACCACACCTGGTGCGTCAGGAAAGGGTCCCACCACGTCGATTGCCCTTTTTTGGAAAGACCATGCGGTGGTGACAGGGATCAGGTTGTTCTTTGGGCGCAATGTTTTTGGTGCATGCCGTTGATAATTGAAACACTTGCACAAGATTTTAATTGCGTCAAGGTGCATGCCAGGCCGATAATACCCAGCGTTCATGATTTTGGCCACTACCATGCGCGGGCCTGCGTGTATGCCACATATTCCTTCATGTATCTCTCTGGCAAGATATGTGGCATCTTGAGGTTCGACGCATCGTAATAGTGGCCCCAGGTATGATTTGCGGTACTGGATATCGTCCCCCATTTGATAGTGACACGCCTTGTACTGTAGTTTGCATGCCTCTGCTTTACTTTCGGGGGTAATACCTGATTGTAGTTATCCTATAATTGGTGTCATCCTACACGTTGTACCGTATTGGATGACGTTGACTTGGCGTAGGGGTACGGAGGAATTTTGCAAGATCTCAATACGTATTTCCTTTGCCAGGTGTTGGAAGCTGGTGGATACTTGTTTTGAAAGTGCATCCGTGGGTTTGTTTTCACTCCTATTGATATGGCGAATGTGGAAGGAGGTGAATCGTGATTGCAGTTGCTTGGCTTGTTCGAGATAGAGGATCATGATATCCCCTTTCACGGTGTAGTCGTTGCGGACTTGCCCTGCAACTAGTAACGAGTCGACGTGTGCTTCCAAATGTTGGACGCCGAGCTTAACTGCCAAGCGTAGCCCTGCTAGTAAAGCCTCGTACTCTGCCTCGTTATTTGTACTTTTGAAATCGAGGCGGATGGCATAAGTAAGCTCTTGGCCATCAGGGCTGACGAGTCAAAGACCTACACCCACGCCGTCCTCATTGGACGCACCATCGGTGTATAGTGCCCAGATGTCTGATGGGGACGGTGGAGGTGTAGGATTTTGTTCATCTTCGCATTCTTGGATGCAATTCACCGGAACCTCCGCTGCGAAGTCAGCTAAAACCTGGCCTTTAATTGCTGGGTGCGGTTTGTAAATCAATGTGTGCGAGCCCAGTTCAATGGCCCATTTGGCAAGTCATCCAGAGATTTCGGGCTTGGAGAGAATTTACCCGATTCGGTAGTTGGTTATCACGATGATGACGTGATCTGCGAAGTAACGGCGTAGCCGTCTGGAGGCATGTACCAATGCGAGTACCAACTTCTCCATGATGGAGTATCTTATCTCTGGATCGTTGAGCATTTTGCTGACATAATAGATTGGTGTTTGGACCCCCTCTCTCTCCACTAAGAGTACCGCGCCCACCACGTTGTCGACGGCAGACAAGAACAGGATGAGTGGTTCTTTATTGTGTGGTGCAGTGAGAGTTGGGAGTTGGATCAAACATTCTTTCATCTCCCGAAAAGCGTTCTCTGCCTCTACGGCTAGCCGGCCGGCTAATCATTTCATTTCCATTGGAACTGTTCCTTTTTTAGGCAGTTGCGCAGAGTACTGATAAAGGGGTAAGATTTAGCCGCATGGTTGGCTAAGATTCTGTGGAATACGGCTAGCCGGCCGGCTAATCATTTCATTTCATTTATGATGGAAGGCGATGGCATGCGTTCGATCACCTGGACTTTTTTCGGGTTGACCTTGAATCCATCTTTTGTGACAATGAATCCAAGAAACTTTCCTTCTTCCAATCCAAACGAACATTTCCCTGGATTGAGCTTCATGTTGACGCTTCGCAGAGTTTGGAATGTTTTTTCAATATCTTGGAGTAAGGTATCCTCCTCCATGCTCATGACGACCAAGACGTCCATGTAGATTTCGACACTCTTGCTGATTTGATCGCCAAAGGTGTCATTCATCAGTTTTTGATAGGTTACGCCTGCGTTGTGTGACATATGTGCTTGTAATCATTGTATAAGCCTTAAACAGTTCAGTTATCAATAAAACAATGTGATTTGATCCCAATATTTGTTTATTTATGTTTGACATTTTGCATGTTTTGATTTTTATTCAATTTCAAACTCTATATTGTTTCCTAGAGAGTTATACGCAAACCGATGCGTAAACGTAATCAGTTTAACGCAAAAAACACTCTAGAACATCAATATATGCTTAACATACCTTACATAGACTTTACATAACTTAGAAATAAGTTTTGAAGGCTTTGGTATGGCAAAATCAAGTTTATTCGCTTACAGGGACTAATTTTGACAAACTATGAAAGTATGCCGATTCGTACCATAACAAACATTCTGTAACTTGATCATAAGTTAAAAAAACCCTAAATATCCTTTACATAGCTTAGAAATAGGCTTTGAGGGGTTCAGTGTGCTAAAATTAACTTTTTGGTCAATCAGGGACTAAAAGCGTCAAAAAGTGCAGAAGTTTGCACTTTCGCGCATAACTTACGTTCTGAATATATCCGGACATCCAAAAATTTATGTAATCATTAAAATATTTTATTTTAGTGATTGGCATGACAAAATTCCATTCGTTGCGCAATTTGGATCGTTTTTCGCGTTCGTTTGTGTTTAAACAATTGCAGGGACCATTTCTATAATTATTGAAACATGTTTCTGCACTGTTGGCGGCCGCGGGCCGCGTAAACTGGACCTGTCTCGTACGCGGGGCGCGAGAGCCCATCAGATTAGCAAAAATCTGTTTCCAGCTGTTCCCATGTTTTGCAAATGGTTTCTTTGATCTATGGGCTTGTTTTGGGCACCCATGGTATTACAAAACAATGGGCACACATATAAGGCTCAAATTGAAGCTCGTTTATCGAGGAACGAACTTAACGGTGGCCCAAAATCTATAAATACCCCCATGTTTTCATTTACAAACTCACACTTGATCTGATTATTTTTCTAAGTTGGAGTTTCTACACTTCATACCTGAGAATTTTTAGATCAAATCTCCATTGCTTAGACCTCTTGTAAGTTTCTTTCGTTCTTTTATGCGTTTTTAAGCGTGAAAGTCAAACAGTGTTTGACTTTCAGCTTTGACCAGCCTATGGTCAACACGAAGTTCGTTTGAACTTCGCAACGTGAGCGTAATCACGATGGTCATAGTCCTTTGCGACTATACCTACTGATTACCACGTTAATTAGGCATAGTGACGAGTCATAGTTTAGGTCAAAATGCGCGTTTATGCGTATTTTGCAACCAAACTATTCTTGGGTATCAAAACCCTTTGTTTTGATATCAAACTTGTTTTCTAACTTCGTTAATCATGTTTTAACATGTTTAACTCGTCACTTTAGGTTTAGTGCTTATATAGGGTCGTAAGATAAGCGGTCTAAACAACCGCTTAGACTTTCGAACCCGACGCGTTTGGTCGATCATTAGGATCCGACCAAACACATTTTGTGACTATAGTTGTATAGGAAGTAACCTTTTGAGGTTATACCTTATGGTCACTACGTTTAGTTAGTTGTATGATAGGTAGTTTATATGCCTTAGGAAAATGACCAAAATGCCCTTTTTACACATAAATTCATTTTAAGCATATGTAACATAAATTTTGACATCTAAACTGATTAGGTAACATTATTAGACATCTTAAGGCATATAATACTTGTCATAGGACTAGTTAGGCGGTCCGAACGCGTTTTACGCGAACGACGCGTTAAAGTAGCGTAAGCTACCTAAACGGGTCGTAACGGGTCATAAGGACTTAGGTTAAGTTCCAATTTAGAATGTAGGCTTTGTTAAACCACATTACATGAGTTCCTATACTCATTTGGTTTACGAAACCTCATTTTATCTGATCTTCCGATTTAGGTCCGGTTTATTAACGTAGTTACCAATATTAGGTGCCGATTGATTCCGTGATCTTTCTAGCATTGCTTGGTTGTTTTCCAAAGACTATTGAGCAATCTCAAGTGAGTACATAGTCCCCTCTTTTACTGTTTTTCAAACATTTTGGGGTGAAACACAAGTGCCTACTTGTTACTTTCGTGCTTTTCATGTTTTTTGTATCATATGCTTGCTATGTTCATATAGTACACATATAGTACATGATTTTATCCATGTTTTTGCTATGTATGTTTTATTAACATGCTAGTACATTGATTTATTAAACTCACACTTGTTTCATATGTTCATTTCAGCACATGTACACATTGTTTTACATCATATTCATGCTATGTATGTTTATTTATTACATACTTAGTACATTGTTTTCACATAACATGCTTACATTTGGTATGACATTTGGATGTTTAAATGGGACAAAAATAGGTTCTTTAACATTGGCCATGCCGCTTAGTAGTAAGTAATGGTACTATAGGAATTGACAACTCCCGCTCCTGAAATCCTAGGTTGTTTGGGTGGAAGGAATGACTGAATCCAATATACATAATTTAGATAAACCTTTAATTTGTTTAAGGGTTTGTCGCCACGGTCGCAAGGCTTGAATGTATGCATTTTAACAATGCCGCATAGATGTTTGTATCAGTAAAGCATGCATTTATTTTACAAAACCTAACTTTGATTAAACCATGATTTATTTCAATACCTTGTTTTGTGCGTTTTACCTATGGTTTTAGTTGACACATTTCACTTGCCATACATGACATTTGGTTACACATTACATGATTTACATTTGACAATAGACATTGATTACACATAAACATTTTGACATTAAACAAGTCATTTTGATGGTTTGTTTGGGTAAGTGATTTAAATAATGAGGCGTGTGTAATATGATAAAAGCATGGTGGATACGCCACTGGTACTTCCTATATATAAGTGCTTTTATGATATTACATATTGTAGTGTTATTTAAACCATTTCAATTTAGACATATTACATTTTACATAAATAACATATCTTCACAAGACATTGTTTTACAAACATTTTATTTAATATAACTCATTTTACTTGGTTATTTAACTAACCATACACCTTTATTTTATATAATATGATTTCTTATCAAGTTTTCGTATGATTTATGAAAGGAAACACTGTACAAGATTCATGACTAACTTTTATTAAACATTTCTTTAAAACTTGAGTCATGAATCCTATTTTAACAAAACCTATGTATCTCACAGGCATTTTTATGCTGACGTACCTATTTTCACATGTATTTTCAGGAGTTGATGCGTAGGAATGATCAAGATATACTTAGGCGGACCTGTGCCTTAGTGACATAAAAATGAAGCTAGACTAGTTTAATTTTTGTTATGTATTCTTTATTTCTTGTTTTAAGACAATGTAACCGCTTTATTAATAAATAAAACCTAACTTTAATTACCATGGTTGTGAAACAATAATTCTGTTGCTCGACTGCCCGACGTTTCCACCGCAGTTTGTTGTTTTACGCGGTCGGGGTGTGACAGAATAGTTGGTATTAGAGCCAATGGTTATAGGGAATTAGGTTATTAGTAATGCTTTGACCTAGACTATAACTTTTCTAGGACCCTAACACAAGTTAGCTTGTGTTTAGATCTTAAAACACACACGTCACCTATGTTTAGGTGATTACCAAAACAAGAACACAATTTTCTAAAACGATTTTTTTGAAAATCAATCATCTGTTTTTAAATGATTTGTTATAAGGTTTTGAACCCTCCAATTTTTCAAAATGATTTTGAAAATTCAATCATCCATTCTTGAATGATTCTTTTGGCCTTGTGCCTTCCAAGTTTTCAAAATCTCGTTAAAGTTTTGGATCTAAATAATGTGAACACATGCAATCTGGAAGGGTGGGTGCCTGTACCTCGAGTTTTCTGTCTAGGCTAGAGTGTTCGTACAAATCCACATAATCGGACCAGTCACTCTTACCTGGGAACGCTTGGGGTGAGTGTCCACTTATAGGTTAAAGCATGTCTTCGCGATACATTATTTTTGACCCATTTACTTTGATTAGTCACTGTGTGTCGTTTGTTTGCTTTGTGGTACGGACGAATGACCACCATCTTTGCTTTTGTCGATTTTTGTATCATCTCGCTTTTCATCTTATCATCTCACTCGTTTTCTCTCATGTTTCCTCTTTTAGAATGCCTCCTCGACGCGAAAATCCAATACCTAATGCCGAACTGGCAATAATCATTTCGCAGCGGTTTGAGAGCATTGAGAGTACGTTTCGTCATGTTCAGTGTCCTGATAATCGCAAAGTCGAGTTTGCTTCTAGCGTGTTTCAAAAGAGGGCTCTTACTTGGTGGAATGGAGTCATGAGATACCGTGGTGCTGAGGTTGCTTTAGCATAGACCTGGGCACATCTTAGGGCTCTTCTGATGAGGGAATTATGTCCTCGTCATGAACTAAGGGCTTTAGAAAGGGAGTTTGATGATTTGAAGCAGGATAGTGGTGAACACCGGGATTATACCGACAGATACGAAGAGCTGAGTTTGTTATGCCCAACAATGGTTACCCCACTCGAGAAAGCTATCGAGAGGTATGTTGATGGCTTACCTGACTCCGTGCAAGACATCGACACTGGTAGTAACCCTACCACAGTTCATCAGGCAATCGAGTTAGCTGCGACTTTGACTGAGTCGCAGATCAGAAAGGGTAAGCTTCATAGGAAGGGTGACAAGGATAAGAAACAATCGTCTGGTAAGGGTGTGTAACACCTCGTAAAATCACGTCTAATGATGTATTGACACGTGTAATAACCCTAATGAAGTCAAATAGTAAATTTCAGGGACTAATTTTTTTTGAAAAATCGAAAACCTTGATTATGAAAGGACTGGAAGTGTTTGTATACCTAAAATAAGTTTTTGAATAACCTCGTACGGTATTTATATTCACAAATGAGCCACTTGTTGATCGAGTATAGCCGTTCGCGTAATTAATTGAAAGTTTGCGCAATGAAGGGTTAAAAGCGTCAACATGTTAATTCTTACCTCTGAGTGACCTTTTAACAAATCGGGAGCTTCATGATATTTGATTATACTCTCGGGAATGCCAAACATTGGCCGTCTAAAGTTTTTATGCCTATAAGTAAAGTTACGCGTAACTTTGCAAATTAGAGGGACTGAAAGTCTCAATATGTTTAATTATACCTCTGAATGACCTTTTAGAAAACCCAAAGCATCGTGATGTTTAATAATACTCTCAAGAATGCCTAACATGGATTAGATAAGGCCACGATGCTGTTAAATGATGAGACCAAGTTTGCGCAATAGAGGGACCTAAAGCGTCAACTTTTGAATCTACGCCTTTCGGTGACCATTTAAGCAAATGGAAGTGTAGTAATATTTAAGTATATGCTTGGGAATGCCCATTATGGGCCATGGAAGGCTCGGTATCATTAAACGACATTTCGCGCTGCTTTGTGCGATTAAAGGACTGTTTGCGTCAAACTGCAAAAGTATGTCAATTCGTATAATATCGGACCTTCCGGAATATGACCCTAAGTTAAAAATATCCTAAATATCCCTTACCTAGCATAGAAATAGGCTTAGAGGTGTTTCGTGCGCAAAAATAAACTCTTAAGTCATGCAGGGACTAAAAGTGTCAAAAAGTGCACAAGTTTGCATTTTTGCGCATATCTTACATTCTGGATACATCCGGACATCCAAAAATTTATGTAAGCACTAAAATATTTTACTTTAGTGGTTGGCTTGATAAAATTCCATCCGTCGCGTAATTTCGTTCGTTTTTCGCGTTCGTTCGTGTTTCGTCGTAAATAACCGAACAACGTAACCGTACGACCAAATGAACCGACCTCCGGCATATTTTTGAGCATGTTTCATGTTCTCTTTGTTTAGGCACCATTATAGAGCCTTAAAGTAGTTTAAAGGGCCTTATATGTGTCGGAAATGGCATTTGGAAGTACAGGGGCCAAATATGTCAACAATTGAAAGTTCCTGTGAGCTGGCATGGTCCTTACGGACCGTATACAGACCCTTACGGTCTGTATGCTAATACCCAGCAGCAAAAAAATAGAAACCAGCTTTGGTTTTGCTCCCTTGTCTCACATATTGATACTATGGATCCTTTGATGGTTTAGAAGACTGGTATACACCTGTTATGATCTTGTTATCCCTCTATAACACTTGTCATCATCCAATGATCCTCCAAAAACTATAAATAGGAAGTGGGTTTCATAGTTCAAACTCACCATTTAATTCCAATCTTGCTATCTTCTTATTTCTGGAGGATCCTGAGCATTTGGAACTTCCTTGGAGTTCTTTTCAGTACTAAGGACCATTTGTAAGTGTCCTTAACCTCCTAATTTCAGTTTTGATTAGTTTAATGGCCAAAAGTCAAACTTATCGTAACTAAGGTTTGACTTAGTAATTAAACACTAATGATCCAATCATTAGTCAAATTAGAAGTAGCAATAAGTTGGTAATTATGTAGGTAATAAACCCCTAAGAGGGCACCTACTGATTATCACCCTAACTTGGTCAAATGTCGGGTCAAACATAATTATAAAAAGTCAACAGAAGACTATTTTTTTCAAATAAATTCATAATTAACCAAGTAGAAGCCATGGAACCTGTTTTAACACTTATATAACTTGGTAATTAATGTAAGAACATGTTTAAGCATGTTCAACCCGACAATTTGAAGTTTAGGATCGGTTCGGAACCGAAAGTCGCAAAAGTTGACTTTTTCTTTGACGTTCAGTTCTGACCCGAATTAGCTTAGTTTGATTATGTCTTAGGGTTCCTTTGTGACCATATTATATGTTAGTGTAACCCCCTGAAGTTATACTACTTGGTCCTTTAGAATTTAAGTTCATTCACATGTTTCCGTTATATGTTTAAATGTTGACCATTATGCCCTTTTGACCCTAAAACGAGAATTTTGAAAATGTGAGAGGACAATAATATTTATTACTGATTTATAAACTTGTCCCTAAAATTTTACATCAGTTTGAGGTCTAGATTAGGAGTTATGCTCATTAGCGTAAATGAAAAGCTTTTTATTAATTTAACGGCGTAATTAGCATAAAGCCTATCTAAACCCAATTTTTGATACCAAACTTTTTACCTACTGATGTAAAATAACATTTTGGGATTTTTGAAGATTTTTATTTATTTTTAGGCTGAGCATAACATAGGGTTCTAGCCTTGATTCGGTAATTGTCAGTTTTGCCCTTTTGGCCATAAAATGAGTTTTACATAACATTTTGATACCAAACTTTTTGCTACTAATTTTATATGATAACTAAAATATTTTAAGCTTTCTGGAATGATAAAAATATCAGCTTTTCTTATAAAACCCAGAAATCGCTTAAAATCGCCTTTTTACGCGTTTTTAACGCATAGTATAAGTTAAAACTATTTTTAACATATAAGGTTTTATACCTACTAATGTTTTAAGTAAATTTTCATAATTAAATAGTAGGCAATTGTTTTAAACTCAGAATTCTAATTTTGACCTTTAAAGCTTAAGTGAAATTACCAAAATGCCCCTTCGGTGCATTGTTTGTTAATAATTAATAAAATTCACATATATGTAATACCCTAATGATACAACTTATTATATTGAGTATTTTATGGATTATATCAGACCAGGACCTCAGATTATTATTTAACCTCTCTTATAACCTTTAAAATAACCAAAATACCCCTGCAGGGCATAAATTGGTTTTAAATTCGTTTTGGGCATAATGGAAGGTATCCTACTGATATCACAACATATTAAAGGCATATTAACTTAGGAAATCTGTTCATGACTCATGTGGTTACCCGTTACTTACTTTTCGCGTTCGAATCGGCTTATGTAACTAGTTTGCATTAATTAGCCGAAACGGGTCAAACCTTATCATTTCTATCTCAAAATCCAGAATGTGTTTAGTTTACCCATACTAAACAAGTATACAAGCTTGTCGGGTCTAAACCACATTCTAATCCGGTCTTCGCATAATCATGCGTTTTGAGCCGTATCTTCTTTTTAAAACTAACCGGTCTAAGTTTAGGCTTAATTAAAGACCCGTTAGTAATCTAATAGGTTATTAAAAACCTTCATTCCAGATTTAGGAGCCCAGTAAAAGCTGTCTGTACTTGGTGATTTGATATACGGCTGGGATTGAATTTATATTTAGCTCAGGTAAATACTTTTAACTTATTTTCCCTATACGGGATTGGGATACGGTATTATAATAATACCGCTTGGTCGGGTATGTAGTCATTTAAATCGGATTGTGATTAATGTATTTACATAACCTGTTTTAATTTGTATTATTTGGTGTATGGCCTTTTGGGGGTTAAATGACCATGTCCCAGATATCCTTAGCATCATTCAAAGAAATGGCCATGACCTAAGCACGGGGTGTAGGCGTACACCTGACAGTTGCATTATGTAAAAACTGGTAATCCACTTAATGGAATCAACCTTGTGGGCATTATACCTGTGGCGTGTCAGTTAATCTTGACCGACTCTACCAACCGGCCCTGACGAACGACAAATAAGTAAAACTGTATATAAGATTATTTTTAATAATTGTCCCAAGTTATAAAAGAACTTTCATGCCATGTGGATTCAAATCAATTTTCTAAACCATTTTCAAAATGAGTCAGTTAATTTTATTTATCGGTGTAAACTGACGTATTTTCCAAAAAGGCTAAGTGCAGGTACTAGACGAAATAGGCTGGCTACTCCTGGCATCATTAATTAAGTCTCGCAAGCTCTAGATGCTAAAGTCTGCTGAACAATGATGTTATTTATCTTTTGATCCGCCTGTGTATCTTTTACAACCGTATTTGTAATACTTGATATTACTCTTTATCGGATTGTAATATATTTATCTTTTGCTTCCGCTGTGCATTTAAATTGCGTTGTTTGACTATGATGATATCAACTACGTCACGATACTCCCCACCGGGCCCACCGGTAATACGTGGAAATATCGAGGTGTGACAGGTTGGTATCAGAGCCAACATTGAGTGAATTAAACACTAGCCTTTTGCGTTTAATCTCAATGACACAATAGGACATTCCTTGACCTTCCGAGTCTAGACTTAACATAGGAATGCTCTGGTCTCTATTCGGAGAATTATTGCTTTCAATTCTACATACTTTTAATATGTCGCCAAGCAAAGGAGCCGTAATGGAAATCCTCCCCATCCGAAGCCTAGGAATGCGGAGCTTTGTACTGCGACTAGGATAAACGTGCAACCAAGGAGAAAACATTCAGAAATAAAATGAAGAAGAAACTCCTTTTGCTGAAGTTCGTTTCCTTAGTAAGTCCTTATAAGGGCATACTTATCTTTCAGTCCCTTCATGGACAACATCATTCTTTCAAGCCCCGTTTAGGGCAATTATGTACCTCCTTTGGAATCATTGGAATGTTTTATCTAAATTTTATTTATATCATTATATATGAACATAATAATAACATTCCTTTTATAAGATCTACCATTATAATAAAATGGCAAAATCTAAAAAGGGCAAGACCTAGCCCATGTGTCATTTTAAGACAGGGCCAAGATGGCAGTTCCTCAATTAGATTCAGATCCTTATTAACATCTTAATTTAGGATTGCTCTGCGTTAAATATTAAAAGAATCTTAAAGGGATAACCTAGCCTATATGTCATTTCAGACAAGGCCAAGATGGTAAAACCTATTCAAAAGATTAAAATCCTTGTTAACACCTGTAAACATGTTAACATTCCTGGCAAATGTGATTCAATCACATAAATCATCCTTATACTGGATTCACCCGAAATCCTTTCTTATTTTCTGAATTAAGCATCCATTAGGGATGAAATGCTTACGGGCCATATTCATTGTCATTAAGACAAAAGACAGTCGTAGCCTACAACTCCCTGTCAAGAAAAGGCATGAACAACGTTCAAGCCTAAATACCTTGATCCTACAAAATCATGGTTTATAATTTAAAGTTGCCCTTGTGACTTGGCCTTTTGTGCCATAATTATATTTTAATTAAGTTTAGGATAATTATAATGAAAATCCTGAATAAAATATCATTCCTTTTCTGCCAGTATACATGTTAAAAAGAATCTAAAAAGGTATAACCTAGCTTGAATGTCATTAAAGACCTAGCTATGATGGTAGAACCTGTTTAAAAAGAGATTCAGATCCTTGTTAAACATTTGAAAATATGTTAACACTCCCGACAACAGTGATGTGATAAAATCACACTTGTCATCTTCATATTAGGAATTTCCAAACCCCTTATTTAGCGTAAATGATCAAGAGGAATCATGGGTAATAAACGTCGAACATGATGAACACATCAAAACATCCATTGGGATAAATACCTTCGGGCAAAGATGTATACATGAAAAAGATAGTTTTATTTCATAACTTCTTGTCAAGACAATGAACTATGAAATTTTCTGATCCAAAGGAATCATCGATTATGTTTTAAAATTTCCCTAGTGACTAGGCATCTATGCCATCAAAAAGTCCTTTGGAACAAGCCCTTCTGCTATATATAAAATGTCAGTACGACATTGACAGTCGTGACTTATGTCCCCTGTCTAATAAATATGAAGGATTATATTCTGTTTAAACGCCAAAGATGGTTTATTTTGAAACCTAGGCAAAACATAATCAAATAAATTAAATACTATCTATTGGCCTATATGGTTTATTTGCACCATGGCTATTTAATCATCAAATTCGACAATTCACTATATAATTAAACAAATTATTACTACTTAGTTTGTAGCCTCCAAAGCTTCACCATGGCTGACTCATCTGAAGCTCACAATCATCCAGTTGATCAGAATGATAATGCAAGACTGAACTTAACAGGCACCGAGTTACATGCTATGTTGGATACAGCCGTAAACAAAGTCGTGGACCGTGTATTAAAGGATCATAAGGGAAAGTGCGATAATACCCCAAATAAAGGTTACAAAAAGGGTAAGACCGGTTCAAACTATGACCAGTCCAAGCCAAAGGAGGCAAAACCCAAATGTAAAACCTGCGGGAAGAAGCACTTCGGAAAATGTTTCTATGAGAAGACCAGGGGATGTGTCATCTGTAAAGAGATGGATCACAAGACCCATGAATGCAAGGACTTGAAGGACGCCACATGTTATGGTTGTGGCCAGAAGGGGCACATAAAGACCCGCTGCCCAAAGAAGGCAACTAAAGGGAAATGCACTTTGGTGTTACAAGCTAGGCCTTGTGGGATTTGTAATAAGGAAGGGCACAAGACCTTGGAGTGCCAAGACATAAAGGATGCAACCTGCTATGGTTGTAATGAAATAGGGCACATCAAGACAAATTTCCCAAATAAAACCAAGAAGCCTGGGGAGGCTAAGAAGACCAAAGCTGGCAGCTCGCAAATGGATGCTCAAGAGGCTATTCAGGATGACAATGTCACAACAGGTACTTTCTTTATCAATAACGCTCATGCTAGAGTATTAATTGATTCAGGTTCAGATAAGTCTTTCGTAGACAATAGATTTTGTAAATCATTAAATCTGCCTCTTAAAACTCTAAGCGTTAAGTATAATGTAGAATTAGCCGATAGTACCTCAGAGACTACTTCAGCAATATTATATGGATGTTTTATATCCATTAGGAATCATCCTTTTCCGCTGTCCTTGTTTCCATTAAAATAAGAGGGACTCGATATAGTGATAGGAATGAATTGGTCGTCTTAAAAATCAAGCCCATATTGTGTGTGATAAGAAGCAAGTAGTTATCAAGACTCCTTATGGTGAGCCTTTGACAATTCAAGGAGACACTGGGTATGGATTGCCTATGCACTTGTTGAATATGGTATTTAATACCAAAGATTCGAATATGGAAAACTCAGAAGAGACAAACAACAGTCGCGATGCTGGAGATGCGACAAATGTTAATGGTGCATTCAATGTTAACCTCAACGTTAATGGAGTTAATCTCCAAAACTGTAATTAACGCAGCTATTAGAAAGGCTATGAGAAAAGTCATGAAAAGGTTCAAGAAGCCAGATGCTGCTCACTCTAAACCACATGTCGCTACTCATGAGAAGAGCTTTATTCATACTTCAAATGCGAAGAATAACCCAAACAAAATCATATGTGGCAAGGAGCCCATTCCTTTTAGGATATACTTAAAGGTACTTCGTCTCTTGGAAGTCAAGAGACTTCAATAGTAAAAAGGGGCCAACGATTGCAGGAAATTGTTGAATGAAGTAGAAACCATTAGGTGTATCGGCGGTTATCCTGGAAAGGACACGGTGAGGTATACATCTCAGTCATTCGATGGCAATACCCTTGATTAGTAAGGACATTAATGAAGTCCGCAAGAAAGATCCTCTTATACATTATGGGATGGTCCAAGTTTTAAGGACCTTATTAGAAAAACCTATTATCCGCTTCACGAAATGGAAAAAGATGGAATAAGAATTTTATGACTCTCACCATAAAAGTTCTAGACTGCCGACAATATGTTACAAATTTTAACTCATTGGCTGAGATAGTGCCCTATTCAGTTTACCCAAAATCTAAGCTTAATGCAATAATTATTGTTGGTTAGCAACGGCAATAAGAGGGCACATTAAAGTTTCAAAGCCTGCTCATTATAAATCCATTATGGATCTACCTCAACTACTCATGTTATATATATTAAGAAATAACCAGTCAAAGCTGAGACTGCCCTAAAATTTGTCAAAGATTTTGCAGCTAAGCTTAAAAGGATTAAAAATGGAGGCGTTTAACCCTCCTGATGTATGATTAGAGGCAGTCCACATTAATAATGACACCAGATAAATCCCTTATTGTGATTTTTTTTTGCTAAGAGTTACGTTTGGGTTCAGGTGCTGCTAAGTCTCTCATAAGATCATAAGCTTAGCAAACTTTTAGAAATTTTCCCGTAAGAACCCCATATATTAAGTATAAGATAAAACTTACAGGCGAAATCATAACAACCATTTCTTCTGTTTCTGTCAGAAACCTTCAGTCGTAGAATTTTAGAAGTATCCTCTCTCTAGAGGAAGTGCGTCAGCATATATAGTTGATATCTCTTTAATCTCTATCGGTTACGAATACCAGATGGTACGATAACAACGCCATATGAGGATTGGTGTATCTTAATATGTTCCATAGATTGCTTCCATGCCTGATCAGTATGGAGGTTTAATGCATGGGACCACAAAGATATTCCGATGGTCATATGGTACTAAAGTCAGCTAATGGTATTCAAAGAAGATATCCAGAATGGAATTGTCCAAGTAAAGGTCTTCGATTAAGAAATTCGTGGACTCATAACATAAATGTGTCACTCATTTAACATAAGCAAGGATGGATGAACTGGAGCCTGAGATTTGGAAAATCTCTGTAACCTCCTTGTATCTTGATTATCTTCTCCTAAGATTACCCTGTTTACCTCTTGAGAGGCAAGTAGAGTTAAGATTCATATCCCAATTTAGGGCTGTATTATTATGAAATCTCCAAAACGGCTAGTACCATCATTGGAGGAAACGAAACCCTAATTAAGTAAGTTTTAAAATAGAGGATTCATATAGCCTATCTCAATATTCTGAGAATTCGGTATAATTAATTAAGAAAGACGGTTCATCTTGCTTATGCATTGATTACCGCAACCCTATTTAGGCAACAATTAAAAATCGCCATCAGCTACCCAGGATCATCGATTTGTTCGACTAACGGCGAGGATTAGCTATTCCTTAAGATTAGTTTTAAGCAGTAGTTGGAATTACCATCTCACCTTAAAATAAGCTTTTCTATAATGGTTGTTATGTAAGTATCAAGGCTGCTTCTTTGGAGACCTTGCATAGGTGGAATGTTAAACATCTATTGGTAGACAAAAGATTAGTAAGTCTAATTATCAGGATCTGAAAGTTGCATTGGAAACAATGAGTAAGATCATACAAATCCATAATCATCTATAAGTTGCCAGTATTCGGCAGAAAATCAAATATTAATGAAAGTAGCAACCCTCCTAAGTTCTTGTTAAGGAATAAGGTTCAACAAAAGATATCACCCCGGAAGGGTGTGCCAAATTGTTAATTATCAGGCTACTTACACTCTGAATATATAGAATAATCCGAGGGAAGCGAATGTATCAGGATCAAATAGCTCATAAGCTAAAACCTATTTAAGGAGTTTGGCAGAGCACGCAATGCATCACACACTAATGATTTTAGGATGTGTTTCACCAATAAGTCGAGAAGCATTATCACATAATGATATGCAGATTTATAATATATTGAGAAACTTGTATCGATTGAGGATCGGCAGGTTAAGAAGCTCCAAAAAGGATACATGTACCTATTATAGAGGTCAACTTAGGAGCTTGGAGAGGCTCCAGATATGCTATAGAAGTTGAGTCCATTCTGTGACAAAAAGTACTTCCAGCATCTTAGCAAATCTCGAGGTCGAGATTTCTTTTAAGGGGGTGAGGATGTAACACCTCGTAAAATCACGTCCAATGATGTATTGACACATGTAATAACCCTAATGAAGTCAAATAGTAAATTTAAGGGACTAATTTTTTTGAAAAATCAAAAACCTTGATTATGAAAGGACTGGAAGTGTTTGTATACCTAAAATAAGTTTCTGAATAACCTCGTATGGTATTTATATTCACAAATGAGCCACTTGTTGATCGAGTATAGCCGTTCGCGTAATTAATTGAAAGTTTGCGCAATGAAGGGTTAAAAGCGTCAACATGTTAATTCTTACCTCTGAGTGACCTTTTAACAAACCGGTAGCTTCATGATATTTGATTATACTCTCGGGAATGCCAAACATTGGCCGTCTAAAGTTTTTATGCCTATAAGTAAAGTTACGCGCAACTTTGCAAGTTAGAGGGACTAAAAGTGTCAATATGTTTAATTATACCTATGAATGACCTTTTAGCGAAACCAAAGCATCGTGATGTTTAATAATACTCTCAAGAATGCCTAACATGGATTAGATAAGGCCTCGATGCTATTAAATGATGAGATGCGCAAGTTTGCGCAATAGAGGGACCTAAAGCGTCAACTTTTGAATCTACGCCTTTCGGTGACCATTTAAGCAAACGGAAGTGTAGTAATATCTAATTATATGCTTAGAAATGCCCATTATGGGCCATGGAAGGCTGGGTATCATTAAACGACACTTCGCGCTGCTTTGTGCGATTAAAGGACTATTTGCGTCAAACTGCAAAAGTATGTCAATTCGTATAATATCGGACCTTCCGGAATATGACCATAAGTTAAACATATCCTAAATATCCCTTACCTAGCTTAGAAATAGGCTTAGAGGTGTTTCATGCGCAAAAATAAACTTTTAAGTCATGCAGGGACTAAAAGTGTCAAAAAGTGCACAAGTTTGCATTTTCGCGCATATCTTAATTCTGGATACATCCGGACATCCAAAAATTTATATAAGCACTAAAATACTTTACTTTAGTGATTGGCTTGAAAAAATTCCATCCGTCGCGTAATTTGGATTGTTTTTCGCGTCCGTTTTTCTTGTTTCGTCGTAAATAACCGAACAACGTAACCGTACGACCAAACGAACCAACCTCTGGCATATTTTTGAGCATGTTTCAGGTTCCCTACGTTTAGGCATCATTACAGAGCCTTAAAAATGGTTTAACGGGCCTTTGATGTGTCGGAAATGGCATTTGGAAGTGCAGGGGCCAAATATGTCAACAATTGAAAGTTCCTGTGAGCTGGGATGGTCCTTACGGACCGTATACAGACCCTTACGGTCTGTATGCTAATACCCAGCAGTAGAAAATCAGAAACCAGCTTTGGTTTTGCTCCCTTGTCTCACATATTGATACTATGGATCCTTTAATGGTTTAGAAGACTGGTATACACCTGTTATGATCTTGTTATCCTTCTATAACACTTTTCATCATCCAATGATCCTCCAAAAACTATAAATAGGAAGTGGGTTTCATAGTTCAAACTCACCATTTCATTCCAATCTTGCTATCTTCTTATTTCTGGAGGATCCTGAGCATTTGGAACTTCCTTGGAGTTCTTTTCAGTACTAAGGACCATTTGTAAGTGTCCTTAACCTCCTATTTTAGTTTTCATTAGTTTAATGTCGGGTCAAACATAATTATAAAAAGTCAACAGAAGACTATTTTTTTCAAATAAATTCATAATTAACCAAGTAGAAGCCATGGAACCTGTTTTAACACTTATATAACTTGGTAATTAATGTAAGAACATGTTTAAGCATGTTCAACCCGACAATTTGAAGTTTAGGATCGGTTCGGAACCAAAAGTCGCAAAAGTTGACTTTTTCTTTGACGTTCAGTTCTGACCCGAATTAGCTTAGAATGAGTTTTACATAACATTTTGATACCCAACTTTTTGCTACTGATTTTATATGATAAATAAAACATTTTAAGCTTTCTGGAATGATAAAAATATCAGCTTTTCTTATAAAACCCAGAAATCGCTTAAAATCGCCTTTTTACGCGTTTTTAACGCATAGTATAAGTTAAAACTATTTTTAACATATAAGGTTTGATACCTACTAATGTTTTAAGTAAATTTTCATAATTAAACAGTAGGCAAAAGTTTTAAACTCAGAATTCTAATTTTGACCTTTAAAGCTTAAGTGAAATTACCAAAATGCCCCTTCGGTGCATTGTTTGGTTATAATTAATAAAATTCACATATATGTAATACCCTACTGATACAACTTATTATATTGAGTATTTTATGGATTATATCAGACCAGGACCTCAGATTATTATTTAACCTCTCTTATAACCTTTAAAATAACCAAAATACCTCTACAGGGCATAAATTGGTTTTAAATTCGTTTTGGGCATAATGGAAGGTATCCTACTGATATCACAACATATTAAAGGCATATTAACTTAGGAAACCTGTTCATGACTCATGTGGTTACCCGTTACGTACTTTTCGCGTTCAAATCGACTTATGTAACTAGTTTGCATAAATTAGCCGAAACGGGTCAAACCTTATCATTTCTATCTCAAAATCCAGAATGTGTTTAGCTTACCCATACTAAACAAGTATACAAGCTTGTCGGGTCTAAACCACATTCTAATCCGGTCTTCGCATAATCATGCGTTTTGAGTCGTATCTTCTTTTTAAAACTACCGGTCTAAGTTTATGCTTAATTAAAGACTCGTTAGTAATCTAATAGGTTATTAAAAACCTTCGTTCCAGATTTAGGAGCCCAGTAAAAGCTATCTGTACTTGCTGATTTGATATACGGCTGGGATTGAATTTATATTTAGCTCAGGTAAATACTTTTAACTTATTTTCCCTATACGGGCTTGGCATACGGTATTATAATAATACCGCTTGGTCGGGTATGTAGTCATTTAAATCGGATTGTGATTAATGTATTTACATAACCTATTTTAATCTGTATTATTTGGTGTATGGCCTTTGGGGGTTAAATGACCATGTCTCGGATATCATTGGCATCATTCAAAGAAATGGCCACGACCTAAGCACGGGGTGTAGGCATACACCTGACAGTTGCATTATGTAAAAACTGGTAATCCACTTAAAGGAATCAACCTTGTGGGCATTATACCTGTGGCGTGTCAGTTAATCTTGATCGACTCTACCAACCGGCCCTGACGGACGACAAATAAGTAAAACTGTATACAAGATTATTTTTAATAATTGTCCCAAGTTATAAAAGAACTTTTATGCCATGTGCATTCAAATCAATTTTCTAATCCATTTTCAAAATTAGTCAGTTAATTGTATTTACCAGTGTAAACTGACGTATTTTCCAAAAAGGCTAAGTGCAGGTACTAGACGAAATAGGCTGGCTACTCCTGGCATCATGAATTAAGTCTCGCAAGCTCTGGATGCTAAAGTCTGCTGAACAATGATGTTATTTATCTTTTGATCCGCATGTGGATCTTTTACAACCGTATTTGTAATACTTGATATTACTCTTTATCGGATTGTAATATATTTATCTTTTGCTTCCACTGTGCATTTAAATTGTGTTGTTTGACTATGACGATATCAACTACGTCACGATACTCCCCACCGGGCCCACCGGTAATACGTGGAAATATCGGGGTGTGACAGGGTGAAAACAAAAAGGGTAAGAAAGCTGGGTCTACAAAGAAGTCTAGGAAGCGCAAGGCTTCCCAAAACTTTGTTGTTACTGCTCAAGTCAACCAGCCCGCACAACCACCAGCAAAGAAACGGTATGCGGTGAATGCACCTTTATGCAACAGATGCAATAGTCACCATCAACCGCAAGTTCAGTGTCGTTTCTGTGCTAACTGTGGAAAATCGGGTCATCTTGCCGATGTTTGTCGCTTTGCTCCCAATCAAGCCGCACGTAACCCAGCTCAGCAAGCCGCTCAACCTCCTGCTCAACAACATGCTCCAGCTGCACAACCTCACTATCCTCCTGGTTCGTGCAACAATTGTGGGGACCTGACTCATTATCGAAACCAGTGTCCAAGGATGGCCAACGCGAATCAGACTCAGGCTCGTGGTCGAGTCTTCAACATGAATGATAATGAGGCGTGAGCAGACAATGAAGTGGTCAACGGTACGTTCTTTGTTAATAATCAGCCTGCATCTGTTCTTTTTTATTCGAGTGCCGATAAAAGTTTTATGTCTTTATCTTTTGAACCCTTGCTTCGCATGTCTAGAAGAAAACTTGGAAAACCCTTGACAGTAGAGGTAGCTAGTGGTGAACCCGTTGTTCTCGATTCTGTTCTCCGAAATTGCTAGTTGAACCTTAATAACCACCTTTTTCCTATTGACCTCACGCCTATGCAACTTGGAAGCTTCGACATCATAGTGGGAATGGATTGGTTAGCCAAGAATCGCGCAGAGGTAGCTTGTTTTGAGAAGATTGTTCGTGTGCCGCTTTCGACTGGTAAGATCTTAGAGGTTCGTGGTGAGAAACCTGCTAGTAGTCTCAAACTCATGTCTTGTACTCAAACTCAGAAGTATCTACGAAAGAACTATGTGGCCTTTTTTGCACATGTTGTAGCAGATAAAGGCAAAGGTAAGTCTATTCAAGATATCCCTGTTATTCGGGATTATCCTAAAGTTTTTCCTGGAGAATTACCTGGTTTACCCCCAGCACGCCAAGTCAAGTTCCGTATTGATCTTGTACCTGGTGCAAATCCTATTGCCAGATCTCCATATCGTCTTGCACCGTCTGAGATGCAAGAGTTATCTAAGCAGCTTCAGGAGCTTTCTGACAAAGGTTTTATCCGTCCTAGCTTTTCACCTTGGGGTGCTCCCGTTCTTTTTGTCAAGAAGAAGGATGGATCTTTCAAGATGTGTATCAATTATCGTGAGCTTAATAAGCTTACCATCAAGAATCGATATCCCCTACCTCGCATTGATGATCTCTTTGATCAGTTACAGGGTGCTACTTATTTTTCAAAGATTGATCTACGTTCTGGGTATCATCAACTTCGTGTGCATGAAGAAGATATTCCAAAGAATGCTTTCCGCACTCGATATGGGCATTATCAGTTCACTGTTATGCCATTCAGTTTAACTAATACTCCTATTGTTTTCATGGACTTGATGAATAGGGTCTGCTAGCCTTACTTGGATAAGTTAATCATCGTTTTCATTGATGACATCCTGATTTATTCTAAGACGTAAGCTGATCACGAACAACATCTTCGTCTTACTTTGGAACTCCTGAAGAAAGAGCAACTTTTCGCCAAATTCTCCAAGTGTGAATTCTGGCATAAGGAAGTTCAATTTTTGGGTCATATCATCAATGAACAAGGTATTCACGTAGATCCATCCAAGATCAGTGTGATTAAGGATTGGGATACGCCTACTACACCCACCGAAGTTCGTTCTTTTCTTGGTCTCGCGGGTTATTACCGCCGCTTCATCGAAAACTTCTCAAAGATTGTAGTTCCCCTAACTGCTCTAACTCAGAAGAATAAACCCTTTGAATGGGGATCTAAACAGGAAGAAGCTTTTCAGACCTTGAAACAGAAGCTTTGTGATACATCTATTCTATCTTTTCCTGAGGGCAATGATGATTTTGTCGTGTATTGTGATGCATCAAACTTGGGTCTTGGCTGTGTTCTCATGCAAAGGAACAAAGTCATAGCATATGCATCGAGGTAGTTGAAGATACACGAGAAGAACTACACCACTCATGATCTTGAGTTAGGTGTAGTTGTATTCGCTCTCAAAATCTAGAGACACTATTTGTATGGTACAAAATGTGTGGTTTTCACTGACCACAAAAGTCTTCAGCACATCTTCAATCAGAAAGAACTCAACATGAGGCAACGATGTTGGGTTGAACTTCTAAACGACTCTGATTGCGAAATTCGCTACCATCCTGGTAAGGTGAATGTCGTGGCTAACGCATTAAGTCGTAAGGAACGTGTCAAGCTTCACTGTGTCAAAGTTCGATCTGATATTCAAACCCACATCTCTCAGGCTCAACATACATGTGTTTCACAAGGTTTGATGGGTAAGGAATTACCCTATCACATTAAGCCTGATCTTGAACTAAAAGACAATGGATTGTATTATTTCATGGATCGTTTTTTGTTGATGCACGAATGTCTAAAGCCTATGTCTTAGTCTTAATCATGTTTGTATAAGGTCTAGGGGTCAAATATGTCAATTATGTTTAGTGTAGGGGTCAAAATGTAAATGTTATGTGTTAAGGTTGTGATTCCGCTCGAAATGACACGTTGTCATTTGGAGCGAAATCAGAAGTGTTGATTCCGCCCGAAATGACAATGTGTCATTTGGAGCGGAATTAGGTCCCCTATATATATGTATGTCAGTTTCTCATTTGGAACCGATCGATCAAGTTGTAACCGAACTGCTGCTAGATTTTTCTGTGATCAATTAATGAGAAACAGTGTTTAAAGTGATATTCTGTCTATTTCTACTCATTTCTCTCTGATTCAAGCTGTTTGCGTGATTCCGCCACATAAACAGTGGTATTTTGGATCTGATTGACTCACTTGATCGTCAATATCGTTCCTACAATTGGTATCAGAGCCAGTTATGAGGTAAAATACCTGAATCAGAGTATTTTTCTTACACTTTTTGGATTTCTGGATGTTTGAACGGACAAAATGGACTGATTTTTTAGTATTGTGTTTAAAAGTGACTTTTAACAAACCTTTGAAAGTATCAGCTTAAAATTCGGCCTAAAACTTTCAAAAATGGACTGATAACCTAATTCCGCTCGAACGATCTAGTTTGAGATTCTACTTGAATTATGAGCGAAATCAGGTTTTCATCTAAAAGGTTCTAATTCTGCTCTAACATTTTGAGCGAAATCAGTGTTTTAGAATGAATATGTGATTCCGCTCGAGTGGACCTTCTGATTCTGCTCCAAAGATCACTGATTCCACTAAAAGTGTGATTCCGCTCGAGAGAACCTTCTAATTCCGCTCCAAAGTTCTTGAACTTTAAAATTCTGATTTCGCTCGAAAACATTTTCAGCATTAAAAATCATGGTTTGAGGGTTAAAGTCCATTTCGTTCGTGATATTTCGTCCGAAGTTCAGTTTGTGTAGAATGTGTTTTCAGTAAAGTCACTTGTTTTTCAAAAGTTAAAAGTTTTCAGTAATTGTCACCTAAAATGGAAAACCAAGATTTCTACAACTTCTTCGCCGGCAGTGGTATGGCAGCAGGACAAACCTCGAGTAGTCTTATGCAAAACGTCAACATGGAAAATGAGTTAGGAACAATGCAAAAACCTCCCAAGCTTATGAACATAGATGAATACTCAGGATGGTCAGGCAGATTTAAGAACTGGGTCCAGACTAACCACTTTGAATGCTGGATGAAGATAGAGTCTAAGTATGTTCCACCGGTTGATGGTTTAGGTATGGAGAAGGGTATTGAAAGTCTGATAGAGACAGAACAGAATGATTTTAAAGCTGAGAAAAAGATGATTAGTATCCTTCAACAGGCTATCAAAGAGGATATTTTAGTGTTGTTGCAACATGAAGACAATGCTCAATCTATTTGGAACTCATTAAAAGTAAAGTTTCAGGGTAATGTGTCCATGATCAAGAGCAAGAAGGCTTTGATCAAGAAGGAGTTTGATATTTTTACCGGCATGAAGGGTGAAACTACAAGGAAACTGATCGAAAGATATTGTCATTTAGTACTTGAAATAAAAAGATTAGAAATCACAAAGACTAATGAGGAATGGATTGATAAGTTGTGTGATGCATTGCCATATGACGAGTGGGGCACTTATCTGATGATGCTGAAGAACAATTCAGATTTTGCTAATCTGAATCTCAATGCGTTCATAGAAAAGATTGAAGCTCATGAGTTAGAGTTGTTGAAGATCAAAAAGATGAACTCAGCAAATGTTCAACAAGATGTATCTATGTATTACAAAGGTAGCACACCAGCAACTACAAATCTGAGTCCGAAGATACAAACTGGGTTCAGTGCTGACACATCATCAAGTGTTTCATCAAATGCTCCACAAACAAACAAGCCTTCACCGTTTGTTAGTGTTGATCCAAACTTCAAAGTTTCTGAACAGACATCACCTCAGAGCTCAACCAGTTCAAACAATCAGGCGTATGTTTCTGGGATCCAATGCAACATTGTAGTCACTATCAAAACGGGAATGAGTTCACTGAATCGGCTGCGAAACAACATATTGCATTGTTGGCTTCCGTGTTAGAGTCTTACGAGAGCTTGGTAGCGGGTAAGATCGGAAATCCGGACATGACCAAAGAAGATTACGATCAGATAGATCCGGAGGAGCTTGAGTTGATAGATATTAAGTGGGGAATGGCTAGTCTGGTGAGGAGAGCACAGTGCTTTATGGAAATTACATGCAGAAACAGTCTTTCTGGACCTGATCAGAAGTTAGGATTTGACAAGTCCAAGGTAACCTGTTTCAAGTGCAAAGAAAGAGGCCATTTCAAAAGGGAGTGTCCGAACCGAGAAGTGAATAATCATCAAAATCCGTTCTCGAATGATTGTTATAAGCAGGAAATTTATCACCGGCCGAATCAACAACTTGTAGTTCAAAGACCACAAATCGAGAACAAATCGAGAACAAACCAGAGAAAGCTCTCATTGTGAACCAGGATGACGAGAAAGTTGCTGAGGGATTCAGCTGGGATAAATACATCCCTGGAAGTGATGGACAGGCTATGATGGCTGAGATAGTTGAAGTGACCAAAAGTGTTGTTGAACCTGAAGAGATTGTTGAAGATGTTTCTGTGAATAATGTGGCTGACATTAAGGAGTTAGACGCAGAAGTTCATTACTATCAATCTGAGCAGGAGGTATTAGCCAGTTCTTTGAGATCTATCATGCCTCCTAAAATTTTTGAATCTTTTGCAGGTTTCTTTGAAGAACCGACGACTGGATTGTGTCCAAGATATGAGGAAAAGAAAGAGTCTGTTGAAGAAATGATTGATGTGACCAAAGAAATGACCGAAGACACTTTGAAAGAAATTGCTGACAGGGCTCTCATGGCTAAACTGAAAGAGGTAGACACAGAACTTGTGAAACCCGTGTCGGTCGGTACCGAGTCAGTTCAAAAGGAGTCGGATCAGGAGTCAGGAATTGAGGAGGTCAAATCTGAGAAAGTGTCTGAGTCAGAGTCGAAAAATGTTGGTAAACAAGAAGTGAAAACTGCTCATGAAGCAGAGGTTGTTGAGAAATTGGATTCAATCTTTGAAACCCCATGCCAAAAGTGTTTAGAACCTTGCATGGAGTGTCTTGAAAAAGATGCTAAGTTTCAGAAATTGAAACAACATGCTGACATGTTAAAATTTGATCTAGGACAAGTCAAAGAGGCATATGATACATTAGCCAGATCAGTAAAAATGATTCAAAAAGAAAGTGTCGAAAATGATAAAGCCACGAAACTAGCAAAAGCAACACTTTTTGATAAACAAGTGGAAGTTAACTTTCATCTTGACACAATCGCATCATTAAAGAAAGAGTTAGAATTAACTAAAATTGAAAATGAATGAATTGATAAGAAATTGATGAGCTATGCTGCATCATCCTATGTCCTTGAGCAGATTGTACCACAACAGCCCAGTGCAACACCGGTCTTTAACAGCGTTCCACCCCCAATGTGGAATCATTATACTCAAAAGTATCCAGATGGGGTGGAAGCTGCATTGAAACTCAAGTTGAAAACAATTGAGGATGAATTTCCAAAGAGCATTGATGTTACATTCTCTGCATCCGACACAAACAACGAGTCACAGGTCATCAAGATTGTTGTCGACCAGGTGTTAGATGAAAAGAGTGATAACTCTGAGGTTGAATTTATGAAATCTCATTCTGAGGAGTCTGTTACTGATTCTGAAGACGATGGTAACTTTTTAGATCGTTTCATACCGAAATCAGAAAAGAGTACGAATGATGATCCGATTATGGTGGTTTACACTATGATTGGAACTGACAAGCTTTACTTTGATTTCGAGTATCCACTTCAGAACGCAAAGATTGAAAATGTTGAGAAAGTTTTCAAATTGGTTGAAATTGATATTGCTGAAGTAAACAACAAAGAATTCTTTTCGAAATCGAAAAAGTCATTTGTTACGTTACATTCTAACAACTCAGGCAAAAAGGAGTGGGAAGGGAATGGTAACAACAAGAAAAGTGGAAACAACTTTAAAAACAAAGGAATTGGTTTTGAGAAAAAGATGGCTAAGAAGTTTGTAAAGCCAAAAGATAAAATGAATGATGTTTTTGTTGTTGGACCAAGTGTCGATGATGAGAAGGAATACATTTTTAGCCAAAAAGTCGTTGACGATTTCAATGCGGTGAAGAAACTGAAAGAAGAGTCTTCAAGTTAACTTTTGTCGAGTATGACAAAAGAGTTTGCTATCGCTGCAATGAAATCGGACACATGGCAAAACAATGCAAGAAAATTTTTGAGAAACCTGTTGTAAAACCTGTTGTTCAAAAACCTCGACCTAAGTCACCAGTTGACAAAAAGGGTAAAAAACCAATGGTTTCACCAATCCGCATCTTGAAGAGGGGTGAATCGTTGAAGTCGGAAGATAAGCCAAAATCGACGTTCGAGATTGGCGAATCTTCAAAGTCTCAAAAGACTTCAAAGATTTATCCGAAAACAAAAGTTTTTGAAAATAAGTCATGGGTTGTGAAATCAAAACCAACTGTCGAGGAGAAAAAGATGGAAAACATTTTGAAAAATGAAGCAAAAGGTTTGAAAAATGATGTAGTTGAGTTTGAGTTTGAGCTTGATTAGTTTCTTGCTGAGTTTCAACCAATAAAAATGAAGTCAAACCAAAAGTAAAAACTAATGTTCCGAATGTCACGTTTAACTTTCCAAAGATTGATGCGCCGTGTGATTTAGTGTTTGGAAGTGTGTCAACCATTAAGAAGTCATGGATATCATTGTTTGAATGAGTTGCTATAATGTGTGCAGGGGCTGCCCAAGTCAATCATTTCAAAATGGATCATGTACAGTGGGGCCTCTAGACATATGACGGGGATGCTGGCACTGCTCTATGATGTAAAATCAATCAACGGAGGTTACGTGGGATTTGCAGGAAACCAGGGTGGCTGGATTGTGGGCCAAGGAACCCTGACGAATGGGGTCATTTCGTTTGAGAAAGTGAATTACATTATAGAATTAAAAAATAACTTGCTTGGTATTTCTCAAATCTGTGATAAATCGTTTACTGTACATTTCACGAAAAACGAATGTCTGGTTTTAAAACCTGGGTTTAAAATCCCTGATGATATGGTGTTGTTGCGCGTTCCACGGGAAAACGACCTGTATATTCTTGATATGAGTGTCGCAACGCCAACTAATCATCAAAAACAATGTTTTGTGTCGAAAACGAAAGCAACAGAAAAAGAGTCTATTATGTGGCATCGAAAGATGGGCCACATACATGTTAGAAAAATGAATTTTCTGGTGCATAATGATTTAGTAGAAGGTGTGAATTTAAAGAATTTTCATTTGTCTGATGATTGTGTAGCTTGTAAGAAGGGAAAGCAGACTCGGAAGTCACACCCACAGAAGTTGCTAAACTCGATCAGAGTACCGCTTGAGAGACTCCACATGGATCTCTTCGGGCCGGTCAATGTAAAAAGCATCAGTGGTGATTTGTACTGCTTGGTAGTCACTGATGATTATACAAGATTTTCGTGGGTTGTGTGCTTGGAAAGAAAAGATCAGACGTTTTAGTCGCTGATGATTCTGTTCAAAAATATGGAGACGCTATATAAGCTGCCTATCCGAAGAATACGTAGTAACAATGGAACGGAATTCAAGAATAACAAGATGCTCGAGTTCTGTAATGAAAAGGGGATTCTTCATGAATTCAGTGCGCCATACACACCACAACAGAACGGCGTTGCTGAAAGAAAGAATCGGACTTTAATAGAAACAGCTCGAACGATGTTAGCCGATTCCAAGTTATCGATCTTCTTCTGGAGCGAAGCAATGGCTGCAGCTTGTTACACTTTGAACAGTGTGCTCACCGTCAAGAAGTACAAGAAAACAAGTTTTGAGTTGCTACACCGTTACAAACCAAATCTAGAGTTTCTGGAGCCATTTGGGTCTCCGTGTACTTTTATTGATGAAAATGGTAAATTCGGTGCTAAGTCAAATGATGGTTTCTTTGTAGGTTACGCGAGCCCGTTAAAGAGGGTGTCCGTACCTTGCCTGGGAAAAGTAATACAAGTTCAACATGTGGATTGTCAGAAGCCCACTGCTTCACCACAACTTCCTGGACAAAGATTCCTGTTCGATTATGATAAACTCTGGGAGTCATTTCATCTTCCGACCGAGCCAACTATTGAAGAACTTATTCTTCTATACCAACAACAACAATCTAGGTCCCAATATCAAGTGCCAAGGCCTTTGGTAGTTTCACAACCTGAAGTGGATACAAGCATTCCTACAGGTGGCACAAACGATCACGAAGCCGGTCCAACTGGAACAGCTCACGAACCACCAGAGGAACCAGCTCAAACGTTTGACAACTCTGACGACTCAAAAGAGGAATCCGCTCCTACTTTTGATGAGGAACCAAACGTTACTACGACGGAAGCTGAGGATCACACCGGTGATCTAGACATAACGAGCTTGCAATCAGAAGTTGATGTGCCTGACACCGTCATGCCTTGAACCTTGTCTTACCATCCGTCAGAGTAAATTATCGGTGACCTACGAAGTGGTGTTAAAACAAGAGAGCAAATAAATAGGGCTCTTACATGTTTTTACTCATCTGTTGCACATTTACAAGAAGAATTCTCACTTAAATGTTTTATCTCGCAGATTAAACCCATAACTTATAAAGAAGCCTTAACGGAGGAAAGCTGGGTGAATGCAATGCAGGAGGAGCTGCAACAATTCGAGAAGTTGGGAGTGTGGAGACTAGTAGACCTCCCTGAGAATCAAAAGTTGATTAAAACGAAGTGGGTTTTCAAGTGTAAGAGAGACGATAGAGGAGTTGTGGTTCGGAAGAAAGCACGATTGGTGGTACAAGGATTCAGTCAGCAAGAAGGTATCGACTATGATGAGGTTTACGCGCCTGTTGCTCGACTTGAGGCTATTCGGATCTTCCTGGCGTTTGCTTCATGGAAAGATTTCAAAGTGTACCAGCTTGATGTTAAATCTGCCTTCCTGCATGGAAAGATTAAAGAAGAGGTGTATGTGGGATAACCACCGGGGTTTACTGATCCACAACACAAGAACAAGGTCTATCTGCTGGATAAGGTGCTCTACGGTTTACATCAGGCCCCGAGAGCCTGGTACTAGACGCTTTCCCAACATCTGCTGCCAACGGGTTCACCAGAGGGACAGTCGATAGCACATTGTTCACAAAGGAAGTTGCAGGTCATCTCCTAATTGTGCAGATCTATGTTGACGATATCATTTTTGGTTCGACGAACGACGACTTGTGTAAAGAATTTGAGTTGGTGATGAAGAAGAAATTCAAAATGAGTTCGATGGGGGAGATGAAGTTCTTCCTAGGGCTGCAGGTAGAACAGATGCCCGATGGAATCTTCATTCACCAAACAAAATACGTGAAGGACGTGCTTGAAAAGTTTGATATGGCTCAATGCAGTCCAGCAGCAACCCCCCTTGCACAGAATCATGGTATTTGTCCTGACGAGAGTGGCGTCATGGTGGAGGAGACATTGTACCGGTCTATCATCGGATCCTTAATGTATCTCACTGCTTCCCGACCGGACATCATGTACCCTACATATCTTTGCGCCAGATATCAGTCGAGCCCGAAGCAGTCACATCTGACGATTGTCAAAAGGATATTACGGTATTTGAAAGGCTGCCCAAGCATCGGCTTGTGGTATCCTCGCTCGGGTGACTTTTCTCTAACAGGTTTCGCTGATTCTGACTTTGGAAGCTGCAAGCAGAATGCTAAGTCCACCACTGCTGGGTGTCAGTTCTTCGGAACTCGGCTTGTTACCTGGCAGTGCAAGAAACAAACCTCTGTGGCGCTTTCTACTTGTGAGGCTGAATACGTTTCAGCCTCCAGCTGCTGCTCTCAGATCCTTTGGATCCAGCAGCAAATGCGCGACTTTGGTTTACAATTCTTGGATACACCGATTTTCGTGGACAATGAAGCAGCCATTAATATAACTAAAAACTCGGTTCACCATTCTAAAATCAAACATATAGAGATCCGTCATCAACTTCATCCGTGATTGTCACGAGAAGAAGTTGATACATATTGAACATATACACACCGATGATCAGAAGGCTGATTTCTATACAAAACCGTTTGATAAAAAGAGATTTTATTATCTTTTAAAATTGAATGGGATGAAAAATCTGCATTCTGGGAGGGTTGAAGAATGTGAAGCCGAGGAGGGCGGCGATCTGATGTGAACTACGTCGTGTTGTCAACTTTGTTTGTACAGTTTGTTTTCTGCTTTTCGATAAAAACAAAAACACGAAAATATGTTTTCTTTTTAGGGGGAGAAAGTTTGCAAAAAAATACAAAAACATGATAAAATTACAAAAACCAAAAACATTTGAAAAAGCAAAAATGAGTTTGTGTAAAAAGGGGAAATGATAGTACATCAGCTAGACAGGTGCAGTACGCTAAAGAAATGTAACGTAAAAATGTGTTAAGCAGTTTTGCAAATGATATGCCGATAGGTTTTTACACATTTAGTAGGTTTGTTCAGGATATAAACCTAAATCTTACTTGCTTATTTCGTGGGGAACACTACTTGGATATATAGGTAACCCTTGAAATCTTGTTTGAAAGATTCCTTTTTCTGATATACTAGGTCTTTATACTTAGTGATATATGGGGTATTATTCCGGAATTCTGCTGAATGGAAGTTCTGACCTAGTCCTCGAATAATACTTTCCGCAAATGCTTGAAACATAGCATCACCCTCAGCATATATGATAAGACAATAAAATTGCTTAGCAATGCTGTTGTAAAAATGATCCTCTAAAGGGGACACACCAAAAAGTTGAGTCATGATCTCTCTGTTGAACGGTAGTTCTGACCTGAGCTCTCATGATTCTTCATAATTTATTAACCCCTTACAGATATCATTTGTGATATACTCACCTATAAGACTGAATATTGGGATCTGGATACGAGAGTATATTCAAGAGGTGGGACACACGTATAAGTTTAAGTCTCTAAAACACTAAATCCGTATCCTGAACAGATTGAACTTTGTGTGAAAATTTAAAGTGGACCAGTATATCGACAATCATTGCAAATTGTTTAATGCTTAAAATGAAATTAAGCTTAACGGTACTTGTGTCTTGTCGGAAGCTGATATGATCCCCTAACACGCTCACAAAAAGATTGTGTGTACATATTTCTGTTTATCTGTTTCTAAAAACTAAAAAGATTTTATTTTCATCTTATTTTCGACAACGGACGTTGGGGATCTGATGATCAAAGTCTTGTGCAGAACATGTCTGATTCATGAAGTTTGGGTAAGCAGGAGTTTCTGGAAAGTGACTAGTACATGTTTGAAAGAATGAAAAAGTGTTTGAAAGTTCAAAAAGTTCAAAAGTTCATTAATTTGAACTGTTTTCAGTTTCAAAAAGTCAGCATACTTCATAATCTGGTCAACCAAGGTCATTAATTTGGACTTGGTAGGCTGAACAGTTGACCAAGGTCATTAACTTGGACTTGGTTAACTGGGTGTGTCGGTAACAAATCAGAAAATGTTAAAAAGTTAAAATTTTGAAAATGATAATTCTGATTTCGCTCGAAAACACAATGTTCACACTTAAATGGCTGATTCCGCTCGAAGTCACTTTATAGTGATTCAGCTTGTATTGCATCGAAGGTCATTTCGAGCGGAATCAGACTGACTATAAATAGCCATCTGATTCCGCTCCAAATCATTTTTCCCTATTTCGCTCCTGCGTGTTTGTCTTCGGCGATTCGAGTGAAACCCTCAAAACTTTGATTTTCAAGCCGAATTGCTGCCCAATTTTTCTTTGATTGTGTGTTTTTAGTTGGTTAACACAACTACGAACATGGGAAAGGTAAGATTTACAGCTCAATTTGACCCATATCATGTCTGTTCTTGTGTGTCGGTGATGTCATGTACCGAATACTTAGATTTAGGGTTAAAATCTGATAAAACTGAACAAGAAATCATACATGTGTTGTCGGTTTGTTGTATAAATCATGTATTTGAGTGTTGATTGTAACAGATCTGAGCAAATTTTGTGTGTGTCGGCGATGAACAGTTATTGAAATATAGATCTAGGTTTAAATGTTTATGATATTGAACTATAGAATATGTGTGTGTTGTCGGTTTGTTGTGAATATCATGTGTGTGACTTGGATTGTAACAGATTTAGGGTTCATACATGTTTATTGGTACACATGGTTTATAATCTTAGATCTAGGGCAAGTTTGAAGGTCAAAATGAATTTAAAATACATCCCCATGTTCGGAATGCACAGATTAACTAACCCACATGTTTAATTTCATCATCTGTTAGGTTTTGAAGTTTAATCTTGATTCCGCTCCAAATCTAAAAATGTGATTTCGCTCTAAGTTCAGAAACTTGTTTCCGCTTCAAACTGTTTTCTTGTGATTCCGCCTGGAATGTTAACATTCCATGTGATTTCGCTTGAAAGTTGTTTGATGCTGAAATTTTTCTAAGTGTTGATTCAGTTTATGCTGTGTTGTGATGCAGGGTTCAAATGTTATTTTTGATCCATTACATAACAGCTGTTGTGACTTTGACGAAGAAAAGAATACAGAGTTGTCGAAATTCAGCAGCATTCTGGAGTTTATGAGAAGGGTACCAATTCAGAAAGCTCTCACGGATCAACATTTGGTGTACAAGTCACATGTAAAACGTTTCTGGAAGCATGCTACTTACGATGAAAAGAACAAAGTGATCAATTCAATTGTAAAGCAGTATGATGAGAAGAAGCCTATTGTTGTTACAGAGGCGCTTGTTCGTGAAGTATTGGATTTACCTGATGATACAGACACTCCAACAAGATTTCCAGAAAGAATGGTCAAGGGATGTATGCTAAGAATGGGCTATGATGGAGCATTGAACAACGGGAACTACTTGAAGTCAAAATTTCAAAAACCTTACAAGTTTATCATTCATTCAGTACTGCTAGCTTTAAGCCATTGCAAGGGAGGATATGATCAGATACGTGATTACCAGATGAATATGGTTACAGCATTGGTTCTGAACAAGAAATATAATTTTTCTCACATCATATTTCACTACATGGCTGAGAACATCACAACAAAGAGTAGAACTTGGATTTATCCAAGATTTGTACAAATTTTGATTGATCATACATATTCTGATATTGAAAGAGATGTAAACAACGATTTGTTAGTTCTTTCTCACATGAGCAATGAGTTTGTAAAGCAGCTAGCCAGATATCATCCGAATCACCCTGAGCCGGAGAAAGTAGCTGAATTTTTCGGATTTATCAAAGATGCAAATTATGTTGATCCAGATCCAGTGAATCACCAAAACTGGAGAAATGAAGAAGAAATGAAAGAAGCTGCATATGCTGATGAATTAAAGGCTCTTGAAAAATTCAAAAGTACACGTAATGATTGGTTTGTGAAAGAATCAAGGAAGAGAAGCAAGAAAGGTACTCCCAAAGTGCAAGAGGAAGAGGGTTCATCATCACAGCCTAAGAAACGTCAAAAGAAAGTCGCAAAGACTTTACTGATTGATGAGCCTGAGGTTGAAGAACCGATTGTGAATGTTGAAGAAAATCAGGATGTTGATATTGATGATGTGATGTTAAACATTGATGATTTAGAGTCAGATCAAGCAGCTAACATAGAAGTTGATGTTCATCTTTCACCTAATTCTCAAAGTTTTCTGGAGAAATTGAATGTATTCAATGCTGAGAAAGATAAAGCTGATGTTGCTCAGAAAGAGAAAGTAATTGATGATGTAGAAGGTAATGACGTTGATAAAAGTACTACAAGTTCTTCAAGTTCTTCTGAAGATGAGACAGATGAAAAAGAACGTTTGAAAAGAATTCAAGAAGAGACTGCTAAAGAGAAATTGTTGAGGAAGAGAAAGAGGAAGGAAAAGGAGGATGCTCCATATGTCCCATCACCACAACATGTTTATGGATCTCAATCGTCTCCTTCGGGTGGTAGAAAGAAAGCAGGAGCAAAGGAAAAGATTGTGTCTCCGAAGATAAAGAAAGTTACTCCGAAGATCGCAAAGCCAAAGATTATTCTGAAGAAGAAATCGTCCAAAGAACCAAGTAAACCATTAACACCACCACCTGAACCTACACCACATCAATCGCCAATACAATCACCACCACATCAAACACCTCCACGACAATCAACACCACCATTACATCTTTCACAGTTACATATCTCATCACCTTATGAACAACCTTTTCTTACATCCCAAAAAATCTTCAAAACACCACCACACATTCAAATTCAACTAACTCCTGGTTCTTCTGGTCACAAGGGTCTTCCTATTCCTCCAGACAATCTTGAAGATATTTGAGATTTTGGTTTTGCGAATGATGAACAGGTGAAAAAGTTAGAGAAGAAAATGGATGATGTTTTGAAAGAAAATAAAATAGTTACAGCTGAAAGCAAGAAAGTGGCTGATCGTGAAAAGATTCTTGAAATGCGTGTAAAAAGACTAGAATCTGACAACAAGGCATTACTGAAGAAAGTAGAATCTGATGAAGCAGATATAGATGTTATGAAAGTCCAGATTGCTGAGTTGTTAGAAGAGAAAACTCGAAAAGATCAACGAAATGAATACTTCAAGTTGAAGAATAAAGAGTTGGAAGCAATCAAGGCTCGAAATGAGCATGAAAATTATATATTGAGAAAAGTATTAGAGAATGTGGTTGGTGAGCCCCTAGAGCAGAGATTTGATGAGATTGTACGGGAGGTGGTTAGAGCTCAACATCAAGCTGAAATTGATGCTCAGATGAAGGATAAGGGAAAAGGAATTGAATCTGAAGAAAGGGAAATTATTTTATCAACTGCTTCTGAACCAGTTTATGAGAAGCCTGTTCCTCTTTCTACAGTTCCTGTTGTTTTTTATGACGAAGTGTTATTAGAACATGCTCTTAATGTTGATAATGAGGATGATGATGATGATGAAGATGATGATGATGATGAGGATATTGATGATGAAAAGGATGACGATGATGAAAAAGTTTTTTTCTGCTAGCAGTCATGGTTCTGATAATGACAATGACGATGATGATAATCAGGGTGGTATGGGAATCAAAGTGGCTGAACCGTCAAGTGAAAGGACTGTTGATGATTATTTGAATGATAGTGTGAATGAAGAAACAGAGGGAGCTGACGGAAAGGGGGAGCATGGTGATGATCAAAATGTTGATCAAGTTGAAAAGTTAATTTTGAGTATAGAACCTCATTTGGAGGAAGGTGAGCACAGACATACGTATGCATTGGATGATATTAAAGAAATGACACGTATGGTGGATCCAGACTTCAAATTTGATTTCGAAGATGAATTGAATACGTTCGACATCAACCATCAACCAGAGTATGTGTACAAGTATGTAGAGGATGCTGATATGTATGACAGAGTTGAGGTTGAAGATTGTACCGATGACGAGAGTGTAAATGAAGACACCTCTCAGTTTCCTACACTGATGGAGTTCTGTACTGAAGAAAACAAGGATGAGTTAAGAAGAAAAGTTGCTGAAATTTTGAAAGACAAGAATTTCGATGGTACTCCTAAAGAATTGCAGAAGGAAGAACGGCAGAAATGGTTTAAAGATAGTCATGAAAGAAAGTTCAAAAGGCCGTTGAAGTATTATCAGAGAGATCGAAGTATTTCTCTCGGTGATATCATTAGCTGGGGTTTCTTACCTCATGTTAATGCTTATGCGATCAGAAGAGAGTTAGGTGTACAGTATTTTGAACGTCTGTATGACATGATGTCTTTACCATGGTGGGATGTCGAAGAATTATCGAAAGTGAGAAGTTTAGGGTATCCTGTACGAAAGAATGATATCGCATTGTGGGGATACATAAAATTTGAATCCTTGAAGAATTTCCGACACTGGAAGCCCCATTATCCGAAAAGAGTTCAAAGGATAGATCCAGTAACAGGGATTGAAGAGACTATTTTGAACGTGAAAAAGCCAAAGACAATGAAGAATATACCAGTACCGAAAATGGAGCAAGATTTCTACAAAGGCTTCTTGGGTTGGGTATACAGTTGCATTTCGACTGAGGCTATTATTACTTATCGAGCTGGAAGGGAGATAAGAGAGATATGTGTTTACGACCCGATGTGGTTAGTGAATTGCTCGGCCAAAGATATAGAATGTTTATTCATAAACAAGATCCATTTTCAATCTGAAGACCGTGAACAAGCTATGCAGTTTCAACAAGTTGTATCTATTTGTTTTCAGAAAGGCATTAATTCTGAAAATAAATGGAATTCTAAATGGTGGTCGCTTGAAGAGAAAGAAAGAAAGAAAGTTGAAAAGGAACGCAAGAAGTTGGAAGAAAACAAAGGAAAATGGATGAAGATGCAGGCTGAAGAGGAAAAGAAAAAGAAGAAAGAGAATGAAAGGCTGAGGAACTTGCTGAGAAAGAAGCCAAAGCCAAGAGAAGAAAGTTTTAAATCAATGTGAAGAGTTGAAGACCCTAAGAACAAGACTGAAGACTCCAGCTGTATCCAAGGGGGAGTTTGTTGATACACGAATGTCTAAAGCCTATGTCTTAGTCTTAATCATGTTTGTATAAGGTCTAGGGGTCAAATATGTCAATTATGTTTAGTGTAGGGGTCAAAATGTAAATGTTATGTGTTAAGGTTGTGATTCCACTCGAAATGACACGTTGTCATTTGGAGCGAAATCAGAAGTATTGATTCCGCCCGAAATGAAAATGTGTCATTTGGAGCGGAATTAGGTCCCCTATATATATGTATGTTAGTTTCTCATTTGGGACCGATCGATCAAGTTGTAACCGAACTGCTGCCGGATTTTTCTGTGATCAATTAATGAGAAACAATGTTTAAAGTGATATTCTGTCTATTTCTACTCATTTCTCTCTGATTCAAGCTGTTTGCGTGATTCCGCCACATAAACAGTGGTATTTTGGTTCTGATTGACTCACTAGATTATCAATATCGTTCCGACATTTTTGGGTCCCAAGTCAAGACAATCTTCGCACCTTGCTTATGGATGAAGCTCATAAGTCTCGTTATTCTATTCATTCTGGTGCAGAAAAAATGTATAAGGATCTTCGTACTCAGTATTGGTGGCCTGGTATGAAGAAAGACATTGCCTTGTACGTATCCAAAAGCCTTACTTGTCTTAAGGTTAAGGCTGAACATCGACATCCCTCTGGTTTATTGGAGAAACCAGAGATTCCAGTTTGGAAATGGGAAAACATTGCTATGGATCTTATTACCAAACTTCCGCGCACTAAAAGAGGTAATGATGCCATCTGGGTAGTTGTTGATCGTCTTACTAAGTTAGCACATTTCTTGCCGATCCGGGAGGATCTATCTGATGACAAGCTGGCTAAAATCTATGTGGATGAGATTGTATCCCGTTATGGCGTTCCTTTGAACATTATTTCTGACAGAGATGCTCGATTCTCATCTCGTTTTTTGGAAAACCATGCAATCTGCTATGGGAATCCTACTTAATTTAAGCACAGCTTATCATCCGCAATCCGATGGCCAATCTGAAAGAACAATCCAGACTTTGGAGGATATGCTTAGAGCTTGTGTGATCGATTTTGGTGGTAGTTGGGATTCGTATCTTCCATTGATTGAATTCTCCTACAACAATAGTTATCACTCCAGCATCAACATGGCTCCTTTCGAAGCTCTCTATGGTCGAAAATGTCGTTCACCAGTCTGCTGGAATGAGATCGGTGAGGCTTAGCTTACTGGACTTGACCTCATTCTAGAGACAACAGATAAGGTTAAGAAAGTTCGTGATAACCTTCAGACAGCTAGAAGCCGTCAAAAGAGTTACGCGGATTGACGACGCAAGCCTTTGGAATTTCAAGTCGGTGATCGTGTTCTACTCAAGGTTTCACCTTGGAAAGGTGTGATCAGATTTGGAAAGACAGGAAAACTTGCACCTAGATATGTTGGACCATTCAAGATCGTCACAAGAATCGGAAAGGTAGCCTACAGACTTGAGTTACCTCCTGAACTTGGAAATGTTCATCCAACCTTTCACGTGTCCAATCTCAAGAAGTGTTTAGCTGATGAGAACCTCCACATACCACTTGATGAAATTCGTGTTGATGACACGATGCATTTTGTTGAGAAGCCTATAGAAATCATGGACCGTGAAGTCAAATGCCTCAAATGCAAGCGCATTCCACTTGTCAAAGTTCGCTGGGAATCTAAACGTAGACCAGAATTTACTTGGGGACTTGAAGATCAAATGAAGGCGAAATATCCACATCTTTTCTCACAAGTTTCCTCTAAATAAATTTCGGGGCGAAATTTCCACAAGTAGGGGAGATTGTGACATCTGTGCTTTTAATCATTGTATAAACCTTAAACAGTTCAGTTATCAATAAAACATTGTGATTTGATCCCAATATTTGTTTATTTATGTTTGACATTTTGCATGTTTTGATTTTTATTCAATTTCAAACTCTATATCGTTTTCTCGAGAGTTATACGCAAACCGATGCGTAAACGTAATCAGTTTAACATGAAAAACACTCCGAAACATCAATATATGCTTAACATACCTTAAATAGCCTTTACATAACTTAGAAATAAGTTTTGAAGGCTTTGGTATGGCAAAATCAAGTTTATTCGCTTACAGGGACTAATTTCGACAAACTGCGAAAGTATGCCGATTCGTACAATAACGAACATTCCGGAACTTGATCATAAGTTAAACATACCCTAAATATCCTTTACATAGCTTAGAAATAGGCTTTGATGGGTTCGGTGTGCTAAAATAAACTTTTTGGTCAATCAGGGACTAAAAGCGTCAAAAAGTGCATAAGTTTGCACTTTCGCCCATATCTTACGTTCTGAATATATCCAGACATCCAAAAATTTATGTAATCATTAAAATGTTTTATTTTAGTGATTGGCATGATAAAATTCCATTCGTCGTGCAATTTGGATCGTTTTTCGCCTTCGTTCGTGTTTCGTCGTAATTAACCGAATAACATGATCGTACGACCAAACGAACCGACATCCGACATATTTTCAAGCATTTTTCATGTCCCCTATGCTTAGGCATCATTTTAGAGCCTTGAAAATGGCTTAACGGGCCTTGAACATATCGAAAATGGGCTTAAACAATTGTAGGCACCATTTCTGTAATTATTGAAACATGTTTCTGAACTGCTGGCGGTCGCGGGCCGCGTAAACTGGACCTGTCTCGTACGCGGAGCGCGAGAGCCCATCAGATCAGCAAAAATCTGTTTCCAGCTATTTCCATCTGTTCACATGTTTTGCAAATGTTTTCTTTGAATATATGGGCTTGTTTTGGGCACCTATGGTATTACAAAACAATGGGCACACATGTGAGGCTCAGATTGAAGCTCGTTATCGAGTAACGATCTTAACGATGGCCCAAAATCTATAAATACCCCCATGTTTTCATTTGAAAACTCACACTTGATCTGATTATTTCTCTAAGTTGGAGTTTCTACACTTCATACCTGAGAATTTTTAGATCAAATCTCCATTGCTTGGACCTCTTGTAAGTTTCTTTCGTTCTTTTATGCGTTTTTTAGCGTGAAAGTCAAACAGTGTTTGACTTTCAGCTTTGACCAGTCTATGGTCAACACGAAGTTCGTTTGAACTTCGCAACGTGAGCGTAATCACGATGGTTATAGTCCTTTGCGACTATACCTACTGATTACCACGTTAATTAGGCATAGTGACGAGTCATAATTTCGGTCAAAATACGCGTTTTTGCGTATTTTGAAACCAAACTATTCTTGGGTATCAAAACCCTTTGTTTTCATATCCAACTTGTTTTCTAACTTCGTTAAACATGTTTTAACATGTTTAACTTGTCACTTTAGGTTTAGTGCTTATATAGGGTCGTAAGATAAGCGGTCTAAACAACTGCTTAGACTTTCGAACCCGACGCGTTTGTTCGATCATTAGGATCCGACCAAACACATTTTGTGACCATACTTGTATAGGAAGTAACCTTCCGAGGTTATACCTTATGGTCACTACATTTAGTTAGTTGTATGATAGGTAGTTTATATGCCTTAGGAAAATGACCAAAATGCCTTTTTTTACACATAAATTCATTTTAAGCATATGTTACCTAAATTTTGACATCTAAACTAATTAGGCAACATTATTAGACATGTTAAGGCATATAATACTTGTCATGGGACTAGTTAGGCGGTCCGAACGCGTTTTACGTGAACGACGCGTTAAAGTAGCGTAAGTTACCTAAACGGGTCGTAACGGGTCATAAGCACTTTGGTTAAGTTCCGATTTAGAATGTAGGATTTGTTAAACAACATTACATGAGTTCCTATACTCATTTGGTTTACGAAACCTCATTTTATCCGATCTTGCGATTTAGGTCTGATTTATTAACATAGTTACCTATATTAGGTGCCGATTGATTCCGTGGTCTTTCTAGAATTGCTTGGTTATTATCCAAAGACTATTGAGCAATCTCAAGTGAGTATATAGTCCCCTCTTTTACTATTTTTCAAACATTTTGGGGTGAAACACATGTGCCTACTTGTTACTTTCGTGCTTTTCATGTTTTTATATCATATGCTTGCTATTTTTTTTTAAATAGTACATGATTTTATCCATGTTTTTGCTATGTATGTTTTATTAACATGCTAGTATATTGATTTATTAAACACACACTTGTTTCATATGTTCATTTCAGCACATGTACACATTGTTTTCCATCATATTCATGCTATGTATGTTCATTTATTGCATACTTAGTACATTGTTTTCACATAACATGCTTACATTTGGTATGACATTTGGTTGTTTAAATGGGACAAAAATACGTTCATTAACATTGACCATGCTGCTTGGTAGTAAGTAATGGTACCTTAGGAATTGACAACTCCCGCTCCTGAAATCTTAGGTTTGTTTGGGTGGAAGGAATGACTGGATCCAATATACATAATTTAGATAAACCTTTAATTTGTTTAAGGGTTTGTTGCCACAGTCGCAAGGCTTGAATGTATGCATTTTAACAATACCGCATAGATGTTTGTATCAGTAAAGCATGCATTTATTTTACAAAACATAACTTTGATTTAAACCATGATTTATTTCAATACCTTGTTTTGTGCATTTTACCTATGATTTTAGTTGACACATTTCACTTGCCATACATGACATTTGGTTACACATTACATGATTTACATTTGACAATAGACATTGATTACACATAAACATTTTAACATTAAACAAGACATTTTGATGGTTTGTTTGGGTAAGTGATTTAAATAACGAGGCGTGTGTAATATGATAAAAGCATGGTGGATACGCCGCTAGTACTTCCAATATATAAGTCCTTTTATGATATTACATATTGTAGAGTTATTTAAACCATTTCAATTTAGACATATTACATTTTACATAAATAAAATATCTTCACAAGACATTGTTTTACAAACAGTTTATTTTATACAACTCATTTTACTTGGTTATTTAACTAACCATACACCTTTCTTTTATATAATCTGATTTCTTATCAAGTTTTCGTATGATTTATAAAAGGAAACACTTTACAAGATTAATGACTAACTTTTATTAAACATTTCTTTAAAACTTGAGTCATGAATCCTATTTTAACAAAACCTATGTATCTCACAGGCATTTTTATGCTGACGTACCTATTTTCACATGTATTTTCAGGAGCTGATGCATAGGAATGATCAAGATACACTTAGGCGGACCTGTGCCTTACTGACATAAAAATGAAGCTAGACTAGTTTAATTTTTGTTATGTACTCTTTGTTTCTTGTTTTAAGACTATGTAACCGCTTTGTTAATAAATAAAACATAACGTTAATTACCATGGTTGTGAAACAATAATTCTGTTGCTCGACTCCCCGACGTTTTCGCCGCAGTTTGTTGTTTTACGCGGTCGGGGTGTGACACGTTGCGCAACCCAAATGGCATTTTTGTGTAGCAGTAATTTCCGGTAGGGGTGCGGAATTCCGTTTTGTCTTCGTCCTCGATTGCCATCTGTACTTGGTTATAACCCTTTTAACAATAGAGGAAACACTTCCATCGGAATGGGGCGAGATTGTCGACTTTCTCGTCGATCTCCGGAAGTGAGTAGCAATCTTTGGGGCAAGCTTTCTTAAGATATTTGTAGTTGACGCACATGCGCCAGCCCCGGATGGTTTTTCTACCATGACTGGGTTGGACAACCAAGTCTGGTATTTGACTTCCCGTATGATGCCTGCGGAGAGCAGTTCTTTGACTTGCTTGTTCATCGCCTCGTTTTTTGTAGATCCGAGGTGGCATTGGCCTTGGATCACGGGCTTGAAACCCGGTAGGGTATTCAAGAAATTTTGTGCAACTTCACGTGAGACACCTGTGATATCGGAGGGTGTCCATGCAAAAATATCTTGATTCCTGAAAAGAAGTTGCTTCAGGCGCGCTCTTGTGCTGTTAGATAAGGCGTGACACAATGTCACTGTCTGTTCGGGGTACCTGGCATTAACTACCCATTTCTCGGGTGCGGTGTTGGGGGTCAGCCTTGGCGTTTTTTTCGGACGCAGTTCGTCCGTAGACATTACTTCTCTACGGGCGTAAATTATCACGAACCCCGTCTCGGTTGGGAAACCGATAGCATAGTGGGGAACGTATGTGATCATGTTAAAATCGCCTTGAGATTCTCGCCAGAGAAGTACGTCGTAACGGGAGGTGTGGGGTAAAACCATGAAGTTTACCTCCTCGACCCGCGTGTGCTTACCATTGGTAAGGCGCACAGAGAATGTGATTTGGCCCAGGGGGAACACTGTTTCCCCCCACGAATCCGGCCAATGGGTAGTCCACCGGCTGCAATCGATCATTATCTTCTTGATCGAATTGGTTGAAGCATTGCTCATAGATAATGTCGGAGGTACTGCCTGGATCGATAAATAGACGCTCCGTGCAGTAATGAGCTAGGTAGCCGGTGATGAAGACGACGCGCCTATCGCGCGGTTAGCCTCGAACTTTGGGGAAAACGACTTGTTCGTCTTGCCAGTTATCGTCCCCTCTTCTCGCCGCCTTGCGTGACCTTCCATGGCCCCCATTGATCATGTGGGTGGTGGCCACATATATGGCCTTTTTACCGGTGGAGGTGCCCTCGTCATGGGGGGTAATGCGCTTAGTTTGTTTCTGCGCGGTTGACAACAGGTTTTGTAGCTTCCCCTTTTTTAGGGCTCGCTCAATCTCCAACCGGAGAGTGATGCAATTGTTCGTGGAGTGGCCTAAGTCTTTATGATATTCACAGTAAAGGGTCAGATCTTGGCCCTTCTTAGACTTCATCGGTTGGGCCGGTTGCAAGAATTGCGCGTCCGTGAGAAGGACGTCTCTTGGCGTCTTGGTGATCTCGGTCCAATTGCGGTCCCGAGATTCCTTCTCGGATGCCCGCTGGTCATGCTGGGCATTAATCGTTGCCCGTGTGTCGGGCTGATATCTGTGCGGGATGTATGGTTTGGAATCGTTACCCCGATTCCATCTATCCCGGTTGCGTTTGTTGTTGTTGTGTTTGGGGTCTTGGCGGGAGGATTGACCTTCCGCCTGGGGGTGCGTTTTTCCAGCGTGCGGTTTGAGGGACCGCGTGGTCTGGATGTACGTCTTGACTGCCGCCATGACGTCGTCCCATTTTTCTGGCAAGCCCTCCTTGCCTGGGATGGTCATGATCATTTCATCGTGGTTGACCACCCGGATGAAATGATTGCGGGCCATTTGGTTCGCTACCCCGCCAATCTCGAGGCATTCTTTGTTATAACGGATAACGAAAGATTCCAAACTTTCGTTTTCTCCGCGCCAGTTGTTCATGACATCCAATGTATCGCGTTTGTGACGTCGTTGTTGGCTAAAATGAGCAAGAAATTTTTCTTGCAATTGTTCGAATGAGGCCAGCGATCCGACTGGCAAAGAATCAAACCAGGCCCTCGCTAGTCTAGTGAGGGTCTGGGGGAAAAATGGCATCGACTGGCTTCGTCCCAACGACCCATGCACTCAGCCCCAAAGATATTCATATGGTTGTCAGGGTCTGACGAACCACTGAATTTACCCACCGTAAGCGGGAGTTTGTTTGTAGTGAGTGTGGCATGGGCGATCTCCGGTATGAATTTGGAGTTTTCGGCCGTGGACTTTGGCCTGTAGGGTTGCGCTTGATTGCGCTTTGTGGCGCGGTCGTATGCAACGCGGGGTTGTGTAGGGGGATAGTAATTGTATCCTCCTGGTCGGCTATTAGCCGAGTGGGATTCCCCGCAGTATGTATGGTCGTCTGCGTCGGTGCGATCGTACCCCTCATTGTGGGGTTGCGGGTGTCCTACCCTCGTATTGCTAGATACGAGCCGCAGGTGTGTATGATGTGGGCGTGGGTCCTCCAGGTATTTGCGCCTCTGCGCAAGCTTTAATGTAGGCTGCGGCGAGGGCAGTCTGTTGTTGGTAATACCTGGTATGGAGGTCCATACCTGGGGTCAGTACAGGAGCGTACTCTGAAAGATCTGGGATGAACATCGGGGGAGTGCCCCCTGTGCGGATGTGCATACGTGGCTGATTTGTTGGGCCGGGGGAGTGGTCCCCGTATGCCCCAAGTTTGTGGGGTTGAGGTTTTCCCCGGTAACATTGTTTTGATGATCAGACATGATCTTCAAGAAAGAGAGAGACGTGAGAAAGTGCTAAGAGTAGCGGTGGGCGCCAATGATGAAACAGTGGTTAACCAAGGGAGGTTAATTCACTGGTCTCGTCAAGTAGGGTTAATCCCTTCTTTCCGAGGATCGGTGGCTGGATCGTCCGTTGATCTGTGTCCCGCACAAGGAAAACACACCGTGACTCGTAACAAGGAGGATGGGGTGGGTGGTGCTCCTTGTTACCACTCTCCGGCGTGAGAATCAGTAATTTGCTTGATAGCAAAGTGTGTGATAGTAGTAAGAGTGAGAGAGTTTGATAAGCGATCTCTCAAACCTGGTCCGGGATGGGTATTTATAGCCGAGGAGTGAAGGAAGGTAATTGAGTGGCTAGACTGACAACGCGCAGCCCCTTGCAGGTGTGTCAGGCTTGTCGGTCACAGACGTGATGCCACGTCCTACTGTGGTGTCAGTCTGTGCGCCATTGTCGTTTACGTATGGGCTGACAGATGACTGTCATCACTGCCACTTGCTGTTTTGGCTACTAGAGTCAAAGTGGTAGTCCCACTTGCGTCGTTAATAGGATGCGGTGCTTAGGCTGCATCGCTGCCTGCGGTAACCGCGGTTGTCTCCGCATCCCTTGGCTTGACGTAGATGTTTATGAGATGCGGTGCAGAGCCGCATCGTCATACTTGGTAACTACTTTTTCTATATCCCTTGACGTGACGAAAATGTTCATAGGATGCGGTGCTAAGCCGCATCGCTATGTGCAACACCCATTTTCAAACACAAGGTAAGTCTTCTCATCACTTGGATTCGACCGCTGCGTTCGCGCGTGCCTGTACGGACGCAGATAAGTTCTTGCCGGTGGGAGTATTTGATAAGGGTAATGGTCACTCGCGACCATGTTGGTGTGTGATTTAGGACCATACCCTTCATCTCCCTACAAACTTATTTCGTATATACCCAATCAAAAATCAAAATTTCATATATACCCTTCCTTAATCAATTTTCACTTAATTGACATATATACCATTTAATATAACAACGGGTCATTACTCCTCTTCTTCGGTTCTAAAATCAGGCGACTTTACCCATTGGTATTCTCTTAAATTAATTGAGTTGGGTTCCAAAATATGTGACGGTTTTATGAGATTTCAATGATTGTTTTTCTATTTGCAACAAAATTGATGTTTTGCTTCACATAATACAAGAAAATGGAAAGAAAATCACTAGAGAGGAAGAGTGAAACATATAGAAATTGCCACCTAGTATCACTTTCATCCATTTTGGTTTTTCTGTTTTTTAAATCATGTGTAGTGGTGAGTGAAACAAATGTCTTACCCTTGGGCATAAAGCGACACGTGGCCGCCTAGTCAGCAGCGAGGGATTTGTTAAAAAAAATGGTGTAGTGGTATAATGCCCAATAATACCCCAACAATGATTATCCAATTATTATTTTTTAGAAAAATAAAACAAAGGGGAAATTTGTTATTGGTCAAACTTTGAAACCTTTGAACAATCCGGCGTTTTAATCAAAACGCCCAACAAAAAAATGCAAAAAAAAACGCCCCCGGGGACGGTGCACAGGCCTGAAAGGGCGTGGATGGGGAAAAACGCCCAAACTAAATGCCATTACAGGTGGTCTTAATATATGTTATTACTCTTTCTTGCAATTCCAAATTCCAATAGAGTTTCTGGTTTTTTATGATTGATGTTTTGCTTCACATAATACAAGAAAAAGGAAAGAAAATCACTAGAGAGCAAGAGAGAAACATGTAGAAATTGCCACCTAGTATCAATTTTATCCATTAGGGTTTTTCTGTTTTTTAAGATCTGTTATTTTTCTTGCTTGCAATTCCAAATTCCAATAGAGTTTCTGGTTTTTTTATGAAACAATTTAGTGCAAAATTAGGAAGAAAAAAATTATTGTGATTAAAGCGTTCTTTACCATCATAGTTGTATGTTGTTTTCAGAAGGCAAAGTTCAAGATTTGCCAATTAGGTATTTGGGAAAATATGAAATTTGAAGCTTTAGAAAGCTAAGGGTAAAATGGTCAGTTATTAAATTGTTTTATAAGAAATGGGTATATATTATATGACTAGGTTATTGACCCATGTTACATGGGTTTGAGGATAAAAAATGAAATGCTTTAAGATAAACATGGAGTTGATTGAGTTCTTTGAAAAAATGTGTTTTTCATTTATATAAACTTGAATGAGTTTTTTAAAATAAATATGTTATTGTTGAGGTTGGTTGCGTTTGAAGGACCTAATGATTATAAATTTTGAATTATTTTTATATTTCATATTATTTCTTATATCACACATAATAAATATAAATATTGATATGAATACATATAACCATTATATGAACTATACATACAAAATTAAAGAAAATATAACATTACTCATTTTAAATTTTAAATGATTCGTTTACGAAGTAAGAATTTTGTTTTTGAATACAAAAGAATTAGCATATCTTATTTCAAAAAAGGTAATTGGTCCCACTGAAAATGATGGCCTTGGGTTGGGGTCTCTCAAAGACATGAATATCAGTTTAATCTCAAAATGGTGGTGGCAATTAAAACACGAGAAAGAGAGTCTATGGGAAAAACAATAACGGCAATTCATGCTCACATGCACTCCTCATCATACTTACCTGTTAAAGAAGGAATTGTCGGAATCTGGAACGAGATAGTAAAAGTAGGTAATGAAAATGGTTCATACAATCTGAATATTGGACAATTATTTAAAGGTGTGGTGGAGAATGGGGAAAATATATGGTTTTGGCTGGATTGGTGGGTTGGGGAAGGGCCTTTATGATATGTTATCATTCTTGCTTGCAATTCCAAATTCCATTAGAGTTTCTGATTTTTTATGATTGATGTTTTGCTTCACATAATACAAGAAAATGGAAAGAAAATCACTAGAGAGGAAGAGAGAAACATGTAGAAATTTTCACCTAGTATCAATTTCATCCATTAGGGTTTTTCTGTTTTTCTAAGATATGTTATTATTCTTGCTTGCAATTCCAAATTTCAATAGAGTTTCTGGTTTTTTATGAAAAGATTTAGTGCAAAATTAGGAAGAAAAAACTATTGTGATTAAATCGTTCTTTCTACCATCATAGTTGTATGTTGTTTTGAGAAGTTAAAGTTCAAGATTTGTCAATTAGATATTTGGGAAAATATGAAATTTGAAGTTTTAGAAACTAAGGGTAAAATGGTCGGTTATTAAATTGTTTTTTTTTTAAATGGGTATATATTATATGATATTTTCCAACTTTGTAGGGGTATATATGAAAATGCCCCCATAATAAAATTGGGTCGTCTTCACAAAGAAAAAATGTTATTTGGCTTTGGGTCTTGTGATTCTATATCGTCATGTGTACATAATTTATAGATCAGAAACATAACCCTTAACAATCCTAAAGCCCGAAATACAGACAGATAAATTATTTTTTTTTAGAATTTGAGGGATCTATGGAAACAGGAGCCCAAAACCTTTGCTACATGCGTTAAACATAGTATGTTGCCCCCTATCAAAAGTTTTTGTTTCCTCCATTCTAATTCATTCAGTGACTATGGTTGTTGTTCTTAAGTTAGGAACTACATGTTCACATCCTTGGATTAAAACATGTGTTTTGGGACTAGGATTTGTATCCTTAAAAGTTAAAACGTGTGCTCCATAACTGGGACCACGTCCTTGGATTGGACATGTGTGTCGTGGTTAGGACTTTGCATTTTAGGGTGTGTGGGGTGTTACATTTTTAGAGATGTAGGATCGTTTGCATGACCAAATGAGTCGTTCAGAAGAGATCTCAGACTAAATCAGAGACGGAATTCAGTGATTTAGTCTTCGCTGAGCTTGTATTTCACTAGATTCACTATGATCTGTCTCTTGTATTGATTACACAACGTTTTACAGGCAGGAGACACTTTGGCAAAGCTTCGCCACCGGAATCACACATGTTGTAAATGAAATGACAAGTAGGGTATTTATAGGAGAGCCACTTCGCAAGAATAGGACAAAGCCAGTTCGTGCGAACTGGTCAGATCGTACGAACTGGCATCTCCAGTTCGTGTGAACTCGTCTTTCACACCTATTTTCCTAATTTCTCGTATACCAAGCACTTGTCTATCCAATCTAATTACATGACTCGATACAAGATGAAGTCAATATACATATGCACAACAAACTCCCCCTTGGATGTTGACGAGTCTTAGGCACATTGTTCTTCAGTCTTAATCAGTCTTCTCGCTCTTTCTCCAAAATATTTGACACTGTACACAACTTTCAAACTCTATCTTCTTCTTCTTTCTTCCCGAACTGCAACCTGGATTTTATTTACTTTCAGAATCATAACCTGGCCCTTTGAACTCCAGGATTCGAATCTGGCTCTTTAGTTTTCACAGATTCAGAACGGATCTTGACTCTCATACAACTTCAGGAACTTCACCTGGCTCTCCGTAGCAACAGGATCAGAAACCTGACTTTCCATCTTCAGACTCCCCCTTTCAATCAGCAGGGATCACAGTCTGGAATTCTCTATCTTTAGCTTAGGATCGGAAACCTGGCATTAGTCTTCAGGAATTGAAACTTAGCTTTTTCAACGTTTCCTGCACAAATTCTCTACCCAAAACATAAGTTTTCAATTTATAACAACATGAAAAACTTACTAGTAGAAATCATACACCATCAATATAATAGTTACATCAAGCTCAAATTAATGACCTTGATTAACTAATCATACAATCATTCTCAAAAAACATTTGTATATATGACATTTTCAAAATCATTTTTCACCACAAACAAACTCTCCCAACCCAATGTGGTTCATCATGTTTAGCACTTGGAATTTTGAAAATCAGCTTTTCAACATCAGTTGTCGAAAATACGATGAAATAAATTCTTTTTGGATTTTCAAAAGTTTATGCTAAAACACACTAAAATCTTTTTGGATTTTTGTCTTAAAAGAAACTGCAATAAAGAAATATTTACAGACAATATTTTTGTGAGTTTGTGTAAGAGGATCATATCAGTTTAATGAGACAAATCAGCTGCACCGTTGATCTAAAAATTACCACTTAAAGTTTTTAAACAATTCACCCTAGATCATCGATATTGTGATCCACTTAAACTCTTCTAAGATGTTCGTAATGCTTACTGATACAATTAGGGTACATTAGATAGCACTAAAGTCTTATGCGCCCCACGATCTTAGCATATCCCTCAACTGTGATTTGTGTAAAAACAACGCAAAATGTTTAAACATTAACAATCAGGTCGATACTTCCGTATACACAGAGAAAGTCCAATGTTTAAACAAAATAAGAAATAAAATAAGTTGAAGTTGTTTAGGCTTTAACCACCAGGTCGATACTCCCGTACACGCAGAGATGATCCAAAGCTTAAACGAAACACCAAAGAAAATAAAGCAGAATGTTTAGGCAATAACATCCAGGTCGATACTCACGTATACGCAGAGGATGTCCAATGCTTAAACAAAATAAAGAAATAAAACAAGTTTAAATCTTTCAAAATGAAAACACAGAATCACAGTGACTTTTTAGCAAAGTTGTGAAAGCTCACAAACTTAACTGGTTTTATGTCTTTCGACAATCAGCAATTACCAAGCAGGTACACAGTCAACAAGGATAAAACTAAGTACTATGCGTTTGACCGTGTTTCCCACCAGACGTAGGCTTTTTTCTTTATGTTTGTATCATTTTCGCAAAACTACTAGTCTTAGCTGAGCCTATCGACACATCCATAGTGAAACTTGTTTAAAACTTTATAAAACTTTTCATTTCTCTAGCGTGCACTGATAGTCCACTGATGTACTATCATTTTCTCTTTTTACACAAAACTCATTTTTTTATTTTTCAATGTTTTTTGGTTTTTTATATATTTTATCATGTTTTTGGATTTTTCAAATTTTCAAAATTTCTAAATTTTATACTCCCCCTAAAATCAAAATATATTTCAATTTTGATTTTCCAGGAAAATTTGAAAACAAAAAACTGTACAAAGTAAATTGACAAACTGATGTAAATCGCTTCAATTCACCATACACTTGGCTTAAACAATCAGAACTCCCCCTGACAACAAACTATTTCCTATAATGATTTTAAAACACTTAAGTTTATTTTAATCAAAATGGTTTTTCTGGAAAATTAGTTTTGTGTCTCATTTCACAAACATGGGGTTTCATTACATTGTCTTTTCAACCACTTGCAAAAATATCACATTTGTAAGTTTTTCACAACACATTTTTAAGAATGATGCTGATTCATGCTCCACGATTACCAACTGGGAGCTCCGGCAAGTCAGGATTTTTATTTAAAGAGATCCACCCAAGCCTGACGAACCTTGGCTCTTCTGACTTTGACAAGTCAGATTCATTGCCAGAATGTGGCTCCTTTGTCTCCATAGAAACAAATTCATCGCCAGAAATTGGCTCCTTTGTTTTCGAAGAAACAAATTCATTGCCAGATAGTGGAACCCAATCCTTACTGGATTTAAGTTTTCCAAGTTCATTGACATGTGTCATGAACGACTTTTCACAATTTCTTTTGTATTCAAACACTTTTATAAAAATTTTGTCTGAAAATTTAACTTTCTTTGACTTTTTAAGTGTTTGATTGACAAATTTTTCTTTCTTTACTCTCTCTTTTGCCCTTAGATTTGTATCTGATGAATTCGTTTTACTTGATTGATCACTTTTTGTTGAGTAAAGCGATTCATTAGAGCTTTTATCTGAATCAACAGTTGTATCCGAAGACAAAATCTTTTCAAGATACTCTCTTGCTTTCTTTCTCTTCTTTCTCAGTCTATCTTTCTGCCCTTGTGACAACTTCACTTTCTGTTCTTTGGGCTTTTCTTCAATGTTGATTGTTTTCTTCACCATTTTCTGAGATTCAGCCCTCGATCTTCTTTTTAATTTCATTGGGCAATCTCTGGCAATATGACCTTTGATTTGACATTCATAGCATCTTCTTGTCTCAAAACTCTGACTCTGGCAGTTAACATCAATGTGTCCTTTGAAACCACACTTGTAACACACCCTGTTATCATACCTTTCACCACTTTCATACCAAACATTTAAATCATAACATTGTTTGGCCTTGTGGTAGTCATGACTTTTTTCTCTTTCTATCCTCACAAAGATTTGTCTTTGAAGAATCTTCATTCCTTCTTTTTCCTTAAGCTTGATTTGACTTTTGAGCACTGTGGTCAAACCTGCACCACTTATTACCAACTTTTTGTGAGTTTTGATTTTCAAATTTTTGTGATTTTTGAAAACGATTGGATGAACGAACTGATGATCTTTTATTATTGTTTTGAAAATTTTTAGAATTTTGATTTTGTTTTTGTTCTACAATCTTCTTAAAAGGTTTTTGCGTTGAGCATTCATCTTTTTCAGTTGACTGTAAAACAGTTTCTTGAAATTTTTCTTTTAATTTCAAAAATTTTTCTTTCTGTCATTTTCATCATCAGATTTATCATCACAATCTTCAATTGTGACTTCATCATAATTTGTGACTTTGTCACTTATTGGACTTTCCTCTTTATTTTCATTGATCGGTTTTGGACATATATGATCTTGTATTAATGACGAAGTCACAAAACCTTTCAATTTCTTTTCTAAATCACCAATTTTATTTTTAGCACATTCAACTTCTTTTTCAAGTTGAATTATTTTCTCAAGATGAGAATTTATTGCCTTTTGTTTTTCAATATTATTTTTACTGAAAACAGAAATTTTATTTTCTATAATTTTTATTTGATTTTTAAAATCTTTTTCAATTTTTAATTTTTCATTTTCTAAAAATGTTATTTTATTTTGAAATTCTTTTTCATTTTCTTTTAAAATTTTGTTCTCTAATGTCAAACTCTTCACATCTTTCAAGAGTTTGACATTATCTGATCTAGATTTATCACAATTTGAGCACACTGATTCAGAATTTGAAGTTCCATTTTTCTCGGATTCTTCAATCTTTGGAATTGGCTATATCTCTATCTTGAATGTTCCTGCAGAAAAAATTTTAACAAAATCAAGAGGATTCAAATTCTTATCAACAAAACAACCCCTCTTAATATCATATTTCATAATATTTTTTGCTGCAAGACACATATTAACTCTTCTGCGTGTTTCAACAATCACATCCAAACTTATTTTGTCTAGATTTTTATCTATTTCATTCATCAAACCTTTCTTTCTTTTATTATTTTCATAATTGTGTGTTTTAAGCTTATTGATGAATTCATTTGGATAAAAATTTGAGAACCTAGAATCCTTTTTCAATTCTATCAAAAATTCATCCCACTCTGAAAGTAATGCGTCAGCAAATTTTGATATATTTTCAGCATTGACATCCTTATCTCGTACCTTTTTAAATTGTCCAGTAAATAATCATACCGATTTTCCAACTCATTCAACGTTTCATTTTTCTTACACAAAAAATATTCAAGTCTTTTAACCCCAAACATTCTTATTCTCATCTTTTTTTCCATTAACCCAATACGCATCAAATCAATCATTTAATCTTTCAAGTGTATCGTTTTCCTATTCGTAAAACATTTTATCCATACTTCAAACAACCTGATGTGATGTTTACACAACCCGTGCAAACTGAGTGTTCAAACCTTCAAACGAACTAATCAGATTTCAAACAATCTAACAAACCACACCTCGTGCGAACTAGAATACACCACTCCGTACGAACTGAAGGGCTATTACACCAAACCGTGCTAAGTGAAGGTTGATTTGGTGCGAACTGATACACAACTAATCAGTCCGTGCGAAGTGAATGCTGATTGGTGCGAACTATGGTTACAACAACAAACCGTGCGAACTGGGATGACAAGACTCAGTTCGTGCCAACTAAAAGATCAAACCACGCGACCTGTAAGATTTTTGGTGCGAACTGCCAAATTGTCAAACATTCGAACATAATTTTGTCAAATTGATCCATTTTTAGGTCGATTTTAGATCTAATTCTTTCACAGATTGTTTAAAACTAGGTTTCGCAGGTTATATGTGACAATCAAAAAATTTTGACCATAAAATCTCGTTCAATTTTGAAAAACGTGTAGAAGAATGAGTAGAAAACAGAATTTTCCGGTGAAAACAAGCTAAAATGGTAAGAACTCCTCCTCCTGAGCTCTCTCTGATACCACTTGTAGGATCGTTTGCACGACCAAACGAGTCGTTCAGAAGAGATCTCGGACTAAATCAGAGGCGAAATTCAGTGATTTAGTCTTCGTTCAGCTTGTATTTCACTAGATTCACTATAATCTGTCTCTTGTATTGATTACACAACATTTTACAGGCAGGAGACACTTCGGCAGAGCTTCGCTACCGGAATCACACACGTTACAAATGAAATGACAAGTAGGGTATTTATAGGAGAGCCACTTCGCACGAACAGGACAAAGCCAGTTCGTGCGAACTGGTCTTTCACACCTATTTTCCTAATTTCTCGTATACCAAGCACTTGTCTATCCAATCTAATTACACGACTCGATACAAGACGAAGTCAACAGACATATGCACCAACAAGAGCATTCACATTCCTTCCCCAATATCAAAAGATGAGGCATTGGGGTTATTCCCAACCCAAGGATGGCAAGGACTCCGGTTCAAGCCTGAGGGAACCCGAGTTTTCGATTACGGCGCATTTACTCCAGCGGGTCGTTCTGTCACAACAGGCGGTCGATTCGTGTGGAGGGTGCAACTCCTGTCAAGTGGTAGGAGGTCGGAAATTTTCTCGGGGAAAGCTATGTCCCATTTCTACCGAGGCGTGGGCCCCGTTAAGACAACATAGTCCTTGGGACAGAAATGGAGCGGACCTGCGACTTGCGGGTGTGTATTAACCATCTGTTGTGAATTACACCTTTCAAAAAAATTTACTTTATTTTTTTCTATAATTTAGTTATTTAAATCAACTCGATCATCGAGCCGTCTTTACACCATCAAAACAAACCTATCGCCACTTTGCTTAACCACATCAACCCAAACCCACCATCACTTGGCTTAATTATGTGACCAACCCCCCCCCCCCCCCCACCTTTACATTCACAACGGCGTATCTTGCACCCTCGTGATTGCATGTAACATCCCAAACATCACCATCGTTTTCAATCCGAGCCCCCTCCGATTAAAAACCTACACATCACCAAAGCCCCCCATAAATTTGGCAACCACTTTTAGAAAACCCAACCAAACCCCTGCTCTTTTAAAATATATAATATTATTGACTATTATAACGTATATATTAAGACAAATTTCTATAACCCAAATTGTAACAACAATTCACATACAAATATGCATATACAATTTAACACATACTTTTAATTTGTAACCTAAATTTATTAAGTTGCCCAAAAATGGTTCACAAATACACAAACAATCATTAATTTAGTTGGATTTTTACATATTTTCCCCTCCTAAGCTGGCTTATTACGTATTTACCCAAACAAAAAAAAACAATTACATATTTCCCCTACTTAACCCATATATATTACATGTTTCCCCTTTTCATTAAAAACTATTATTAAATGACTTTTTACCCTTAATGAACTATTAAATAAATATTTACATATTTTCCATTTCTAATATTATCAATCAATTACATATCTCCCAAATTCATGTAGAGAGTTGCATAACGACGAGGAGCTTTTCAATTCAACAAACCAATTCTGTATTGGAAATTGTTATTTACAAAAGGTTTTGTTCATATAAAAAAACCAATTTACCATAACAACTAATTTCAGTATCCTCCACCACCCACCTTCATGTCAACCACCCTCCATCTTTGCATCAACCCTTTCCCTTTGGGTCAACCACCCAATGGTCACTTTGTGAATCTCCTTCGTGCTCGTGTCAGCCACCCTTCACCTTCGCGTCAACCACCCTTCCCCTTCGTGTCAACTCCCCTTCCCATTCGCGTGCAATAAGCCACCCACCGCCCTCTACCTCCTCACTCTAAAACCACCGAATTACCAAAATTGGGGTAAGGGGTTATGTGGGCTACCATTTAGAGGGTGGGCAACTCGTAGTTGTTACCCTCCTTCATCGTGTATAAGGTTTTTTTTCTTTTTGCTTAACGGTTTTCTACACCCCACAACTCATCTCAAGTTCGGTTTACCGTTGGTGGGTTTTTTCTTCAGTGGCAGTTAACCTACGCGTATGGCTCATATGAGGAGGGGCCGAAACGTTAAGTCAGGGAGTCATGTGCATGACTCTATTAATGGTTTATGGACCTGCCCTTTCAAATTTTTCCACTAACGTAAAGATGGAAAACCGGGATCTGGGGGATTTTTCCGCCTGCTTGAACACATGCAGCACCCACCTCAAGACCGAAAACTGAAGGCTATCTTTGAAGGAGGCTATCTCTAAGGACTTAGAACTTTTTTTGGATGTAGGGGAAGTTCTTAGGGCAGGAGATAAATGGTTATGTGGTAGTTGCATGGTGATGCATGCACTAAGTATGGGGTGTAAGCATGATGACGAGGTTATGTCGTTCGCTATGGTCTCGAGGGATGTCGAAGATTTCATTGTTGGGATCCGGAAACCATGTCAAGTGGTAGTTGATGCAAACTCATGTCTCCCAGCATGGCTCGGGGGTGATGTTAAACTCCTGGAGCATATGTTTTTTCCTCCCTGTTCAGACTGTTAAAAGCATTCCCCCCAGTTGTCGGATGGTGTTTGCTCAGGTTTTAACAGGTGCTTTGCATAAAATTATCGTGTCCCCAGGATCGGTCGACAATTGGGTCCAATTGATTCTGCTACCGTGGTGCACCTTGAGGGTGGTCAGATCATCCTCCAGACAAGAGCGGACCATTTGTGTGAATCACCAAAACTTGCAAAACAAAAAAAAAATAAAAAAGAGCTGCTTTTCTGTTTGTCTTCTCCGGTGGTTTCGTCGGAATTCTTCTGGCAACCTCATAAATCTCTTTAATCCACTCGTTTTAACCTACTTTTATTATGATAACACTTATCTTCATTTTTATCTTAACTAACATTCGAGTTTAGTCCCATAAAACGATAAGAATCATGCTCAATCCGATAACCCATAACACCCGAAAAGGCATACTCCGGCCAAACCTCCAATCGCATCATTTCAAGCATCTTCGGGATAGAATTATAAAGTTTTAAATAAAGCTTAAAATGTATTTAATAAAATTAAACAATTTATTCGATACAATTCCCACAAGGTAGTATAGGATATAAAATGAGCTTAGGACATCATATGCCTTTAAGCAGTGGAGTCGCAAATTTCAAAGATTTTCTTTGACCGAACCATTTCCAGCCTATGATCAAGGTTTCTTACCCGCGGTTTAATCTTTTGAGAATACGTCAGCTTTCGCTGGTAAATACAATTAACCGACTCATTCTAAAATCATTTTATAAATAATTTGATATATATATATAGGGAGCCGCTAGAATGAGAACCACCCCGAGTTATGAGAACCGCGAGAACCACACCATCCGGGCCGCCGTTGACCACGATTTTTTTTACAACCAGATGTGTATATTATAAACACATTCGTAAAAAAAAAAAAAAAAAAACGCCGCGGCCGAGGGGGTAGTTTTTTACACCACAAGTTTGGTGTTTTTTTTTTTTTTTTCTTTTTTTTTTACACCAAACTTGTGGTGTAAAAAACTACCCCCTCGGCCGCGGCGTTTAAATTTTTTTTTTTACGAATGTGTTTATAATATACACATCTAGTTGTAAAAAAAATCGTGGTCAACGGCGGCCCGGATGGTGTGGTTCTCGCGGTTCTCATAACTCGGGGTGGTTCTCATTCTAGCGGTCCCCTATATATATATATATAGGGAGGGGCTCATGCGAGAACCACCTTTATTGTGAGAACCTTGAGAACCAATGTGAACACAACCTAAAATAGCTAAAAAAAACCTAACCCCCCCCCCCCCCAAAAAAAAAAACCTAAACCCCCCACCCCCCCAAGCTAAATGCTAAAAAAAACCTAAAAAAACCTAACCCCACCCCCCCCCCCCCCAAAAAAAAAAACCTAAACCCCCCTCCCCCACCCCCCCAAAAACCTAACCCCCCCCCCCCCCCAAGCTAAAATGCTAAAAACTAAACCCCCAAAAAACCTAAAAAAATCTAAAAAAAATCTAAAAAAAATAAAAAAAAAATCTAAAATTTTTTTTTTTAATTTTTTAATATTTTTTATGTTAAAATCGCTACTTTTAGAAGCAAAAAAAAAAAATTTAAATTTTAAAATTTTTTTTTTTTTTTTTTGCTTCGAAAAGTAGCGATTTTTTTATAAAAAATATTAAAAAATTCAAAAAAAAAAATTGTGTGATTTTTAGCTATTTTTAGGCATTTTTGGTGTGTTCACATTGGTTCTCGCGGTTCTCACAATAAAAGGTGGTTCTCGCATGATCTTCTCCCTATATATATATATATATATGTTATCATAACACGTGGGTTAATCGTTTGATATTTCTTGAGATAGATTTTTCTTGTCACCAGTTTTACATACATGTCACTAAAGTTAGGTACCAGAAATCTATGCCGGTATGTGATCATCGTACACACCATCTTTAATATAACGCCTTCCGGGTGTATGCCTACTATCCTGCGCGTATTTTTATGGTCATTCCTAATCGATGAGTCGGGACGTCCGGATGCGGTACCATTAACCCCCAAGTGTTTAATGTTATTCAAGCAATACAGGTTAACCGGGTTCTTATATTTATGAAAATGTTTTCCCTTTTATACAATACCTGCTCCAAGTGGCTAATGCCATATCCCAAATTTTATATATGCTAAGAGTATTTACATTTGCTTGGAAAATAAATTGTTAATTAAGTTCTTTGAAGCAAATCCGTAGTTCAAGTGGTTATTCCTAGGCACGATTACCTGGAGGGTTCTATAGTCCGGAATGAAACAGATTTATATATCCATTGGAATGTTCACGAGTCGTTTAGTAAGTTCTATAACTTGACTCGTTGCTTAGAATTTTCTTCGGTTTCGCTAGATTAAGCGTTGACCGGGTAGAATGTGGTTTAAACCATTTTGAGTGCGGAGCCTCATTGGATATGGGTTGTTTAACCAAACATTCTAATTTGGAGTGATTTTGAAGGGTTTAAACTATATTCTACTAGTTTACATATATATATATATATAATATTAGTCTTATGCGTAATTACGACATCGGGTGGTCGAATAGTTCTATGATGAGTCCGTTATGTCAAAACACATTTTAAAATATTGTATGATTAGTTTTGAGGTCAAATTATATGTCTCTTAGTTTTTAAAACCATTTTTATGCCATAAGGGTATTTTTGACATTTTTAAAAGTATATATAGTTGACTCGTCAATTTACCCTTCAAATACTATGACCAAAAGGGATAACTTCAGAGGGTTATTTTCTATAATATCATGGTCACATAACATGCTTTGATTGGTTTCTATGGTAGACCAAACGGGTAAGAATTGAAAGTTAAAGCAAAAGTCAACTGCTTAAATTCTGACATGGAATTGAGGGCTAAATTGAAAATGTCGAGTTGAACATGCCAAAATAAGTTTTATAATGTTATATAAAATGTTGTGATGTCAAACTTGTTTTAGAAACTTAAAAGATCATTCATCGTAAAATGCAAAGTTTGTGTGTGTTTTTATTACTTTTATTTAATACATGTTTGACTCGTCATTTCGCCTACTAAACGTGATGATCAGAGGGTATAATCATAGGGGATTAATACCTTCATTATTATGACCATGTTGCAAAGTTCAATTTGAACTTTGACTTGAGAAAAATGGTCAGAACCGAAAGTCAAAAAAAAGAACACTTACTAGTGTTATAAGGGAAGCTTACAACTAGAGAGAGGAAGCTCCTAAGCAGAAGCAAGCTCCATAAGAAGCTTTAGTGTGAGAATGAGAATGGTGTGATGAACTTTATAAAACTTAGGCTTATTCATAATTGATCAAATGTGAGGAAAGTGTGCCAGGTGTTACTAGGAGAGCTAAGGAGCTGATTAGTGGAATGAGAGGTGTCAACACATGGTTAAGTGTGGCAACGATTTGAATTAGGTATCAAAATATGCAGCAAGGCTGCTGTCCAACAAGATACTTGCTATCAGCGTACCCCTTGCGGACCGTAAGGGGTATGCCTTACGGTCCGTACGGGACCCTGGCGAGCAAACCATTTGGACATCCTTACGGACCGTAAGAAGATGTTCTTGCGGTCCGTAAGGGACCTCAGAATTTTATAAAAATTGCCTTTTTAGCCCCTCAACTTTAAATTTATAATATTTCTTAAGATTTTTAACCCTTCCTTTCAACATTGTGAAATTTGTGGAAGGTTCCTAGACACGTGTCATGCTGGGATTCGATCCATAATTATCGGGGTGTCACATCCACGGAGCCGCCCCTAATCATATAATAGAGTGTCCACAGTGAATGTTTAATTCTAAAGGACGTCATACGAGGAATGCTTCATGCGAGTGCTTTTCTGGATGATACTACACACTTTGAATGAAAATTTTGTTTCTAAGGAATACGGAAGCTGACAAATGGATTTTGATGCCAACATGGTATAGTCCAGTTGGTTAGGGGTGTTCTGCTAAGTGGTTTCCTCCTGATGGGTCTTAAGTTTGAATCCAACAAGTATATGCAAATAACCCGAGAAAACACCACTGTTTCCAGATTCAAACATGGGTAAGGTTCCGACATGTAAAGCCTTGCCGTATTGCAAACTTATTATACTTATGCCGTTAAAAGTGGACAAATGGATTTTGATGGATGTTAACTTTTTTTTAATAAATGCACAAAAATGACTTTTGTTTTTTAAAAGAAAATACACAAAGATATTAGCTAGTGGTTTCTTTTCATATCTTTATAGGTTCTCCAATGGGTCTGTTTGATATGAAGGAATGAAATGGACAAATGAATGAAATGGATCATTACCTTTCTATACTCTTGTTTGGTTACCATGTAGGATTGGAATGAATCATTAACTTGTGTTGTTTGGTAGGCATGAAAAGAAGGAATAAAATCGGCAATGGGTGGCGGTTGTGGGTGTTGGAGGTGGTCGATAGCGGTAGTGGGTGGCGACGGTTGGTGGCAGCAGCGGCGGATGGTGGTGACAATGGTGGGTGGTGGCGACGGTCTGTGGTGGTGGTGGTGGTGGTAGCTGTGGTTGGTGGTGGTGCAGGTGTTCGGTGGCGTACGGTGGCGGCGCCGGTGGGTAGTGGCTACGAGTGACGTTGGTGGTCGTTGGTCGGTGGTCTGTGGTGGTGGTGGTGGCGGTGGCAGTGGCAGCGACAGCGTCGGTGTTCGGTGGCAGAGGGTGCCGGTGGAAGGTGGTGGTGGCAGTGGTGGGTGGCTAGTGGTGGAGGTGGTGGTGATGAATGTGAGAGAGGAAATGGATTGGAAATAAAACAAGGGGTGTTGATGGAATGAATATGAGGGAATGAAATACTCTATGTAATGGGTGATTTTTTTACCTTGAACAACAAAACACATTGCTAAGGTCAGCTCTTATTTTAATAGAAACCTTTACTTTAGACCCAAATATTTTAAAGCAAAAAAAAAATCTCTTTTATCTTTACCAACATTAATAATTGTTTAAGTGCCTATAAAATATTTTATTAATCATCTACACAATCCATAAGTTGATGGTCTCTTGGCATGGCGACATCAGATTTTTATCCCAACAAAGTGATACGGCTTCAAGTCATTTAAAATAAACTATATATGAATTTTAGAAGTAAAGTTTTCAGAGATGAATGTGTTTCATGCTCAAATAACATATATAACTAAGTGTTAAGACCCACGCGTTGTGGGTGACACCATTATACCGAATCAAAAAATAGACGCAAATACGTTGAAGCGCAAAATTTATTCCAAAACGTAAAATGAAAAAAAAAATTCACGCATTATAGCAAAGACGTTGACAATACTTGAAATCTTATGTAAAAAAGTGTAGCGCGTTGCGGCGATACCGTTAAACCGAACAAAATTTGGATGTAAAAAAGTTGAACGACGCACTCGTGTTGCAACGTGTTAACTCGCAACTTGCCTGATCTCGGTTAAAAGCTCGAACGAACCGAGCTTTAACGAGCTCGAGCCTCTAATAGGGCTCGTTTAGTTACCGAGCTCGGGCTCGAGCCTGAGATACAAAGTTCGTTTAGGCTTGCGAGCCTAAACGAGTCCAAACAAAATTTTACTTTTTCATATATAATATAATATTAATGATGATAGCAAAGACGTTGACAAAACGTAAATTGAAAAAAATTTCCATGCATTATAGCAAAGACGTTGACAATACTTGAAATCTTATGTAAAAAGGTGTAGCGCGTTGTGGCAATACCGTTAAACCGAACAAAATTTGGATGTAAAAAAGTTGAACAACGCACTCGCGTTCCAACGTGTTAACTCGAAACTTGCCCGATCTCGGTTAAAAGCTCGAACGAACCGAGCTTTAACGAGCTCGAGCCTCTAATAGAGCACGTTTAGTTACCGAGCCCGGGCTCGAGCCTGAGATACAAAGCTCGTTTAGGCTCGCGAGCCTAAACGAGTCCAAACAAAATTTTACTTTTTCATATATAATATAATAATAATGATGATAACATTGGTGAGTCGAGCTCAAGCCTAGTTTGGCTCATTTAACCAATATTGAAGCGAGTTGTAGCCAAACTTTTACCTTGTTTGAGGTTGTTCTCAAAATAGCTTGAGACAAGACGAACTCAAGCTTTGGGTTTAACTCGTGAGCCTAACTCGAGCTCAAATAAGTAGGTACGAACCAAGCCGAGCTCGAGCTTCATAAAACATGACGAGCCGAGCTCGAGCTTCATAAAAACATGACGAGCCGAACTCGAGCCTAGTCGGGCTCAGCCTGGCCCGTTTACACCTCGCAAGTCAATCAAATTTGAATTTATAAAATAATACTAATAATAATAATAGTTAAATAAATTTATAAATTATAGGGTTTATTAAAACTAAAAGTAAACCAGAAGGGCTATACGGTACTTATACTAATACTCTAAGGGAACATTTTTTTTGTTTTAGAAATAGTCGAAAGGAAGAAAACATAAATATTTATATGCAATAGATATTTGTACACATAGATTTAAGACTTGTATGTATAGATAAAAAATAAAAAATAAAATAGTGGATTTCAAATGGCATCCACTCATTAGCCTTCAAATTCTAACAACCAATCAAAACACTTAAAATTGAATTGTGAAACCAACTCACCTTAAAGTGAATTGTGAAACCAACTTAGATACAATTTTTTATGAATTATAGAGAGGAAATTTGGATAAATTATAAATAAGAAATGTATATAACCTATTTTTTTTTTATTCTTAAAATATGCGATATATAACCATTTAATGCCATATATTCTAACAACCAATCAAAACACTTAAAATTGAATAGTAAAACAAACTCACATACAAATTTTGATAAATTATAGAGAGGAAATTTTTGATATGTTATAAAGAGTAATGTAAATTTTGGGTTTTACAGCTCTGCTGGCCTTGTTCTATAATCATAAAATTTTCGCCGTTCAAAAATAAAATATAACCTACTTTTTTACCAATAGGGTGGTGGTCCATCGGAAAAGGCAAAATCTTTAAATAACTTAAGAGAGAGAGGTCTTGGGTTCAAGTCCCACAAACGGCACAAATAAAAGAAATTTGTCGTTAAAAATATATAACCTACGTTTGTTTTAATTATTAAAATATGCGATATGTAGCCATTTAATGATATATATTTACGATTTTTTTACACCTAATATAAAATTTGTGTTTTTCTCTATTTAATACGATACGTGTATTTTATGAGTAGAATTTAATGCAAGAATTTACGCCTTTTAACCGAAAAAAATACAATTAAAAAAAAAAACTACGACACAACTTATTTATTGTTTATTCTACACACATGTAAGTGCACACATGAACAATTTGTGTGTACAAAATAGACACATAAGCAAATTATATGGACATATGGATAAAAAATTTGCAGGCCAAGACCACATACGAAACAAAAAAACATGTAAACAAACACAACGTGCATTTCGGTTTCAGGTTAATTATGACAAAAAATCTCAGTTTTTTGCACGAAGTTGACATGTTAAGGAGCTTTTATGTGCAAAAAAATGTTTAGTGACTTTTGTTAGAAAAAACTGAAAATAGTGTTTATTTATATGGAAAAAAATTTAAGTGACTTTTGTGGGAAAAAATTGAAATTATATTGTTTTTGTTATGATATTTTCCTTTGCTGTTCAAACTATTTTGTATGTTTATAAAAATAAGATTATTATACTTATCTATAAATCTATAAATTATAATAAATTAAAACCATCTTAGGTCACATGATTTTTTCTTAAACATCTACTTGTCATATGACAATGTATTGTGAGGCATTTACTAAATTTGAGCGATAAAGAAAACAATGGTTTTTAAGACTTTTTCTCCCCCCTGCTATTCAATACCGTAACATCTATTCTCTCAATCAAATTCGAGTTTCCTAAATTACTAATCTGTTTCCTTTCGGTCTTTTTTAAACCTTAAATCCAATTACATGTTTGTTAACATTCAAAAAATTGTGGTCAACGTTTGTTAACATTCAAAAAAATGTGTTAACAATCAAATTTCAAATTCCATTAATTTTGTCTACATTTAATATTTTATAAAAATTCTGAGTGAATTTTGTTAATATAGTAAATGTATATTTTGTAGATAGTTTTGTTATTTAAGGTAAATTAAGGTTATCATTAATTGTAATTAAAAAACAGTTCCTTCTTGATTTTAAAAATATAATAATTCGACGTAACTATTTTATTTTATGTAAGTATATTATTGTTTTGTTTTACTTAACACATTAATATATGTCGTTTGTTATATATAAAAATAATAAAAACATAAATAAACTATTCCGAGTCTTGACTCTTAAGGTAGGGTAGATCTTCCACAAGATTATACCGAAGCCGTAAATGTAACGCAGTTCCATAAGGACGTTTTCATCAAAGACTAACTCGACGGACGCATCTCTTATGTGGACATGTGATATTGCATAGCCATGGCCGTCATCCTTGAAGATCATGAAATGTAATTCCAATTATAAGAAGTGTTTTCTTTATACAATCCGTGTAACACACATAAATTTAAACTAGTGATATACAACTTTAAATACAATAAATTTATATAGTCTTAAATAGAAAGGTCGGTGACCCATACAAAAGACATATCTGCCCCTACTTTGTCTTTTCCTCACCTTTTACACCGCCTCACCCTTTGGTTGTTTGATAAAAAAGAAAACAAGAAAGGAGAAAACACAGGGACACCCATTTCCTTTCTTCATCTTCATCATCATCCACCATTTTTCTAGAAGCTACCATCAAACCACAAAGGGTTCAGTTCCTCTGTCTGCCGCCGTGTAACACCAATGGGCAAATCAAGCAACAAAACGCCGGTAAAATCCTCATTATTCGAGAAGCTTCTACGCCGCCGTGTACAGGAAACCTATGGCAGTTCAACTCTACCCATCGAGGACCTCATTGACAGCCTTCGCGCCAAATACCCCGAGTACGGCCGCCACAAGCCCCAACTCTTCACCAGAATGGTCAAACAAACCCTAGATTATAACAACACCAACAAAGATAAACGAAAATCAACCAGAAATGATGTCGAATATGACGATGACATGACGTCACCGTCGCCACGGAGTCCGGTGAGCAAGAAAGTGAAGAAAGTTGATAGTAGAGAAGAGAGGTTACAGTTGTTGGAAACAGAACACGTTGCGAGAAGACGAGTTGAGTCCGCTGATTCGGCCGAGTCAGACTCGTCCGAGTCATCGGAATCGGAAGAGGATAAAAGTGCGGTTTCGACGTCTGATGAGGATGCGGTTTACAGTTTAAAGTTTGAGCCGGAGTTTGATTTAACGAAATCGATGCTTGGAAACAAATATAACACATCGAAAAGCAATGGGAAAACGAAGAAGAATGTGGAGTTAGAGGTGGTTACTAATAGCAGCAGTAAAGAGAACAAAAAGGTTGATATGGTGAAGGAAAGTAAGAGTGGTATGTTAGGGGGAAAAGGTAGGGGGCGGAAATCGAATGATTCGGGTGGTTCGGGTATGGATAATGATGGGAATGGGAAAGATGATGGGCCGAGGTTTAAGGATCTTGGTGGGATGGATGGTGTGTTGGATGAGTTGAAGATGGAGGTGATTGTTCCTTTGTATCATCCGGAGCTGCCGAGGAGGCTTGGAGTGAGGCTGATGAGCGGGATTTTGTTGCACGGGCCGCCTGGGTGTGGGAAGACTAAACTGGCTCATGCCATTGCTAATGAGACCGGAGTTCCGTTTTATAAGATTTCGGCTACTGAATTGGTGTCTGGGATTTCAGGTAATTTGTGTTTTCTTGACTGGAATTAATAATATACATTTGATATTTTGACATATATTGAGCTTTTGTATAATTGGATCATTGTATTGTAAATTGGGATTTTACTTTATGGTATCAGTGATAGCAAACTAGCCTGATAGCAAACATGAGTTACATGAAACCACAACATTCTAGACTGGTATTTGGGTATGAGATTGGTTTAAACTTTTATTATGGATTTCAAATGGGTATGGTATTAGGCGATACCTGACCCGATTACATGAAACATACATACTCCTTTGTTGTGTAAGAGAAGACATTGTCGGTGCACTTTCCTTGATCATTTACTCTCTTACCCACGTACCGCTCATCAAATATGTTTTCATTGTATGTCGCGCAAATGACAACGGTCAAGGTACATATTTTTCTCTATATAATATTCATAGTCAAGTATCAGTGAATATTTACTTTGTATTTATATTTTATAATAAATTCCTTAATTGTGTTTTAGTCTTGAATGCATGTGGAGTCGTGACACATATGCCGCAAAAGAAGAGTTCGGTGATGAAGAGGTGAACTGTGAATCTTCACCGGAACAGGCTGCAAATTTTTTATTTTGGTTTCGCTCGATCCACTTTAGATGAAGAAAGCCAAGAATGCGATCTTGAACCAACGCTACGTAGCGCGCTGCAACGCGCACGTGGGTATAAACCTAGTACAACTTAAAATACAAAACAGCCACATATTTGATACAGATTTGCCATCATTTAATACATTTATTTGAAGAAAGAACATCTGATAACTTGCGGAAAAAAGCTTTTATACAACCAAACTTTATATAAAAAAAAAAAGCAACGACGCAATACCTCTGCTAATTTTGTTAATTTTAAAGTTTATCAAATTATATGAAAGTGACCACACGATGATATTTCCAACAATTAATGATTTAATTCATTTCCTGCTCCTCACTTACATATAAGTTGCTATATATACATGGACTTTGAGGCTTCAAACCAACAACCACCTCTCTCTATTTCCCTCTTCCTCTCTCTATATCTATTTGTCTGTAGACTTCTATTTGAAGGTAATTAAGCATACTATCAAGATTGTTGATAACATAAGCATCTAATGATCAAACCTTTTTATTTATTTTTTAACAGCAATTTCTAGATTTTCAAACATTTTGCTTGAGGCTTCGAATATCATGCAGTTGCAAGATTTGAATTCTCAACATTTTGGTTGTGGAGGACACCACATACCACCATGGTGTCCTCTTGGGGACGATCAAACCTTATTTTAAATGATTTAACTTATATCTGTTTTGATTTGCAGGAAAGTTAACTTAGATTCTATATATCAGGAGATCCGCAAGACCAAATATGAGTAGAAGAAATAGTGGTGGTGGTAGAGAGGCAAAGCTTGACTTGAAGTTGCGTCTTTCACCACCAAGAGCTCAAAGGCCAATGACAGAATCACCAAACCAGTCTCCTACAAGTTCTTGTCTGTCTTCCGAGCACAGCTTTGATGAAACCAGCATCCGGTACTCATCGAGCCCAGACGCCACGTCTATGATGTTGGCGGGGTGTCGTCGGTGCCTTATGTTTGTCATGCTTGCTGAGAAGTACCAACCTAAGTGCCCTAAATGCAAAAGCACGGTTCTACTGGATGTTCTCAATGGTGGTAATATTAAGACAACAAAAAAAGAGTTGGAATGAACAAGACAAAAGGGTTTAAAATCAGTAGGAAATTATGTTTTCTTTTTATTTTCTTGTATTTTATTTTAGTTTTTTTATATTTTATTGTAATGGGTACTTCATGTTGCATTTATTAGAAGTCAAACATAATTCAACTCTTATTTTTTTAATGGCTTAAATTACATCAAATTCGTCTTTTACGAAGCTTGAACTCTTAACCTTAAAGGGGAGCAACATTTTAACTATAACAACTTTACGAATTGGACCCAACCACCCACCCCAGTTAAAGTCTTATTTATTTGAACCTTACAGATATATAAAAGTCATTTAGTTGCCCTCACATGCTTTGAACACCGAACAATAGTAGTAAACTACAAGTTACGGGCCTGCTCAAGCTTTTAGAAAACTTAAAGCGAATAATAAAAAGAATAATTTTATATATCTCCTTACAAACTTATTAAATTTAATATATACCTAATCAAAAATTAAGATTTCATATATACCCTTCCTTAATCAATTTTCACTTAATTAACATACATACCATTTAATATAACAACTGGTCATTACTCTTCTTTTTTTTTTTTTGAACTATATTACCCCTCTTCTTCGGTTCTAAAATCAGGCGACTTTACCCATTGGTATTCTCGAGTTGGGTTTTTCTGTTTTTTTTAAGATATGTTATTATTCTTGCTTGCAGTTCCAAATTCCAATAGAGTTTCTCGTTTTTTATGAAAAGATTTAGTGCAAAATTAGGAAGAAAAAAATTATTGTGATTACCATCATAGTTGTATGTTGTTTTGAGAAGATAAAGTTCAAGATCTGGCAATTAGGTATTTGGGAAAATATGAAATTTGAAGTTATAGAAAATTAAGGGTAAAATGGTCAGTTATTAAATTGTTTTATAAGAAATGGGTATATATTATATGATATTTTCCAACTTTGTATGAGTATATATGAAATTGTCCCATAATAAAGTTGGGCCATCTTCATGAAGAAAAAAAGTTATTTGGCTTTGGATCCTATGATTCTATATCATCATGTGTACCTAATTTATAGATCAGAAACACCACCGTTAACAATCCTAAAGCCTCCCTACAGATAAATTCTTTTTTTTAGAATTTGAGGGATCTATTAAAACTGGAGCCCAAAACTATTGCTATATGCATTAAACATAGTGTGTTGCCCCCTATCAAAAGTCTATCAAAAGTTTTTGTTTTCTCCATTCTAATTCATTCAGTGACTATGACTGTTGTTCTTAAGTTAGGAACTACATCGGGATATGTGTCTTTAGGCGCTTAATGTGTTTTCTATAAGTAGGACTCACATCCTTGGACTATTGTTCTTGTTTATCTGTATATTTGGGGAACGTTGTTCACCCTCTATATTTTTTTAATATATATTTAAAAGTGGTTGTGAGTGGGGGGGGGGGGGGGGGGGGGGGAGAGAGAAAAAATAATGATAAAAGTATAAAAAATATATTATTCAATTGAAAGGTGAGAAAATGTGGTTGTTTTTAATGTAATTATATGATTGATTTGATGAAAATGATATGAATGCTCTTATGCCTTCATAGCTAGTGTGTACGTAACTCTTATACATATACAAGTTCTAAATACATATGTTACGTGTATACATAAAAACTTATATAATTTAGCGTAAGTGTTTGCGAGCTAGGTGAATGGGTTGAGTATTTCATTATGTGACTTCTCCCTTAGAGCTTGAAATATCGAAAAAATGGTTATATTCTAATGGAAAGAGAACAGTTAGAGGGCTTACAAAGGTTGTAATCTTGTGGTCAAATTTGTGATTTTTTGAACCGATTCGACCCACATGAATTATATAACTTCTATCTTTTTATAAAATCAACATACTTTATTATATATTATTTACTTTATTTTTTTCTATAATTTGGTTATTTAAATCAACTCGACAACAAGTCATATGGTTGGCTTATACTTGTGCTACTTGAAATCATAGAATTTTTTGTATATCTTATACACCAGTTTTACCCTTTTTTTTGCCTATGATATGAAATTCAGAAAATGCCTTGATTTTTATTTTGTAGCAGACTTTCAAAAAGATCGATCGAGTCGTCTTTACACCATCAAAACAAACCTATCGCCACTTTGCTTAACCACATTAAATCAAACCCACCATCATTTTGCTTAATTATGTGACCAACCCCCCCCCCCCCCCTCCTCACCTTTACATTCACAATGCCGTATCTTGCACCCTAGTCATTGCATGTAACATCCCAAACATCACCATCGTTTTCAATCCGAGCCCCCTCCGATTAAAAACCTAGACATCACCAAAGCCCCCCACAAATTAAGTTGGCAACCACCTTTAGAAAACCCAACCAAACCCCTCCTCTTTTAAATTATATGATATCATTGACTCTTGTAACACATATTGTAAGACAGATTTTTATAACCCAACGGTTACTTTGTGAATCTCCTTCGTGTTCGTGTCAGCCACCCTTCACCTACGCGTCAACCACCCTTCCCCTTCGCGTCAACTCCCCTTCCCCTTCGCGTCAACTCCCCTTCCCCTTCGCGTGCTATAAGCCACCCACTGCCCTCTACCTCCTCGCCCAAAAACCACCGAATTACCAAAAATGGGGTAAGGGGTTATGTGGGCTACCATTTTGAGGGTGGGTAACTCGTAGTTGCTGCCCTCCTTCGTCGTCTATACGGTTTTTTCTTTTTTCTTAACAGTTTTCTACCCCCTACAACTCATCTCGAGTTCAGTTTACCATTGGTGGGTTTTTTCTTCAGTGGCAATTAACCTACGTGCATGGCTACTACGAGGAGGGGCCAGAATGTTAAGTCAAGGGGTCATGTGCATGACTCTGCTAGTGGTTTAAGGACCTGCCCTTTCAGTTTTTTCCAAGAATGTAAAGATGGCAAACCGGGGTTTAGGAGATTTTTCCGCCTGCTTGAACACATGCAAAGCACCCACCTCAAGACTAAAAACCGAAGGCTATCTTTGAAGGAGGCTATCTCCAAGGACTTGGAACTGTTTTTGGATGTAGGGGAAGTTCTTAGGGCATGAGATAAATGGTTATGTGGTAGTCGCATGGTGATGCATGCACTCAGTAGGGAGTGCAAGCATGATGACGAGGTCGTGTCGTTCGCCATGGTCTCGGGGGTGATGTTAACCTCCTTGAGCGTGTTTTTCCCTCCCTATTCAGACTGCTATAAGCATCCCCCCCAGTTGTCGGATGATATTTGCTCAAGTTTTAATGGGTGCTTTGCGCAAAGTTGTCGCGTCGCCAGGATCGGTCGATAATTGGGTCCAATTGCTTCTACTACCGCGGTGCACCTTTAGGGTGGTAGACCATCCTCCAGACAAGAGCGAAGATCAGGGAATAGGAATTCTCCGCAGTGTAGTAACATATTGCATGCGCATGCAGTTTGGAAAGATGGGGATGGGTTTGGTGATTTGGTCTCTTCCCTAATGGATAGCGTGGGAGAGACGGGGGCTCATAGAAGATAATGCAGGAAGGGGGGAGATAGAGAAAGGGACCCTAATATTAAGCATTGTCTTTGGAAAGTCAGGGATGAACATTTCACGGCTGCGGTTAAGGTCCAATGTTTTAGTGGAGTTGCCCCTCTAGGGGATTCGACCTTGAAAGCTCTCATCGATAAACATCCAGTGGTGCCGCCTCCGTCCTTGCCTTCCAACACTTTGGCCCAACCCACTCTTGTTGTTGATGGGGAGTGTGTGCTCAAATGTATCAAATCCTTTCATAAAGGGACGTCTTGTGGTAGGGATGGGTTGCGAGCCCAGCACCTGTTAGATTCTATTGGGGGTGAGGGCTCAGTGACTTCCTTGGGTTTTCTTACAAGCATTACTGAAGTTGTCAACTTATGGCTTGGGGGATCCTGTCCTAAGGTGTTTGCTAAGTTTGTTGCCTCGGCCCCCTTACCCTCTTATTGAAGCCTGATAAAGGAATTCGGCCTATTGTTGTGGGGGGGGGGGGGGTATTTGACGAATGTTGGTTTACAAGGTCGGGAAAGATAGGCCCAATACTTGGGGGACTTTCAATTCATAGTAGGGACGCCAAATGGGGCAGAGGCAGTGCTTCACAGTGCGGACATATTTTTAACTTGTTTCATGCAGATGGTTCATTGGCCTTACTTACTATGGACTTCTCCAATGCTTTCAACACGGTTGACCACACAGCCTTCCTCGAAGAGGTTCATCAGCGTAGCCCGTCAATCTATCGGTGGGTCCAATTCCTTTACGCCCAGCCCGCTAGGTTGTATGTTAATAATGAGTGTAATGGGGCTACTACCGGAGTGTAACAAGGGGATCCCTTGGGGCCCCTTCTCTTTGCCCTTGCCTTACACCCCCTTATTCTCTTGATGCAGGACCGTTGTAACCTCACGTTTCATGCTTGGTACTTGTACGATGGGACGATTATCGGCAACACATCAGAGGTTGCTAAGGCCCTAGATATCATCAACAAGGAGGGCCCATCTCTGGGCTTTATCTCAACACTAAGAAAACAAAGGTGTTTTGGCGGACATGTGATGAGCGGAAAGTTTAGGACGGACTTTTTCCAAGAGGGATTGGTAGACCAGAGAGGGGGTTAAACTCCTTGGTGGAGCTGTTAGCCGTGATCCTAGCTTTATTGGGGAGTTAGTAAGGCGGCAGGCCTCGGGGCGGTTGACCTCATGAAACTCTTGCCCTGCCTTAGGGATCCCCAATGTGAACCCCTTCTGCTAAGGTCATGTATGGGGGTTGCTAAGCTACTTTTTGTGTTGCGAACCTGTCAACCCCATTTGATGGTGGAGGCGACATCTCAGTTTGCTGATGGCCTCCAGGAGGCTATAGAAGACCTAGTCATGGGTGGTGGTAGAGATGTACAAAAAACCGGTTTTTGTAACCGATTCGGTTATTAACCGGTTACAGGTCGGTTTATGTTTTAGGCAAAAAAACTGGTTGGAAAACCGGTTATATAAAACCAGTTAACCGATAACGTATATAGAAAAACCGGTTAAAAAACCGAAAATGCTGCACATGTTTTAAAGGTCATATGACCGTTTGAGGGTCAAATCTAGCCCTTTATTTTCCTAGAATCCATATCCAAACAACTATAAAAGGGTGGTGGGTGTTTAGGCTCAATCACACCACTCTCTAATGTTCAAAAACTCTAAAAAACACTCACTTTCTTGTTCGATAAGTCTCAAAAAACTATGACAACCTCTAGTGCACATGATTCGGTCAATGTTGGCGAGTCTACAACCGACACGGTGGTTCGTGTTCTTCCAACGAAACGCAACCCCGATGTTTGTCTACATTTCGATTTGTGCGAGATGGCCAAAGATAAAAAAAAAGCGCGTTGTCATCACTGTCAAAACTTTAACATCGAAACCGCAAACTCCATCTTGAAATAACACATCGAAAAACTGTTTTGCAACGCATGGAAATAACAAAACGCTAGTGGTCAAGCTTACATGGCAAGTGATAGCGCTACTTTGTTCAACTACAATTTCGATATGGCTAGGGAGGAAATGGCGAAGTTTGTAATCCAAGAAAGTTTTTCGTTCAACCATTTCGACAACCAACGCTATACAAAGTTGGTTCAACGAACTCTCCAACCACGATACACCCATGTAAGTCGTGCTATTCTTAGGAGGGATTGTTTAAGATTATGGAAAAATGCTAAACTAGAATTAATTTATTATTTTTGAAAAATTAGAAAACGATGTTAACTTGAATAACGACGTTTGGTCTGCACCGCAGGGTTCACCCGACTCGTATATTTGTGTCACCGCCCATTTGATTGAACCGGTAACGTGGCAAATGATGAAACGCACGATTCGTTGGAGATTCGGGACACGTGTCGTCACATAGTTGGACGAAACATTTCGTTCTATCACCTTTTCAACCACTACCATTGGTGGGAACAAGTGCTTTAGCCATAGTCTCTTATTTTAACATGGTTAATCTGCTAGTCTTACTCGTGTAAAAACTAGTGGACTGGTAAAGTTGAGAGGGGAAGATATTTGCTTGATTGCTCGCAGGCTTTTGACCAATTTGTCTTGGCCCAATAGACTCTTATTTTGGCCTTTCTAGCATTTTATATATTTGGTGTAAGGTGAACGTTTTCACTAGCAAACACCTCCTCAACTACCATCATTTGATGGGAGACTATGTTTATATATATTTTAGTGTGAGGGAAATAGTTTTTCACTACCAACACCCTCTCAACCACTCACTGGTGGGAGCATGTGCTTTGGCCTTCATCTATTTGTGAGCAATCAATGGATTTGTTTTGATATGGTAGGAGCAATAAAATGTGACCATCATAACATTTGAAGGAATAAAATGAAAAGAACTCTATAAAATCAATGATTATTTTTATGGTAGTGATATAGCCAAAATATAAATTTAAATGCTTACTATTAGTAAAGTACAATATGATTGTTGGGAGATCTTAAAGATTCCATGCATTAATCTTTCATAAGACATGAAAGCAATCTATGGTACACACTAAGATACTACCAATCAACAAATGGTGCTTTTATCATAAAAAGTTTGGCATTAACGTTGTAAAAATCATTGAAATAAAAATCAATGTCATGCTCCGGAGATGATCAGTTGGGCGACTTTTTGGTTACCAGTAGTTTAAAGGATGGAAAAATGGGTGTTTGAATAACAGCCTCCAAGTATAGATCATGAGTTAGTATTAGAATATTACTAGAAAAATTTGCCAGATTTATATAATATTATTTAGTATACCCAGATGGGTTTGGATAATTAGATATCGAGTTTCCAAAGCTTGTGATTATAGGGATCTTAGTAAGAACTGAGAAAAGTGGTTCCTTTTTCTACTTATTCTCCAGAATGGGAGAGTGTTGTATCAAGGAACGAAATTTCACGCCAGAGTGCACCGACATCCTTGCAATGATGCGGCTTTTCATGGTTACTACTGCTCAATAGCTGGTGAGGTATCATCGGAGCGTCTATCGGTGATATATTTCAGATTAATGATATGGGGTATTTGGAAAAAGACATCTTGCTAAAATGTTGGTTTTATTTAGTTGGATATAGGGTTATGTCAAGAAGAATCAGCAAAAGAAATAGTATTCGGTGACGGAGTTTAGCATCCTCGTATCAGAGTCATCGCCGTCAAAACAGTGTAGTTCGCCACATGGAACTTCAAGCTACTCAAGAGTAGAGGTTATTGAGTCCACGACCAATCATAGGTCCTTTGCCTCGTCTACGGCGTCTTAGCGGCATATTAGTAAAATGTTTATATAATTAAAATCAATATCTATATATATATATATATAGGAGTAGTCTTATGTTCGGGTCTAGACTCGGAGTTTCTTAAGTAATCTGCAATTGTGATATTTGAGACTAGACATAAAAGGCTAGTATCTAATTCGCTCAAATTGTAGCTCTGATACCAACCTGTCACATCCCGATTTCTGGTGGGCCCAGATGGGTAGGGTTTAAGCGTGACGATTGAATAACAGTATCAGAAATATTATGCAGCGGAAGAATTGAGTAAAAATATTTAATTAATAAAAGCATGGATATATATATAAACATTTATACAAGCGTTCCAGTACAAGCCCACGTGCGGGATCGAAGTAAAAAGAGCTTTAGACATCATAGGCCCTAAGCTAAGGAGTTGTAAATTCCATAGCCTTTATCATAGCCGACCTGGATTCCGAGCCTAATATCAAGGTTCGGTACCTGCGGTTCAACCTTTTGAAAATACGCCAGCTTTCGCTGGTAAATACAATTAACCGACCCATTTTGAAAATAGTTTTTCAAAAAGATTTTTATAGATAGAGAAAACCCGTAGGTAATCATTTAATATTTCTTGCGATTTTATCTTCTCACCGTATTTACATACTTTTCATACAATTAGGAACCAGAGATCAGAGTCGGTCATTTTCAGTGCTATAATGATTAAGGTACACACCAAAGTTTAATAACGCGCCTTATAGTTAGTATGCCTACCCTAGCACGTTATTAAGTATGGCCATAATAGTTCATGAGTCGGGACGCCCAGACACGGTACCATTAACCCCCAATTGTTTCAATTATCAAGTAATATGGATTAAACTGAGTTCTTAGATTTATAAGCAATCACAGGGCTCATTTATATAATACACGCTCCAAGTGGCATATTTGTTATACCCCACGTTTTAAAACAAAATAAGTTAAAAGTATTTACCTCTTGCTAGCTTCCAACCGATAACGGTTTTAATTTACCAAAAACCGCAAGTCAAAATATTATTGACCCAAGTCCGATTATCTGAGGGGTTCTATAGTCCGGAATGAATAGAACTAGTTATCTGTTAGAATGTATACGGCTCATAGATTAGTTCTTTAGACATGACCCGTTACTTTAGAATAGGTTTGGTTTCACTAGATTAAGCGTAGACCGAATAAAATGTGTTTTATACCTATCTGAGTGCAATGACTCATTGGATAAAGGTTATTTAACCATACATTCTGTTTTGAAGTAATTTTGAAGTGATTAAACCTGTTACTCCTAAATTATACGAACTAGGTTCGTATAACTAGTTATGCGCATAAAAGTGGGTTCGGAAGGTCGGTTGGGTCCTAGACAAGTCCGGGGTGTCAAATTATATTTTATAACATTATACATTCTGTTTGAAAGCCAGAATGTTGATTAGTTTAGCTTAAAACCATTTATTTCGTCATTTTGATGGAAAAGGGCATAGTTGTCCTTTTTATTATATATTTACAAGACTTCTCATTTGATCTACCAAACAACATGACCAATAGGTATAACTTCAGAGGGTTATACTCTATAATAATGTGGTCATAATGTCGGGTTTAATCAGGTGCTAATGTTGACTAAACGAGTCAGAGTAAAAAGTCAAAGTCAAAGTCAAAGTAGAAGTCAAACTGCTTGACTTTTGACATATAATGAGGTTCTAATCCGAATTGGACGAGTTTAGCATGCTAATATACGTTTATATAAGTTATATATTTTGTTTAAGTGTCAAAACAAGTGAGTTATAAGCTTAGAAACTCATTTATGCAATTTATGCAATTTGATGCAGTTTTTACTTTTTAAGTAACATGCTTGACTAGTTAATTTGACTAGTAAACGTGATGATCCGAGGGTATGATCACCGAGGGATCATACCATCATTATTACAATAACGTAGGAAAGTTCGGATTGAACTTTGACTTGACCATATTGGTAAAAACTGAAAATCAAACAAAAAGTCAAACTGTTTGACTTTTAGTTGATTACTAGTTAAAATAAATGAAATTGAACAAGGAGAAGACTTACTAGGATGGAGGAACACTAAAGAACACTTGGGAGCAACTCCAAATCTTCATATAAGCTCCAAGAGTGTGTTTTAGAGTAAGAGTGATGGTGTGAGTGAAAATGATCGCAAGAACACCTATTTATACTAATCAAATTGGTGCCAAATCAAGACGAGTGTCCCACCAGGTGTTATGGACATGCTTAGTGTCCTTCCAGGTGTTGAATGGAGATTTAGAGTGGCAAGAATCGGAGCTGGGTGGCAGCTTGGCAGCCAAGGCAGGCCATTTTCCATCTTACTATCATTGTCACCACCTTACGGACCGTAAGCGTGGTGCCTTACGTTCCGTTAGGACCTTTGGCAAATTGTTGTCACTGGCACCCCCTTACGGACCGTAAGGGTGGTGCCTTACGTCCATAAGGACCACTGGCTCTCAAATTTATTTAAACTCCCCTGCGAACCGTAAGGGCTAAGTCTTACAGTCTGTTAGCGACCTCCAAGAACAATGTTTGGGATTTTTATACTTTTATTCCTTGGACTTTGATTATTTTCCCATTTGGGCAGTTTTAATCCCTCTCCTTCCTCATAGTCGGGATTAGTTGGAGATTTGGAATACGTGTTGTTGCATAGTTGAATGAAATCTTCCCTCTCCTTCCACATAGTCGAGATTAGTTGGAGATTCGGGACACGTGTCGTCGCATAGTTGGACGAAAATTTTCGGGGTGTTACAGGTTACCATGTAGGACTGAAATTAGTCATTAACTTGTGTTGTTTGGTAGGCATGAAAAGAAGAAGGAACAAAATCGGCATTTGGTGGCGATTGTGGGTGTTGGAGGTGGTTGATGGCGGCAGTGGGTAGCGACGGTCAGTGGCAGCAGCGGGGGATGTTGGTGGCGGTGGTGGGTGGTAGCGATGATCTGTGGTGGTGGTGGTAGTTGTGGTTGTTGGTGGTGGTGGTGCAGGTGTTCGGTGGCGTACGGTGGCAGCGACGATGGGTTGTGCGGCGGTCGGTCGTCTGTGGTGGTGGCGGTGGCGGCGATGACGCCAGTGTTGGGTGGCGGTGGGTGTCGGTTCCAGGTGGTGGTGGCAGTGGTGGGTGGCTAGTGGGGGAGGTGGTGGTGATGAATGTGATAGAGGAAATGGAATAGAAATAAAATAAAGGGTGCTGATGGAATGAATTTGAGGGAATAAAATGCCCTATGTAATGGGTGATTTCATTACCATGACAACAAAACACATTGCTAAGGTCGGCTCTTATATTAATAGAAACATTTACTTTAGACCAAAATATTTTAAAGCAAAAAAAAACTATTTTGTCTTTACCAACATTAATATTTGTTTAAGTGCCTACAAAAAAAAATTATTAATCATCTACAAAATCCATAAGTTGATGGTCTTTTGGCCTAGGGCTTCAAGTGTTAGTGCATATTATGTATGTCCACCATTGTGCGAATATACTAGATAGAGCGTGTAGTGTTGAATATTGTATAGTTGAGATACGAACACATGACTTTAGAGAGGACGAGAGAGGTATGTACGGATGTAACACTTTCGTACGGATGTAACTCATTCGTGCGGATGTAATACATCCGCAAGGACAAGTTCATCCGCACGGAAGTGCTCGTCCGTCCAAACCTCATGTATATATATAGTGTCGTGTGTTGGTTAGTTGTTAAGTTTTGAAGATTCCAGAGGGGAAATGCTGGAGAAACTTTCTCCAGCTTGTAAACAATGTAAACTCTTTCAATATGAATGGAATCATTCGACTTATGACTAATCTAACGGAAATTCTACCGAATTAGCTTTATCCTATCCAAACTATCATCTAAACCTATCAGGTCTGGAACTTACATCAAGTCATATAAAATAAACTGTATATGAATTTTAGAAGTAAAATTTTTAGAGACGAATGTGTTTCCTGCTAAAAAAACATATATAACTAATAGTTAAGACCCACGTGTTGTGGGCGAGACCGTTATACCGAATCAAAAAATAGATGTAAACACGTTGAACCGCAAAATTTATACCAAAACGTAAAATGAAAAAAAAATCCATGCATTATAGCAAAGATGTTGACAATACATGAAATCTTATGTAAAAAAGGGTAGCGCGTTGTGGTGATACCGTTAAAACGAACAAAATTTGGATGTAAAATCATTGAACAACGCACTCGCGTTGCAACGTGTTAACTTGCCCGAGCTCGGTTAAAAGCTCGAACGAACCGAGCTTTTATGAACTTGAGCCCGAGCACGAGCCTGTAATAGAGCTCGTTTAGTTACCGAGCCCGGGCTCGAGCCTGAGATACAAAGCCCAAACAAAATTTTAATTTTTTCATATATAATATAATAATAATGATGATAACATTGGTGAGTCGAGCTCAAGCCGAGCTTTGGCTCGTTTAAGCAATATTGAGGCGCTCGAGCCGAGCTTTTAACTTGTTTAAGGTTATTCTTAAAATAGCTCGAGCAGAGATGAGCTCGAGCTTTGGGCTTAACTCGAAAGCCGAGCTTGAGCTCAAAAAAGTAGGCTCGAACATAGGCGAGCTCGAGCTTCATAAAAACTTGATGAGCTGAGCTCGAGCCTAGTCGGGCCCGACCCGTTTCGTTTACACCTCGCAAGTCAATCAGATTTGAATTTATAAAATAATACTACTAACAATAATAGTTAAATACATTTATAAAGTATATATAACAACCCTCAAAAATACCCTTAAACGCTCGGTAATCGAAAACGAGCCTACGTATCATTATTTTAATTGAAAAATGAAAAAAAATATAGTTTATACGTTTGTCGCGGGCCGCAATAGACTTTGCTAAACCTTTCGCAAGGTGCGATGGCCCCATATCTTTCCGGGCAAGTTTGACGACACGTGTCGTCTATGTGTCACACCTACCTCGTGACCTATCGTCGTAGCTAAGGGGCACTCGCGGGCCATTATAGGCTTAGCTGTGTGTGTCGCGGGGTGCGAGAGACTCTGAAATCACCTAAATTGAGCTTCAGTCTGCATTTTCAAACTCGTTCAATTCTTTTCTTCTCTCAAACACTAAGAACGAAAATAATACCCAATATACCCCTAAAATCACGAAGCTCTGCCCCGTTGTAAGTATTTTAACCCCTAATCACTGATGCGATACCTTGTCCGATCGATTTTGAGCCCAACAACTGATGCCGAAGCGCTGACTGATAAAGGCTATGCTTTGTAAACTAAGTTGGGGTTCTGTCTCATGACGTATTGATAAAGTTTAATTGGATTATTATACTAACGCGCGTGCATTGTATATTTTTAATAGGAACTCAAGAAAATTATCAGAAAATATCACCAGGAAGCTTGTAGTAAAACCTAAGTTTACAATGTGTGTCATTCTTCTTTTATCACCTTTTTGTGATACATTTTATTTAAAATGCTTTAAAAACCCAAAATATTTATCAGTTATAATTACAGTGATTAAGTCTTTGTATTCTACAATTACTGCCGGTATGTGGGGTTTTGTATACACTACTAATCAAGTGTTACTATTCGACAAAGAATTAGCCAATAGTAATAAGACCACAGTCATGAAACTACCAACAAGACAAATACTAAATGAGTTTTTGGGTAGATATAAACATTGTAATCACTCTTAATACTGTAAAGTTATAACAAATTATTTTTACAAAATGGAATGTACTCACAAGTATTTCTTTCTGATAAAATATTTTTAAAATGCGTTTCAGGTAACTTGATGTGAAGCTATTAAAAGCCAGCTGTGGAGCACCGAAGGCTTAAAGAAAGTGGCTATAAATTACCTAAATAAAGGAAGAAATTTATGTTTTCAGCAACAAGGGTTTATCCCTATAAATACGTTATAAATGAAATATGGGTTTAGCCCATTTGTTTAAGATAACAGTTTGGTGCTTGCAAACTCTGAAATTATTTCCCAACTACGGTCCTGATGTTTTAATTTCGCTGCCAAATTAATAAACATCGATACCATCGGCTCGTGTTCGTGGCACCCGCTCCCGGGGTGGGGTCGGGGGCTGCGGCAGAAGGTGGTATCAGAGCCACAGGTTTAAGCCATTTAGGTGTTCTTTTAAATACCTAAATTTTAAATAATTGTGTTAGGAAACTTATGTAAATAACCTCTGTTTTATTCTGTGTAAATACATTTTAATATGTATATTATGATTTTTATGTTATTTTGACGATTCCTTTTAAGTTCACAGTATGAGTGATCAGGATACCTCTGACACCTATCGTCACCTACCTCATTCTCCAATGGATGAAGGGCCATATGAGCCAACCTCCGAATACGTAGCTGATTCTGAGGAAACCTTGTTTTTAGAGCTAAATCCGAGGAAGCCTTTCCACCTAAGAAAATAGGATGGTTTTGTAAAGAGTAAAGGGAAAGAGAAAAAGAATCAGGAAAATCCAACAACAAGCAACAATAACCCTAGTTGAGGGAACTGCCCAAATTCCAGTGACTTTACCTCTATGGGAGGAACTAGATAGGAGACTAGCCAATCTTAATATGTTTAGAACCTCAGGAAATGAGCTTGACCTTAACCATGTAGCAGCACTTGAACCACGACTATTACCTCTATACCCAGAACAACCAATAACACACGTACCAATGTAACCAAAACCAAACTAGGAAAACCTACTGCCAATCCCAGCTTTCAACCCAAACGAAATACCAAAGTTACCAGCACCAAACCCCTTAGAACAATGGTGGACCAACAACTGGACATTTCAAGATCTGATAAATGACTCTTATCCCTACATGCAATACGGAGAAACCGATCCAGCTTACAACGAACCCGTAATAGCCAAAATACCACCCATGAGCCATGAGAATGTTGCAGAACTTCGCCACTATGGTGAAGATTTGATTCAAGAAGGAAATAGGATACGTCGAATAGGAGAGAATCTCGTCTGGAAATTCGAAGAGAGGGAGTTGCCATATTAAAAAACCACCACCTAATATTATATATATATATAGGGTAAGGTTCGGCTAGAAAGTCTAAGTTTCCTAAAAAGTGTAAAAAGTCACAAAACACAATAATTTCAGGCATAAAACACAGCTAAAACTCACAAATAATAGAATGAATATTACTAAAACACCATATTCAAACTCTAATAGTCCATAAAAACTTCAAACGCACCAGCGTATAACTATGAATATAAAACACAAAATGCTAAACAACATAAAACATAATAATATTTGTCATTCCATAATCAGAGCCTTAACATCTAAAACACAACACAAAACCCACATACATGATGTTTTAGTAATCTTCATCATATTATTTGTGGGTTTTTGGTGCGTTTTATGCCTGAAATTATTGTGTTTTATGACTTTTTACACTTTTTAGGAAATTTGGACTTTCTGGCCAACTCCTAGCCTATATATATATATATATATCAATGCATAATTACTAACCTTTAATATTCTAGTTGTTTGTCCTTAATGCATAATATATGAAAAAGAGTAAAAGTCGCAATGCTCGACGATTTTGGTTCAATACGCTTGAGTAATTGTTTGTTTAATTTATTATGTGATATTAATACCTAATAATATCTACAATTCAGATGTCAAACCAAGTAAATCAAGAAGTCTAGAATAATAATGAGAACAGAAACCAAGTGAATAAGAGTGCTATAGAACACATAGTAGCCTAAGGAATCATAGATGTCATGCCATATATCATCGATACTATTAATAAAAAGGCAGAAAATAATAATATCATAATCAGTAGTAAACGTACTCACAATGAGGCAAGTCACAGTGTGAATGGAAATAACAGACTTCTCATCAACGTTCCAATTCCTAAAAGAAGGAGAACCATCTCTTATGGTTGTTCCTACAGGGAATTCTTATCTTGCAAACCAATAGAATTCTCAGGCAATGAAGCAGCCATTTCAGCCTTACGTTAGATAGAAAAGACTAAAGAAGTCTTAAAAATAAGTAAATGTGCAGATGAGGATAAAATCATGTATGCTTCTAATCTTTTCAAAAATGCAGCATTAGAATGGTGGAATACTATTCTCCAGTCAAGAGGAAGTGACATGGTTTACAATATGGAATGGAGCAACTTTAAGGAAATAGTTGAAAGGAAATTATGTCCTCCTCATGAAAAGGAAAAGATTGCTAATAAATTTCTGAATCATAGAATGACTTGGGTAGATTGCAGAGAATATACTACCACATTCTTTGAATATGCTAGGATAGTACCAACATTAGCCTCACCAGAACCAGTCTTAATCTCCTGTTACATCTAGGGATTAATCAGTGGGATTAGAGATATAGTCAAGTAGCTAGACCACAAACAATAGAAGAAGCAGTGGAGCCTGCTAACACTCTGACAGATGGATTGATGTGATTGCCGGTACGTTTTTAGTTAATGATGTTTTTGCTAAAGTATTATTTGACTCAGGTGCAAACCAAAGTTTTATAAATACTTCTTTCTGCAAACTTCTCAATCAAACATTAACTAAACTTCACCAAGACTGTCTGTTGGAGACGACAAATGGAATTTCTATCAAAATAAGTAAAATCCTTCAGGAAGGAAAGATGGAAATTTGAAGTCATAAATTTACTGCTAACCTATTACCAATGGATCTAGCCGGATTCGATGTTGTATTAGGAAATTGATTGGTTGGTAGCCAATCATGCACATATTTTGTGTGACTAAAAGTCTGTAGAAGTTTTTATGCCAACCGATCATAATTAAGGTAGACAAGCCGACAAGGTCAACAAAATTCATCTCTGTAATGAAAGCTGCCAGTTATGCACGAAAAGGAGGAATGGTGTATATGATTTCGGTAATCATTAACCCTAAAGGAAAATAATTAAAAGATATTCCCGTAGTATCTAAGTTCTCAGATGTTTTCCAGAAGAGTTACCTGGATTACCGCCAGATCGTGAAGTTGAATACAGAATTCACCTATTACAAGGAACTGCACTAATTTCCAAAGCACCCTATCGTCTAGCACCGACGGAGATGCAGGAATTGAAGAAACAGTTAGACGAATTATTAGACAAAGGTTTTATACAACTAGCTCATCACCATGGGGAGCACCGGTGTTATTTGTCAAGAAGAAAGATGGATCGATGAGAATATGTATTGATTACAGGGAATTGAATAAGGCCACGATTAAAAATCGGTACCCACTATCGAGAATCGATGACCTATTCGATCAACTTCAAGGAGCCAGATTCTTTTCCAAGATCAACTTACGCTCAGGATATCATCAACTGAAGGTACAGGAAGAGGATATTCCTGAAACTGCTTTCAGAACAAGGTACGGTCATTATGAATTTACAGTCAAGCCATTTGGTTAAACCAATGCCCCAGCCGCATTTATGGACATGATGAACAGGATATGTAAACCATACCAGGATAAATTCATAATATATACTCGTTTACTTCAGAAGTAAGGAAGAGCATGCGGAACATTTATACCTACTTTTGACATTATTGAGAAAGGAAAAGCTTTATGCTAAATTCTCAAAATGTGAATTTTGGTTACAAGAAGTGCAATTTCTTGGACACTTAGTTAATCATGAAGGAATTCATGTTGACCCTTTAAAGATCGAAGCTATTATCAAATGGAAAGTCTCTTAATCACCAACAGAAGTAAGAAGTTTTCTTGGACTGGCAGGATACTATAGACGTTTCATTCAAGATTTTCTAGAATAGTCATTCCATTAACCAAACTAACTTGCAAGTCAGTTAAGTTTGAATGGGGACTAAAACAAAAGGAAGCATTCAAAATTTTGATACAAAGACTAACCAACGCACCCATAGTCGCTTTGCTAGAAGGAACAGAAAACTTTGTAGTTAAATATGACGCTTCTAAATTAGGATTTGGATGTGTGTTAATGCAATGTCAAAAGGCAATTGCTATTGCCTCTAGACAACTTAAGAAGCACGAAGAAGATTATACAACACACGATCTAGAATTAAGAGTGATAATTTTTACCCTTAAGATTTGGAGACACTATCTTTACGGTAGTAAGTTTGTTGTCTTCACAAATCATAAGAGTTAAAGATATATTTTTGGACAAAAGGAATTAAATATGAGGCAAAGACGTTGGATGGAAATCCTTAGTGATTATGATTGTGATATCCAGTATCATGCAGGAAAAGCGAACGTACTAGCTGATGCTTTAAGTCAAAAATACCATGAGAAACCCAAAAGTGTACGTGCTCTCAGACTAAACCTGCAGGTAGATTTAAATAAACAAATAAGAAAGATACAGGAAACAACAATCAAGGATGATGCTGAAGGTTTAAAAGGACTGATTAAAGAATTATAAAAAAGGAGCAGATGTAATTTGGAGATCCCATATGAAAAGAATTTGGATACCTATTGTCGCAACCCCCTGACCCTATCTCAGGGAACGGGCGGCCGCGAACCAGTATCAGTGGTATCGGTGTTTATCAATTTGGCAGCGGAATTTACATTAGGATCATAGTTAGGAAATATTTTATCAGAGTAAAATACCACATTTTTATAATAATAAACACATGGGAAAATCCCAAGTTCCATTACAACCATATTTATAGGGATAACCCTAATTTATTGAAATAAAACATTTTCTTTATTTCGGTAACTTTTATAGCCACTTTTCCAGGCCTTCAGTGCTATCCAGCTGGCTTCTAATTGGCTTTCACATTTTGTTACCTGAAACATGTTTAAAAACATTTTATCAGCAAGAAATACTGGCGAGTGAATCCTAATTTAATCAAGACATGTTTTATCATTTTACAGTATTGAGGGCAATCCAGCAAATACATTTGTTTACATCTACTTTAATTACCACCCACAGCACTGTCAATCCTGACTGGTGGTCATGTTACTACTCACAGTGTAGTAATAAATTTTGTATACAAAACCCCAAGATACCGACGATAATTGTAGAATCTACAAATACTCAATCACTATTAATCATAATGTAAAAAAATTGAGGTTTTGTAAAAACAGTTTACAAAAAGAAGAATTACTCACAAAAGTTTATAAAATGAGAAATCACTCACATTGTTAATTTAGGTATTTCCCTTGTAACTTCCTGGTTATAATATATTTATTAAACAATGCACACGCGTTAGTATAATAACCCAAATTACATTAGTTATACCCTCCCCGAGACAGAACTCCAACGACTACATCGGGCAGAGCCTCGACAGGCGTTACGGAGCACTAGACCAATCGGGCAATGTATCTAATACATAACCGGGGGTTTATAATACTTACAACGAGGCAGAGCTTCGCTAATTAGGGGGTATTATTCCCGGGGATTATTTCTACTATAAAGAAATTGAGAGAGAGTTGAGAATTCTGAACGAGAAACAAATGAAACAGATGGCCTCTATTTATAGTGTGTCTGATCGACACTTTCTCGTGCCCCACGAGAGTTTTAGTGAAGGTCTTCGCGGCCCGCGAGCCGCATAGGCTAGGTCCTACCTGAGCTGAGTTGACCCCTAGCCTCAACGTGCATTGCGCCACGTGGCATCACCAGGTGCGCCTTGGTGGCCAGCTGTCGCGGCCCGTGACTGGGATAGCCAAGGGCTTCGCCCCCCGCGAGCGACCCTTATTTCTTGTTTTTATTTAATTTTTGTTAAATTAAGGTATTTCAGGTCTATTTCTCGTATACGAGATGTATTTTAGGACGTATAAGGACGTTCTAAATATTTTAGGATATATTTAGGAGAGTTGTTATATCCTCCCCACCTTGTTTTAGAACTCGTCCTCGAGGTCTACTGGAACAAGTATGGATATTTCCTCTGCATTTCTGATTCAAGCTCCCAAGTGTACTCTGGTCCTCTCTTGGAATCCCATTTTACTTTGATTAGAACCGGTCTCTTGTGTTTGAGATTCTTGACTTTCCTGTTTTCAATTTGTAGATGCCTTTCTACAGACTTAAGTTTCTCATTTACCTCTATGTCCTTGAGAGGTATCACTAATGATTCATCAGCTAAGAACTTTTTGAGATTACATATATGAAATACATCATGTATCCCTGCCATTTCCTCTGGTAGTTGTAGCTGGTAATCTACTGGTCCTATTCTTCTAATAATCTCAAAAGGTCCAACATACCTGGGGTTTAGCTTTCCCTTTTTGATGAATCTTACCACTCCTTTCCAAGGAGAAACTTTTAATAAAACCATGTCTCCTACTTGAAATTCCAATGACTTTCGCCTGTTATCAGCATAACTCTTTTGTCGATCGCGTGCTGCTTTTAGTCTTTCCTTTACTTGAATAATCTTGTCCGTTGTTTCCTATACTATTTTAGGTCCAGACAATTGCTTTTCTCCAATTTCTGCCCAACAGACTGGAGTTCGACACTTTCGTCCATAAAGTGCTTCAAATGGTGCAGCATTGATGCTGGTATGATAGCTGTTATTATAGGAAAATTCTATTAATGGTAAATGATCATCCCAATTTCCTCCGAAATCAATTGCACAAGCTCTAAGCATATCTTCCATTGTCTGAATTGTCCTTTCGCTTTGTCCATCCGTTTGAGGATGATAAGCGGTGCTTAGATTTAACTTGGTTCCCATTGCTTTTTGGAAACTTGTCCAAAAATGAGAAGTAAAACGACTATCTCTATCAGACACAATAGATAAAGGAATTCCATGTAATGAAACTATTTCATTTACATATAACTTGGCTAACTGTTCCATACCCTTCATCGGTAAGAAATGAGCGGACTTAGTTAACCTATCTATAATCACCCAGATTGTATCATTTCCTTTTCGTGTCTTGGGTAATTAGGTAACAAAGTCCATTGTTATCAATTCCCATTTCCATACAGGCATTTCCAATTGCTGCAATAAACCTGAGGGTTTCTGATGTTCAGCTTTAACTTGTGAACAGGTTAAACACTTGGCAACATAAGCTGTTATATCCTTTTTCATTCCTATCCACAAAAAGTTCTTTCCTAAGTCTTGATACATCTTATCACTTCCAGGATGTATCGTATACTTAGACTTATGGGCTTCTTCTAATATTTGGTGGCGTAGGTTTCCTTGTTCAGATACCTAAATTCTTTTCTTATGGAATCTCCAAATTCCATCTGTTCCTTGTTCTAATTCCTTAATCATTCCTTTCAATTTTTCAGTATCGTCCTTGATTACTAATTCTTGTACTTCTCTAATTTGCTCATTTAAATCTATCTGCGGATTTAATTTAAGAGAACGTACTTTTTTGGGTTTTTCATGATACTTTTGACTTAAAGCGTCAGCTACTACGTTAGCTTTTCCTGCATAGTATTGGATATTACAATCATAAACACTAAGAATTTCCATCCAGCGTCTCTGTCTCATATTTAACTATTTTTTTCCCAAAAACATATCTTAAACTCTTATGATCGGCGAAAATAGTAAACTTACTACCGTAAAGGTAATGTCTCCAAATTTTAAGGGAAAAATTATGGCTTCTAATTCTAAATCATGGGTTGAATAATTCTCTTCATGATTCTTAAGTTGTCTAGAGGCATAGGCTATAACCTTTTGATGTTGCATCAACACACATCCATAACCTAATTTAAAAGCGTCACAATAGACTACAAAGTCTTCAGTTCCTTCTGGTAACGCTAGTATGGGTGCGTTGGTTAATCTTTTCTTAAGAATTCTAAAGGCTTCTTCTTGTTTTGGTCCCCATTCAAACTAAACAGATTTACAGGTCAGTTTTGTTAAGGAATGGCTATTCTAGAAAAATCTCGGATAAACCTTCTATAATAACCAGCTAGTCCTAGAAAACTTCTCACCTCCGTTGGTGATTCAGGGACTTTCCATTTAGTAATTGTCTCAGTCTTTGTGGGATCCACATGAATTCCTTCATGATTAACTAAATGTCCAAGAAATTGCACTTCTTCTAACCAAAATTCGCATTTCGAAAATTTAGCGTAAAGCTTTTCTTTTCTCAGCAAAGTTAGGAGTGCATGTAGATGCACTGTATGTTCCTCTTTACTCTTTGAGTAAATGAGAATATCATCTATAAAGACAATTATGAATTTATCTAGATATGGCTTACATATTATGTTCATCATGTCCATAAATGCAGATGGGCATTGGTTAAACCAAATGGCATGACAGTAAATTTATAATGGCCTTACCTTGTTCTGAAGGCGGTCTTAGAAATGTTCTCTTCCTGCACCTTTAATTGATTATATCCTAAGCGTAAATCGTTCTCTGAAAAGAATCGAGCTCCTTGTAATTTATCGAACAGATCATCGATTCTCGGTAATGGGTACCGATTTTTAATCGTGACTTTGTTTTATTCTCGGTAATCAATGCACATACGCATTGACCCGTCTTTCTTTTTGACAAACAAGATCGGTTCTCCCCATGGCGATGAACTTGGCTGTATGAATCCTTTCTCCAAAAGTTCGTCCAATTGTTTCTTTCGGTCTTGCATCTCTGCTGGTGCCAAACAGTAAGGTGCCTTGGCAATCGGTGCTGTCCTTGCTAGCAGATGAATTCTGAATTCAACTTCTCTATCTGGCGGTAGTCCTGGTAATTCTTCTGGGAAAACATCTAAGAATTGAGATACTATGGGAATATCTTTCAATTCTTTTCCCTTAGTGTTAATGATTATGGAAATCATGTACACTAGTGACCCTTTTCTTGCATAGCTGGTTGTTTTCATTACTGAGATGAATTTCATGAACCTAGATGGCTTATCTCCTTTAATTGTGATCTTTTCACCCTTTGGTGAATTTACTTGGATTGACTTTTAATCACATAGAATACTGGCTTTATTGGCTACAAACCAATTCATTCCTAATACAATATTAAATCCAGCCAAATTCATTGGGTAAAGATTAGCAATAAAATTATGGTTTAAAATTTCTATTCTTGCACCCTGCAAGATTTCAGTGATCTTAATGGATTCCCCATTTGTTGTCTCTACTAGACATTCTTGTTGAAGTTTAGTTAATGGTTGATTGAGAAGTTTGCAAAATGAAGTATTAATAAAACTTTGGTTCGCACCAGAGTCAAATAATACTTTAGCAAAAACATCATTAACTAAAAACGTACCGGCAATCACGTCCGGAATCATCTTTGCTTCTTCGGCTGTCAGAAAAAATGCCCTAGCATTATTAGTAGTCTTGTTGTTCATGGCTAGAGCTAGTTTCGAACAGTTTGGCTTAGTATGTCCTTTTTCTCCACAATTGAAACATACTCCATTACTAGCTTTCTTCCTACAGTCTTCTTCCTTGTGTCCTAGTATCTTGCAAAAATTGCAGTAGGTGGAGCATCTTCCTTAATGCTTCTTCATGTAGGCCTTACAGTAAGGTGCAGAAGTAGAACCTATATTTTTTCCACGGTTGGAATTTCCTTAGCGAAATTCTTGGGTAAGTTTCTAAGCTAGGTTCTTCCTTTGGTTTTCTTCTTGTGTACGTACTAGTTCATCAGTCAAGGTATTTGCTAGTTCTACAGCTTCTTCTATGGTTTGTGGTCTAGCTGCCTTGACTACATGTCTAATCTCATTGATTAATCCCCAGATGTAACTGGAGATTAATACTGGATCTGGTGAAGCTAGGGTTGGCACTATTCTAGCATATTCGAAGAATATAGTAGTGTAACCCTTACAGTCTATTCCAGTCATTCTATGGCTTAAGAACTTATTAGCAATCTGTTCTTTTTCATTGGGTGGACAGAATTTCCTTTCAACCATAGTCTTAAACTCAGTCCATTCCATATTATAGATTCTTTCACTTCCCCTAGACTGGAGAATAGTGTTCCACCATTCTAGAACAGCATTCTTAAAAAGATTGGAAGCAAACATGATTTTGTCTTCCTCTGCACACTTGCTTATTTTTAAGACTGCCTCAGTCTTTTCTATCTAGCGTAGAGCTGCAAAGGCTCCTTCATCGCCCGAGAATTCTATTGGTTTACAAGACTAGAATTCTTTATAAGAACAACCATAAGACATGGTTCTTCTTCTTTTTGGAATAGGCAATTGAAGTAACGTTCCATTGTTTATGTTGTGACTGGGTTCAGTAGGTGGTCGCTTACTTCCATCATTATTTTTATTATTTTCTGCTTCCTTAACCGTTTTGATAATATATGGCATAGCATCTATAATCCCTTGTGCCACTATGTGTTGGATGGCACTGTTATCTATCTGGTTGTCGTTATTATCGTTATTCTGGTTTTCTTGATTCACTTCGTTGTCCATCTGGATTATAAATATTTACCAAGTATTAATATCACAGAGCAATGTTTAATGCGAACAATCATACAAACAAACACATTGATCAAAATCGTCGTGCATTGCGACATTTACTCTGTTTTATAGATATGCATCTATTACAAACTGTAACTGGAATATACTACTAGTTATGCATCAATAGGTATTAGACTATCTATTTTAGTTGATTTTTTTTTTCAAATTCTATGCATATATATATATATATATATATATATATATAATTACTACTAGTGGGGATTCATCCAATATTGCATATTACGCTCGTCGTATTTCCAAACGAGCCTCTCATTTATTTGTCTTATCTTCTCATTTTCATCTAACAACTCCTCACCAAAAGTGCAGAGTACGTGCACGTTTTGGGTACTCATGGGTGGTGCCGGTGCTGGTATTGGGTCAAGGTACTGGGGCATCGGTTCTTCGTATGGGTATGGATTCTTTAAGATTTCTCGAATATACTGTTCATTATCCCAATATGGATCTAGAGGGTCAAGGTTTGGGTAAGGTGCTACTATGTTTTGTATGGGCTCCTCCTGTGGATAGAGTTCTCGGTGATCCCTATGGTCGTCAAACCATGGGTCATATTCTGGAGGACGGGGTGCTGGGACTCTAGGGATTTCGATTGGGTCGAAGGCAGGTACGGGAATCTGGTCTCCTGGGTTAGGTTCGATTTCCATGGGTTGAGTTGGAAACAAGGGTAGTGGCTGTGGTGCAATAATTTGTTCTAAGTTTGGGTCTACGGCTGTGGTAGCTAATATGTGGAAATTGGCCAATCGTCTATTAATTATATCCTGAGTCTGGGCATTCATCTCCCTATTTGCAGCTGCTAAAGTCCTCTGTTGCTGTAATTTCCTCATTCTTTTCCTACGCTCGTGAGCTCCCCGACTGAACCATCCTATCTTTTTAGTTAGGAATGGCTCTTCGGATTGCGCTTTGAATATGAAAATCCCCTCTTCTGTGTCAGCTGAATACCCCGAGGGGGTAGGCTAGGAAGAAGTTCCTTCATCTCTAGGAGAACTAGACAACTGAGGATAGGCGTCCGATGGTCCTTGATCACTCATACCGTAAACTAACAAATTGTCAAATAATACAAAACAATAATATACACGTATGCACATAGTTACATAAATTATTTCCTAACAAAATTGACAATTTCATTGTCAGCAGAACACTTATGTTGCTCAAATCAGTGGTTGTAGCTCTGATACCACTCTCTGTCGCAACCCCCAGACCCTATATCTTGGGAACGGGCGGCCGCGAACCAGTATCAGTGGTATCGGTGTTTATCAATTTGGCAGCGGAATTTACATCAGGACCGTAGTTAGGAAATATTTTATCAGAGTAAAATACCATATTATACATGGGAAAATCCCAAGTTCCATTACAACCATATTTATAGGGATAAATCCTAATTTATTGAAATAAAACATTTTCTTTATTTAGGTAACTTTTATAACCACTTTTCCAAGCCTACAGTTGTCACACCCCCAAAATACCACCTAGGGAATGTCCCTGTTAGGCATGTGACGTACCAACAATGAGCCACTAATTACATTGAACCCCTACAAGTTTATAAATTAAATCCTCGATTATTAATGAAAAATACCAATAACAAGTTTAAATGAAAACCAACACGTTCAGTGGAAGCAAATAGTAAACCAAAGTTAAATTGTTCAAAACCAATGTATAATTGCAATAATCAATCACATGAATCCCTCCAGTCGACCCATGACCACTCCAGCTACTCCAGACAGCAAGTTCCAAATCCAAGACATCTAAGGACCTGCGAGCATGCAACAAGTGTATCAGACAATGCTGGTGAGTTCATAGTTTTACTAAAACGTTAGTTACCAAGTGTTTAGTTCAGTTCATTGAATTTAAATCCGAAAGTAATATTGATAATATCTCGATACTGAACAAGACGGCTCCTGATGTATGTTTTGCCCGTTCCCCAGTGCTTCTATCAAAACACTGGGCATGACTGGGTCATTAGTTCACAACCGTCCTCCCCGGTACGGTGTGAGGGTGCCAAACCTAAGTAGCGCTACCAACTAATACCCGTTACCTCCCCGGTAACACAAAAGATGGGACTTAAGAATGATAGGGTGAGATTATTATCCAACATCCCAGTTTTACCCAAAAGACTTATCCCTCCCCGGGATACCCACTGACTGTCCCAACCACCGGGACGCATGCTCAAGAGAGATGAACTCACCTTAGGGTGCTTGGTATGTTATGTTACATTACCCGTTCGTTCCAAGTTGGTCAACCAAACCCTACCGTGGTTACCAGAAACGATCAGTTTCGTATGCACATTGATCACATATTTTTCATACACATTACACAAGTAGCGTACACATAAACATACGCCATATGCAAGTTATAACAAGAGGTCACGTAACACAACAATTCATAACAGCCTGTAACAATCATTAGGTCTCATGCAAAGCTCATATCACCAGTTCATGTTTCACGAAACAATTAACAGTCATTTCGATGTTCAAAAGAGTGTGCGATCAGTTCTGATTTGTGCGGTGCACTAGTTACTTCAGCCCAAGCTCAGTGCATGGCCCAACATCATGTGCTTATTAATAAAGAAATGCCACCCATATAATGAACAAAACATGATATGCGGCCCTAATTACTTTCATACCATGACATATGTTAACTCACGTGGATCGGCCCACTTACTAACTTTCAAACATGATTGGCATTCAACTAATTTGCTTTCAATTAAAACAAGATATGTATGTCAGACTTTATTCATCTCATTGATCCACTATATATTTTTTGATATATAACAATAGAAATAAGGTAAACCTTATTTCTTCACACACATAGCACAATAATATTCATATGTGGCCAATGTATTAGTGTATAAACATGTGCCGCCCACTTCGCCTGGACAAGTTCTGACATTACCTATTCAATCTTTTGGATCAATGCAATTATCAATTAACTCCTACGAAACCCTAACATCATTAAGATCACACAAGAACACCACGTGATGCACTGATTCTCACGCAACTAACCACATTCATTTAATCACATTATCATATTACATCATCTATCAATCATCGTTCAAAGTCAACAATCTAATCATCCCTTCCGTCATCAATCAGCAGCCCTACTCTTCAAGTAGTGTTCATGTTTTATCAACAAAACCCTAGTGTTTATGCAACTAACAATATTGATATTAACCGTGCGATCCATACTCCTATTCGATTAATACAACATCTAGATTGGATTAACAACAGACTCTAAGCCATCGACTAACCCTTAACTAGAGCTGATCATCCAAAACCATGCAAGAAACAGTCTAACAATTATCCTGTGTAACACAACAAGTACATACTTCATGCAGCAACCATTACCAGATAAGCTAAAACAAAACACTAACCAAGTATAATGATGAAACATGGATGCCAGCAATGATGAAACGCCGGGGTAAGGATGAGAGGCTGCCGTCGAGGAGGAGGAGGAGGAGGAGGAGGCTAGGGTTTGTTATTTCTTGTGTGCAGTATAATTAAATGTGGTTATGCAGGGCACCAAACCTTTACGTGAAATATTAACATACAAGGGGGTTTGGGTCGGTTCGGTTTGGGCTTAAAATACACGGGCCGGACTTCTTATAAGAGGGGCGTGGCCTTAGGCCCAAGTGTGTACGTAAATGCATAAGGGAATGGGCCGAGCCTGACATGGGTTCGAGAAGATTTTAAGCCGAGCCCAGCTTGGCGTCGAGAAGGGATTGGGCCGAAAGTCTAAGTGGAGTGTGGTCCGAAGGTCGTGTGCAATCCAAGACGAAATATGCAACAAAAGGTTCTTAACAACACGATATAACCACAAGCATGCACATGCAATTAGACATGTTCCCCTAACACGTATATTCACATTTAATATTTCACATATCACGTATAAATAATTCATGAGCATTCAATATAGTTTAATGTATCAACTCGTCACGTAGAGTTCATGTAGGTTACACCAGAGTACGACGAAAGGCTCTAAAATACGAGTTGTCACAACAGTGCTGTCCAGATGGCTTCTAATTGGCTTTCACATTTTGTTACCTGAAACGCGTTTAAAAACATTTTATCAGCAAGAAATACTGGCTAGTGAATCCCAATTTAATCAAGACAGGTTTTATCATTTTACAGTATTAAGGGCAATCCAGCAATTACATTTATTTACATCTACTTTAATTACCACCCACGGCACTGTCAATCCTGACTGCTGGTCATGTTACTACTCACGGTGTATTAACAAATTTTGTATACAAAACCCCAACATACCGACGATAATTGTAGAATTTACAAATACTCAATCACTGTTAATCATAATGTAAAACAATTGAGGTTTTGTAAAAACAGTTTACATAAAGAAGAATTACTCACAAAGGTTTATAAAAAGAGAAATCACTCACATCGTTAATTTAGGTATTTCCCTTGTAACTTCCTGGTTATAATCTATGGAAATGGAAATTGATAACAATTGGAAATGCCAATATGGAAAGGGGAATTGCCAATATGAAAATGGGAATTGATAACAATGGACTTTGTTACCTGTCACACCCCGATATTTCCACGTATTACCGGTGGGCCCAGTGGGGAGTATCGTGACTTAGTTGATATCATCATAGTTAAACAACACAATTTTAATATGCATAGCGGAAGCAAAAGATAGATTTATTTCAACCGAATAAATTGTAATATTAAGTATCACAAAATAGTTGAAACAGATCCACAGGCGGATCAAATAAAAAGGAAACATAGTTCATCAGATTTAAATGCATCCAAGCTTGCGAGACTCTTATTGATGCTAAGGAGACGCCAGCCTATTTCGAGTAGTACCTGCACTTAGCCTTTTTGGGAAAATACGTCAGTTTACACTGGTAAATACAATTAACTGACTCATTTTGAAAAGGTTTAGAAAATTGATTTGAATGCACATCGCACAAAACATTTTATAACTTGGGATAATTATTTATATATAAACTTGTAAAAGAATTACATGTTTCTTATACGTTCAGTAGCCCGGATTGACGCCGGGTTAAAGATTAATAGACACACCACATGATATAGTCCCGCGGCGGGTTATTCCCGTAAGCGGCGGGTATACCTCATTATTTATTTATGCACTGTCAGGTGTACGCCTACACCCCGTGCTTAGGTCGTGGCCATTTCTTAAAATGATGCCAAGGATATTCGGGACATGGTCATGAACCCCCCAAAGGCTTTAAGCAAACAAAACAATTTAAAGGGATATTTCAATGAATTAACATTTATACAATTAAAAATTCAATGCCCTACCAAACGGTATTTTATATACCATACCCCAAGCCCGTATAGGGAAAATAAGTTAAAAGTATTTACCTTTACAAACAGCAAGTGCACGTAGCTTTTACCGGGTCTCCTATTCTGGAACAAAGGTTTTTAATAACCTATTAGATTTCTAACGGGTCTTTATTTAAGCCTAAACTTAGACCGGTTAGTTTTAAAGGAAGATACGGTTCAAACGCACGATTAAGCGAAGACCGGAATAGAATAAGATTTAGACCCGACAAGTTTGAAGACTTGTATAATATGGGCAAACTAAACACATTCTGGATTTAGAGATAAAAATGATAACGTTTGACCCGTTTCGGTCAATTTATGCAAACTAGTTACATAAACCGAACCGAACGCGAAAGATGCATAAGGGGTAACCAACTGAGTCATATACAAGTTTCCTAAGTTAATATTCCTTAAATATGTTGTGACATCAGTAAGATATCTTCTATTATGCCCAAAACGAATTTAAACTCAAATTAGGCCCCGTAGGGGCATTTTGGTCATTTTAAAGGTTATAAAAGAGTTTAAATAATAATTTGAGTTACAGGTCTGATAAAATCAGTAAAAATACTTACTTTAATAAGTTATAACAATAGGGTATTCATATATGTGAAATTTATCATTTATAACCAAACTATGCACCTTAGGGGCATTTTGGTAATTTCACATAGGCTTAAAAGGTCAAAACTGGAAATCTGAGTTTAAAACTTTTGCTTACTGTTAAAACATAAAAATTTACTGAAAATATCAGTAGGCATCAAACCTTATATGTTTAAAATAGTTTTTAATACATACTATGCGTTAAAAACGCTTAAAAATGCGATTTTGAGCTATTTTCGGGTTTTTAAATGAAAGCTGATATTTTTATTATTCCAGAAGGCTTAAAATATTTTATTTATCGTATTAGATCAGTAGAAAAAGGTTTGGTATCAAAAGGATTTGTAAAACTCATTTTATAGCCCAAAAGGGCAAAACCGGCAATTACCGAATCAAGCTTAGAACTCTATGTTATGCTCGGCCTAAAATTAAATAAAAATCTTCAAAAATCCCAAAATATTATTTTATATCAGTAGGTAGAAAGATTGCTATTAAAAATTGGGTTTAGATAGGCTATATGCTAATTGCGTCGTTTAATTTATAAAAAAAGCTTTCTAATTACGCTAATGAGCATAACTCCTAATCTAGACACCAAACTCATGTCAAATTTTAGGGACAAGTCTAATAATTAGTAACTAAGGTTTCTATTCTTTTACATTTTCAAAAATCACATTTTAAGGTCATATGGGCATAATAGCCAACATTTAAGCATTTAACGGAAACATGCATATGAATCGGATAACTAATGAACCAAGTTGTATAATCACAGAGGGTTATACTAACATGAAACCTGGTCCAAATAAATCTCTAAGGCATTTCTAAACTATGCTCAAACGGGTCATAACTGAAAATTGTCGGGTTGAACATGTTGACTTTTTAAGATTAACTTTGACCCGACAATTGACCTAGTTAGAGTGGGAATCAGAGGGTGCCATTTTAAGGGTTTATTGCCCACATAATTACCAACTCATAAGTACTTTCAATTTGAAATTTGACTGGACACATTATAATTAATTACGAAGTCAAACCTTAATTACGACGGTTTGAGTTTAAGCTAATTAACTAGGCAAAACTGAATTAAGGAATGTTAAGGACACTTACAAGTTCCTAAGCACGACTAGTGACTCCTAGGAAGGGTGCTTGAGCTCCAAAATTCTCCAGAGGTGAAGTTGTGAGAGTTTCAAGTGAGTGTGCACAAGAGTTGCAACATTGGAGCTCCTTATATACCCATTTTGATCATCTAGGATCATGCCAAGGAAGTCTACAGGTGATATGAGATGCTTACAAGTTCCCCCTATGAATGAAATACCATTGGGGCAGCCCCTGGTATGTAAAACAAGCGTTTGAAGTCGGTTAACAGGCCTGAACTGGCACCTGTGCGAACTTTCTAATGCTGGCAGTCCCAGGCAGCCCGCGTAAGGGTCCTGCCTGATCTTACGCGGCCCGTGTGAGGTTCTGTTCCAGGACAAACAAGTTTCAGCAATTTCATTTTTGGTCCCTCGTCCTTGTATACGTGGTTTTAGCTTCATTTCTTGCATTTCAACCCTCTAACTTAACTTTTAAGGGCTCCAAGACATAATCAAACACCGTTAAGTCCTCGGTTAACCTTGTGATCACCCATAAGGCCCTAGAATTCAACGTTGACGATTTTAACCCTCCGTATACGGATTTTATCATAACTTTCTCATACGATAACGAAACTTGGTGAAATTTTTACCACATATCCTAGTGAGTATAATTTATTGTTACAAAAGGTCACTCAGAGGTATACTTTCAACATGTTGACACATTTAACCCCTGTAGTTTGCAATTTCTCACTATCTTCCACAATTAGCTTCGTATGATCCATAATTCATTTGTTTAAGGGTATAAACGTCGTGTAGGGTTATTGTAAGGTATATTTATCCATTGTTGACACTTTGAACCCTTATATTCACATACTTTCTTTGTTTGTCAACTTTAGTCCTTCATAGGTGATCTTTTACACGTTTAAATTTCATGACACGTGTCGATACATTATTGGACATAAATTTACGAGGTGTTACATCCTCACCCCCTTAAAAGAAATCTCGACCTCGAGATTTACAGAAACAAATGAGGGTAATTTTCTTTCATTGTGGACTCTACCTCCCACGTATATTCGGGACCTCTACGGGCATCCCATTTAACTTTTACGATCGGTACATGCTTCCTTCGAAGCTTCTTTACTTGTCGATCCTCAATCGACAAAGGTTTTTCCACAAATTTCAAGATCTCATCTATATGTACACCCGTATGTGGTATGACTAGTGATTCATCAGCTAGACATTTCTTCAGATTGTAGATGTGAAATACATTGTGAATACCACTGAGCTCTTCAGGCAAGTTCAACTTATAAGCCACTGATCCGACACATTCGATGATCTCGAATGGTCCTATGTACCTTGGGCTTAATTTGCCTTTCTTACCAAAACGCATCACTCCCTTCCAGGGTGATACTTTAAGCAACACTTTATCACCAACCTCAAACTTTAGAGGTTTACGCCTTAAGTCTGCGTAGCTTTTCTGCCTATCTCTGGCAGCTTTGAGACGATCTCTTATCTGAACAATCTTGTCTGTCGTCTCCAAGACTATATCAGGTCCTATTAGTTGGACATCTCCAACTTCTGCCCAGCAAACGGGTGTTCTGCACTTTCTTCCATACAAAGCTTCAAATGGTGCAGCTTGGATACTTGAGTGATAGTTATTATTGTATGAAAATTCAATCAGTGGAAGATGTTCATCCCAGCTTCCACCTAGGTCAATAACACAAGCCCTTAACATATCTTCTAGCGTGTAAATTGTTCGCTTACTTTGACCATCTGTTTGAGGATGATATGCTGTGCTAAAGTTCAATCGAGTGCCTAGGGATTGCTGAAAACTTTTCCAGAAATGTGAGGTATACCTTGTATCCCTATCAGATATTATAGACACTGGCATTCCATGGAGAGATACAGTCTCATCCACGTACAACTGAGCTAACTTATCTGAGCTATGTGTTTCCTTAATAGGTAGGAAGTGAGCTGACTTAGTCAGTCTATTCACTATCACCCAAATAGTATTGTTTCCTTTCTTTGTCTTTGGCAACTTGGTGATAAAATCCATTGTCACCATCTCCCATTTCCAGGTGGGAAGTTCAGGCTGTTGTAGCAAGCCTGACGGCTTTTGATGTTCAGCTTTAACTTATGCGCACGTCAAACATTTGGCTACATAGGTAGCTATGGACTTCTTCAAGCCTATCCACCAGAAATTTGCCTTCAGATCCTGGTACATCTTATCAGCTCCAGGATGAACGGAGTACTTAGAACTGTGGGCTTCCGGAAGGATCACATCCCTAAGTCCTCCATAAATCGGAGCCTTAATCTTAGGATTCCGTCTTTGCCATAGGATAACTGTTCAGCAGTTACTCCTAGCTTCTCATCAGGATAGCTAGCTTCTAGTACAGCTTCTTTATGCGCAGCTAACAACCTTTCATTCAAACTATTCTTTAATTCAATGCTCTTGGCATTGATTCTTATGGGCTTCACTCTCTCCTTTCTACTTAAGGCATCTGCGACCACATTTGCCTTGCCTGGATGGTATCGGATTTCACAATCAGAGTCATTTAGAGTTTCCATCCATCGTCATTGCCTCATGTTTAAGTCCTTCTGATTAAACAATTGTTGGAGGCTCTTGTGATCAGAATAGATCACACATTTGGTACCATACAAATAATGTCTCCACAGTTTTAGTGCGAATACAACGGCACCCAACTCCAAGTCATGGGTGGTGTAATTCTTCTCATGCACCTTTAACTGGCGTGAAGCATAGGCAATGATCTTTCCTTTCTGCATAAGCACACACCCCATACCGGTGTGTGATGCATCACAATACACCACAAATTCATCAATTCCATCAGGCAACGTCAATACTGGAGCGTTGCTCAACTTCTGCTTCAGAATGTCGAAAGATTCTTGCTGCTTAGGCCCCCAGTCAAACTTGCTATTCTTTCGAGTTAGTAAAGTCAGGGGTGCTGCAATTCTTGAGAAGTTTTCAATAAAACGCCTATAATATCCTGCCTGAGCTAGAAAACTGTGAATCTCTGTAGGCGTCTTTGGCTCTTGCCAGTTCATAATGGCTTCAATCTTAGCGGGATCTACTTGGATACCACGCTCACTAACAACATGTCCAAGGAATAGGACTTCACGAAGCCAGAATTCACACTTAGAAAATTTGGCATAAAGCTTCTCCTGCTGAAGTAGTGAAAGAATACATCGAAGATGCTTCTCATGGTCGGCCTGATTCTTTGAATAAATCTGAATGTCGTCAATGAAGACGATAACAAATTTGTCCAAGTATGGTTTGCAGACACGGTTCATGAGATCCATGAACGCTACCTGTGCATTAGTGAGCCCAAAAGGCATCACTAGGAACTCGTAATGATCATAACGAGTCTTGAATGCAGTCTTGTGTACATCTTCATCTTTAACCTTCAGTTGATGGTAGCCCGACCTCAAGTCGATCTTGGAGAAGTAACTCGCCCCTTGAAGTTGATCGAACAGATCGTCGATCCTGGGCAATGGATATCTATTCTTGATAGTGACCTTGTTAAGCTCGCGATAATCGATGCATAGACGCATCGACCCATCCTTCTTCTTCACAAACAGGATTGGTGCTCCCCAAGGAGATGAACTAGGACGAATGAAACCTTTTGCTAATAAATCATCTAGCTGAGTCCTCAACTCTTTCATCTCTGTTGGTGCCAACCTGTAAGGTGCCCTTGCAACAGGTTCTGCTCCTGGAATAATGTCAATTCTGAATTCTACATGCCTATCTGGTGGCAAACCAGGTAGTTCTTCAGGGAATACTTTGGGATATTCAGAAATGACGGGGATATTTTCAATCTTAGGTTTCGGCTCATCAATAGTCACTTGTGCCATGTAGATGACACGACCCTTTTTCATACACCTTGATGCCTTAAGCATAGACACTTGCTCAGGCAAGCCATACTGAGTATCTCCCTGTATGGTAAGTGGCTCACCATACGAAGCCTTGATCACTACTTGCTTTTTATCACACACAATTTGCGCTTGGTTATGAGATAACCAATCCATGCCTATTACTATATCGAAACCGGCTAACTTCAAAGGAAGTAAGGACAATGGAAAAGAGTGGTTCCTAATGGATATGAAACATCCATCTAACACGGTTGATGTGGTTTCTTTGGTGCCATCGGCTAATTCAACCTCATATTTTATGCTTAGGGTTCTAATAGGTAGGTTTAACAACTTACAAAACTTATCATCAACAAATGACTTATCTGCTCCAGAATCAAATAACACCCTTGCATAAATATCATTAATAAGGAAGGTACCTGTTATGACATTATCATTCTGGATCGCCTCTTGTGCATTCATCTGGAAGACCCTAGCATTGGTCTTTTTCCCATCTTCAGCTTTCTTTGTAAACTTTGGGCAGTTGGATTTGATATGCCCTTTTTCATTACAGCTATAGGACGTTGGATCCTTGATTTTCTTACAGTCTAATGTCTTGTGCTCAGAAGATTTACAAATCCCACAAACTCTCGGCTGTGACTGGGATTTTGATTCGTATCTGCATTTCCCGAAATGGTGCTTCTTACAGACTTTACACTTGGGCTTATCACCCGATTGTTGACCATCCTTTTTCGTTCCAAAACTCTTCTTGTGTTCATTGTTTCTCTTATGCTTCTTGTCTGAACGTCGTGAGTTGTCATCCTCACGTATCCTCTTCTCAGCATCTGTGTTTCTGAGTGACCTTTGTCTGACCGCGTCCAAAGTAAGAGATAATGAAATATCAGCTGCAGACCTAAAAGTAGCTGGTCTGGAGGCCTTCACACTGGCCTTGATCTCTAGGGCTAAACCCCTAATAAAACGTGCTATTCTCTTGGGTTCCGGAGTTACCAGATACGGAACCATTCTTGACATAGTGTTGAAGCTCGTAAGGTAGGCTTGACAATCTAGGTTTTTCATAACCAACGACAAGAAATCAGCTTCAATCTTTTCAACCTCATGCTGAGGGCAGTAATTCTCCTTAATCAATGTCACAAACTGTTCCCAAGACAGATTGTACAATGGGATCTTCCCAGTGGCTTGAATCAAAGACCTCCACCACGCTAGTGTCTCGCCTTTGAACGACTGAGATACAAACTTTACCACATCCATATCAGCCCAACCATTGATATCCACCACAGTGTCCATCTCGTCTAACCATGACATGCAATCAACTGCTCCTTTCTCCCCAATTAAAGGGTTTGCAGGAGACAAAGTATTTATAGGTGCAACCTTTAGCACGTGGTTCTTGATTTAACACAACTCTCTTAGATGGAACACTCCTCTGATTTGTTGAGTGATGAGAATCACTTTTATGAGCGGTATGAGTTCTAGAGGGTGGTTTAGAGTGTGGCACAAACTGGGTCCTTACATGGGTACCACTGGATTCATTGAACTGTATGTCCAAAGCTCACGTAACAGCATTATCTATTAACGCTTGTAATTCTGCTCCTGCTACGTTGACCCTGGAGGTGTCATGATTTTCTCTGGGGTGACTGTTGGCTTCGTCTGACCCGGCCATGTAGCTTGTTTGCTACATAAAATAATGATTTTAATTTATTCAGAGGTCTATTACAGTTTTATCATTCTAGATGGTTTATTAATCATGGTATTTAAGAAACCACTTTGATTAATTAAGCATATAATTATTCAGGATTTTCATTATATAAATCCTTAGTTATAATTAAAGTATATTAATGGCAAAAAGGCCTAGTCCTACGGACAGTTTTGAAATTTTTAATCATGATCTTATAGGATCAAGGTGTTGAGGTTTTAATTTGTAATTCATCACCTCTTCTTAACAGGGGGTCGAAGCCCACGACTGTCTTTTGTCTTATATGACAATGAGTATAGCCCGTAGGCATTACATCCCTATGGATGTGTAATATAATAAGAGAAGCTGGAAGAATCCAATGCAAGGATGACTTATGCAATTTTATCGTATCGCAATTTGTCAGGAATGTTAACATGTTTTACAGATGTTAATGACAATTTGAATCTTTTAAACAGGTTTCCCATTTTGGCCATATCTAGAATGACAAGTGGCTAGGTTTTACCTTTAAGATTCTTTTTAAATTTTATCATTTTATTATAATGATAGGTCTTATAAAAGGAATGTTATATTTTCATTTATTTTACATATTACATTTATGCATATAATTTAAAATGAAAATTTAAACTTAATCATTCCATTACAAAAATTAACTAGTACAAATTTGCCCTAAACAGGACTTTTACTGAAATAACATGCCCACGCAGGGGCTAAACTAACAAACATACTCACACAGGGGTCAACAGAAAGACATGCCCACCCAGGGGCAGAATACAGAAACAAATGTCCACGCAGGGACATGATTATAACACTAAAATCAAACAAACAAACAAATAAAGGATTCAATGATCCTTTTTGCTTTTTCCTTTAATTAAGTTTGCCAGACTCTTGAACATTCCTCGGTTTTGCCTACGGTCTTCCCGCACTTCCTGCCGCACCTCATTAATCCTTTAAAGAATCTCTTGATGCTGCGGTGGCAACATCACTGGCTGTTGTGGGGGTTGCTGATATAGCGGTGGTTGAGGAGGTGGCGGTTGATGATACCCATAAGGTGGGTACCCATAGTGTGGGTATCCGGCTTGATATGGGCCCCAAAGGATCCTTCCGGATGATGGGCATTGTAGTTTGCCGCTGCTACCAGGTAAGGGTCGGCCTCTGCATAGTTGTAGTTGGTGTGGACCGGCTGATCAAAGGGATTATACGCCGCCGCACCAGTGTATGTAGGTATAGGGTCGCCAAATCCCAACGGTGGTGGCGCGAAAGGCGCAGAGTTTACTTTCGAGACGGGGTTTGAAGGTCCACCCATCTGCGGGTCTTCATGGAGTGGCGGGTAGTGGCTGCCACTTGAAGGTTGAGGGGTGCTGATACGTACTCCTCCTCGCACAGACATCCATGCGTTCGATCTTCTTCGCCTTGGTGGCTCCGGGGGCTGTTGCTGGGCTGGTTGTGGTGGCGGTGTGACTGTGACAAAACGAGAATCCCCGGAGGGATCCTGCTGCTGCTGCGGAGAGTTGTGGTAACTGGGAGTAAACACCCAGTCAATCTGTCTGAACCTCTCCTCATAGCTGTCGGGACCATTATAAGGTGATCCCACAAAAGGTGACCCATCTGAAATTTCGATGGGGTGGTTAGGGGTTCCGGTTGGAGGCTCGGCGGGATCTGTGTCTTCGTCCATGTCCATCGTATGGTCGCCCGAGAAGTGGTCTTCAGGTCCTAGTGGGTTAAAACCCACTGGTTCTTCAATATAGTTTGCCGGGTTGAACCAGCTTTGGAAGACAGGTGTCGGGTCGTCGAAGGAATAGTGAGGGTTGGATCCTTGGAGGGAGATGAAAGATGGTTGCGGGTTATGGGGCTCATTTTCAGAATGAGGCCCGTAGGAAAGGTGATAGGATGGTGACGAACTTAGCGAGACGGATAGCCTCGCTGGCTCTATATACGTCCTCCAATGCTCCTGAGGACTCGTACTCATCAAGGCTGGTGGGGTTCGTCTGTGTGAGGGCCCGGCCTCATGGTCGTGGCCTGTGATTGGTGCCTTTCCTCTTCCCCTGTTGAATCTTGGTGGCATGATTGAACCTGTCAACATAAACAAAAATAACAACAAGGAATATATATAAAAGATAAAAATAAAACAAATCGGGATTTGCCCTAAGTTCTTTGTCTAGACTCGAAAATTTAGGAATGTGCAACTGTGTAACTGAAATTAAACACAAAAGGCTAGTGTTTAATTCACTCAGTGTTGGCTCTGATACCAACCTGTCACACCCCGATATTTCCACGTATTACCGGTGGCCCGGTGGGGAGTATCGTGACGTAGTTGATATCATCATAGTCAAACAACACAATTTTAATATGCACAGCGGAAGCAAAAGATAGATTTATTTCAACCGAATAAATTGTAATATTAAGTATTACAAAATAGTTGAAACAGATCCATAGGCGGATCAAATAAAAAGGAAACATAGTTCATCAGATTTAAATGCATCCAAGCTTGCGAGACTCGTATTGATGCTAAGGAGAGGCCAGCCTATTTCGAGTAGTACCTGCACTTAGCCTTTTTGAGAAAATACGTCAGTTTACACTGGTAAATACAATTAACTGACTCATTTTGAAAAGGTTTAGAAAATTGATTTAAATGCACATGGTACAAAACATTTTATAACTTGGGATAATTATTTATATATAAACTTGTAAAAGAATTACATGTTTCTTATACGTTCAGTAGCCCGGATTGACGCCGGGTTAGAGATTAATAGACACACCACATGATATAGTCCCGCGGCGGGTTATTCCCGTAACCGGCGGGCATACCTCATTATTTATATATGCACTGTCGGGTGTACGCCTACACCCCGTGCTTAGGTCGTGGCCATTTCTTAAAATGATGCCAAGGATATCCGGGACATGGTCATTAACCCCCCAAAGGCTTTAAACAAACAAAACAATTTAAACGGGATATTTCAATAAATTAACCTTTATACAATTAAAAATTCAATGCCCGACCCAGCGGTATTTTATATACCGTACCCCAAGCCCGTATAGGGAAAATAAGTTAAAAGTATTTACCTTTACAAATAGCAAGGGCATGTAGATTTTACCGGGTCTCCTATTCTGGAACAAAGGTTTTTAATAACCTATTAGATTTCTAACGGGTCTTTATTTAAGCCTAAACTTAGACCGGTTAGTTTTAAAGGAAGATACAGTTCAAACGCATGATTAAGAGAAGACCGGAATAGAATGAGATTTAGACCCGACAAGTTTGAAGACTTGTATAATATGGGTAAACTAAACACATTCTGGATTTAGAGATAAAAATGATAAGGTTTGACCCGTTTCGGTCAATTTATGCAAACTAGTTACATAAACTGAACCGAACGCGAAAGATGCATAACGGGTAACCAACTGAGTCATATACAAGTTTTCTAAGTTAATATGCCTTAAATATGTTGTGACATCAGTAAGATATCTTCTATTATGCCCAAAACGAATTTAAACTCAAACTAGGCCCCGTATGGGCATTTTGATCATTTTAAAGGTTATAAAAGAGTTTAAATAATAATCTGAGTTACAGGTCAGATATAATCAGTAAAAATACTTACTTTAATAAGTTATAACAGTAGGGTATTACATATATGTGAAATTTATCATTTATAACCAAACTATGCACCTTAGGGGCATTTTGGTAATTTCACATAAGCTTAAAAGGTCAAAACTGGAAATCTGAGTTTAAAACTTTTGCTTACTGTTAAAATATAAAAATTTACTGAAAATATCAGTAGGCATCAAACCTTATATGTTTAAAATAGTTTTTAATACATACTATGCGTTAAAAACGCTTAAAAAGACGATTTTGAGCTATTTCCGAGTTTTTAAATGAAAGCTGATATTTTTATTATTCCAGAAGGCTCAAAATATTTTATTTATCATATTAGATCAGTAGAAAAAGGTTTGGTATCAAAAGGATTTGTAAAACTCATGTTATAGCCCAAAAGGGCAAAACCGGCAATTACCGAATCAAGCTTAGAACTCTATGTTATGCTCAGCCTAAAATTAAATAAAAATCTTCAAAAATCCCAAAATATTATTTTATATCAGTAGGTAGAAAGTTTGCTATTAAAAATTGGGTTTAGATAGGCTATATGCTAATTACGTCGTTTAATTTATAAAAAAGCTTTCTAATTACGCTAATGAGCATTACTCCTAATATAGACCCCAAACTGATGTCAAATTTTAGTGACAAGTATAATAATTAGTAACTAAGGTTTCTTTTCTTTTACATTTTCAAAAATCACATTTTAAGGTCATGTGGGCATAATAGTCAACATTTAAGCATTTAACGGAAACATGCATATGAATCGGATAACTAATGAACCAAGTTGTATAATCACAGAGGGTTATACTAATATGAAACCTGGTCCAAATAAATCTCTAAGGCATTTGTAAACTATGCTCAAACGGGTCAGAACTGAAAGTCAAAGCAGAAGTCAACTTATGCGACTTTCGGTTCCGAACCGAGCCTAAACTGAAAATTATCGGGTTGAACATGTTTAGACATGTTCTTACATTAATTACCAAGTTATATTAATGATAAAACAGGTTGCATGGCTCCTACATTGCCAATTATGCAATAAATTGAAAATAAGCTTTCTGTTGACTTTTTAAGATTAACTTTGACCCGACAATTGACCTAGTTAGATTGGGAATCAGAGAATGCCCTTTTAAGGGTTTATTGCCCACATAATTACCAACTCATAGGTACTTTCAATTTAAATTTGACTGGACACATTATAATTAATTACGAAGTCAAACCTTAATTACGACGGTTTGACTTTAAGCTAATTAACTAGGCAAAACTGAATTAAGGAACGTTAAGGACACGTACAAGGGGTCCTAAGCACGACTAGTGACTCCTAGGAAGGGTGCTTGAGCTCCAAAATTCTCCAGAGGTGAAGTTGTGAGAGTTTCAAGTGAGTGTGCACAAGAGTTGCAACATTAGAGCTCCTTATATACCCATTTTGATCATCTAGGATCATGCCAAGGAAGTCTACAGGTGATATGAGATGCTTACAAGTGCCCCCTATGCATGAAATACCATTGGGGCAGCCCCTGGTATGTAAAACAAGCGTTTGAAGTCGGTTAACAGGCCTCAACTGGCACCTGTGCGAACTTTCTGATGCTGGCAGTCCCAGGCGGCCCGCGTAAGGGTCCTGCTTGATCTTACGTGGTGTCACACCCCGACCACATATAACAAACAAAACGTGGCGGAAACGTCGGGGAGTGTTGTAACAGAATTATTGTTTCACAACCATGGCATACAAAGTTATATTTTATTTATTAAACAAGAGTGTTATATTGTCTTAAACAGGAAACAAAGTGTTCATAACATAATTAAACTAGTTTGTCTTCATTTTTAGTCTCTAGGGCACAGGTCCGCCCTAGTGTCACGATCATCACCCTATGGAAAAGCTCCTGAAAACACATGTGAAAATAGGTACGTCAGCATAAAAATGCCTGTGAGATACATAGGTTTTGAAAAAATATGATTCATGACTTGTGTTTAAGAAAATGTTTAGTCATGAACCTTGTAATTTGCTTTGTCTTATAAATTATTTGAAAAACGATAAGATCAGATGATATGTATAAATAAATGTAAGGTTAAATGAATAACCATGTAAAAATGAGTTTGTGTAAGATAAGTTGCTTGTAAACAATGTCTTGTAAAAAGTATGTTATTTGTATAAAATGTCATGTGTCATAAATTGAAATGATTTAAATAACGCTACGATATGTAATACCATACAAACACTTATATATAGGAAGTACCAGCGGCGTATCCACCATGCTTGTATCATATTACACACGCCTCGTTACTTAAATCACTTACTCAAACCAAACCACCAATGTAAATTGTTTATGTATTATCAAATGTCAAAATGTTATTGTGTAAACCATATCAAATATCTGTGATTAATGTAAATCATGAATTGTGTATATCAATGTCAAAATGTTTATGTCTAATGTAAATCATGTAATGTGTATCCAAAAATGTCATGTATGGTATGTGAAATATATCAACTAAACCATATGTAAAATGCACAAAAACAATGTATTGAAGTAAAATATGGTTTAAATCAATGTTATGTTTTGTGGAACAAATGCATGCTATACTGATACAAACATTTATGCGGTATTGTGAAAATGCATACATCCAAGCCTTGAGACTGTGGCGATAAAACCTTAAACAAATTAAAGGTTTATCTAAGTTATGTATATCGAATTCGGTCATTCCTTCCAATCCAAACAAACCTAGGTTTTCTGGAACGGGAGTTGTCAATTCCTATGGTACCACTACCTACTAACGAACGGCGTGATCGGTGTTAATGAATGCATATTGATCCATCAAAACAAACCAAATATCATATCAAAATGTAAGCATGTGATGAATAATAAATGTACTAAGTATGCACACAATGGGCATACATAGCATAAAATGTAATGTAAAATAATGTACTAAGTACGCACACAATGGGCATACATAGCATAGAATGTAATGTAAAATAATGTACTAAGTACGCACACAATGGGCATACATAGCATAAAATGTAATGTAAAATAATGTACTAAGTACGCACACAATGGGCATACATAGCATAAAATGTAATGTAAAATAATGTACTAAGTACGCACACAATGGGCATACATAGCATAAAATGTAATGTAATGTAAAATAATATACTAAGTACGCACACAATGGGCATACATAGCATAAAATGTAATGTAAAATAATGTACTAAGTACGCACACAATGGGCATACATAGCATAAAACACAATGAAATCATGTACTATAAATGTACTAATGAACATAGCAAGTATATGATGTGAAATCAGGAAAGCATGAAAGTAACAAGTAGGCACATATGTTACACCCCAAAACGTTTGGAAAACAATAAAAGAGGGGGTTCTATGTACTCACTTGAGATTGCTCAGAAGTCCTAAGATAACCACCAAGCAATGCTAGAGATCACGGAATCAAACGGCACCTAATATAGGTAACTATGTTAATAAACCGGACCTAAAACGGAAGATCGGATAGAATGCGGGTTCGTAAACCAAATGAGTATGGAGACTCGTGTAATATGGTTTAACAAAGCCTACATACTAAATGAAACCTAATATAGGTGTTTACAACCCATTACGACCCGTTTAGGTAGCTTATGCTACTTTAACGCGTCGTTCGGGTAAAACGCGTTCGGAACGCCTAACTAGTCCTATGACAAGTAAAATATGCCTTAACATATCTAATATTGTTACCAAAACAGTTTAGATTCCAAAAGTTATGTTACATATGCTTAAAATGAATTTTGGCGTCAAAAGGGCATTTTGGTAATTTACCTAAGGCATATAAACTACCTATCATACAACTACTTAAACGAAGCGACCATAAGGTATAACCTCGGAAGGTTATTCCCTATATACTATGGTCACCTAATGTGTTTGGTCGGATCCTAATGATCGACCAAATGGGTCGGGTTCGAAGGTATAAGCGATTTATTAGATCGCTTACCCTTACGACCCTAGACAACGTGGTAATCAGTAGGCATAGTCACAAGGGACTATAACCATCGTGATTACGCTCACGTTGCGAAGTTCAAACGAACTTCGCATTGACCATAAACTGGTCAATGCAGAAAGTCAAACAAAGTTTGACTTTCGGACTAGAAAAACAATAAAAGAACGAAGGAACACTTACGAAGGGTCCCCGAATGCTAATCTTGATCAAAATAGCTCAGGTATGAAACAAAGGTTTCAACTTAGAGCACATTAGATCAGATTATTATGAGGAATGAGTGAACATAAGGTGGGTATTTATAGTTTTCGGTCCACCGTTAGGATCGTTTCTTGGAGAAGAGGGAATGATCTAGCCCGTACACTTGTCATAATGTTGTGGTAACTGATTTTGGCCACCACAAGAGATTAACATGTGGCACTTGACCTTTGGAGGGTGTTAGGGGCTATTAACATATGTTTAAATTGGCTTTTTGTGATCAGAAGAGGCCTAGCATGACGCCAAGGGGGCTAGGTGTCACGCTAGGGTCCCCCTGATCAGCAAACAATTTCCAATGTTCCCCTTTCAGTCCCCGTTGCGTATTAAGGCCATTTCCGACATGTTTAAGGCTCGTTAAATCATTTTCAAGGCTCCACAAGGATGCCTAAACATTGTGGACATGAAACATGCTCAAAAATATGCCGGATGTCAGTTCGTTTGGTCGTACGATCGCGATGTTCGCTTAATTACGACCGGAATGCGCATAAGCGCGAAAAATGATCCAAATTGCGCGGCGAATGGATTTTTCTCATGCCAAACACTAAAATAAAATATTTTAGGGCTTACATAAATTTTTGGATGTCCGGATGTATTCAGAACGTAAGTTATGCGCGAAAGTGCAAACTTGTGCACTTTTTGACACTTTTAGTCCCTGAATGACCCAAAAGTTTATTTTAGCACACCGAACCCCTCAAAGCCTATTTCTAAGCTTTATAAAGGATATTTAAGGTGTTTTTAACTTATGGTCATGTTCCGGAATGTTCGTTACAGTTCAAATTGGCATACTTTCGCAGTTTGTCAAGTTTAGTCCCTGTAAGCGAATTAACTTGTTTTTGCCGTACCAAAGCCTTTAAAACTTATTTCTAAGTTATGTAAAGGTTATTTTAGGTATGTTAAGTATATGTTGATGTTCCGGAGTATTTTTCGCGTTAAACTAAGTACGTTTACGCACCAGTTTGCGTATAACTCTCCAGAAAGCGATATAGAGTTTGAAATTGAATAAAAGTCAAAACATGAAGAATGTAAAACATAACCAAACAAACATTGGGATCAAATAACATTGTTTTATTGATAACAGAACTGTTCACGATGATTATAAGCACAGATGTTACAGTCTCCCCTACTTGTGGAAATTTCATCCCGAAATTTATTTAGAGGAAACTCGTGGAAAAAGATGCGGATATTTCGCCTTCATTTGATCTTCGCGTTCCCAAGTAAACTCAGGTCCACGTTTAGCTTCCCAACGAACTTTGACCAAAGGAATGCGCTTGCGTTTAAGCCATTTGACTTCACGTTCCATGATTTCCACTGGCTTCTCAACAAATTTCAGTGTTTTACCAACACGAATTTCGTCAAGTGGTATGTGGAGGTTCTCATCAGCTAAACACCTCTTGAGATTGGACACGTGAAAGGTTGGATGAACATTTCCAAGTTCAGGAGGTAACTCAAGTCTGTAAGCTACCTTACCGATTCTTTCGACGATCTTGAATGGTCCAACATATCTAGGTGCAAGTTTTCCTTTCTTTCCAAATCTGATCACACCTTTCCAAGGTGAGACCTTAAGTAATACTCGATCACCGACTTGAAATTCCAAGGGCTTGTGTTTTGGGTCCGCGTAACTCTTTTGACGGCTTCTAGCTGTCTGAAGGTTATCACGTACTTTCTTAATCTTGTCAGTTGTCTCTAAAATGAGGGCAGGTCCAGTAAGTTGAGCCTTGCCGATCTCATTCCAGCAAACTGGTGAACGACATTTTCGACCATAGAGAGTCTCGAAAGGAGCCATTTTGATGCTGGAGTGATAACTGTTGTTGTAGGAGAATTCAATCAACTGGAGATGTGAATCCCAACTACCACCAAAATCGATCACACAAGCTCTAAGCATATCCTCCAGAGTCTGGATTGTTCTCTCAGACTGACCATCCGTTTGCGGATGATAAGCTGTGCTCAGATTAAGTTGGGTCCCCATAGCAGATTGCATGGTTCTCCAAAAATGAGAAGTGAAACGAGCATCTCTGTCAGAAATGATGTTCAAAGGAACACCATGTCGAGCTACAATTTCATCCACATAGATTTTAGCAAGTTTGTCAGCAGAAAAATCCTCACGGATTGGCAAAAAATGCGCTGACTTAGTAAGACGATCAACAACTACCCAGATGGCATCATGACCTTTCTTTGTGCGTGGAAGTTTGGTAACAAGATCCATAGTAATGTTTTCCCATTTCCAAACTGGGATCTCTGGTTGCACCAATAAACCCGAAGGACGTTGATGTTCAGCCTTAACCTTAAGACAAGGCATTTTGATACGTATAAGGCAATGTCTTTCTTCATACCAGGCCACCAATAGTGAATACGAAGATCCTTATACATCTTATCTGAGCCAGGATGAACAGAATAACGCGACTTATAGGATTCATCCATAAGCAAGGTGCGAAGGTTATCTTGGCTTGGGACCCACAAACGGTCCATGAAGTAATACGATCCATTGTCCTTCAGTTCCAGAGCAGGTGTTATGTGATAGGGAAATTCCTTATCCATTAAACCTTGTGAAACACAAGATTGTTGAGCCTGAGAAACGCGGGCTTGGATATCGGATCGAGCTTGTATAACAGATTGAACACGTACACAATGAAGTTTAGTACGTTCCTTACGACTCAATGCATCGGCTACGACATTCGCCTTACCAGGATGGTAGCGAATTTCGCAGTCATAGTCGTTTAGAAGCTCGACCCAACGTCGTTGCCTCATGTTGAGTTCTTTCTGGTTGAAGATATGCTGAAGACTTTTGTGGTCCCTGAAAACCACACATTTTGTACCGTACAAATAGTGTCTCCAGATCTTAAGAGCGAAGACAACTGCACCCAACTCAAGATCATGAGTGGTGTAGTTCTTCTCATGTATCTTCAACTGCCTCGATGCATATGCTATGACTTTGTTCCTTTGCATTAGAACACAGCCAAGACCCAATTTAGATGCATCGCAATAAACGACGAAATCATCATTGCCCTCAGGCAAAGTCAGAACAGGCGCGTCACAAAGTTTCTGCTTCAAGTGTTGAAAAGCTTCCTCTTGCTTGAATCCCCAATCAAAGGGTTTGTTCTTCTGAGTTAGAGCAGTTAGAGGAACTGCAATCTTTGAGAAGTTTTCAATGAAGCGGCGGTAATAACCCGCTAAACCAAGAAAAGAACGAACTTCAGTAGGAGTAGTAGGCGTATCCCAATCCTTAATCGCACTGATCTTGGAGGGATCTACATGAATACCTCCTTCGTTGACAATATGTCCTAAAAATTGAACTTCTTTAAGCCAAAATTCACACTTGAAGAATTTGGCGAAAAGTTGCTCTTTCTTTAGGAGTTCCAAAGTAAGACGAAGATGTTGCTCGTGATCAGCTCGCGTCTTAGAATAAATCAAGATGTCGTCAATAAAAACAATGACGAACTGATCCAAATAAGGTTTGCAGACCCTATTCATTAAGTCCATGAAAACAGCAGGAGCATTAGTCAGACCGAATGGCATGACTGTGAATTCATAATGCCCATAACGAGTACGGAACGCTGTCTTGGGAATATCTTCTTCATGCACCCGAAGTTGATGATACCCAGAACGTAGATCGATCTTCGAAAAATAAGAAGCGCCTTGAAACTGATCAAAGAGATCATCAATGCGAGGTAGGGGATATCGATTCTTGATGGTAAGCTTGTTAAGCTCACGATAATCGATACACATCCTAAAAGATCCATCCTTTTTCTTGACAAAAAGAACGGGAGCACCCCAAGGTGAAAAGCTAGGACGGATAAAACCTTTGTCAGAGAGTTCCTGAAGCTGCTTAGACAACTCTTGCATCTCAGACGGTGCAAGACGGTATGGAGCTCTGGCAATGGGATTTGCACCTGGTACGAGATCAATGCGGAACTTGACTTGGCGTGCTGGGGGTAGACCAGGTAACTCTTCAGGGAAAACTTCAGAATAATCCCGAACGACAGGAATATCTGAAATAGACTTACCCTTGCCTTTATCTGCTGTAACATGTGCTAAGAAGGCCACATAGTTCTTCCTCAGATATTTCCGAGCTTTAAAACAATACATGAGCTTGAGACCACCTGTAGGATCTCGCCTGTCGGAAGCGGCACACGAACGATCTTCTCGAAACAAACCACCTCTGCATGATGCTTGGCTAACCAATCCATACCCACAATAACGTCGAAGCTTCCAAGTTGCATAGGCGTGAGGTCAATAGGAAAAAGATGGTCATTAAGGTTCAACTGGCAGTTGCGAAGAACAGAATCAAGATCAATGGGTTCACCATTAGCAACTTCTACTGTCAAAGGCTTACCTAGTTTTGTTCTAGACACGCGAAGCATTTGCTCAAAAGACAATGACACAAAACTCTTATCGGCACCCGTATCAAAAAGAACAGATGCAGGCTGATTATTAATAAAGAACGTACCGTTCACCACATTATCGTCCGCCTGCGCCTCTTGGGCATTCAAGTTAAAAGCTCGCCCTCGAGCCCGAGCCTGATTCTGGTTTGCATTCACCAATCTTGGGCACTGGTTACGGTAGTGGGTCAGATCCCCACAGTTATAACAAGCACCCGGTGGGTAGTGTGGTCGTGCAGCTTGGCCCTGTTGTTGAGCAGGAGGCTGAGCAACTTGTTGAGCCGGGTTCTGAATTGCCCGATTCTGAGCAAATCGACAAACATTGGCAAGATGACCTGACTTCCCACAGTTATTACAGAAACGGCACTGATGTTGCGGCTGATGGTGACTGTTGCATCTATTGCACAAAGGTGCATTCCCTGAATAGGGTTTCTTCGCTGGCGGCTGTGCGGGTTGGTTGGGAGCTGCCTGGTTAGCTTGGGCAGTGGCAGCAAAATTTTGGGAAGCCTTACGCTTCCTTGACCCTCTCGAAGAACCAGAATTCTTTCCATTCTTGTTTTCACCTTTCTTGCTATCTTCCTTGTCAGCCGACTGTTTCTTGCCCTTGTCACCCTTCCTGTGTAACTTATTCTTCCGAATCTGCGACTCAGTCAATGTCGCTGCTAACTCGATAGCCTGACGGAGTGTGGTAGGGTTACTACCAGTAATGATGTCTTGTACCGAGTCAGGTAGGCCGTCGATGTACCTTTCGATATCCTTTTCGAGTGGGGTAACCATAGTCGGGCAAAGCAGACTCAACTCCTCAAATCTATCAGTATACGCCCTGTGCTCACCACTATCTTGCTTCAAGTCATCAAACTCTTTCTCCAACACTCGTTGTTCATGACGAGGACAGAACTCCCTCATCATAAGGGCCCTAAGTTCAGCCCATGTCTGTGCTAGAGCAACCTCTGCACCACGATCTCTCATAACCCTGTTCCACCATGTGAGAGCCCTCTTCTGAAACACACTCGAAGAAAACTCGACCTTGCGATTGTCAGGACACTGCACGTGGCGGAAAGAATTCTCAATGCTCTCGAACCATTGAAGAAGTCCAGTCGCTCCCTCAGAACCACTAAACTTGAGTGGTTTAGCCGAGTTAAAATCCTTGTATTTGCATGGAGCATTGTTATTGTTGTTGGCTTGGTTCCATTGAGCAAAGAGGTTTGGGAATTGAGCAGCCATCTGCTGCGCAATGATTTCTGCCAGTTCGGCAGTCGCTATCTGGTTTTCACGTCGAGGAGGCATTCTAAAAGAGGAAAACATGAAAGGGAACGAGTGAGATGATTGGATGAAGAGAATGAGATGAAACAAAATTAACAAAAGAAAAGATGGTGGTCATTTGTCCACATTACCAAGCAAACAAACGAAACACAGTGACTAATCAAAGTAAATGGATCAAAAATAATGTATCGCGAATACATGCTCGCCTATAAGTGAACACTCATCCCAAGAATTCCCAGGTAAGCACAACTGGTCTCGCGTCTGATGAGATATATACGAAGTGCTTGCCTAGACAGAAAACTCAGAATACAGGCATTCACTCTTCCAGTTTGCACGTGTTCACATTATTTAAAACCCAAAACCTTGACGAGATTTTGAAAATTTGAAGGCACAAGGCCAAAAACCAAACTGGAAGGGTTCAAAACCATATAATAAGTCATTTAAAAACAGAAGATTGTTTTTCAAAAATCGTTTCGGAAAAATTGGGTTCTTGTTTTGATAATCACCTAAGGATAGGTGATGTGCATGTTTTAAGATCTAAACACAAGACAACTTGTGTTAGGGTCCTAGAAAGGTTATAGTCTAGGTCAAAGATTTACTAATAACCTAATTCCCTATAACCATTGGCTCTGATACCAACTCTTCTGTCACACCCCGACCACGTATAACATACAAAACGTGGCGGAAACGTCGGGGAGTGTTGTAACAGAATTATTGTTTCACAACCATGGCATACAAAGTTATATTTTATTTATTAAACAAGAGTGTTATATTGCCTTAAACAGGAAACAAAGTGTTCATAACATAATTAAACTAGTTTGTCTTCATTTTTAGTCTCTAAGGCACAGGTCCGCCCTAGTGTCACGATCATCATCCTATGGAAAAGCTCCTGAAAACACATGTGAAAATAGGTACGTCAGCATAAAAATGCCTGTGAGATACATAGGTTTCGTAAAAATATGATTCATGACTTGTGTTTAAGAAAATGTTTAGTCATGAACCTTGTAATTTGCTTTGTCTTATAAATTATTTGAAAAACGATAAGATCAGATGATATGTATGAATAAATGTAAGGTTAAATGAATAACCATGTAAAAATGAGTTTGTGTAAGATAAGTTGCTTATAAACAATGTCTTGTAAAAAGTATGTTATTTGTATAAAATGTCATGTGTCATAAATTGAAATGATTTAAATAACGCTACGATATGTAATACCATACAAACACTTATATATAGGAAGTACCAGCGGCGTATCCACCATGCTTGTATCATATTACACACGCCTCGTTACTTAAATCACTTACTCAAACCCAACCACCAATGTAAATTGTTTATGTATTATCAAATGTCAAAATGTTATTGTGTAAACCATATCAAATATCTGTGATTAATGTAAATCATGAATTGTGTATATCAATGTCAAAATGTTTATGTCTAATGTAAATCATGTAATGTGTATCCAAAAATGTCATGTATGGTATGTGAAATATATCAACTAAACCATATGTAAAATGCACAAAAACAAGGTATTGAAGTAAAATATGGTTTAAATCAATGTTATGTTTTGTGGAACAAATGCATGCTATACTGATACAAACATTTATGCGGTATTGTGAAAATGCATACATCCAAGCCTTGAGACTGTGGCGATAAACCCTTAAACAAATTAAAGGTTTATCTAAGTTATGTATATCGAATTCGGTCATTCCTTCCAATCCAAACAAACCTAGGTTTTCTGGAACGGGAGTTGTCAATTCCTATGGTACCACTACCTACTAACGAACGGCGTGATCGGTGTTAATGAATGCATATTGATCCATCAAAACAAACCAAATATCATATCAAAATGTAAGCATGTGATGAATAATAAATGTACTAAGTATGCACACAATGGGCATACATAGCATAAAATGTAATGTAAAATAATGTACTAAGTACGCACACAAGGGGCATACATAGCATAGAATGTAATGTAAAATAATGTACTAAGTACGCACACAATGGGCATACATAGCATAAAATGTAATGTAAAATAATGTACTAAGTACGCACACAATGGGCATACATAGCATAAAATGTAATGTAATGTAAAATAATGTACTAAGTACGCACACAATGGGCATACATAGCATAAAATGTAATGTAAAATAATGTACTAAGTACGCACACAATGGGCATACATAGCATAAAATGTAATGTAAAATAATATACTAAGTACGCACACAATGGGCATACATAGCATAAAATGTAATGTAAAATAATGTACTAAGTACGCACACAATGGGCATACATAGCATAAAACACAATGAAATCATGTACTATAAATGTACTAATGAACATAGCAAGTATATGATGTGAAATCAGGAAAGCATGAAAGTAACAAGTAGGCACATGTGTTCCACCCCAAAACGTTTGGAAAACAGTAAAAGAGGGGGTTCTATGTACTCACTTGAGATTGCTCAGAAGTCCTAAGATAACCACCAAGCAATGCTAGAGATCACGGAATCAAACGGCACCTAATATAGGTAACTATGTTAATAAACCGGACCTAAAACGGAAGATCGGATAGAATGCGGGTTCGTAAACCAAACGAGTATGGAGACTCGTGTAATATGGTTTAACAAAGCCTACATACTAAATGAAACCTAATATAGGTGTTTACAACCCATTACGACCCGTTTAGGTAGCTTATGCTACTTTAACGCGTCGTTCGCGTAAAATGCGTTCGGAACGCCTAACTAGTCCTATGACAAGTAAAATATGCCTTAACATATCTAATATTGTTACCAAAACAGTTTAGATACCAAAAGTTATGTTACATATGCTTAAAATGAATTTTGGCGTCAAAAGGGCATTTTGGTAATTTACCTGAGGCATATAAACTACCTATCATACAACTACTTAAACGAAGCGACCATAAGGTATAACCTCGGAAGGTTATTCCCTATATACTATGGTCACCTAATGTGTTTGGTCGGATCCTAATGATCGACCAAATGGGTCGGGTTCGAAGGTATAAGCGATTTATTAGATCGCTTACCCTTACGACCCTAGACAATGTGGTAATCAGTAGGCATAGTCACAAGGGACTATAACCATCGTGATTACGCTCACGTTGCGAAGTTCAAACGAACTTCGCATTGACCATAAACTGGTCAATGCAGAAAGTCAAACAAAGTTTGACTTTCGGACTCGAAAAACAATAAAAGAACGAAGGAACACTTACGAAGGGTCCCCGAATGCTAATCTAGATCAAAATAGCTCATGTATGAAACAAAGGTTTCAACTTAGAGCACATTAGATCAGATTATTGTGAGGAATGAGTGAACATAAGGTGGGTATTTTTAGTTTTCGGTCCACCGTTAGGATCGTTTCTTGGAGAAGAGGGAATGATCTAGCCCGTACACTTGTCATAATGTTGTGGTAACTGATTTTGGCCACCACAAGAGATTAACATGTGGCACTTGACCTTTGGAGGGTGTTAGGGGCTGTTAACATATGTTTAAAATGTATTTTGCTGATCAGAAGAGGCCTAGCGTGACGCCAAGGGGGCTAGGTGTCACGCTAGGGTCCCCCTGATCAGCAAACACTTTCCAATGTTCCCCTTTCAGTCCCCGTTGCGTATTAAGGCCATTTCCAACATGTTTAAGGCTCGTTAAATCATTTTCAAGGCTCCAAAAGGATGGCTAAACATTGTGGACATGAAACATGCTCAAAAATATGCCGGATGTCAGTTTGTTTGGTCGTACGATCGCGATGTTTGCTTAATTACGACCGGAATGCGCATAAGCGCGAAAAATGATCCAAATTGCGCGGCGAATGGATTTTTCTCATGCCAAACACTAAAATAAAATATTTTAGGGCTTACATAAATTTTTGGATATCCGGATGTATTCAGAACGTAAGTTATGGGCGAAAGTGCAAACTTGTGCACTTTTTGACACTTTTAGTCCCTGAATGACCCAAAAGTTTGTTTTAGCACACCGAACCCCTCAAAGCCTATTTCTAAGCTATATAAAGGATACTTAAGGTGTGTTTAACTTATGTTCATGTTCCAAAATGTTCGTTACAGTTCAAATTGGCATACTTTCGCAGTTTGTCAAGTTTAGTCCCTGTAAGCGAATTAACTTGTTTTTTGCCGTACCAAAGCCTTTAAAACTTATTTCTAAGTTATGTAAAGGTTATTTTAGGTATGTTAAGTATATGTTGATGTTCCGGAGTATTTTTCGCGTTAAACTAAGTACGTTTACGCACCAGTTTGCGTATAACTCTCCAGAAAGCGATATAGAGTTTGAAATTGAATAAAAGTCAAAACATGAAGAATGTAAAACATAACCAAACAAACATTGGGATCAAATAACATTGTTTTATTGATAACAGAACTATTCACAATGATTATAAGCACAGATGTTACACGTGGCCCGTGTGAGGTTCAGTTCCAAGACAAACAAGTTTCAGCAATTGCATTTTTGGTCCCTGGTCCTTGTATACGTGGTTTTAACTTCATTTCTTGCATTTTCAACCCTCTAACTTGACTTTTAAGGGCTCCAAGACATAACCAAACACCTTTAAGTCCTCGGTTAACCTTGTGATCACCCGTAAGGCCCTAGAATTCAATGTTGACGCTTTTAACCCTCCGTATACGGATTTTATCATAACTTTCTCATACGATAACGAAACTTGGTGAAATTTTTACCACATATCCTAGTGAGTATAATTTATCGTTACAAAGCTTCGGGTTTGCCAAAAGGTCACTTAGAGGTATACTTTCAACATGTTGACACATTTAACCCCTGTAGTTTGTAATTTCTCACTATCTTCCGCAATTAGCTTCGTGTGATCCATACTTCATTTGTTTAAGGGTATAAACATCGTGTAGGGTTATTGTAAGGTATATTTATCCATTGTTGACACTTTGAACCCTTATATTCACATACTTTCTTTGTTTGTCAACTTTAGTCCTTCATAGGTGATCTTTTACACGTTTAAAGTTCATGACACGTGTCGATACATTATTGGACATAAATTTACGAGGTGTTACATTACCAAATTACCCAAGACACGAAAAGGTAATGACACAATTTGGGTAATTGTGGACAGATTGACTAAATCTGCCCATTTCTTACCAATGAAAGAAACTTTCTATCTAGAATAATTATCTAAGCTGCATGTGAATAAAATAGTTTCATCACATGGGATTCCTTTATCTATTGTGTCTGACAGAGACAGTCATTTTACTTCTCATTTTTTGATAAGTTTCCAAAAAGCAATGGGAACCAGATTGAATCTAAGTACAGCTTATCACCCTCAAACAGATGATCAAAGTGAAAAGACAATCCAAAATATGGAAGATATGCTTAGAGCCTGTGTGATAGATTTTGGAGGAAAATGGGATGAACATTTACCTTTAATAGAATTTTCTTACAAGAACAGCTATCATACCAGCATCAATGCAGCACCTTTTGAAGCACTCTATGGATGGAAATGCCGAACACCAGTATGTTGGGCAGAAATTGGAGAAAAACAACTGTCAAGTCCTGAGATTGTACAAGAAACAACTGACAAAATTATTTAAGTCAAGGAAAGACTGAAAGCAGCACGAGACCGTCAAAAAAGTTATGCATATAACAGATGCAAACCGCTAGAGTTTCAAGTTGGAGACAAGGTACTGTTAAAGGTCGCACCATGGAAAGGAGTTGTTAGATTTGGAAAGAAAGGAAAACTAAGCCCAAGGTATGTTGGACCTTTTGAAATCATCAAACGAATAGGGTCGGTAGCTTATCAACTACAGTTACCAGAGGAAATAGCAGGAGTACATGATGTATTTTATGTATGTAACCTCAAGAAATGTTTAGCAGATGAATCAATGATAATACCTCTTCCAGACATAGAGGTAAATGAGAAGCTTAAGTTTGTAGAAAAAACAACAATAATTGAAGATAGAAAGACCAAGAATCTCAAGCACAAGAGATTAGTTTTGGTCAAAGTAAAGTGGAATTCAAAGATGGAGCCAGAATACACATGGGAACTAGAATCTGAAATGAAAAGGAAATATCCTTACCTATTCCAGTGAATCTCGAGGACGAGATTTAAAACAAGGTAGGGAGGATATAACCCCTTAAAAATACCCTTAAACGCTCCGTAATCGAAAAACCGAGCCTACGTATCATTATACTAATTGAAAAATGAAAAAAATATAGTTTATACGTCTGTCGCAGGCCGCGACAGACTTCGCTAAACCTTTCGCGGGGCAAGAAAACCCCATATCTTGTCGGGCACGTTTGACGACACGTGTCGTCCAAGTGTCACACCTAACTAGTGACCAGTCAACCCTAGTCGTAGCTAGGGGGCGCATGCAGGCAGCGACAGGCTTAGCCTGTGTGTGTTGCGAGGCACGAGAGACTCTGAAATCACCTATAAATTGAGCTTCAGTCTGCGCTTTCAAACTCGTTCAATTCTTTTCTTCTCTCAAACATGAAGAACGAAAATAATAACCAATATACCCCTAAAATCACGAAGCTATGCCCCTTTGTAAGTGTTTTAACCCCTAATCACTGATTCGATACCCTGTCTGATTTATCTTGAGCCCAGCAACTGATGCCAAAGCGCTGCCTGATAAAGGCTATGCTTTGTAAACTAAGTTGGGGTTATGTCTCGTGATGTATTGATAAAGTTGGATTGGGTTATTATACTAACGCGCGTGCATTGTATATTTTTAATAGGAACTCAAGAAAATTATAAGAAAATATCACCAGGAAACCTGTAGTAAAATTTAAATTTACAATGTGAGTCATTCTTCTTTTATCACCTTTTTGTGATACATTTTATTTAAAATGCTTTACAAAATCCTAAATGTTTATCAGTTATAATTACAATGATTAAGTCTTTGTATTCTACAATTACTGCCGGTATGTGGGGTTTTGTATACACTACTAATCAAGCGTTACTATTGGATAAAGAGTTAGCCAATAGTAATATGACCACAGTCATGAAACTGCCAACATGACAAATACCGAATGAGTTTTTGGGTAGATATAAACATTGTAATCACTCTTAATACTGTAAAGTTATAACAAATTATTTTTACAAAATGGAATGTACTCGCAAGTATTTCTTGTTGATACAATATTTTTAAAATACGTTTCAAGTAACTTGATGTGAATCAATTAAAAGCCACCTATGGAGCACTAAAGGCTTAAAGAAAGTGGCTATTGGTTACCTAAATAAAAGAAGAAACTTATGTTTTCCCAGCAACTAGGGTTTATCCCTATAAATACGTTATAAATGAAATATGGGTTTAGCCCATTTATTTAATATAAAAAGTTTGGTGTTTGTAAACTCTGAAATTATTTCCTAACTACGGTCCTGATGTTTTAGTTCCGCTGTCAAATTGATAAACACCGATACCACCGGCTCGTGTTCGCGGCACCCGCCCTTAGGGTGGGGTCGGGGGTTGCGACAGTATAGGGTTTATTAAAACTAAAAGTAAACCATAAGGGCTATATGGTACTTATACTAATACTTTAAGGGAACATTTTTTATTTTAGAAATAGTCAAAGGGAAAAAAATATAAATATTTATATGCAATAGATATTTGTACACATAGATTTAAGACTTGTATGTAGATAAAAAGATAAAAAAAATAAAATAGTGGATTTCAAATGGCATCCACGCCTGCAAATTATAATAACCAATCAAAACACTTAAAATTGAATTGGGAAACCAACTCACATACAATTTTTTTATAAATTATAGAGAGGAAATTTAGATAAATTATAAAGATGTTATGTATATAACCTATTTTTTGTTTTTATTCTTAAAATATACGATATATTAATGCTATATATTCTAACAACCAATTAAAACACTTAAAATTGAATAGTGAAACCAACTCACATACAAATTTTGATAAATTATAGAGAGGAAATTTTTGTTTAATTAAGAGTAATGTATATAACCTACTTTTTGTTTTAATTATTAAAATATGTGATATGTAGCCATTTAATGCTATTTATTTACTATGTTTTACACCTAATATAAAATTTGTCTTATTCTTTATTTAATACGATACGTGAATTTTAGGAGTAGAATTTAATGTAAGAATTTACGCCTTTTAACTGACAAAAAAATACAATTTAGAAAAAAAAAAAAAAAAAAAAAACTATGACATAATTATTTATTGTTTATGCTACACTCATGTAAGATATATTGTGTATACATGGACAATTTGTGTGTACAAAATAGACACATAAGCAAATTATATGGACATAAGGATAAAAATTTAAAGGCCACGACCACAAACGAAAGAAAAAGAACACGTAAGCAAACACAATGTGTGTTCCGCTTTCAGGTTATTTAAGACAAAAACTCTCAGTTTTGCACGAAATTGACATGTTAAGGAGCTTTTATGTGCAAAAAATTGTTTGGTGACTTTTGTAGACAAAAAAACGAAAATAGTGTTTATTTATGTTGAAAAAAAAAATTTAAGTGATTTTGTGGGTAAAAAATAGAAATTATATTGTATTTTTATGATATTTGCCCTTACTTTTTGAACTATTTTATATGTTTATAAAAATAAGATTATTATACTTATCTATAAATTATAATAAATCAAAACCATCTTAGGTTATATGATTATTTTGTATGTATTTGTGGCATTTACTGAATTTGAGCGGTAAAGAAAACAATAGTTTTTAAGACTTTCTATCTCCCTGTTGTTCAATCCCGTAACATCTATTCTTCCAAATCAAATTTGAGTTTCCTAAATTACTAATCTGTTTCCTTTCAGTATTTTTCAAACCTTAAATCCAATTACATGTTTGTTAACGTTCAAATAATTGTGGTCAATGTTTGTTAACATTAAAAAAAATGTGTTAACATTCAAATTTCAAATTCCTTTAATTTTGGCTACATTTATTATTTTATAAAAATTCTAAGTGAATTTTGTTAATATAATAAATGTATATTTTGTAGATAGTTTTTCTTATTTGAGGTAAATTAAGGTTATCATTAATTGTAACTAAAAAAAAGTTCCTTCTTGATTTTAAAAAATAATAATTCGATGTAACTATATTATTTTGTTTTTGTGTAAGTATATTATTGTTTTGTTTTACTTAACAAGTTATTATATGTCGTTTGTTATATATAAAAAATCATAAAAACATAAATAAACTATTCCGAGTCTTGACTTCTTAAGGTAGGGTAGATATTCCACAAGATTACACGGAAGCCGGAAATGTATGTCTTTCTCACGCAGCTCCAAAAGGACTTTTCGTCAAAAACTAACTCGACGGAGGCATCTCTTATGTGGACATGTGATATTGCATGGCCATGGCCGTCGTCCTTCAAGATCATGGAATGTAATTCCAATTATAAGAAGTATTTTCTTTATATAACCCGTGTAACACACATGAACTTAAACTAGTGTTTACATAATAACTTTAAATACAATAAATGCAACTTAAAATACAAAACAGCCACATATTTGATACAGATTTGCCATCATTTAATACACTGACTGTAACACCTCATAAAATCGTGTATGATGTATTGACACGTGTCCTTATTCCTATTAATGCCTAATGTTGGCTAGGAGGGACTAAATTTGCTAATTGATGAAAGTATGAATGTGGAGAGACTAAAAGTGTCAACATGCTTAAACTAAGCCTCTGGATGACCTTTAACGATATCCGTATTCTCGAATGAACCACTTGTTGGACGAGAGGAACCGTTTGTGAATTTGTTTGAAAGTTTGTGAGTTGGAAGGTTAAAAAAGTCAACATGTTAATTTACACCTCTGAGTGACCTTTTAACGAACCAGGAGCTTCAGATGTTCGGTTATACTCTCGGGTGTATCTAATACAGACTTTGAGGGATTAAAAGTGCCAAAATGAAATATATACTATGGTTTTAAAGGTTAATGGGCTGTTTGTGACAATATTTGAAACTTGTGTCTGGTGAACGACACCGTGCGTCGCGGACCAGATGGGGGATACCCGTCGCGTGTCGCCTGGGTGTCGTTGTAACTTATTTTTGCTTAGTGACCACTCCAAGCTGCCATACACCTCATAAACGATACCATGGGTTAAATGCTTGTTTTGGACACGTTATGGGACACTTGTTATAATCTCTTGAAGCCCCATAACACCTGTAATCATCTCCAAGATCATCCAAACACTATAAACAGGTGACTTGTTTCATTGTTGAACTTGCACCTTCTTGATTTCTTTCTCCTCTTCACTTCTGGAGGTTCCTGAGCTATAGGGACTTCCTAATCAAGTGCATTTTCATCTAAGGACCACTAGTCAGTGTTCCTTTCTATCACACACCAATCGATGGCAGAAACATCGGGATGAGACAAACAAATTGCTCAAAACTTCATAACACTATGTGACAATATAATTTAAATTAAATTTCATAAATTGCTAAAAAAAATTTCATACAAGAATCAAATTTGAACAACATTGTTTCAAACATACATTGACAAGATAGATTAATCTAAGTGTGTTTCCAAGTCCACCTAAGTCTTGTTTCTTCTCTTAGCATCATCTTGACTATCAACCTGCAACATGTATTAAAATACGATTAACAAAAAGTTGGCGAGTATACAAGTTTTCATACATAGCATAATATAGATTAAAATAGTTTAACGGCTCATATCCAACATGAATAACAATATGCAAGTTACTAATATGCTGAAACGGTGTAACAATATGTTCAAACCCAAGTATCCAATGCGTTAATTTTGCCTAACCCAAAGAATAACGGGAGGTTAACATGTTTAACTTAACAATACCCCAAGACTCGTGGGCAGTGCATTACTCCTATAGCGCAATAATTGTTAAGGTGGGCTTGTACAAAGTTGAGCATATCGACATGAAAAGCTTACATAGCATACGAGATTAACAAGCATCATATAGTTTCATGTTTCAACATCGATAGAGTGTGATTCAAATAGTTTCTAGTGTTTCGTGTTTTTATATAGAATACATGTTGCACCCAAAAGTGTTTAAAAGTAAAATGGGTTCGAGTATACTCACAAAATTGCATATGCTTTCCGATTATCCAAATGTGACGAAGTCGTCGAGACTAGAATGTTGATTGTGCTCTATTTGGAGTTTAAGGGAAGTTTACATTAGGGTTTAAGGGTTTGAAGTCTAAGGACATGAAAATAGACATATGAGGAAAATAATCATCTAGTCATATAATACTTGTTTGACACTATGAAACTCAAAGGAGTTTAAATGTTTTCATGGGTCAAAATGCTCATTAGAATCATAACAAGTTATTAAAGTCTTAGATGATGTAACTTAACATTTGACCAATGACCACTAGTTCACCATAAAAAGCTTGGTTACTTGAATATTTTATATAAGTTATATAGATATCATATTGTCATATATGTCAAGCATGAGGTTGGAGGATAAATCCTCCATTTAGAAACCTCTTTTGTATCATATAAGTCATGCATGAGGTAGGAAGGACAAGTCTTCCATTTAGGTACCTCTTTGGTGTTCACCACTACACTTGTTGTCATAGACAACATGGAGGGTCTTGAACATACAATAGAGAAAGATATAACTACAACTAATCTAAGAAAAATATCAAGTTATGTGTGAATTTTCAAGTAGGATAACTCAAGCTAACCTTTTAATCACACAACTTCAAGCTTCAAGCTTGTTCATCACTTGTGGGTTAAAACCCAAGCAAAACAGAATGTTTATGTGGTTTAAACATCTGATTTTACATGTCTCAACCTTGTTTTTAAGCCTAACTAACCATAGATTTTATTATGAGCATAAGGACATAGGAATGAGATGAGATAACTCAAGTTCAAGTAAGTTTAACAAATATTCAATCAAAACAGAAAGTTTATATCACTTTGGAGCCTGTTTTGGTGATGTTCCAGGCCTTGGTTTTCCATGGAAAACATGTGAAAACATACCTAGGCTTTTTCCAAGTGATTAGAAAGAATAATCCTAGAAAAAGGTTAAGAAATGAAGGAGTTATGCTCATTCTTGTAACTTGTAACGAATCTGCCTCTCTTCTGATTTCCAGCTGCATTCTTGAGTGGATTGAGAGTGTTTGAGGTGAGTTGTAAAGTGAAAAATGTGGGGAAGATGCTTGGGTTTTATAGGGAAGTGTTAGGGTAGGGTTTGGTGAGCATTTAAGACAAGAAACATAACTTTAAACCCATCAAAACACCAAAAATCGTCCAATCAACAAAGCTGATTGGTTTGCTGCGGATTTGGCTCCGTCGCGGGGCGCGACTTGCCCGGGTATCGTCTTTGCGGGCCGCGAGCCCTAGGGTTTCGTGGATTTGTTTGTTATTTGACACTTTTACCCCTTGAACTCTCATATATTCATTTTTTAAGTTGTTTTCAATGCGTTTTAAGTATAAGGACCGCATGGAAAGGTGTGTAATGAAATAAATCATAAAACAAATGTAACCATGCATGATTAAGTATTGAATTCGTATAAGTTACATATATGAGTCACGTATTTGCATGTTTAATGTACTTAGCACCAATTGTTAATAAAGTGTCACTTGATTAATTGATTTGAATGTATGAACATGTATAAAGCGCATGAATGTAAGAAAATATGAATTTCATTATGATCGAAGTCTCGGATTTACCACGATTACAACAAAATGTCGATTACATGAATACAAGACTTTCAGAAATAGAAATACGAGCAACGGTTTCTAATTATGGAAAGTATGAAAAAGCAGGGTGTTATAATCTCCCCTCCTTTAGGAAATTTCATCCCGAATTTAGGAAGAAGTAAGACCTTGGAGAAAACATTTTGGCTAAAGAATCGAGACTTGGGAGTTTTGAAATGTTTTGAAAAGTATGAAGTTTTGAGGAACGAAAAGGTGGCTTTGTAAAAGAGTTCGTTTGTCTAAAATGACTTGAGATATTAAGCATAAGTAAAAACGTGTACGTGTGTATATTGGCAAAGTGAGTTTAAACAGTTTTGAATGAATCAAATTGGAGATGTATTAAAAATGTGTCCTATTTAAGAAGGAAAATTTTGTATAAAATGGTTTGTATTTGATGAAAAGTGAGCCAGTTTGCATGAAAAATTTAAAGAATAGCACCAAATTGCATATTTGTAGAAAGTTTTTTTATTGAGAGGAACGAGAAGATTTGACGTTTTACATAAAACGGTTTTATAGGTAACGGCCAACTATGGGTGTTCATACGTAAGTAATAATGGGAGGTAGTTTTAAAGTAGGGAAGTATTTTCGAATGTTTAAAAAGACTTGATCGTGAACGAGGTTTGTATAAAAGACAAAGAATAATGGCGGATAATGGGAGTATAAAAGTGAACGATTGATTTTAATAAACGAATGCGAATATAAGAATGGCATAAGTATTGGATAGACGTAAATAGTGTGTTAAGAGTGAAGTCTCATCGCGGATAATCGGATATAATGCGCTTGTGAGTTGTTTAAGTTTGTAGTAAATCCAAAAGGTCTGCAAAACATCGAATTTCTCATGGCACGTTTCATGAAAGTTTAGTAATATGCTGAAAACACTTATTTATAGGATGTACCAGCGGCGAATCCACCATGTTTTAACCACGTTACATCCGTTTCGTTATTCGATGCAATGCTACGTTCCGTGTCTTACCATACATCGTAGTACACTCTATGGTTCTCATGCGCTTATCACTATAATCTCGTGTGCACCCGCGATTATACTGATCGTCGCATGATCCGCATAGCTTGTACTAGTTGCGTATGTATCAAGGTATACATAAATTTTGAAAATAAGATTGCGTACGTGTAATAATGTAGCATATAAGCATGTTTGTGTTCAAGTAAGCATGAGACCTACGTAAGCGAATCCCTCGGGTTTCGCTCGCGTATAGGTGCGAATGTATAAATTTTGAGTATGAATAAAAGCATGAGCATAATATAAGTTGAGTATAAATACGCGTGTGAGTATAAACATAAAACATATGAATAACGGTACGAGTATGAGTATAAGGATAAACATAAAATGTGTAAGCCTGAATGTGAATACGAATATGTGTATAAACATAACGGTATGAGTGTAAAGATAAGTGTAAACATAATTTACATGAATATAAATGTGTAAAACTAAGTGTATGAGTATAAATGTAAATTGCATGAGTATAAATATGAATATAAGTGTAAACATAAGTGTATGGGTATGAATAAAATGTGTGAGTATGAATATAAGTATAGACGTATAATTGTATGAATATAAATATCAATATGAATATGAATATAAACATAAATGTGTAAGTATGAATATAAGGGTAGACATAAGATGTATAAATACGAATATGAACATGAGTGTAAGAAATAATGATTTTTTGTATATGGTATTTAATCGAAATATACGAATTTAAGCATGTAAAAGATCAAGAAGTTTTGAGTATGAAAAGAAAACGTAAATGACCAGTATATGTGAAATTGTCATGAGATATAAACTAAAACACATAAGACGGTATGCATGTATAGTTGTTTGAGCAAAACGTGAAGTTTAATTGAATCAAAAATAGATTGAGTTGATATGGTACATAGAATCTAGTTTGTGAATTGTAAAGAGAGTATAAAACATCTATTGATTATGTGAATTGTACTTTGTAAAAGAATGGAAATGCTACTCTCGTTTTAAAAGAATCTACATAAGTTGAAAATTGTCGGTTCTTATAAAGTTTTCTTGCCCCGTTTTTTGAGTTCAAATGACGTATTGAGTGATGTTTTGAAAAGGTTCCAGAAGTTGGTAAGTTTGCATCGTTCTAAATGACCTTGCATTAAAGAAGAAGTTTGGAGGTTCTTGTGAAAATGTTGATCCTTAGAAAGAAATTTCGGTATATGAACTTAGTGATTATTGAGAAATGTTCTTGATAAAATGTTTTATTGATTTTGAAAAGAGTTTTAGTAAACGATCGAATAATATTTGTAATATTTTGTAGGTGTGTGCGAAAAGTTGGTTTGATTCCCAATTTGGAAATAAAAATCTTTAGTATAATTATATGAGATGAGCGTGTTTTAGTAATTACGTTGAATATGAAATTTTCATGGGCAATGGATTTATTAGACCGATTGAGTTGATGAGTAACATTTCGTAAAATTTTGAAAATCGAGAAACAAGTGTTTATGGTATGATTAAAAATTTTGTGCATGTGAGTTATGTGAAAATAAATTGTAGGACAAGAAATACGTCTGAATAACAATGCATTTTGAAATGAATAGGGAATTTGACGAATGATAAACGATTTAGGTATAAACATGATCGTGTTTACATAATATAGTCTTTTAAAAGAAGGACCTGGTAACGATCACCTAGGTAAAGGAATCACCCCCAACCCGTTGGTGAGGTCGTTGTAAGATGAGAAAAGAATCGGAGTTAGTCGTCAAGGTAAGGAAATCACTCCTATCTTGATGAAATGTCTCCATTTGGTGTCACAAGGAATGTAGATAAAATTATATGAAATCATGCACGTGCATAATGTATAATTATATGAAAAACTCTAGTATGATGTGTACGTAAAAGTGAATTCTCAAAAATAATTTGAACTTGAAAAGAGAGGATTGCGTCATATAAGATTGAGAATACTAAAACGTAAGTTCGATTAAAACTTGGATGGTTCCAAAACGGACCTCGACTAACCAAAGTGGTCGAAAAGTCTTTTAAATTTGAGAAGCATGCTTTGGCCTAATAGGTGAAATACTCTCGCCGACATGTCGGTTAACGGTATTCGCCCTTCCGGTTACTACATGTCCCCATTTCAATCAAAAATTCGAGACTTGGCGGATTTATAAAATCAAGGAGTGGGACTAATCGACGAGATGCAGGTTTCACCCCTAACTTAACGACTTTGTACCCTAAGTGTGGTTGGTACTCGTCGGATCAAAATTTAATTTCGACACGTTGACGAGGGTCCACTAGAATTTGAAATTTGAAATTTGAAATTACCATTAAGATGTGGATTTCACTCCTAACTTAATGGTGTAATTTCGTGAAAAATAGAATTAAACGGAATGAGATTCGTTTACCAAATTGTGGGTTTCACGCCTATTTTGGTAAACTCGTCTCGTTTATATAATACGAGTGTTTTTGAGTTTAGTAAAATGTATTAGGAAAGCGTAAGTTGAGGAACAATAAAACAAGTATAATCACATAAGAAAGCATGTCAAGAATAGCACATAAAGAATAGAACAATAAAACAAGTATTAACACATAATAAAATAAGTATCAACACATAAATGGCATCGATGTCTAAAAGATCAAAAGAGAATAAATAAGAAGCAAATAGAGTAGAATGCAAGTAGTTTCAAGCAAAGATACAAAAATAAAGCTCTTGAACTATAAACTAGGTAAAAGCATTCCTACTTTTCCTACTTCCTTATAGTTATGGCTCTGATACCAATCTGTCACACCCCAATCGATTGCGAAAACATCAGGATGAGACGAACAAATTGCTCAAAACTTTATAACACTATGTGACAATATAATTTAAATTAAATTTCATAAATTGCAAAAAAAATTGTCATACAAGAATCAAATATGAACAACATTGTTTCAAACATACATTGACAAAATAGATTAATCTAAGTGTGTTTCTAAGTCCACCTAAATTTTGTTTCTTCTCTTAGCATCATCTTGACTATCTACCTGCAACATGTATTAAAATACGATTAACAAAAAGTTGGCGAGTATACAAGTTTTCATACATAGCATAATATAGATTAAAATAGTTTAACGGCTCATATCCAACATGAATAACAATATGCAAGTTACTAATATGCTGAAACGGTGTAACAATATGTTCAAACCCAAGAATCAAATGCGTTAATTTTGCCTATCCCAAAGAATAACGGGAGGTTAACATGTTTAACTTAACAATACCCCAAGACTCGTGGGCAGTGCCTTACTCCTATAGTGCTATAATTGCTAAGGTAGGCTTGTACAAAGTTAATGAGCATATCAACACGAAAAGTTTATATAGCATACGAGATTAACAAGCATCATATAGTTTCATGTTTCAACATGGATAGAGTGTGATTCAAATAGTTTCAAGTGTTTCGTGTTTTTATACAGAATACATGTTGCACCCAAAAGTGTTTAAAAGTAAAATGGGTTCGAGTATACTCACAAAATTGCATATGCTTTCCGATTATCCAATTGTGACGAAGTCGTCGAGACTAGAATGTTGATTGTGCTCTATTTGGAGTTTAAGGGAAGTTTACATTAGGGTTTACGGGTTTGAAGTCTAAGGACATGAAAATAGACTTATGACGAAAATAATCATCTAGTCATATAATACTTGTTTGACACTATGAAACTCAAAGGAGTTTAAATGTTTTCATGGGTCAAAATGCCCATTAGAATCATAACAAGTTATTAAAGTCTTAGATGATGTAACTTAACATTTGACAAATGACCACTAGTTCATCATCAAAAGCTTGGTTACTTAAATATTTTATATAAGTTATATAGATATCGTATTGTCATATATATCAAGCATGAGGTAGGAGGATAAATCCTCCATTTAGGAACCTCTTTTGTATCATATAAGTCATGCATGAGGTAGGAAGGACAAGTCTTCTATTTAGGTACCTCTTTGGTGTTCACCACTACACTTGTTGTCATAGACAATAAGGAGGATGATGAACATACCATGAAGAAAGATATAACTATAACTAATCTAAGAAAAATATCGAGTGATGTGTGGATTTTCAAGTAGGATTGCCCAAGCTAACCTTTTAATCACATAACATCAAGCTTCAAGCTTGTTCATCACTTGTGGGTTAAAACCCAAACAAAACAGAATGTTAATGAGGTTTAAACCTCTGATTTTACATGCTTAACCTTGTTTTCAAGCCCAACTAACCATAGATTTGATTATGAGCATAAGGACATAGGAATGAGATGAGATAACTCGATTTCAAGCAAGTTTAAGAAAGATTCAATCAAAACTGAAAGTTTATATCACTTTGGAGCCTATTTTGGTGATGTTCCAGGCCTTGGTTTTCCATGGAAAACCTATGGAAACATACCCAGGCTTGTTCCAAGTGATTAGAAAGAAGAATCATAGAAAAAGGTTAAGAAATGAAGGAGTTATGCTCATTCTTTGAACTTGTAACGAATCTGTCTCTCTTCTGATTTCCAGCTGTATTCTTGAGTGGATTGAGAGTGTTTGAGGTGAGTTGTAAAGTGGAAAATGTGGAGAAGATTATTGGGTTTTATAGGGAAGTGTTAGGGTAGGGTTTGGTTAGCATTTAAGACAAGAAACACAAGTTTAAACCCATCAAAACACCAAAAATCATCCAATCGGCAAACCTGATTAGTTTGCTGCGGATTTGGCACCGTCGCAGGAAGTAATTCTCCCGGGTGTCATCTTCGTGGGCTGCGAGCCCTAGGGTTTCATGGATTTGTTTGTTATTTGATACTTTCACCAATTGAACTCTCATATATTCATGTTTTAAGTTGTTTTGAATGCGTTTTAAGTATAAGGACCACATTTAAAGTTGTGTAATGAAATAAAATCATAAAACAAATGTAACCAAGCATGATTAAGTATCGAATTCGTATAAGTTGCACATATAAGTCACGTGTTTGCATGTTTAACGTACTTAGAACCAATTGTTAATAAAGTATCACATGATTAATTGATTTGAATGTATTAACGTGTATAAAGCGCATGAATGTAAGAAAATACGAATTTCATTATGATCCAAGTCTCGGATTTTACCATGATTACAACGAAATGATGATTACATGAATACAAGAATATAAGACTTCTAGAAATAGAAATACAAGCATGGTTTCTAATTATGGAAAGTATGAAAAAGCAGGGCGTTACACTTTCAGTTCTAAATTCATTTATAGCCTTTTAAAAGTCAAAAGTCAAGCATTTTTGTTAAATGCTTTGACTTTCGGTTTAAACCTTAATGGTCCAGCCATTGTTCGAGGCGAACGTAGCTACGTGATCGTAATTAGGTAGGTGTTAATCCCTCAAAAGGGCACCTCCTATGAATCGCGTTTGCTTGGTTAATTGACGAGTCAACATATTAATGTTTTAAAAAGTCAATGGGTCAGTTTTTGAAATATTCATAATCTGATAATGTAGGTGTTATAAAATAGGTTTTAACACTTTAATAACTTGGTAATAATTATGAGAGTGTAAACATGTTCGGCTCGTCAATTCCAGGTTTAGGGTAGGTTCGCAACCGAAAGTCGCGAAGTTTGACTTCTGCTTTGACTTTCAATTCTGACCCGAATTAGATTAGTTTGCTACTGATTTAAGGTTCCGTTATGATCATATTATTATGTAGAATAACCCATTGAGGTTATACTACATGATCATAGTAGTAATCTGAGTTTTTATGCAAGTTCCGTTATTATACTAAACTTTGACTATTTTGCCCTTTTCATTAAAAAGAAGGTTTTAAACACCAACGAACTTGTAAATGAATTACATACTAATATGTTAATTTAACATATTTTAATGTTAATGTTCTGGTCATAAACTGAGTTTTCGTATAATATCGTAAATTATGCTTTTAATGGACCAAAATGCCCTTTCAACACCTAAATTGGTTTTCAACATAATTTCTTATACTAAACTAATTACCTACTGATATAATATCATAATTAGAGTTATTTGGGATTTCAAGTCAGATTACAAACTGAGCTTATGCACAAGTTCTTGTATTACGCTTTTAAATGACGATAATGCCCTTATGACACATAAAATGGTTTTGATCATGCTTTTCATACAAAACCTTTTTACCTACTGAAGTGACATACTAAATAACATATTTTGATCATATAAACTTGGTCATAACATCAGTTTTCATAAAACATCACAAATATCGTCATTTAACAACTTTAACGTCGTTTCCTTCTGATTTTATAACTTATTTAAAATGTTTACCAACCATATTTACCAACCAAGACTTGTTACCTATTTACCAACCAAGACTTATTACCTATTTTAAACCATATTTACCAACAATGACTTGTTACCTCTGATTTTATAACTTATTTAAATTTTTTTTATAGTAGGTACATGTTATAAACTCAGAATCCCAAATAAACTTTCAAACTATGTGTGAAATGACCAAAATGCCCATTCGGTGCATAATTTGGTCTTAAACTATAAACCACACACATATTTGATATCCTACTGATATTATATCATAAATTAAGTATTTTTCCAGAACGTTTATGATCATAACATCAGTTTATATGCAAGCTCCTTTTATAAGTCGCTAAATGACCAAAATGCCCTTATGAGGCTTAATTTGATTTTAAAACCTTAACGGGCATACAAGTTGATATCTTACTGATATTATAACTTATTTAAAGTATAATGACATATGGAACTTGTACATGACTCATCCGGTTACCCGACAATGCTTATACACGTTCGATTCGACTTATGTAACTAGTTTACATAAGTTTACCGAAACGGGTTTAACCTTATCATTTTAATCTCAATTTCCAGAATGTAAATAGTTTACCCATATTATACAAGTCTTAATACTTGTTGGGTTTAACCTACATTCTATTCCGGTCATCGCTTAATCTAGCGTATTGTATCATTTTTTACTCTTTAAGCTAGTCGGTCTAAATCTTCAACTTAAATAGGACCTGTTAGCATTCTAATTGGTTATTTATACCATCATTCCAGACTAGAGCCTTCCAGTAAATGCTACCTACACATATTTAATTTGAATACGGTTGAGTTACTTTAAATCTTGCACTTGAATCAAGTTTTAGCTCAGGTAAATACTTTTAACCTATTTTCCCTATACGGGCCTAGGATACGGTAAATTATTACCGCTTAGTCGGGTATGGGATCATATGCCGGATTGTAGCTACAAAATCATCACAACCCGTTTTAATCTGTTTTGTTTGATAACTTAAACATTAGGGGTTAACACGACCGTGTCCTGGATATCCTCGGCTCATTTAAGTTACTAATCGCCACGACTAAAGCACGGGCACACTACCGACAGATGCGAATGCTAATATTTCTACCTACAAGTTGGGGATAACTCATTTGTGGGTTTACAAGTGGTGTGTTGGTTAATCATGTCTCGGTTTCCATATTGGGCCCCATATATGTCACGGCCCCTTACCCGTTTTGCCTGGTTTGGAAGCCGCGGGACAGAAACCCGTGGTATTGGTATTTTTTATTGGCAGTGGAAATTTTTAACAGTACCGTTTAAAAGAAAACACCAAATTATTTTATTATTACTATCGGGACAAATCCCGTATTTTACAAGTAAGGATTTTCCCTGGGAAATTCCCTGATTACAGAAAACATGTTTATTTATTTACTGAGCCACTTTATTCAAGCTGGACTGCTACGCGGCACTTTTCCTTCTTCACAGTAAATCACCTGAAACATGTTTTAAAAAGATTTTTATCTGTGAAAAATACTGGCGAGTGCATTCCAATTATGTAAAAGACACATTGTTATAATATACAGTATTAAGAGCGATTACATTGTTTTTATCAACCAATTACCCCAAATCGGTATTTGTCACTCGACCAGATCTGTGACTATGTTCATATCACACATTGGCTGACCTGTTGTCCAATGGTGAAGCTTATCAAGTAGTGTATACAAAACCCCACATACCGGCAGTAATTGAAGATTACAAAGACTTAATCACTGTAATTACAACTTTGAAAACAAGTAGGGTTTTGAAAACAATTTGGTAAAAAGAGAATGACTCACATTGTAAGTTTAAACGGTCAGAGCCTGCCTAGTGATTAAGTCGATAAACCTAGTTAAATATACAATGCAAACGAAACTAGGTTAGTAACTTAATTCAACATTTACAATAATTCACAAGATCGAAACCCTCACGACGAATGACAAAGTATAGCCCGAAATTAGGCAGCACTTAAACATCCATCGGATCGGTTTTAATCGATCGGACATTGTATCGTAGCAGTGATCGAGTTATTACCCCGTTATCGTAGCAGCGCCTCGATACTATAAAGTGTTATTTGAGCAGAAATATAGTGATTTTGAAGAAAATTTCGAACAGATTGAACTGTCCATGCAACGTCCAATTTATAGCTGAAATTCAGTTTTCTCGCGGCCCGCGACAGCCTGAAGGCTATCCTTCGCGCCCCACGAGGGCCAACCTAGCTACGGCTAGGGCTGTCCTATCAACCCCTAGCCTTGCCACGTAGACGACGCGTGTCCCACATACTTATCAGGAACACTAGGTCTGTCACGCCCCACGAAGACCCTTTCAAATTCTGTCGCGCCCCGCGACCGACTGATTTTTCTTGTTTTCTTGGATTTTTATAAAAAGTAAGGTTTTATGGGTTCGGGTTTTCACTTACAGAGCATTTTAGGACTTCTTTATGCAAGTCGTTACATCCTTCCCACCTTGTTTAAAATCTCGTCCTCGAGATTTACTGGAACAAGTAAGTATATTTTTTTTCATCTCCGATTCTAGTTCCCATGTATATTCAGGTCCTCTCATTGAATCCCATTTTACTTTAACCATAATCAATCTCTTGTGTTTGAGATTCTTGACCTTCCTGTCTTCTATTTGAAGGGGTTTTTCAACATATTTTAACTTTTCATTTACATCTATATCTTGGAGAGGTACTACCAGTGATTCGTCAGATAAACACTTCTTAAGATTAGATACATGAAACACATCATGTACACCGGCTAACTCTTCTGGTAGTTGTAATTGATATGCAACTGGTCCTATTCGTTGGATAACTGTAAATAGTCCAACATGCCTTAGACTCAGCTTTCCTTTCTTACCGAATCGAACTACTCCTTTCCAAGGAGAAACCTTCAATAGTACTTTGTCTCCCACTTGAAACTCTAACGGCTTTGTCTCGGCATAACTTTTCTGGTGATCTCGAGCCGTTTTCAGTCTTTCCTTGATTTGAGTTATCTTGTCGGTGGTTTCCTGTACAATCTCGGGACCTGATAATTTCCTTTCTCCTATTTCTGCCCAGCATACTAGGGTTCGGCACTTTCATCCATACAGTGCTTCGAATGGGGCATCATTGATGCTTGCGTTATAACTGTTGTTGTAGGAGAATTCAATTAATGGTAGGTGGTCGTCCCAATTTCCACCGAAATCTATAACACATGCTCTTAACATGTCTTCCAGGGTTTGGCGTCCTTTCACTTTGTCCATCTGTCTGGGGATGGTATGTTGTACTTAAATTCAATTGTGTCTCCATGGCTTGTTGGAAGTTGGTCCCAAAATGTGAAGTGAAACGACTATCCCTATATGATACAATGGAGAGTGGAACTCCATGTAGTGACTTTACCTCGTCTACATATAGCTTAGCTAGTCTTTCCATGCTAAAGGTTTCCTTCATTGGTAGGAAATGAGTTGATTTGGTTAATCGATCCACAATCACCCAGATTGCATCGTTACCTTTCCTTGTTTTGGGTAACTTAGTGACAAAATACATTGTTGTTAATTCCCATTTCCATATAGGCATTTCTAGCTGTTGAAGTAAACCTGAAGGTTTCTGGTGTTCTGCTTTAACTTGTGAACAAGTTAAACACTTAGAGACGTAACTATCTATGTCCTTTTTCATCCCTATCCACCAAAAGTTATTTCTCAAGTCCTGATACATCTTGTTGTTACCAGGATGCATCGTATACATAGATTTATGGGCTTCCTCTAATATTCTGTCTCGTAGGTTTCCTTGTCTAGGTACCCAAATTCTTTTCTTGTGGAATTTCCAGATTCCATCAGTTCCTTGCTCTAATTCCTTTATCCATCCTTTCATTCATTCAGCATTATCCTTTATTGATGTTTCTTGAACACTTTCTAGTTGTTCCATTAAATCTAACTGTAGATTTAATCTAAGAGCACGAACTCGTCTTTGTTTCTCATGGTACTTACGACTTAAGGCATCGGCTACTACATTTGCTTTTCCTTTGTGATATTGAATATCACAGTCGTAATCACTTAAGATTTTCATCCATCTTCTTTGCCTCATGTTTAATTCTTTTTGCCCAAAAATATATCTTAAACTTTTATGATCTGTAAAGACAATAAACTTACTACCATACAAATAATGTCTCCAAATCTTAAGGGCAAAAATTATTGCTCCTAATTCTAAGTCATGTGTTGTATAATTTTCCTCGTGCTTTTTCAATTGCCTTGATGCATACGCGATCACCTTCTTGCGTTGCATTAACACGTATCCTAATCCTAACTTAGAAGCATCGCAGTAGACTTCAAAATCTGTCGTTCCTTCTGGTAAGGCAAGAATCGGGGCATTTGTTGATCTGTACTTTAGAATTCTAAAGGCTTCTTCCTACTTAGGTCCCTATTCAAACTTAACAGTTTTACAGGTTAACTTAGTTAATGGAACAACTATCTTAGAAAAGTCTTGGATGAAACGTCTATAATATCCAACTAATCCCAGAAAACTTCTGACTTCTGTAGCTGACTTCAGGACTTTCCAACTGGTGATAGCTTCTATTTTGGAAGGATCCACGTGAATGCCTTCATGATTCACCATGTGTCCTAAAAATTGCACCTCTTGTAACCAAAATTAACACTTAGAAAATTTAGCGTAAAGCTTTTCTTTTCTTAACAGTGTTAAGAGTGCATGCAGGTGTTCACAGTGTTCTTCCTAGCTTTTGGAATAAATAAGTATATCATCAATGAAGACAATTACAAATTTATCCAAGTACGGCTTACAGATTTTATTCATCATATCCATAAATGCTGCAGGAGCATTTGTTAACCCAAATGGCATGACTGTAAACTCGTAGTGACCATACCTAGTTCTGAAAGCAGTTTTGGGAATGTCCTCTTCCTGTACTTTCAGTTGATGGTATCCGGAGCGCAAATCTATCTTAGAAAAATACCTAGCCCCTTGAAGTTGATCAAAAAGATCATCAATCCTAGGTAATGGGTATCGATCCTTAATAGTAACCTTATTTAATTCTCTATAATCGATACACATTCGCATCGAACCATACTTCTTCTTTACAAACAACACTGGTGCTCCCCAAGGGGATGAACTGGGTTGTATGAATCCTTTTCCTAACAATTCATCTAATTGCTTTTTCAGCTCTAACATTTTGGTAGGTGCTAAACGATAGGGTGCCTTAGCTATTGGAGCAGTTCTAGGTATTAGATGAATTCTAAATTCCACTTTCCTATCTGGTGGTAATCCAGGTAGATCTTCTGGGAATATATCGGGGTATTCTGATACTACTGGAATTTCCTGAAGTTCTTTGCTTTTAGTGTTAATGATTACTGAGATCATATACACTATGCACTGTTTTCGTTCATAATTAGCAACTTTCATTACTGAAATGAATTTCAGTGTCTTGCTTGGTTTATCTCCTGTAACCATAATTATTTCTCCAGTTGGTGTACGGATTTCTACGGAATTCTGATCACATAGGATTCGAGCATGGTTGGCTATTAACCAATCCATTCCTAACACGACGTCGAATCCTGCTAAATTCATAGGTAGAAGGTTTGCCGAGAACTTATGACCTGAGAGTTCTATTTTTCCTTCTTGAAGTACCTTATCTATACTGACGGAGTTTCCTTCTGCCGTTTCTACCGTATAAACGTACCTAAGTTTGGTTAAGGGTTGCTTAAGTGCTTGGCAGAATGAAATATTTATAAAACTTTGATTTGCACCGGAGTCAAATAATACTTTTGCATAAACGTCATGGACAAGGAACGTACCAGCTATTACGTCAGGAATAAGATCTGCCTCTTGTGTTGTCAGCTGAAAAGCTCTTGCATTCTTTTTATTAGTTTCATCGGCCGCTTTTGCTTTGTTGTCAGCTGGTTCGACTAATTTTGGGCAATTTGGCTTAAAATGTCCGGTTTCATCGTACAAGCCACTTATTTACAGATGTTTTATTTTAGTGATATTTATATTATTATATATTATATTATTATTATCATTATTATTATTTATATATATATATATATATTATTAGACAAAATATCTATACTACGGTCAACGGTCTTCAGAAATGAAATTCCCTTTCGTCGTACTTCCATGAGATGCTCTCACCCACAGCTCGGATCCGGTTCCCTGCATCCACCAATTCCTCGCCGTAGCGGCGTAGTTCAGCAACATTTTCTGGGTTCATGGGTGGAAAAGTAGCGGGGGCAGGTTCAAACTGTGGGTAATAAGGGTTGGGATTGTTCATGATGTTTTGGAAATGCCAATCACTGGTCCACCATTCTTCCATTTGACCTGAAAGAGGTTGTGGGTTGACAATAGGTTCGGGATGGCAGGTTCCAGGTTGATAGGAAGTTCCGATTGAGCGGGAAAATTCATAAGGGTTTCATCTGCGGGTCCAAGAAGGTCGCAGTTTGCCAGTTTCCTATCTAGTTCCTCCTAGGGTGGTAAAGTTGGAGCTTGGCCAGAACTTTCTCCCACTTCTTTTTCTTTTCCTTTTGGCTCAATAGTTTTCTTTACTTTTTGAGCTGCAGGTTTCTTCTTTCTCCCCATTTTCCAGTCTAAAAGCCTCCTTCTCTTTTTAGGTTTGGGTTTTTCCTGGGCTTGGAACACCATTGGCTCTTCTGCATCAGCCTGGTACCCGGTCTGGTTTCTGGTAGTCTCCATCTCAGTGGAATGTATCCAGAAATTTCAGAGAGCTTCCAACAATTCATTTATGTTGTTAGTCACATATAAGGAAACACAAAATTCCAAATCAAATTTTAATTATTGCAGTTAAATTTCACAGAAACAAAATTCCTGACTAAAATTTAAGTATTTTCCAATACTTAATTTGCTTAAACCAGTGGCTCTAATACCACCTTTTCTGTTACGGCCCTGACCCGTTTTGCCTGGTTTGGAAGCCGAGGGACAGAAACCTGTGGTATTGGTATTTTTTATTGGCAGCGGAAATATTTAACAGTACCGTTTAAAAGAAAACACCAAATTATTTTATTATTACTATCGGGACAAATCCCGTATTTTACAAGTAAGCATTTTCCCTGGGAAATTCCCTGATTACAGAAAACATGTTTATTTATTTACTGAGCCACTTTATTCAAGCTGGAGTGCTACGCGACATTTTTCCTTCTTCGCAGTAAATCACCTGAAACATGTTTTAAAAAGATTTTTATCAGCGAAAAATATTGTCGAGTGCATTCCATTTATACAAAAGACACATTGTTATAATATACAGTATTAAGAGTGATTACAATGTTTTTATCAACCAATTACCCCAAATCGGTATTTGTCACTCGACCGGATCTGTGGCTATGGTCATATCACACATTGGCTAACCCGTTGTCCAATGGTGAAGCTTATTAAGTAGTGTATACAAAACCACACATATCGGCAGTAATTGAAGATTACAAAGACTAAATCACTGTAATTACAACTTTGAAAACAAGTAGGGTTTTGAAAACAATTTGGTAAAAAGAGAATGACTCACATTGTAAGTTTAAACGGTCAGAGCCTGCCTACTGATTAAGCCGGTAAACCTAGTTAAATATACGATGCAAACGAAACTAGGTCAGTAATTTAATTCAACATTTACGATAATTCACGAGATCGAAACTCCCACGACGAATGATAAAGTATAGCCCGAAATTGGGCAGCACTTAAACATCCATCGGATCGGTTTTAATCGATCGGACATTGTATCGTAGTAGTAGTGATCGAGTTATTACCCCGTTATTGTAGCAGCGCCTCGATACTATAAAGTGTTATTTGAGCAGAAATATAGTGATTTTGAAGAAAATTTCGAACAGATTAAACTGTCCATGCAACGTCCAATTTATAGTTGAAATTCAGTTTTCTCGCGGCCCGCGACAGCCTGAAGGCGGTCCTTCGCGCCCCGTGAGGGCCAACCTAGCTACGGATAGGGCTGCCGTGTCAACCCCTAGCCTCGCTACGTGGACGACGCGTGTCCCACATACTTATCCGGAACCCTAGGTCTGTCGCGCCCAGCGAAGACCCTTTCAAATTCTGTCGCGCCCCGCGACCGACTGATTTTTCTTGTTTTCTTGGATTTTTATAAAAAGTAAGGTTTTATGGGTTCGGGTTTTCACTTACGGAGCATTTTAGGACGTCTTTGTGCAAGTCGTTACAATATGTATTGACAAGCATGTAAAACTGATACAAGATCATTTTGAATTGTCCCAAGTTATAAAAGATTTTCATGTGCCTTGTACACTTAAATCAATTTTGAAATATTTTCAAAACGTGTCGGTTGATTGTATTTACCAGTGAAAACTGACGTATCTTCAAAAGACTAAGTGACAGGTACAATACGTAATAGGCTGGAAGCTGCTTGGCATTGTTAGAAGGGGATCTTGCGAATGCTTTACATATGCCTAAAGTCTGTTGAACACATTTTGTACATTTTTATGATCCGCCTGTGGATCTTTACTATTATAAGCCGTCTATATTATTATTTCGAACTTTGAACAATTGGTTTGTAATAGTAATTTTACACCAAGACTTCCGATGTGTATTCTGTGTATATTGACTATGATGATATCAACTTACGTCACGATACTCCCCACCGGACCCACCGGGCTATGGTTGAAAATTCAGGGTGTGACACTAACTTTATTTGATGAAAGAACATCTAATAACTTGAGAATAAAGCTTTTATGCAACCAAACTTTATATATAAAAAAAAGCAACGACGCAGATACCTCATCGGGCGACGGATCAGGAAAAAATTAGTTTAAATGAGAAAATCAAAAAACTAACTAAAAAAAGCCTAAAAACATAACAATTTTTTTTGAAATTTTTTTATTAAAATTCTCTATATTTAATATATATAAAATTCAAAAAAAAAGTTGTACTCCACATGTGCAATAATACGAAAAAGCCTAAACCACCTAACCCACCCCCAAAAACCTAAATCCACCCTCCCACCAAAAGCCTAAACCCCCCACTCCCAAAAAAACCTAACCCCCCACCCCCCCCCCCCCTCCCCGCACTCCCCAAAAACCTAAACCCCCTCCCCCCCACACCCAAAGACCTAATTGTAATCCTAAACCTCAAAAAAAAAACTTAACCATAAAAGCTAAACTAAACTCAAAAGCTAATTTTAAGCATATGATGCACATGTGCAGTACAAGTTTTTTTTTGGGGGGTAAATTACATTTTTCGTCCTATATGTTGTACCGGATTGCAACGGATAACCTTTAACTTCAATAATTACAGTCACAACCCTTTATTTGCAAAACTCATTACATTGTACGTCCTTTAGCACTAACCTAGTTAAAAAAAATTTGTTAAGTTTATTCACTTAAGGGTATTATGGTTAATTCATGCTTTTGTTTAAATGTTTAATAAATAAAACAAAAAAATGCATATAAATATCATCTTCCCAAGTTTCCTAACCCTAAAACCCAAACCACCACATCTTGCCACCACTTTATCTGACACCACCACCTCATCTTGTCATTTCCGAATAAAGAAGTTTCACAAAAGTATGTTTATTAGTGAGTTTGATAATTAGGATGATAATATTACCAAACACTTCATCTGTTCGTCAACATTGAACAAACATCCTCATAATTTTTATTTTCAAACAATGCATCTATCGCACAAATACCTTATTCTCTTTTGACAAATTCACCAACTTTTACATTTATTTTAGAGTTAATTGTCGGAGTCTATAGACGTTTATCCTTCTATCTCCCTCTTACATAAACATCTTTCTTCCGTCGGTAGCTGTATCAGGGGTGGACCTAGGTAGAGGGTTGGGCGAGCGGGCGCACCCTTTAAAAATAAATTAGTGTATTTTATAGGGCAAAATCCCAATTGTACACTTGAAAATTTGGTTAAACCCCTCGTTCGCACTACCATAATATATTTCCCGGATACGCCAGTAGCTGTATGTGTCCATGAATTTTCCTTAGCATATCTTCTCGTAATGTCAATAATGTCTGTAATGCAGTTCCTTCTTTTTTTACCTAAATTGCATTTGCCCTTAAAGAACTTTGAATTAGAAGCTTTTGTAGAATAACTTGACCCTATAAATCCTTTATAGAATAACTTTGAATTAGGTTTTTGGGTGGTGGTGGGGTGGGGGTGGGTGTTTAGGTTTTGGGTGGTGATGTAGTAGGTTTAATTTTAGGTTATTGGACACTTGTCACTCTATAAATCTTTCTTACACTTTTTACAATTAGAAGTCTTTGTAGAATAACTTGACCCTATAAATAAAATAGTAAACTTACCAATCTACTCTAGTTTAACTTTAAAATTAAAAACTAACTGAGTTAGGGGTAAAGGACAAAACGTGTAAGAGTTTGCAAACATCGAGTACGTTTTTTGTACTTTTTGAAGACAAAATACATAGTTTGCAATTTAGTGTTAACATAAAGGACGATTTTTGTAATTTACTCTTTAAATTATATAATATTATTGACTATTGTAACGTATATTGTAAGACAATTTTTTATAACCCAAATTGTAACAAAAATTCACATACAAATATACATATATAATTTAACACATAATTTTAATTTGTAACCTAAATTTATTAAGGTTCACAGATACACAAACAACCTTTAATTTAGCAACCGAAATACGCAACGGGTTGATTCATATAGTAAGAAGCTTTTCAATTAAACAAACCAATTCTGTTTTAAAAGTTGTTTTACAAAAGGTTTTGTCCATATAAAAAAATGTAACAACTAATTTCAGTATCCTCCACCACCCACCTTCGTGTTAACCACCCTCCATCTTTCAGTCAACCCTTTCCCTTCACATCAACCACCCAACGGTTACTTTGTGAATATCCTTTGTGTTCATATCAGCCACCCTTCGCTTTCGCGCCAACCACCCTTCCCCTTCGCGTGCTATAAGCCACAGACCACCCTCTACCTCCTCGCCATAAAACCACTGAATTACCAAAAATGTGGTAAGGGGTTATGTGGGCTACCATTTACAGGATGGGCAACTCGTAGTTGCTGCCCTCCTTTGTCGTGTATAAGGTTTTTTTTTTTGTTTCTTAACGGTTTTCTACCCCCACAACTCATCTCGAGTTCAGTTTAGCGTTGGTGGGTTTTCTCTTCAGTGGCAGTTAACCTACGCGCATGGCTCCTATGAGGAGGGGGTGGAACATTAAGTCAGGGGGTCCTGTGCATGACACTGCTAGTGGTTTAAGGACCAACCCTTTCAAATTTATCCACTAATGTAAAGATGGAAAACCGAGGACTGGGGGATTTCTCCGTCTGGTTGAACACATGCAAAGCACCCACCTCAAGACTGAAAACCGAAGGCCATCTTTGAAGGAAGCTATCTCCAAGGACTTGGAACTTTTTTTAGATGTAGAGGAAGTTCTTAGGGTAGGAGATAAATGGTAATGTTGTAGTTGCATGGTGATGCATGCACTCAGTAGGGGGTGCAAGCATGACGACGAGGTCGTGTCGTTCGCCATGGTCTCGGGGGTGATGTTAACCTCCTTGAGCGTGTTTTTTCCCTCCTTATTCAGACTGTTAAAAGCATTTGATGTGTGCAAAATGCAACATATAAATTACATCAATTGTGGCATAAAACTAACCATTTTTAGTACTAATGTTGGAAAAGTGTGCAAGTCTTCCTTTTGTATTTTCAGGATTAAATGAGCTCAAATTAACAAAAGAAGCAAAAAGACAGCTAAATCTAGCATAAATACAAGAAAATGAACAAACGTGACATGCCCGACCCCACAACAGCATCTTCCCAAGCAAAACAAGAAGACAGAAGACTGAACACGCCCCGTGCTCAGTGAGCACGGGGGCGTGCCCAAGTGTCAGCAGAAAAGACAAAGTGTTAGAAGCTCCATTTCCCACCACGGGGCCGTGCTCAGTGGACACGGGGTCGTGGTCAACTATAAGATTCGCGAAATCTAGGCAAATCTTGATAGTACAGATATGCTTCTGCACACGGGGTCGTGCTCAGCGGACACGAGGGCAACGGACACGGGGGCGTGGTCAACTAATACAGACAAGCTGCAATAAATGAAGAAAGAGAAGGATGTGGACACGGGGTCGTGCCCACTGGACACAGGGCCGTGCCCGAGCTTTTGTTCAGCCTATAAATAGGAGTGCTTGGCTCAAGCTCAAACCATCCCTTGGCACACCACCTCTCTCACACTTCACCCACCACCCACCACCACCATAACACCATCATCCACCACCATCATCCATTGTCCATCATAGAGTGTGTGAGTCGTCTCGGGATCCAAGATTGATCGTAAGAGTTCTTGACAATCAAGGCCATGTTTGCGTAAGTCTCTTACATCACTTGGTGAAGACAAAGTGTCTAGTGTAATACTTTTTATTTTTAATCTTTTCGCACTTTTTACTTGGTTTTGTATTAATGACTTTAATAACTAGTTTCTTATGTTGAAGGTGATTTTTCCTTATCATTTGTCCGTGATGTCTTGGCATTATTTTACTGTCTTTATAAAATAAAAGATTTTCACCATTCATATCTCCATGGTCTATATGGAGGTATGTTGGCTACCTGGTCGGGGGTTAAGGGAACGGTTTGGTAAAAGTCTTGCCTTGTTCAGTGTATAGATCCTGCAAGGACCTGGGTCAAATTTAATAGGACCTCCTTCAATACTTAACGGTATTGGATGGCGGGGGTCCAAACTCTTTGACCCCCTCATATGTAAGCTACTATTAATACTATAACCCGGCTATTTAGGACTGTATCCCTGCTGACTCAGACTACTTAGCCGAGGGTAACGTCACCTTCAAAAGAGAAGCCTACCATAAGTTGCATTAATAACTTAACTAATTATCTTTCAATAATCCGACCCTTTAGGATTGTATCTTTGCTGACTCAAACTACTGGGTTGAGGGTAACGTCACCTTCAAAAGAGGGGCCTACTACAATAACTAAGATAATCTCTTAAAAAGTGCAAAAGTGCGGAAATAATCAAAGGTTACACTATACACGAGTCGGAACCAAGTGATTCATCTTGTCTATCTGTTTTTATTTTTATTTTTATTTTCAGCATTTTAGTTAGCTTTTATTTTTCTAGTTTAAAACCTTTTTTTCTAACTTTTTGATTTGATTAGACGTTGAGGATAAACCGGTACTAAAAGCTCTTGTGTCCTTGGACGACCTCGGTATCTTACCAACACTATACTACGCTCACGATGGGTGCACTTGCCCATATGTGTGTTTAGTGTTAGTAAATATCGTGTTTTATAAATTTAAAACGTGGCTAAAAAGTGTAAAAGAGCTTAAAATAAACATTAAAACCATAACACACTTCACGCACATCAAGTTTTTGGCGCCGTTGCCAGGGAACGAAGGACTTTAAGAAAGTTAGGAATCAACGGCCTTATCGCTTTTTCTTATTATTCTATTTTTTTTAGGATTCTTCTTAGTTTTTCAGCTTCTGCAAAACTTAGCACGGGCCGTGGCCGCTGAACACGCCCCGTGCCCAATCATTGGAACTGGCAATCCTGTTTTAAGTCAGACAGTAAGCTGAACACGGGACCGTGCCCACTCAACACGCCCCGTGCCCAAGATTCAGGTACTGAAAACAGAACCGTAAGATCCTGACGGTTGGTAATTTCTGACACAAACATGAGTGATACTGATACTTTTTACTTTCGGCACTCTTATGGTACGTGGTGTCAAATATGTGGTGGCTCCCACAAGGAATTAGGAAGTTATTTTCTAAATTATAGGCCCCACTATATAGACCCATCGTTTTGCTGTATCCTTAAGAGGGGCGAAAGTAAAAATAATCCCTATCTCTCCCTCGAATGCTCTCAACCGGATTTTCTAGGAGAAATGCTTCTTGACGAATTATTTCAATTAGAAGATCTAATTCTTAATTGGTTAAAAGAACTTAGGATAGATTTCAATAATTTATCTCAAGATGATAACCAATAGGAAGGGTTGGGCTCGCATTCAAGCAACTTCGTTGTTTCCAACGATACTTTTAACTCTAGTGAGAACTTGAGCGATAGTCGTCCCTGTGTCGATTGTGTCGTGAAGGACTCCCCATCGACTTCGTTTGATGCATACATAGACCTGAGCGATTCGACATACGCCTTCTTTAACAAGAGCCCGGAAAAGGGTTGGACTTGTCCACCTACTTATAGCATAGGAATCACCCTCACCGACAACCTCTTGCGTTCTCGTCTTAATCTAGATCAATTAAGGTATCTTAGGCACTTTGGGGTTGTTCCATCCTGTAAGGAACCACCCGATTTGGAAAAGTTCCTTAAAAATAGACAAACTTCATAAAACAGCCCTTCGACACGGGGCCGTGCCCAGGTCAACACGCCCCCGTGTCCACCAAAAGATTCCCTTCTGACTTTCTGTCAGAATACGGACAAAACGTGTCAGGATCCAGCCTGCACACGGGGCCGTGTCCAGCATGCTGTCGTTTTCTATAAATGCAGCCAAGAATCCTGCACATTTGGACCATCTAGGGATAGAGATTTGAAAGGATTTTCTAACTTACCATCCTAGGTATGTTCTAAAAGAAGGTTCTAACAAACATCTTGTCCTTTCCTCTTTTATCCATTACCTTCTTCTTCATCTTTCTTGCAACAACTCCTCCATTGAAGCTTGATTCCAAGCTTTAGTGTGATGTTTGTTAAACTTTTGTTCAAGGAATCTTGTTAAAAATAGGTTACAAAACATTGTTTTAAGTTGTTTCTGTTAAAAAATGCTTCATAAGTTGGAAAAATAATTTGAAACTCCAAGATTCCTTGTTCTAAAAAACTGCAGAAAGATGAACAGGGGCCGTGCTCAGTGAGCACGGGGCCGTGTCCGTGGTACTGTTTCATTAAAACGAACTATTTTTGGTTTGTTTTCGTAGAATGTCTAGCCAAAACAGTGGAACCTCTTCTGCGCACTCCAGAAACAGTCGAAGGGAAAGGAGGCCATCAATTGAAGCAACTCTCGTAAGATGACTTCGGTAGAGGAGGTCCTAATAGAACGTATAAATTATCTTACGGTGGGGATGGAAAGCAGTTTTCAAGAAATAAACCTCTTGCACCAGAGGTTAAACATTCTTGTAACACCTCCCATGGAACCGATCCTCCCTCAAGAGGATTGGAACCTAGCACTTGGAATCCACAATCCTACCGGTTGGGACGACATTCCAGTGGAACCTCCTTTTGAAGGTCTACAAGAAGTCCCGGTGGAGGTTGCACCTCCTCAAGCCAATGCCAATGAGCCCGCTTTTCTTCTCCCTCGGGAGATAGAAGAATGGCTCGCCGACGTGTGAGGAACCCATACCCGGAAAAAGAAGTTTTTCAAGCCACATTTAACCGGGGGATTTACCTCTTCGGAAATTTTGCTAATAGAATAAGTGGTAGGCTAGAACTTCTTGGTTTAGATTTCTTGTGTTTCTTTGACCTAACTATCTAGTATTTTAACTTTAGGACTACTATGTAATTCTCTCTATGACTTAATGAATGATGGTTTTAGTTAATTTGGTGTTTGGATGGTGTTGAAATGAATAAAACGCACTTGAGATGACAAAGGAGAAAAGGAAAACTTGAACCAGCACCCCATGCAGGAAAACAGGACCATCCGACAAAATTTCTTCGTTACAGTAAGTTCGGCACGGGCCGTGTCCGCCCAACACGGCCCCGTGCTGCACATTCTGTAGAAAATACCCAGTTCGGATACACTGGACACGGGCCGTGTTCACCCAACACGCCCCCGTGTCCAGGCTTCTGTTTCTCTTGTTCAAATTTTTTTACTGGCACTTGAACACGGGGCCGTGCCCGGACACCACGGGGCCGTGTTCAGCGCCCAGTAACACAAAACTTATTTTTGGGACACATTGAGGACAATGTGTAATTTAAGTGTGGGGGGATGCTAAAACCTTGAATCTTGCAAGTCCTAATTACAATCCTTACACAAAACTCTATTGGAACCGTTAATCACCCCAAATTTTTTTCAAAAATTTTCAATTTTTTTACTTGTCTAGGTTTAACTTGGGAATTTCAAATTCTAAAAAAGGTTATATTTTTACAAATTTAGAACCGATAGCGTCGTGATAAAAAGAACCAACATAAGAAAATTATGAAAAGGCATGGCAAGCTTATTTAAAATTTGATTATATATACTTGATCACATAAAAACTCATTCCCACAAAAGTTAGTTTTGAGCCTTTATTGAGCATACAAATACATATCATTAAACTAAATGCTCATTTTTTGTTTCTTGTGTGAATAGCCGCTTGGTTCTTACGACTCTAGAACTTGCCATGACGATACATTCCCGGTCCTTACCAACTTAAACCCGAGTAAGTAAATGATGGAGGCATTAGGACTAACCCTTTTTTGTTTCTACACCATTATTTTTCTTTTTTTATCACCTACCCAAAAATTCCCCTAGTTAGCCCCTTTGAGCCTAAACCTTTTCATTTCATAACCCAAACCAAACACCCTTTTACCCACCAAAACCCTTTTTTTTATTTTTAACCCTTTGTTTTAGTATCTAGCTCGGTTTTACGTATGACTTTTCAAAAAAAAAATGTTGATGATGAAGCAAAAGAAAAAAATAAACAAACAAGTTCATCAAAAATAACTTTGTTTGAATAAAAGCTTCATCAAAATAAAAGTTACAAAAATAAAAAAAGTCTTACGAAAACCGACGCTTGTTACGCTTTTCGCCCTTTCACTAACCACTAACCCAACCACCTACCTTTAACCCAAGCCTAACCCTTCACCCAAAAGTCCTCTTGATATTTACAAAGGTATATAGTTAAAAAGGAGGAGGATTGATTGCTTGGCAAGCCTATGGTAGGAGTAAGTTCCATGCCGCTCTCGAGTGATCCACTAAAATACATTTTCGGCCGAGTGTTGAGTGATCCCCGTGAGGTATGTGAACTTGTATATAAATGGAATTTTAAAGAGCCATGTTATGCCCTAATAAGTAATTTATCTTATGAAAAGTTTAAATAAATCATGACGAATAGGATTGTAAATAAATAAAAATAAAACTTAATAAAGAATCTTGGAAATCCCGACACTCTATGACAAGCCCAAAAACTTTCTCTTCTACCCATTCCAATTGGGAGTGTAAAGCCACATTATAAAGAGTTTTGCTTGAGGACAAGCAAAGATTCAAGTGTGGGGGTATTTGATGTGTGCAAAACGCAACATATAAATTACAACAATTGTGGCATAAAACTAACCATTTTTTAGTACTAATGTTGGAAAAAGTGTGCTTTTGTCTTTCTTTTGTATTTTCTGGATTAAATGAGCTCAAATTAACAAAAGAAGTAAAAAGGCAGCTAAATCTAGCATAAATACAAGAAAAGGAACAAACGTGACATGCCCGACCCCACACCAGCATCTTCCCAAGCAAAACAAGAAGACAGAAGACTGAACACGCCACGTGCTCAGTGAGTACGGGGGCGTGCCCAAGTGTCAGCAGAAAAGACAAAGTGGTAGAAGCTTCCATTTCCCACCACGGGGCCGTGCTCAGCGGACACGGGGCCGTGGTCAACTATAAGATTCGCGAAATCTAGGCAAATCTTGATAGTACAGATATGCTTCTCCACACGGGGTCGTGCTCAGCGGACACGGGGGCGTGGTCAACTAATACAGACAAGCTGCAATAAATGAAGAAAGAGAAGGATGTGGACATGGGGCCGTGCCCGAGCTTCTGTTCAGCCTATAAATAGGAGTGCTTGGCTCAAGCTCAAACCATCCCTTGGCACACCACCTCTCTCACACTTCACCCACCACCCACCACCACCATAACACCATCATCCACCACCATCATCCATTGTCCATCATAGAGTGTGTGAGTCGTCTCGGGATCCAAGATTGATCGTAAGAGTTCTTGACAATCAAGGTCATGTTTGCCTAAGTCTCTTACATCACTTGGTGAAGACAAAGTGTCTAGTGTAATACTTTTTATTTTTAATCTTTTCGCACTTTTTACTTGGTTTTGTATTAATGACTTTAATAACTAGTTTCTTATGTTGAAGGTGATTTTTCCTTATCGTTTGTCCGTGGTGTCTTGGCATTATTTTACTGTCTATATAAAATAAAAGATTTCCACCATTCATATCTCCACGGTCTATATGGAGGTATGTTGGCTACCTGGTCGGAGGTTAAGGGAACGGTTTGGTAAAAGTCTTGCCTTGTTCAGTGTATAGATCCTGCAAGGACCTGGGTCAAATTTAGTAGGACCTCCTTAAATACTTAACGGTATTGGATGGCGGGGGTACAAACTCTTTGACCCCCTCATATGTAAGCTACTATTAATACTATAACCCGGCTATTTAGGACTGTATCCCTGCTGACTCAGACTACTTAGCCGAGGGTAACGTCACCTTCAAAAGAGGGGCCTACCATAATTTGCATTTATAACTTAATTAATTATCTTTCAATAATCCGACCCTTTAGGATTGTATCCTTGCTGACTCAAACTACTGGGTTGAGGGTAACGTCACCTTCAAAAGAGGGGCCTACTACAATAACTAAGATAATCTCTTAAAAAGTGCAAAAGTGTGGAAATAATCAAAGGTTACACTGTACACGAGTCGGAACCAAGTGATTCATCTTGTCTATCTGTTTTTATTTTTATTTTCAGCATTTTAGTTAGCTTTTATTTTTCTAGTTTAAAACCTTTTTTCTAACTTTTTGATTTGATTAGACGTTGAGGATAAACCGGTACTAAAAGCTCTTGTGTCCTTGGACGACCTCGGTATCTTACCAACACTATACTACGCTCACGATGGGTGCACTTGCCAATATGTGTGTTTAGTGTTAGTAAATATCGTGTTTTGTAAATTTAAAACTTGGCTAAAAAAGTGTAAAAGGGCTTAAAATAAACATTAAAACCATAACACACTTCACGCACATCAGCATTCCCCCAGTTGTCGGATGGTGTTTGCTCAGGTTTTAACATGTGCTTTGCGTAAAGTTGTCATGTCGCTAGGATCGGTCGACAATTGGGTCAAATTGCTTCTGCTACCACAGTGCACCTTGAGGGTGGTCAAACCATCCTCTAGAGAAGAACGGAGATCAGGGAACAGGAAATCTCTGCAGTGTAATAACATCTTGATGGGTATGGGTTTGGATATTTGGTCTCTTCCCTATTGGATAGCATGGGAGAAGCGGGGGCTCCTAGAAAAGAATGCAGGAAGGAGGAAGACAGAGAAAGGGACCCTAAAATTATGCAATGTTTTCACAAAGTCAGAAATGGACATTTCACAGCTGCGATTAAGGTCCAATGTTCTAGTGGAGTTGTCCCTCTAGGGGATTCGATCTTGAAAGCTCTCATCGATAAACATCCAGTGGTGTCGCCTCCGTCCTTGCCTTCTAACCCTTTGGCCCAACCCACTCTTGTTGTTGATGGGGAGTGTGTGCTCAAATGTATCTGATCCTTTCCTAAAGGATCGTCTTATGGTAGGGATGGGCTGTAGGCCCAACACCTGTTATTATAGTTGAATATTTTAGTTGGTTGTAATATTTTAAAGAGACCCTCTTATTTTGGGATAACATAGGATTTGATTATGTTTCCTAAAATTATATATCTTTATCTCCAAGTTTCGAATAAAATATTATCTTTAAATTTATAATCGAATAATTAACTTGGATGGATAGAGATATTTTGAAATTATAATCAAAATCCCTTTAAATTAGCTGATTCAACCTTATCACATTAACTGCCATAATTAGAGGATTTTGAATCTTGGAGAACACGTCTCGAACAAGATTCGAGATCATTCGAACTTACACATCTCGGACATATCCGAAATCATTCGAACTCATCCATCTTGGAATGATCTGAGATCATTCAAACTCATACGTTTCGGATGAATCCGAGATATAACTTATTCGAAATCATAAATGTTCATGAAATGTCAAGATTTATCCGAAATCCCATTACTTTATTAAGTTGTTAATGTGAACTAAATTGATTGGTTTGCTATTAAATGATTGGTTTTGTAAACACTTAATTAATCAGTATTAGATAACCTTTTTACAAAACCAAATAGCTTAACTTGAATGTACTTCTGATGTATCACTTCTGGCCAAAGCTGATTTGATGCATCTATTTATTGTTCAAGTATTATAAAAGTTATGTTAAGTATGCATTACAAACGTGAATGCCTTATTTCTGGCCAAAGCTGATTTAATTCATTTATGTCTAACATACTTAACAAGTACATAACTAAAGTGATTGTCTCATTTCTGGCCAAAGCTGATTTGTTATGATTACTTTGCACACATGTTTAAATGATTACACTTCTGGCCAAAGCTGAATTGTCTTCTTTTAAGTAGAATTTTAACTAAGTCTATTATTTTGATGTTAGTAATAGACATATCACAATTTCTTCAAATTATGATCCACATATTAATGATCCTTCATTAATCTTATGATTATTTTGTCTGCCTTAATTTTTTAAGTACCCATAACTTTACTCACTATAATTTTCTTCTATAAATCTATATCTCATCCACTCTAATTCCTAAACCTAAAATGTTTTGCTTTATTTAAAGTTTCTATAGGATTAGCTTTTTAACAAAATATTATCACTAAAGTTATTCCAGATTAAGTTTTTCCTAAGACTAATCTATTATTTGTGGAATAATCACAAGAACTCCTAAGATGCATGCCTTCATTTAAAAAAAATAAAAAATTCTAAACTATAAGGTTAAGTGGCATTCATGAATACATCATAATGTATAGTACCATGACCCATAAGATTAAGGGCTTACGCATGGAAATAAGTGCATTTTCCAGTACATTACATACTAAAATTCTCACTTGTACAATTTAATGCCTTATAAATCAACTATAACACTCAAAAGTACCAAAGGAAAATGAGTGTGTTGATAAGCAACATATGTACAAAGAAATAAATGTTTGAAACTGGAAAATAAGATGTTATTCACCTTACAACCACTAAAACCTTAAAAGAGGATTGTTCTAAGGTCCATCGTCAAAATACAAGTACAAAATTCCAACTCTGAGGTTCTTTAAGAGAGAATCTCACTGCATACTTATGCCATTAGACTAGGCATAAGTAACGAGACTATCCATTATTCAAAAGAACAGTTGGATAAGTTAATTAGGTAGTCAATTACTAATGATATTTAAGTCTGCTAATTTTAATATTCTTGTTAACACATGATTAGTTAACTCTAGTTCTATACGTTTCCTTACCAGAATTCAACAAATAACTAAAATGAGAGTTAGTGACAAAATTAAATGTTAAGGCTATAAGAACCATAATAAGCAGTCTTCTAACAACGCCTTCTGATACCTTACATATTCTGAAGATTAATCAGAATATAGTATCATAATTAAGCTATGTTATGAAGGTTATGAGGTTTGCATGGTCAGCATAAAGTCACACTTACCTTAAACTCTCATATTATTTGTTCTCAATATCTGGATAGAAACATTACTAAGATGAAACTAGATGATACCTTACACTTTCACAACTTTTGTTATCATACAAATGAGAATTTGACAAAAGGAAAATGAGACCTGTAAATTTCATCCATTATAACTGAAACTCATAAGAAAGCATGACATGGTCAATGAGGATGATTTTTATCTAATCTCATTCTAAGTGATTTTAAATCATGATGTTAAAAGCCCTAAATCATTGCTTGGCTTAAGTATGGGTCCACTATAAGTTATTCATTGACATTCGTGGAATTTATTCCAAATGTAATATTCAGACTTAATTCATTTATCAATTAAAGACTATCAACTTGTATCTAAATTTGTCTCATATGACCCACGGTCTTAAAAGAAATCTATTTATATATATACTTAATAAGATTTCTATTAAGTATGTCCCTAGGTTTCTTATTACATCTGACGTTAAGGAAATCAAATAAAGTCTAATATATATATGATAGGTTCCCATGTTACATACCTTATTGAAATTTCTATTGTAGCATTTTAGAGATATCAAAGATCAGTGGGAGCATTAAGTGTCTTAATAATAACTTGCAATAGTTGCAAGAGGTGGGGGAGTGAAAACTTCATATTACTTCAATTTACACCTCTTGTACAAGACACTGCTCCATCTCGACACTATTCCATCAAAACTTGTCTTCTTAAAATCTAATGCTACTCTTACAAAAGTTTCATTGTTGCTTGATTGTGGGCACACTTAGATTTCTTACCTGAACTAACATAATCCTCAACAAGAGAAACTACAACGACTGACGTCGTTAATGTGTTTTTCTCTATTAGAATTTGTTGGTCATTACATATTAACCCTAAGCATGCTGAGTTCCTAAAAAAAATTCTAAGGTCAGTGAGAGCAGTCAAAGTCCTTATCATGACTTGCAAGGAATACAAGAGGTGGGGGAAAGAGAGTCATTAAATTTTATTCTGAATTTAACTCCGGTTACACCTCTTGTACACCATACTGCACCAACTCTTATAAACTTAGAATCCTAAAAATGATAGCAACATAACCAAGAGCTAATCCATAAAACTGAAACTTCTAATAAACTCAATAATCAACTCAGGAGGTCATCTAGGTTTAAAAACCTACTACTTTGATGATTACATAATCTCCATAATTGAAGTTGAAATGGATTTTGAAAAAGTTTACTGATCCCATCTCTTCTAATTAAACCATTAGCGTCAATCAATCTTCTAAATGGAATAAAATTGTTTTCTAGTATAACTGTTTTTATGTGTTCGTATAACATTTGGGATTTGATTGAATTACCTGGGAGTGTTCATAACTAAACCAAATCCTAATATAAGCGTTAAGACACAAAGAATCATGATTGATTGTCAAAAGGTCATACTCATGAAGAGATAAATTATCAAAGAATCTTTCTACCTATCTTATAGAAGATTTCTTTGAGAATCATCACTGTTCTAGTAGCTTATAATAGTTTGAGCTACATTAGATGAACATTAAAACAATTTTCTCTAAACAACCGACTTACATATTTATATGTTCATTAGATAAAAACCTGAAAGTTCTGAACTGAAGGTTAAGAATATTTTATTTGTAAGCTAATAAAATCCATGTATGGGTTAATGCAAACATCATAATGTGATGAAATCTTAACGCAATTATTTTCATAAAGAATCAAGTGGATTAATGTACCTACCTCATAATGAGTGGGAGTAACTAAAATAAACTTGTCTCTATATAGATGACATTCTTTTGACAAGTATATGTTACATAAGTCATTATTAACACAAAATTTGACATAATTGATCTCAGAGATATCTCTTACGTGATAGATATCATAAAATACCGAGATAGACCCAATGGGACATTAGTTTCGTTCCATAAGTTTAACCTTAAATGGGTCCTTACATATGTAACAAATAATATTGCTCTCCTTTAGAGAATAATAGGATAAATGAGATTATTTCCTTACGCTTCATTAATTAGAAGCCTTATGTAAGTTTAAGTCTATACTCGTTTAGATATTACTCACATTGCAACACTAGATATGTCTAGATTAATGTGAGGCATTTAATAGAGTATTACAATATCTTTAAAAGAAACGAGAGACTATAATTTAAAGAAGAACTGAGAACTCAAACCGGCTTATTAATCTAACTTTGTAATATTCAAAGATAACAAAATGTAATTTCGGGTATATCCTTATGCCAGTAGACAAAATCTATCTCATGGAGGAGTCATAATAAACTGATAATAACAGCCTAAGTTATAATGACATAATGTGTTGTTGATCACAAAACAATAGTCACTAAATGTTGTTGAAAATTTATCAGTGGACTCATAAGTTTATTAACTCCATATAAATTATATTGTGGACTTGTTGTGATAAAGTCAGCGACCATGTCTCCTTGAAAAGTAACAAATCGAGAGGTGCTGCACTAAATTTCAATACGAAATTAATTATTCGTTTATGAACTAATTAAGGAAACTAAATCTTTGTATCGAATACATTCATGATATGCTTATGGATCCAATAACAAAAGGTCAATCACCCATAAATATTATGTAAGCACTTATAATAATGACGGGTTTTATTGATGACCATGTACAACTACATATCTTACTATGAATGACTGATTATTAATTTTCCTCGTACATTTAGATTTGTTTATCTCTAAATATATGTTCATGCTAGCCTAAATGACATATAGACAATTATTATAGAAATCAACATTAAGGGCTTATTCGTCAATTGATCCTAACTGCTTAGGTTTTAAATTGGGACTATAGTATGATTAATGGGGGTCCTGAGTTGATTACTAACTCAACGGTTGTATTTCTATGCTATGGTTTTAGTTTAAAGCTAAAATGAGTATTAACTCCTGATGAGGCTTATCTAGTACTCATAATAAATAATAACTCGGCCAAGTGAGAGATTGTAAGAATATATTTATATATTTAATATATTATGTGGCCATTATTATCATTTATCTAATATTGATCATTGACATTAATTGGTAAATATTTGATGGACGTATTTACCCTTAGTAGATAAATATAGGGTTTCCCCTTGAGTGTATATAAATAGAGATTACTAGAGAGTGTTTATGCTAAGACAATTATAAAAACATCATCACTATCAATTTGTCTCCCCTCTCTCTCATAACCGTGTTCATCAAGAACACCTAAACCCATCAGAACTGTACACCCTAAAGGGGAACTCGACCAATCTGACGAACATAACGTCTACTTCATTCTCTGATGTGGTTACTGGCTAACCAGGTACACACTTTTTTTATTATTCATGATTGAATTTATTTAATTAGGGTTTATGTTTTGCCCATATTCTGATGATATAATCAACAATATGTGCCTGACATTGCTAATGTCGGCTCTTGTATCACAAAAACATTTGCTTTAAGAACCAACCAAATATTTTGAAAGCCAAAAAACTTATTTATCTTAATCAACAATATTCTTTTAAGTGGATATAAAATATCTATGTATTGAAGGCCAAACCAATATAAACCGGCTGTGGAATTGTAATATCATCGAAGTAGAGGAAGTTGAAGCTTTAGGCTGGTTACATTGCAATATTAACCAGGTCCGGTTTCGGGACGGGCCGGACAAGTGGACCTGGACAGCGGCTGATGCCGATGGGTTTAGTGTTTCCAGCGTTAAAAGCTTCATCGCTAAAGGGGAAGATCACAACAATAATTATGTTCTCGAACGGAGTAAATGGGTTCCGGTTAAAGCCATAGCCGTCGGGATTCTCCCCATCTATAAAAACTGTTGGATCGCCTTGATGGTTTGGAATCATATAAGCAGGTGGTTTAAGGTGTCGGGTATCGTCGCGTTTTCGTTTAGAGATTTAATGGAGTGTCATAACTTTATGGGTTAAAAGGAACAAGAAAAAGAAGCTTTGCATGGTATAATGATTATTGGGTGTTGGAGCATTTGGAAAGCGAGAAAAGTCAAGGTTCCCAAATGTGCAAGTCAAGACCGAAAGTATAATCTCGGAAGTTAAATCTTTGGGGGTATTTATGGTTCAGCAAGAGATCGAAACTTAAAGTCTCCTCTTGGGAGGATTGGTGTAAATTTGTGAATTTTAAGAGTGGAATTTAATGCAAGAATTTACGTCTTTTAACCGATAAAAAATAAATACAATGAAAAAATCGTATTATATATTACCCACCACTAACTTTTTTTTGTTTTTCATAATTTGTTTCATACATACATTGGCTAAGCTTGAGATTTCCGACCGAGGGGTCGAAAACGTATATACCTAAAAAAATTGTAAAACCAAGAGATCGAAAATGTATATACCTAAAAAATTCTATACGAAAACTACATAACGGACACTACTGAGCGAAAAGTTCGGAGAATCGGTCCACCCCCCCCCCCTTCTATCATACGCCCATACATACATACATACATACATACACACATACACACATATATATATGTATGTATTGGATCGTGCTAATAACTAGGGGTGCAAATGAGCCGAGCCGAGCTGAGTCCGAGCTCGACCCGGCTCGAGCTTGAGCTCGTTTAACATATGAAAGCTCGAGCTCGGCTCGATTCGAGCTTTATTTCTAAAGCTCGAGCTCGGCTCGAATGTTATTTTTCAAGCTCGAGCTCGGCTCGGGCTCGACTCGTTTAGTATTTATTAATTATAATTATTGTTATACATATAATATAGTTATTTTTTTATATTTATATAAATGGTAAATATTATTATTTAAATACATGTTTAATATATTAATAAAAAAATATATAAAAAGAAAGCTCGTTAAGGCTCGCGAGCCGGCTCGAGCTCGATAAGCGAAGCTCGGGCTCGGGCTCGTTTACTAAACGAGCTTGTTTTTAGGCTCGAGCTCGAGCTCGTTTAAGCTCGGCTCGTTTGCACCCCTACTAATAACAAAAGAACACTCTTGGCGGGATGGCGGGATTTAGTTAACGAAAATCAAGCGGTACACACACAATGGGACAATAGAACCACTAAGGAGAAACGTGAATACCGACTTAGACTTAGTGCTTCTACTTTGCTTGGAAAAGGGTTGTTGAATTGTGGATTGGCGTTTCGTGGTCATGATGTTCTTTTGTTTTACATGACCCGAACCGACCCGATACGAACCAATTCTTTTACTTATATACCCAGGGGCCTAAAATTTTTAAAAATGGTTCGCACCCTCATGGAAAAATTCCTAAGTCCGCTAGTGTATTCATCTCCACTAAGCATAATGCTTATACACCAATTAAGGAGGAAACCCAATAAATATGGGAAAACCCTTTGTGGGTATCGAACCAAAGACATATTAGTCCCAAAGCATTATCACACCCTAAGATGTCACTAGGCTATAAAACCATCTGCTAGGGGTGTGCAAAAAAACGAATTAACCGAACCATATCCGAATTAACCGACAAAACCGAACCGAAAAAACCGAACCACATAAAAAACCGGTGGGTCGGTTAATGTTTTTTTTTGAAAACCGAAAGTAGCGGGTCGGTTATGGTTAACATTTTTTCCATACCCACCATAACCGAACCGAACTGACATGTAATAAATCTTTGTAGGACTTAGGACTTTCACCATATTTTTAATATTTGATGTTTTTTACTGAAGATTTTTAGTATTTATGGGTTTTTTCATATCATTTTGTGATTTTGTTTGAATGTTTATTTAAATTTATGAAATGTATCATATCATTTTATTTGAATATTCGATAATAATAATTGGTATTAATATTATAGATTATATATATATATATATATATTATTTAATAGTATGTAATATACTAATATAGGGTATATATGGTGGGAGTTGGCTACAAAGTCCATTTTTCCTACAAAGTGTACAAAGTCATAAAACACCATAATGTCAACCATGAAACACACTCAAAACCCACAAATAACATAGTGGAGGCTACTAAAACACTATATTTGTGGGTTTTATGTTGTGTTTTGAATGATAAGGATTTGATTATCGAATGACTAACAATAGCGTGTTTTATGTTGGTTATCATATTGTGTTTTATATTCATAGTTGTACGATGGTGTGTTTGAAGTTTTTAAGGAATGTTAGGGTTTGGATATTGTGTTTTAGTGATCTTCACTATGTTATTTGTGGGTTTTGAGTGTGTTTTATGGCTGAAATTTTGGTGTTTTAAGACTTTGTAAACTTTGTAGGAAAAATGGACTTTGTAGCGGAACCCCACCATACTAATATATACAAATATGCAATAACAATTTATTCCATGTTAAAAAAATTAAGCTATTTTTAGCTCAGCTAAATACACATTTAACCACCCATAACCGACCCGCTATAACCATCAAAACCGAATAACCATAACCACTATAACCGATCGGTTATGGTTATCCAATAACCGACATCGCGGTTATGGTTATGATTTTTGGTCAAAACCAACCCAAACCGACCCATGCACACCCCTACCATCTGCTATTAGTGAGTTATTGAGTTTGATAATATTTAAATAACATTACCGGTGTATGTTCTCTTTTTACCTAAGCCTCTGTTGACCCCCCTGCATTTTGGTACCCCCAAAGTTTACGTATCTCTACATTTTGTTACAATTGCTAGTAAATATATACTTGATGTATGTTCAAATAATTAAATACTAGGTTATAACCCCGTGTATTACACGGGTTGAATAAATGTAATTTTATATAATAAATTAAAAAAAATATTCTTTAAAAATCAAGTTTATTACACGAGTTGAACAAATGTAATTTTATATATTAAAATTATATATCTAAGAATCCCATGTATTGTACTGAATAAATGTAATTTTATATACCAAATAATAAAAACTCGTGATTTGTATGGGTTGAATAAATCTAATTATATATACTAAATAATAAACAAAAGTTATATCTTTAAAAACACTATGTATTACACAGGTTAAATAAATGTAATTTTATAACCTTGTATTTATTACTCGGGTTGGATAAATGTAATTTTGTAAACTAAATAATAAAAATATTATATCCTTATAAACCTCGTGTATTATACGGGTTGAATAAATCTAATTATATGTACTAAATCATCATCATCATCATACTCACTAAATCCCACCAATAGCAAAGCTAAGGTAGGGTATGAGGAAGGTAAGATGTAGAGGCTGCTTTCAGTGAGACCCCCGGCTCGATAGTAGTTTTGCATCAAACCTTGGACATAAAGCACATAACACTCAGCAATCGGGACAAAGACCGATTAGTGCATGTTCCCTTTTGTCTTTCTGTTATCAACGCCACCACATGATGATGATGCATTATTAACCGTCCGCCGCTTTTAACGTTATTTTCACGAACTTAGTAAAATAACGTTAAATTAGTGTAATTTCACTTTTGCCCTCCGAGCGTCCACACATATATATTATATGCGCATACCGCAAGCGGGGCCAATATATGATGTTCAATGTTTATAAAAAAAATATAGAGTTAATTATTGTTTTCGTCCCTGTGGTTTGTCAAAAATCACTATTTCAGTCAATTAGTTTAAAATTTGCGATTTCAGTCCCTGTGGTTTCACTTTCGTAACAATCTCAGTTCACCTCGTAACCATTTTAGTCCCTGTACTAACAGAATAAATGATTGAAATGGTTACAAAAGTAAAACCATAGGGACTGAAATGGTTACGAAAGTGAAACCACAGGGACTGAAATCGCAATTTTTAAACTAATGGACTGAAATAGTGATCTTTGACAAACCACAGGGACAAAAACAGTAATTAACTCAAATATATATATATATATATATATATATATATATATATATGTGCAACATCTTAAATGTTTGTTGTTAGAATCAATTCAATGTTATGAATAAATAAGAAAGATAAAATACGAAGGGAAAGAAAGCATTATTTAAAAAATATATTTAATTTATAACTTAAATTTGAAGATAATATATTATTAGAAAAAATAGAATATTTATAGCTTAAATTTGAAGATAAAATATTATTAGAAAAAATAGAATGATTTTATCCGACATTCAAAGTAAGATAAGATTTAATATTAATTGATTATTTATTATTTAATCTATACTATATAATAAAAGAAACCATTTTTGGGACACTTGTCATCATATTAGGCCATGTTTTATAGATAAGTATTAATTTAATTTAATCTTTTCAAATTAATTATATATAATCCTCCTACTAAATATTATTTAGTTTAATTTCTTATGGATAATTATTATTTAGTTTAATCTTCTTCTCATTTATAATATTATTTATTTAACTAATAGAGTAAATTACGATTTTGGCCCTGTGGTTATATCACTTTTCCTCTTTTAGCCCAAAAAGAATTTTTAACATCTGAACCTTCAACGTTTTTTTTTCTAATCTTTTTGGCTCCTAACATCTTTTTTCTAACTCTTTTGGCCCCTAACATTTAATGGATGAGGTTAGTGTTAGGGGCCAAAAGGGTTAGAAAAAAAAGACGTTAGGGGCTCAGATGTTAAAAAATTCATTTTTGGGCTAAAATGGTAAAAGTGATATAACCACAGGGGCCAAAATCATAATTTACTCTAATTAATATTATTTATCATTTATACATTTACGAAGTTTTAAATAATGGGTTAAATTTATTGAGACTTCGTTAACAAATTTTGCTACAACAAAATAATCTATTTATATCAATCTAAATTTTCATCTATACTATACTATATAATAAAACATTAATGTGTGACACATGTCGTTCATTGTAGGTATTTATTTTATGATTTTCTCGCCTCACTTCCAAACTTATCTTATATTAATTAAATAAATAAATGAATGATGAGCTAATATTAAATTTTATCCTACTTTAAATTTCGAATATCATTCTTCTATTTTTCTAATAACCGAAATCGTAAATTATTAATTTAAAACATTTTAAATAAAACAAATTATTTATCACGAAAACCAAACTTTGTATTAATATATTAAATATTTTTATTTTCACTATACAAAATTACATTTACTAACTTTTTATTATTTGGTATATAAAATTACATTTATTTAACTCATGTAATAAATGAGGTTTTTTAAAGATGTATTATTTTATTATTTGGTAAACAATATTTCATTTATTCAACACGTGTAATATATGTGGTTTTAACGATATAATTTTTTTTATTTGGTATATAAAATTACATTAAGTCAACCCGTACAATATGGTTCTTATATATATAACTTTTTATTATTTAATATATAAAATTATATTTATTCAACCCGTGCAATAAAGTAAGTTTTTAAAGATATAATGTTTTATTATTTGGTATATAAATTTATTTACTCAACCCGTGTAATACTCGGGGTTATAACCTAGTTAATTAATATAAGATAAGTATGAAAATGCAGGAAATTACAAATGTAGACGCCTTCAATGAATGACACGTGTCGCTTATTGGTTTCTTTTATTATATAGTATAGATATAGATATGTTTGATGACATTGAATATTTATTTAACTAACGCAACTTTATATATATATATGCGCCTGACATTGCTAAGGTCGGCTCTTGTATCATAAAAACATTTACCTTAAGAACCAAATATTTAAATGCCAAAAAACTTATTGTATACAATTTTAAAGGACAAAGTCGGTTTCCACCAGCTTTGCCTTCCAGCCCCTGTATTTTAACGATATTGCAATTTTAGCCCTTTGATTTTGGTACTTTTAAAGTTTCATAAAATGACAAATTTAGTCCCTAACCCTTCTACTTTGAATTTCCAAAACCTCAACATCATCTTTCGTACTTTGCCAGCACCAACCCTCTACTTTGGTTTTCCACCATCACCCCCTTAGCTCTTACAAAGTTACGCCATCAACCCTTTTCTTTTATATTTCCACCAACACCCCCTCATCTTTTACACATTTTCGCCACCACCCCTATACTTTTACACTGTCTTTTTTATACTTTGTTTTTTACCCCTTACACTATTACTCAATTTTTACACCCGCCCAACTTTAAAAAAAATTCAATTGTAACCCCTATACTACAACTCCTACTTTTCCAAATGCCAATGCATTGTGTTTTACGAAATGTCTTAGGCATTGTATTTTACACTTTGTGTCTAACTTTGTGTTTTACATTTTTTTTTATAATTATCTTTTACGCACTGCGTTTTACGAATCGTGTTTTGTCTTACTATATGTTTTCACCCGTCGCCCGCCGCCGCAACGCGCGGCGGGCAAAATACTAGTTTATCTTAACCAACAATATTATTTTAAGTGTTTATAAAATATTTATTAAACATCTATATAATCTATAAGAGATGATGGGCTCTTGACCTATCGACATCATACATTTATCCTTCTCAAAATGATACAGGTTCGAGTCCCTGTATAGTGAACAATATATGAATTTAAGACCATGCGTGATGGGTGTGGAACCCCCACTTCACATGTGCAACACCGCCCCCAACATGTGAAAAAAGGCATTTTGGATTCCCTTCGTGCTTTGATTCACAACTCTTTTTCACACATTTAACACACTTTCATAGACTTCCACTATTGGTTGGTTTTGTTTGATTCACACACTTCACATCACTACATAATTTTGAAAGTAATTTCACCCATGATGTCGTGGACGTCACATTGCCGAAAATACCCCTTCACCATGTGAACCCCTACTCATGGTCTAAGAAGTCAGTTTTCAAAGACGTTATGTGTTTACCGTTAAAAAATAAATTATCCATATAACATGTTTTTGTCATTTAGATGACCGGGGCACTCTACGAGTAGGAGTATGCGGGTAATGTACCCGCACGGTAACACCGCCGCTAACCCTTAGGGTAGGCCATGCGGGTTCCGTTCACGGGTTTACCTACCAATGCAAGGTAGTGTAAAGATTTAAGAGTTGGGGTGTTTAAGATTGTGTGATTGGTGGGTGGAGTAGAAGAATAAGATCCATAGTTTTAAGGTACTTGTGGGTAGGCATCGTCAGTGTTTTGTGGTTTTAGGGTACCTTGGGTGTAGAATTGACATGATAATGCGGGATTGGTCGGGGCTAGGTGATGTCTGTCGTTAGTGACATGCAAAAACCTAATTAACCTAGGTAGTTAGGGTAAGCAGGGTATCGAATCCAGAGGAGTCTGTGGTTAATGCTAATTATTATTTGTTTGTAAATTTTACTAAACTAACTGATGATTATAAAACTGATATGGAATTAAAAACACATGAAACAAGTTGCGATTAAGAAAAAGATTGAGTTGTAACAAACAATGATGAGAAAAGGTGATCACTCCGGGATTCAAATTCTGTAATTACTAATAACCTAGTTCTGATTTTATTGGATGCTATTGATTGAATAGTAAATCTGTCACATCTACCAATTACCTATGCAGTTCAAAATCTTAATATTAATTGATCAGAGAAATATTAAAACAAACATACATAGGAATCATTCAATCAACAAAAGCATAATTGGATTCAACACATAATTATAACTCTGACTGTCACTCAGGATTTGTCTGTCACACAAATTATATAATCACGCAAATAGTCGGCTGTCACCCGACTACAAATCCAAATCTCAATACAAAACAGAAACTAGAATTAAAAGTGTCTCACAAGAATCATTCACCCGAAGTGTCCACAAGAGATTCAGCCGCTCATCTTGATTGGTTGATCATCGAAAGCTGGATACCTCTATCTTCGTCCCTCTTGTCTGCCGTCTACTCCTTCGAAGATGTGATGATCATTTTTTTTATGATATATCAAAATTGATCCCTCTTATGAATATCTCGGCCCAATTAACATATGCGTGTGTCTTCTCTCCTTTTTCACGTGATGTTTTATGTTGGCGGCCCAATAAACATATGCAGCCCACTAAATACTTTTCTTTTGATACTTCCAAGCTGTCGTCCAGTCCCTATGTCACGTAAATATTGTTGCCTTCTTGTCCAGCACCTCAAGTCCCTCCAAAAGTGATCCAAGAAGTCCAATAGCTACAGCCCACAATCTTAATTCTCGTGATGCTTCTGATGTTCATATAATCTTGCATGTGCCGCCCCATTTATTGATGATGTGGCCCGAATAGTGGAGCCCAAAAATATAATATTCTATCCCCAATATACATGTGCAGCCCAACAATTGTCTCTCAATTCCATATGTGACTGCCAAGGTCCACGTGAGAATAATGATGATGTTTTTATGAGGTGATTAATGGTTCCAAAATTCCCACTCCCTCCAAACCTAAAGGCTGCCGTCAATTATGATGATGATCAGTTGATATGTTGTTGCTTGTTGACTTCTAAAAATGGCGGCTGCTCCTCAATGTATGCGTGTGAGATGATGATCATAAAATAATCAAAATCCCCCCTGATGATGGTGTCGGCCCATGAAGTTCAACCATGTGCGTGACATGTCTTAGGATTTCATACCCTTTAATTCCTTTTAAATGTATTGAACCAAACAATACATGCACACCAATTATATGCCATCTGTCGTAAACCGTAGCCTACGGTTTTAACCGTAGGTTACGTTTCCTATTCTCTGTTTGTTTTTTATTTCGTGACCGTAAGTTACGCTTCTTATTCCGTAGGCTACGCATGGATGCTTCTGTTTCTAGTTCCATTCCTTTGTTACTTTTTAACTTCCAATAAATAACATACAAGCCCCTAATCTTCATTCACTTCAGTAATCTTGTGCTCGAAGTTGTTTTATCACCCGCAACAAGTCCCGGTTAACGTAATTCACTCGGTTATTATCCCCGGCTGTTCCTCTTCATCACCAAACATCATAACTTCACCGAATTACGCGATTAACCTGTAACATCACAAACTCTCGTAGATATCACATTCGACACATATAATCAACTTCACGACAATAAAACACTTGTTATAATACACTTTAGCACCCGTTTTTTACACACTCTATCACTAGGGTAGGACCCTTGAGTGCCCCTTCCTCTAGGGGTGTAAATAAGCCCAAAGGTTCAAGAGCTACTCGTTATCGGCTCGGTTAAAAGCTCGAACGAGCCGAGCTTTAAGGAGCCCGAGCTTGATCTTGAAATAGAGCTTGTTCAGTTATCGAGCCCGAGATCGAGCCTGAAATACAAAGCTCGTTTAGGTTCGCGAGCCTAAACGAGCCAAACAAAATTTTATTTTTTTTATAAGAGTAAATTACGATTTTGACCCATGTGATTATATCACTTTTACCCTTTTGGCCCAAAAAAGAATTTTTTAATATCTGAGCCCCCAACGACTTTTTTTCTAACCCTGTTGGCCCATAACACTAACCTCATCCATTAAATGGTAGGGGCCAAAAGGGTTAGAAAAAAAGACGTTAGGGGCTCAGATGTTAAAAAATTCTTTTTTGGGCTAAAAGGGTAAAAGTGATGTAACCATAAGGGCCAAAAATGATATTATAAATATAATGATGATAACATTAACGAGCCGAGCTTTGGCTCGTCTAAGCGATATTGAATCGGTTTTACTCGCGAGTCGAGCTCGAGCTCATGTAGGCTCGAACCGCGCCGAACTCGAGCTTTATAAAAACATGACGAGCCGAGCTCGATCGGTCTGGCTCGCTTACACCCCCACCTTCCTCCCTCAGTGCTATACATTTACCATTTTTCACCAAATATAAGACCATGCGTAGTGGGGGTTTTTTGGGCGTTTTCCTTAAAAAACGCCCCACAACGCCCAACTCCCACACCCCCGGGGCGTTTTTTCAACAAAATTTGGTTTGGCGTTGTTTTTTTCACACCCAAGCTCCTTGTGTGTTGACCAATCACCCTTTTTGATGGTTTTTTGTCCAATAACATTTTTTGATAGTTTTTTTAATTTAATTCTATTAAACCTCTTTTAACATAATGCCCTACATCCCTGCTACACCCATTTTAGAAAACTCCCCATAATGCCCCATTGCTGATTGGGATGTCACATGACGCAAAACGCCCAAAGATAAGAGCATTAGGCTGAAGGGTGTGGCTAGGGGCTTTATCACGCCACCTCATCGCCACGTCACACAAGAGCTTTAAAGTCCTCCTTTAACTTGTAGGGTGTGGTATAAAGCCCCCTTACCACTATAGCGCCCCCTTTAAAGCCAATCAACTTCGAAAATCTCAAAGTTTGCTAGTTAACATGCTGGTGCCCCCTCTTTAATTGCGGCGGTGTGGACAATGACGCCCCGAGGGCCTGAAGTGGCGGGGTGGCGCGCCCCACCGGCCTTACCACTACACATGGCGTAGCACTAATCTTTTTCATTGTTTAATACGATAGATGAATTTTAGATTGTTTAATGCGATAAGATGAAATTAAAGTAGAATTTAATGCAAGAATTTACGTCCTTAACCGATAAAAAAAATTCAATAAAAACCATACTATACCCACTACTAACCTTTTCTTTTTTATTGTTTTTCATAATTCGTTTCATACATATATACTCGATCTTGCTCCTCTCTCATATCATGTTTAAATCGCAGATTTTGTTTACGTTACGTTTATGATTCAAAATTTCAAACTATATTTTGTATATACAACTTTAAATACAGCATTAAATACAAAACAGCTTCATATTTGATAAAGATTTATCATTTAATACACTTAACATTAATCATTTAATACAGTAACATTAAAAAAGGAAACCACATGTAATACCTTGCAGAAAACCCCAAAATTAATCACAACCTCTTTTCCCCCTTTTAGGCCATGTGTAGTCATAACGCCCCTTTGTGGGCGTTATGCGACACGTGGCGCGCCACGTCAGCGTGGGGCGTTATGGGGCCTTATGCATATTAAGCCCGTAGTCATAAAGCCCCTGTCTAATCATTACTCAATTATTAATTTCTAATTTTTTATAATTATTTTCTAACTTTATAAAATTAAAATTCATTTCATTAAATTAAAAAACATTACACTAAAATAAAAATAAAAACATTACACTTAAAAAAAAAAAAAAAACGGTTACACTAAAAAAAAAAAAAAAAAAAACACTTCAAAGATTATATTTTTTTTCAATCCTTTCCTTTTGTAAATTCAGGGACCAAACTTTAAAAAAAAAAGAAAAAATGCAGGGACCAAACTTTAAAAAAAAAAATTACAGTAACAAAAAAAAAAAAAAAAAATGCAGGGACCAAACTGTAAATTCTTTTCTTCCATTGTCTTCCTTCTTCTTCTTCTTCGATGTACCTGCAAAAAAAAAAAACACAAACACAAACACAAAAACAAACACAAACACAAACACAAACACAAAAACAAACACAAACACAAACAAAAACACAAACACAAACACAAACACAAAAACAGAGCAGAAAAAAGAAAAAAAAAAAAAAATTCAAACACACACATACATACCGCCTTCTTCTCCGCGCTATACACATCGCGCCGCCTCCATTTTTTCGATCGATCGCGCCCGCAGTGGCGGTGTTCCGGCGCTATGCCGGCGCTATGAGGGCATACCGCCCCTCACATGCCGCCCACTACACATGCCCTTATAAATCACCAAGAACCCTAATTCCCAAAACCCCCAAATCACAATACCAACCTCTCAATCCCCCCAAATCTTAATCACCAAACACAAATCAAACAGATCTGGGTCTCGATTTCACTCTCCAATGCCGATTGTGATCCGATCCGTGTGGAGTCACAACCTGGAGTCCGAATTTGACCTAATCAACTCACTTATCAACTATTATCCATACGTTTCAATGGATACAGAGTTTCCAGGAGTCGTTTTCCGCTCTAATTACCAGGTTTTTGGTCACCAAAACCCTAATGAATGCTACAATCTGCTCAAATTAAACGTTGACGCGTTGAAATTGATTCAAGTTGGGTTGACTTTGACCGATTTTCGCGGGAATTTACCAGAATTTGGTAATAATAAGTACATATGGGAGTTCAATTTCAAGGATTTTGACCCGTCACGTGACCAGCACGCGTCTGAATCCATTGACCTGTTGAAGCGTCAAGGCATTGACTTTGAGAAGAATTTGAACGAGGGAATTTGCACAGTGAAATTTGCTGAGATGATGGCGTCATCCGGGTTGGTGTTTAATGAGAATGTGAGGTGGGTGAGTTTTCACAGCGGGTATGATTTCGGGTACTTGGTTAAGGCGTTAACGGGTCGGGTATTGCCCGATGAGTTAAGCGGGTTTGTTGAGGTTATGAAGTTGTTGTTTGGGGAGAATGTGTATGATGTGAAGCACATTATGAGGTATTGTGATGGGTTGTATGGTGGGTTGGATCGGGTGGCTAAGAGTCTGGAAGTGGAGCGGGTCGTTGGGAAGTGTCATCAGGCGGGTTCGGATAGTTTGCTGACGTGGCATGTGTTTGAGAAGATTAAGGAGCGTTGCGTCGGTGGACCTGAGAAGTATGCTGGTGTTCTTTATGGGTTAGAGGTTGTTTGAAAGGTTTAGTGGTGGGTAGGTTTTGAGATTGTTGGATTTGTAGCAGATTAATGGATGTAAATTTGTTGACTTATTAATATCAGTTTAATCTTTTGGTATCTTGTTTGTTTGTGTTTTGTTGTTTTTATATCACTAAGCATGCTAAGTATATTGTATATATGGATACATGCATACATACATAACTATATAATCGCATCGGCTAAAAACTACAAGCACTCATCTTTATAAATTACAAAGTCTTGATTGTCTAAATTGGTGGTATGCTTTGCTTACAGGTCTCCAACATCTACCAAAGGATCTTGTGTTGGTTCACTGTTCGGCGCCATTAGAGTAGGTCACGTGGTGAGCAATTGGGCTGTGTTGGTTCACCAGTTATACCAAATTTAGTTGTAGGTTGTATGATACAACTCAAAGAATCCCTTAATTGTGCATGATATGTGAGTCATTCTATGCTAAGAGCCAAAGATTGAGGATAAGCTCTTGAATATTTTTTAAAAAACTTAGGGGGGTGTTTACTATGAGTGTTTAGGATAAGGGAAAGATTTGTTTTCTAAAGTTTTTTTTAAGGAATTTTTTTCATGTTTTTTTTTTCCTTTTCCATACTCGTTTTCAATTCTATTTATTATCATCATCATCATCATTCAACAACTCAAGTTTACAGTAGTGGCTGCAGTGCCACCTGCCAAATATTAGGCCATGTGTAGTGGTCATCCCTCTTCACCTCTTATCATGTGTGTAGTGGGGTTATACTTAGGGCATGTTTGGGTAAGCTTTTTGAAACAACTTATTGACTTTTTAAAAAGTCATAAGCTCTAAAATGATGTTTGGCAAAGAGGGTGTATGTGAGGGGAAAAAACCAATAAGTCAATAAGTCACAAAATCCTGACTTTTCCAAGAAGCCAATAAGTCAATAAGTTGTTTCTAAAAGCTTATCCAAACATGCCCTTATACCCCTTCAGTTATATATAGTGAGATCTCATCACTATTTAGGATACTCAAACGGCTCCGATGACGTCGTCTCCATGACCGCCATCGAGGTTTTTCCATTAATTTCCCTATGACTACCTTTCTGTAAATTTATAAACATTTCAAACTATCAAATAATCTGTGGTATCTACCAAACGTGCAAAGTAATGGTTATGATGAATTGTACAGAGCATGAAAGAAAATTATGGATTGTTCATGTGGTCGTGTAGTGTATTCCCGTGGGTGGGTTGTGGTATGGTGGTGGACTGGTGATTATTGTAAAGAAATAGAAAGAGAAGGCAGAATGTGAGAGAGATTAGGAGAAGTGTTGTTTATATTATATAAAGAATTGTTTGTTTTTTTGGTTTATTGAACATAGGGGTCTTTTAGTCTTTTCATAGAAAACTAACAGCACAAATGGATGGAGTTAACGGAGGCGGACCGTAATTGTTACGAAAGTGAAACCACATGGACTGAAATGGCAATTTTTAAACTAATAGACTAAAATAGTGATTTTTGTCAAACCACATGGACGAAAAACGTAATTAACTCTTAAGTAAACTTTACACATAGATTACATACTTCCAAACCATCTATTTATATTTATATAGAATAACTCCCTATCGAGCAGGGGGTCTCACTGGAAGCAGCTTCTCTATTCCTACGGGTTAGAGGTAAGGCTGTCTACATCTTACCCTCCTCAGACCCTACCTTAGCTTTGCTATTGGTGGGATTTACTGAGTACGATGATGATGATAGAATAACTCCCTAAACATACTATCACTCAAACTCCTTATACCAAAGAATTTAAACAAGCAAATAAATCAAAATATTTAAACCAATAAACATACTAATAAAGGGGTGAGCGTATAACCGAAATAACCGAACCGAAACCGAAATAACCGAACCGAAAATAACCGAACCGAGCCTTAACCGACGGTTCGGTTATTGTTGATGCAGATTTTGTGTCCGATGCTTGTCGAATAGATTAGTTTTATTTTACGCTGAATTTGTAATAGTTAGTGAAACGGTCTATCGAACGTGTATAGACCCGCTCGTTTGAAGTGGTCAAACGAGAGGGTTATTTGGTTGACCGTGTGTGTTTGCAAGACAAGGGGTGTGACTATAAATAGAAAACCCTTGTCATTTGCAACACAAGGAGATTTTAGGAGGTTTGAGACCTCACCGGGAGAGATCACCACTTGGTCTCTCCCCGGATGTGTACTCCTTTGGTATGGTTCGGTTAGCTTGTTAATCGGGCCGATTTGTACTGTTATACTACCGGATTAATACAAAGAAGTTGTTTGTTTATCTCTAATCTCTCCCGTCTTGAACCGATCTCACACGAATCACGGTTTCGGTCACGAAACTCGGTCCTACAATTGGTATCAGAGCCATGGTGCCCGATTTAGTAAATCTAACCGTTTACTAAGTCACATGTGCTCTAGATCTGTGATTTTAGTGATTTTTGTTCAAGAAGAAAAGTTGGGTGAAAATGAGAAAAACTCAGATTTGGACCCGAATATTCAGATCTGTGCTGAAACGAGTGTTGGGTTTTATGTTTTTCACCTATATAATCAAGTTATCATCATCAAAAAAAATCAAAAATACAATGTTTTCGTCAAATCTGCATAAGAACAGAGGCTGTGTTCTTGATGTTCTTGGCGGCTGCTTAAAGAAACTAGGGTTTCTTCATACCCCGAAAGATGAAAAAGGTGCTCGAAAGATGAGACTTTGGGTCGAAGGATCCAGATCTGGATCGAAAGATACCAGATATTTGTGGGAACCCTCAACAACTTCGAAAGATATATCCTTCGTTCTTGGCACGAAACAGTTTTCGAAGGATCATCCTTCGGTTGATCAGATCTTTCGATTGATCAAAATATCTTTCAAAATTTATGATCTTTCGTAAGTTGATCCTTCGATAAGGCCTTTCATCTTTCGAGTTTTGAAAGTGGAATCGGAGGTAGAGAGAGTATGAGGTGAGATGTCTGCTATTTTGTTTTGGGGTTTTGATGTGTTTATCGAAGGAGAGGAAGAGATTGTCGGCTGGTAATTGAGGGTACAACTGATGTTTAAATGGAATCGAAGATTTTGATTGTTGGATGTTGTTGTGTATAGAAGGTGATGTCTGCTGCTCTTGTTGTCACAGATAAGAAAGGAAGAGGAGGATGACTTATGTTAGCGGCTGGTTAAAAAAAAAAAATATTCTAGGGTTTAGCTTTTTGATAACAGTTGTACCTTTTTTATGTCAACAAAATGATCTGGATCTGGTTCACGAAAATTCGGTGATTGGGCCTAAATTTGAAACATTAAAATAGAGATAATGGTACTTGCAAAATGACATTGGGCTTGTAACTTTGGGGCATATTGTTCATTGTTTGGCCCTCATCAAAACCGTTTGGTTTGGAGTTGATGACCGATCAATAGGCCCACTAATGTTGGGTCAAATTAGTTAGCCAAATTAATTTTGGGAAGATGTTAAAAAAAAAAAAAAAAAAAATTGATAATGGTGGTTGACTCGTTGATGGAAGCTGGGTTATTTGCGGAGTGGGGTTCGGGAGCGCGCGGGTTGATGCGGCTTGATGAAAACAAAAGATGATGATATTTTGAAAATTGTGGGGTAGTCACGGTTACCGATGCAAACGTCAAATTTTGGTGACTTGACTACTATGGGCCAAAAACAGAACGGTATGTTCACTTCCGCACGTCGATATTTATGATTGTTATCGGTTATTCGTAAATGTTCGAAAGCATTTTGTTTATTGTCATATTCTCGCATTTGAAAACGAACGTATGAACCTAGAATGTCAATACCGGTCCTAACGAGTTCACAAAGTCTTTGGAGGGATACAAGTCGGATCCTACGGGGTACTAGGCGAAATTTCTTTATCAACTAGAATATGCAACGAAGAAATCTTTTTGTTTATTGTCATATTCTCGCATTTGGTAACGAATGAATGAACCTAGAATGTCAATACCGGTCCTAACGAGTTCACAAAGTCTTTGGAGGGATACAAGTCGGATCCTACGGGGTACTAGGGGACGTTCTTATTCAACTAGAATATGCAAAGAAGAAAGTCGTTTTCGTGATTTTTCGGAACCGAGAACATTCAATGAAGATTGACGACAGTTCCGCTCAGTGGAGGGAATTGGTGAACATTTGACGACAGTTTCTTTGAAGTGGAAAGAATCTGTTAAGGTTTAGAGATCTTACCAAAGAAATGGGGGGATAAAAATTTTCGTATGTTGAATTTCTTCGGTAAATTTCTAAACGCAATCACAGGTGGTAGAGTTTGTGATTTTCTGGTGATACAAACGGTTCGGCGTGGAATGTTTTGCACATACACATATTTGAGGATTTTAATTAATTCTCCAGCCAGCGTGAAGGGTTTTGCACGGAAAAATACAGGTTTCTAAAGTCTACAGTAGTTACAAAAGCGCTGTTCACTGAAGACCTGGGGAATCTTTATGAAAGCTGATAGTTCAAGACTGAAGACCTGCAGGATTCGGTTTTGGGTTTGATGTTTCTTTGGGATTTTACAGGGATCTGGGGGTAACTCAATTCGTTGAGTTTGCAAACGATGTACTTGGTCTAGCTGACTTCCTGAGTACTGATGCTGAAGATCCGTAGTGCATTACGTGGTCAACTTCACAAAGGCGAGACAATGAGATCTGGATGTAGTTCAACTAAGCATGCTGGTTGAGCTTGCAAGGGATACACTTGGTCTAGCTGACTTTCCTGAGTGTTGATGCTGAAGATTAAAGTGCATTACTTGGTCGATTCCACAAAGACGGTTTACAGAAGACAGTTCACCAGAAATCTCTATCGATGTAGTATGCTTGTATGAAATAGAGTTCTTATAACAAGATCAAGACTTGATGCAGTTCTTAAAGATTGGAACCCTTATCAAATGCCGGTTGGAGTATTGGAAGATCAGCGGAAGATCGGTCAATTGAGGAAATTGCACAACACCCAACACGGATACGCGTACTTTAAGGGGGAAATATTATACAAGGAGCATCAAGATACTACTTACCTGGATCATCGGTCAAGGGGGAATTTGTTAACACAGAGAAGATGAATACTTGACTGAAGATCGATTGCAGTTGCATTTTCAGCATTCGACAGCAACGGACAAGGGGGAATTTGTTGATGCAGATTTTGTGTCTGATGCTTGTCGAATAGATTAGTTTTATTTTACGCTGAATTTGTAATAGTTAGTGAAACGGTCTATCGAACGTGTATAGACCCGCTCGTTTGAAGTGGTCAAACGAGAGGGTTATTTGGTTGACCGTGTGTGTTTGCAAGACAAGGGGTGTGACTATAAATAGAAAACCCTTGCCATTTGCAACACAAGGAGATTTTAGGAGGTTTGAGACCTCACCGGGAGAGATCACCACTTGGTCTCTCCCCGGATGTGTACTCCTTTGGTATGGTTCGGTTAGCTTGTTAATCGGGCCGATTTGTACTGTTATACTACCGGATTAATACAAAGAAGTTGTTTGTTTATCTCTAATCTCTCCCGTCTTGAACCGATCTCACACGAATCACGGTTTCGGTCACGAAACTCGGTCCTACAGTTATCCGTTTTATAATAACCGAAAAAATCGGGTCGGTTACGGTTAAGCCCATTTTACCGAACCGATTTATCCATAACCGAACCGATTGGCCCAATGCATATTTTTGTGATTATATTTATATATAGTCCTAAGTTTTTAAGAAGCCCAAGTTACTAAGCCCATTTACATTAATAAAATACAAATGTCAGGTCCATTACATTACACTAATAAACAAATGAAAGTGAAAACCAATTCAAACCCTAAATCTGATCATAATACGACGCTCTGGTTCTCCCGCTCAAAGAAGACGACGCTTCAACTTTCTGGCTCTGCTCAACTTTCCGGTTCTGCTCGACGTCGCTTCTCTGCTCGACGTCGCTTCTCTCTGTAAGTATATGTTCTGTTCTTATAAAAATGGTTAACAGGTCGATTGAAACTTATATACGGTTACGATAGTAGAACTGCTGTAGATGTGGATGTTATACCAGAATCAGAAGATGGGTATGTAGTAATAAGCAGTTTAAAACCGGCAAGTTGAACCGGAAGTGAAGAATTTAGTGTACCGATCAAATGTGTAATGTCGTGATAATTAGGTAGTTCGAATGACTTGTTAAGTTTCATTTTCATCTAGATTTTTGTAGAAGTTAAAACTGTTGCTTTTGAAGTTTCTTGTATTATTTGTACTTACGATAGTAGAACTGCTGTAGATGTGGATGCTTTTTGAAGTTTGTTAAGTTTCATTTTCATCTAGATTTTTGTAGAAGTTAAAACTGTTGCTTTTGAAGTTTCTTGTATTATTTGTACTTACGATAGTAGAACTGCTGTAGATGTGGATGCTTTTTGAAGTTTCTTGTATTATTTGTACTTATGCAAATTTGAAGTTAACAGTAGGTTTTGTAAATCTGTGTAAACGTAGATGGAAGAATCGAGTAGCGCGACACCTGATGTTGATGTAACTAAAGAAACATCGAACGAACCAGTTGATAGTGTTGATGAGCAAAACACGGAACAAGAGAACAATGAAGGTGGTAGTAAAAGATCATTCGTGTGGGATCATTTTACATTTGATAAAGTTTCTCAGAAAGCAAAATGTAGTTATTGTTTAAAATGGATGGCAGCCGGTTCTAAAACAAATGGTACGAGTCCCTTGCGGTATCATCTGTTGAGAGTATGCCCCAAGTCACCACTTTATAAGAAGGCTGATTTAAAACAATCTAAATTGAGCTTTAAGCCTAAAAGTTCGGGGGAAGGCATTGGTAGCTTGGCTTCTCATTCTTTTAGCCAAGAAAAATGTAAAATCTCTCTTGCTCGTATGTGCATAAAAGATAATCAACCGTTTAGTATAGTTGATGATGAGGGATTTAGAGAATTCGTATGGGATTTAAATCCTATGTTTAAGTTTCCTTCTAGATGGACAATAGCTAGGGTTTGCTTGTCGGTGTACCAAGAAGAGAAAAAGAAACTAACACAAGTTTTAAGAGGTCAGACTGTATCTCTTACAACCGACACATGGACATCCGTTCAAAACTTTAATTACATGTGTCTTACCGCACATTGGGTTGATGAAGATTGGGTTTTGAGGAAGAAAATTCTAAACTTTTGTCAAATAGCAAATCATAAGGGTGAGACAATAGGAAAACTTGTTTATCGTTGCTTACAAGATTGGGGCATTGATAGGGTTTTTACGGTAACCGTTGATAATGCTTCATCAAATGATGGAGCAATTAAGTTTTTAAAAAGAATGCTTAAAGGTCCTCATTCCGTGTTAGATGGAAAATATATGCATTTGAGATGCAATGCTCATATCATAAATCTTGTTGTCAAGGATGGTTTAGAAGAACAAGTTGATTCCATAGCTAGGATTCGAAATGCTGTAAGATATATAAGATCATCTCCTTCTAGGTTTCTAACCTTCAAAGATTGTGTTGAGAACGAAAAGATTGATTCTAAAAGGAAACCATGTCTTGATGTGGATACTCGATGGAATTCAACTTTCTTAATGTTGGAAACGGCACTTAAGTTTTCAAAAGCATTTGATAGGTATTTTTTAATATTTTGTCGCAAAATTTTATTTGCTTTGCCTGATACCAATTATCTAATATCTTATGATGCTATATGTTTTTTTGTTAATAGGCTTCAAGATGTGGATATCAATTATAGAACATATTTTCATAGTGAAGTCGCCGATGAAGAGACGAGTACAAGGAAAAGAAAAAAAAGTGATAGAGTTTTGGGGGCACCCGATGAAGAAGATTGGGAAAATGCGAGGTACATTATCTTTTAACCTAATGCTCCTTTTATTATTGTATATGTATTATAATATAGTTGAGATGTTATTGTTTTAGGCTATTCATGGAATTTTTGAGGATATTTTTTGATGTGACAAAGAAGATATCGGGGTCTAAATATGTGACCGCAAATTGGTTTTTTGTTGAGCTTTCCAAAATGCACTCAAGTATAGCAAGTATGTGTTTAAGTATTGATGAGAAGAAGCGAGCCATGGGTTTGTCTATGAACACAAAGTTTGAGAAGTATTGGGATAATTTAGACAATATTAACCATTTGTTGTATGTGGCACTTGTTTTAGACCCACGGAATAAGATGTCTTATCTTGGTTATTCTTTAAGTTTGATACATGGCAAAGGTTCCATAAAAATCAAGCTAATCAAGGAGCTAGTGAAAGAAACATTAATGGAGTTGACTTAGAAGATGGTTACAAGAAGTATGTTGACTTAGAAGATGGTTACAAGAAGTATTTAGAGGAGGAAGGTGAAGAAGTTCTTGATGATCATGAAGTAGAAATTTATTTACGGGATGGAACGGAAAAAAGAGAGGAAACATTTGATGTTTTAGTTTGGTGGAAGGCAAATAAGATTAAGTTCCCTGTCCTCTCTGAAATTGCTAAGCATGTTTTAGGAATGCCGATCTCAACTGTTGCATCCGAGTCGGCTTTTAGCACCGGTGGTAGGGTGATTGATAAATATAGGAGCTCTCTTACTCCTAAAACTGCAGAGGGATTGATTTGTGCCCAAGATTGGTTACGGTCTACACCAAAAGATTTGCAAGATCTTTACGTGCATGGTGAACAACTAGAGGTGTTGGTTGATGCTTTGGAGAAAATGGAAATTGGTAATAACATTTTTAATTTACATGTTCTTATTTTTACTTAGATATTAATTATTTATGTGCGCTTTTGTAGATTGCATACCCGGAAAGAAAACGCCCAAAGACTCGATTGCTGAAGATGATGAAGATGAAGATTGGGACTAACGTCTAGAAGTAGAACTTTTAGCATTTTTGTTTTAAAACTTTGTTAACTTTAAAACTCTAGCCACTTTTTTGTATTGTTGTGGCTTCACGTAACACGTGCCTACTTTAGATTTTCGGGTTAACATTATGATGTTATTTTGTTGGATTTAAACCCTTATGTTGGGTTGTATAACATTTGCTTGTCTAGTTAGCTGCTATCTTGCAATGGTTTAAGTTGCATTTTGTTTATGACTTTATGCTTTAATTGTTAATTATTTCATGTGGGCTGTTAGTTTTTTTTGAATTGTATTTGTATCATTCACAGTTTCCCAACAAGTCAACAGCTTACACAAACTATAAAAAAAAATTGAAAAATAAAAAAAAATAAAAAAACGGTTATTTAACCGTAACCGAACCGTAACCGAAAATTAACCGAATTATCCGAAACCGAAATAACCGAACCGATCGGTTAAGGATATGTAATAACCGATCAAATCGGTTTCGGTTACGGTTACGGCTCAAAACCGAACCGAACCGAACCGTGCACACCCCTAGTGTAGTGTATTCCCGTGGGTGGGTTGTGGTATGGTGGTGGACTGGTGATTATTGTAAAGAAATAGAAAGAGAAGGCAGAATGTGAGAGAGAGATTAGGAGAAGTGTTGTTTATATTATATAAAGAATTGTTTGTTTTTTTGGTTTATTGAACATAGGGGTCTTTTAGTCTTTTCATAGAAAACTAACAGCACAAATGGATGGAGTTAACGGAGGCGGACCGTAATTGTTACGAAAGTGAAACCACATGGACTGAAATGACAATTTTTAAACTAATAGACTAAAATAGTGATTTTTGTCAAACCACAGGGACGAAAAACGTAATTAACTCTTAAGTAAACTTTACACATAGATTACATACTTCCAAACCATCTATTTATATTTATATAGAATAACTCCCTAAACATACTATCACTCAAACTCCTTATACCAAAGAATTTAAACAAGCAAATAAATCAAAATATTTAAACCAATAAACATACTAATAAAAATAATAATAAACTTAAATCTTTAACAGTTCACTCCCTTAAACTTTTTTCCTTCTTTCATTACGGACAATGTACATAACAAAAAAAAGTATATTTCGGTAGTACTATGTAGTGTCACAATTGTTGTAATGAATGTATTATATGATGTTAATGAAAGTTAAAAGAGTAAATTACAAGTTTTGTCCTTTATGTTTGTCCCAAATTGCAGGTGCTGTCCTTTGTCTTTAAAATTGATGAGTTTTGTCCTTAATGTTTGCAAATCTTACACGTTATGTCCTTTAGGCCAAACCCAGTTAGATTTTTTGGTTAAAACTGATCATGTGCAAGGCACATGAGGGCATTTTAGTCTTTTTACCTCATTTATTTAATAGTATTTAAAAAATAAAACAAAATAATTAAAAATATTATTATTGTTTTAACTATATATATATAACCTCCATCACCACCACCCTTCACCACCACCAGCACCCTCCACTGCCACCGCCACCACCCTCCACCGCCACTACCACCCTCTACCTCCACCTCCTCTGCTCACTGCTACTTGCATCAAAAACCCCCAAAAATAAAAAAATCAAAAAGCCCCAAAAATCCCCAAAACCAAAAATATCAAAAACCCCCAAAAATATCCGCCACCACCTTCCACCGCGACCACCACCACCACTGTCATCAAGATCTCCAACTACCGCACACCACCACCGCCCCGCCCCGAATCACCTCCCACAACCACCGTCGCCCCTAACCCACCTCACACAACCACCTTCGATGCCCCTAACCCACCTCCCACAACCACCCCCGCCCTTAACCCACCCCCCACAACCAGTGCCGCCCCTAACCCACCTCGTTGACTTTCCAATCAAATTAAAAAAAAAGGCAATTTTCTTATTGAGTCATTTCCAACAGATATGGAACATACAACAATCAACTTAACAATCATTCCTTTAGAAATAGATAAACCAATTCAAAATTAGGGATTAAATGAAAACAATCAGGGAATGTATTGCTGGTGTATAAAATCAACAAGCATATTGATTCAAAACAGAGCTTCAGATCTTCTATTTACAAAGGTGAAAATGTTGTCGTCGGAAACTGCAAATGTGTACCTGAACCTGAAGACAACTAGCAAATCGGAGCTCCGCATAGAGGCGAAAACGCCTTCGTCAGAAACTGCATCTCCGTCACCGACCTCGTCAAATCATAACTCACCTTACGATTTCAGGCCACCACAACACATTTAAGAAGCCATTAGCGTTGCTGCTGGACATTAGATTATTTATTGTCGTTTTCTTCCAAAAAAATGGTTCAGATGTGGACGTTTGCGGTGATGGTGTAGGTGGCAGATGGTGTGGGGATGGGTGGCGGTAGGTGGTTGTGATTGGTGAGGGTTGAGTTTGCCCTAAAGAGAGAGAGAGAGAGTAGAGAGGGTCTGAGTTTATTTATATTATAAATAAAATATAATATATAATTCATTTAGTTTTAATGATTAAAATGGTTTTTAAATAAATAAGTAAAAAGACCAATTTGTCCTCCACTTAACAGTTAAAATTAACTGGGTTTGTCATAAAGGACATAACGTGCAAGATTTGCAAACATTAAGGACAAAACTCATCAATTTTAAAGACAAAGGACAGCGCCTGCAATTTTGGACAAACATAAAGGACAAAACTTGTAATTTACTCAAGTTAAAACTTAAAAGCCGATTTAGACTTAGGGTATGTTTGGCAAAAGTAGCTGATGGCTGGTAGCTGGAAGCTGGTAGCTGGTAGCTGATGGCTGGAAGCTGGTAGCTAGTAGCTGTAGCTTTTTAGATATATTTGGTGTTTGGTAGAGTAGCTGAAGCTTTTAATAAAATGTATAAAATGACCAAAATGGACATAACTAAAAATATAGAAAGTTGGTGCATTAAAAAGTTTCTTATTTTTAGAGGTTAAAATAGTCATTTTTTCCCTAAAAGCTTGTAGCTCCTTCTAAACGCTACTAGTAGTAGCGTTCAACCAAAAGCTTCAAGCTCCTAACCTAAAAGCTTAAAGCTAGTTCAACCAAACAAGACTTTTTATTGATTAGGAGCTTTTTCTTAAAAGATTAAAGCTAGAAGCTCCTAAAAGCTTCTAAAAGCTCCATGCCAAACATACCCTTAATTGATTGAGTCTCGATTGTCATGGTTATGACTGTAGTCAAGGAGTCTTTATGGTCTAAAAGCCGATTTAGAATTTAAAGGAGTTTTATTATAATTCTAAATACAAAATAGAGCAACAAATTTTTAGATAAAAAAATTCTGATTTGTGAAGGTGTTGTGATAATGATTAATGAGTTTCAAACGTTTAGGGGTGAATAATGTTTTAAACCTTAAAACCATGGGCGGACTTAAAGCTAGCCCAAGGTGGGCGGGCGCACCCCCGGGAAAAAAAAAATTAGTGCTAAGTTTCGTCGAAAATCCCGTCCGCACCCTTGAAATTTTCCGTCCGTACCCCTTGGACTATCTGATGGTTAAAATAAAAAGAGAATAGAGAAATTAACAATCATCACCTGAAAATTTATTAGCAAATAAGGACTCCATGGCTCCATCTTCGTACAGAAGAAAGTGAGGAAGATGATAGGAAATATAATTAAATATAATTATATGTTTTTGCTTTTACTTTTACTGACACAAAAGGTGTGATGTGAATTGGTAGATATGGTTTCAATTTTCAAAGTATATTATTTTGATTTTGATTTATTAGTTTTTCTTTAACTTTAAATTAAAAAATTTAAATTTTTAGGTATATTATTTAATATACAACCAAATTAACACTTTTTCGTAAGGTTTTTATAGATTATAAATTTATAATCTGCGTAGAAATTTTGAAATTTATAACTCTTCAAAATATAAATTGAATAGAATAATAATTATCATTTTTTTAACAGAGTTATCAATTAAACATTAACATAACTTATATAGTTAAGCCCAATTTCGTCCCTAACATATATGTTAAGTTAAGAGTTAAGTCAATTTTTAAAAAAATTCTAAAAAAAATTCTAATGAGTTCACCCCTTGGGCCCAATAATCAAACGCTTAGGCGTTAGTTTATGTTTTTAATGAGTTCTATGAGAAAATTAACTCTTTCTCTGAAAAATATAAACTTCAAGTGGTAACGCATGGATTTTGAATACATTAACCCAAAGAAACCAGAAAAAAAAAGAAGCAAAACAAAACATCACTTATCGTCATTTTTAATTACATTTGACGTACTTTATTAATTATACGAAATTTAGTTTGCTTATCTATTTTAATATGATCCGACCCAAAAAGAGAAACGACTACTAAAAATTCCCGCACCCCATAAAAAAAATTTCTGGGTCCGCTTCTTAAAACTCCACTCTCTTTTTTCTATCCCTTGAAACATTTTTACGTAATTTCAATCTTAGTTTCAGTCACCAAATAATAAATGGTAGATTGGTGTGGTTAAAAACAAGATGAAACGAACGATCTGAGACAAGGGTTTTCACTGAATACAATCATTGAGTCAAAATTTCTAAATGGTTTATTTGACTTTGTTTCAATTCCGGTCTTTCTTCATCACTTCAACACAAAAATAATTATTGAAAATATACTATATCAGTTACTCCAGTTTTATACCAAATATATTATTATAGATATTAATATTGTTACTTCTTTTATTTTGTATGTTTAATGGGCTATTGGTGATGCTGGGCTTTAAGGAGCTGCTAGGCTTATATGGATCTGGATATTGGAAGCTGGTCACGGGCTTAGAGATTTCAGTTGCTGATGGGCTTAGGGTTCAAACTAAATATGGATCGCATCATATAAAGGTGTCAAACAGTGTTCAGTTGTGGAGTTGAGATCATCCAGAATCATTTACACACTTCGATTAGGGTATCTCGAGTCTGTCTTTGTTATTCTTCTTAGCCATATGTGTCTTTGTTACGCTCATAGATTAGTTCACATATTTTGTAATTCTTTGATTCATTCTTGGTTCATAAGATTTCAAGAATTTCATCTTGTTCTAGTTTGAGTTGTGTAAATCTTGAGTTGTATCATAGATTCTGATTTGATTGTAGAAATTTGACAATAATGATTAGACGATTCAGTGTTTTGAAATTTATTGGATAGGCAATATTCTTTATTTTGATGAAATCACAAGCGGTTGCTTTACAAAAGTTGGGTTTTGGATATCGAATTGAACAATATTGTCCTCACTTTAATATTAATATTAACTAGATGCAACACCCGCCGCGTTGACATTCACATTTCATAAAAGCCAAAAAGACTGTTTGGTATTGTTTGATTCGTTACAACATCGGCACTCGCTAGAGCACCAAAAGAGTAAACCCTAAATATAAACATCTGAGTCACGCGTTGTAAGGGAAAAGGTACAAATTGCATTTACAAAAAGAAGGTAATATGATTACATGTTAGCATAAAACGACCATTCCCAGACCGGTGTTCATTTGACAAGCCTTCTAACGATCTGCTAACCTCGAACTCCTCGCTGAAACTGGTAGCCATTTTCCCCCTCACAACTATCTAGGCACTTGTCTAACTTTCCCTAAAAACATCTTCATACTTTTTTTAATGGCAAGAAACGACGTGCCAACCACCGTGACACAGGGCATTGTGGTCAAGGTCCACTACTCGACCATCGCCAGCCCCTTGGCTCTCCCAGATGCGCGAAAACCCGACCTCCACCCGCCCGAAGGCACGACAATGGAATAATCGGTAAAATCTCGCCTCCCATCCAAGACGAACCGGCGCCACCCGTATTTGCCCTTCACCTGGATGCCGCAGAAAATAATAGGGAGAGTGGGAGTCGAACCTGGGTCATAAGAAACACCAAGTCTTTACCCAACCACTCCACCATTATCTCATACTTATAAGTAAAATTGCAAACATTTCCATTACATTCAATCAAATTTAAGACCTATAATCTCAAACTTTAATACAAATCAATGTAAAGCATCATCATCATTAAAGCCTCGATTACTGATTAAAATAATGCCTACAATGCAAAGCATTTGTTATATCCATGTAGTAGAACTCTGGGCGTCATGCATTAGGTTTGCACATCAATGGGCGATTTTGGTCATGTTTAATTTCTAACGCCTAATATAGTAATGAGTATAGGTTAAGGAAACATGATGAACTTGTCAAGTGAGTCGAAAGTCACATAAAGTGTGAATTTTAAGAACAATCCTAAATAGTTATATTCAATAAAATTATATTAGTGAAATCAAGCTATTGTATTTGTAACTATATTACACAAAAGACTGACTATAAAAAAGTTGGGACAAAGGTTTTGACTTATAAAAAGGTTTTGACTTTTGACCCAACCTAGAAGATGGTAGATGTGTGGACATAATCCTTTTTTTTTTTTTTTTGAAACACACCCAAAGCTAAGGGTACAATCACCTTATGCTAAAAGTTAAGGAAACAGGATGAACTTGTCAAGTGAGTCGAAAGTCACATAAAGTGTGAATTTTAAGAACAATCCTAAATAGTTATATTCAAAAAAATTATATTAGTGAAATCAAGCTATTGTATTTGTAACTATATTACACAAAAAGACTGACTATAAAAAAGTTGGGACAAAGGTTTTGACTTATAAAAAGGTTTTGACTTTTGACCCAACCTAGAAGATGGTAGATGTGTGGACATAATCCTTTTTTTTTTTTTTTTTTGAAACACACCCAAAGCTAAGGGTACAATCACCTTATGCTAAAAGTTGTTGCTTATTTATAATGTATAATATTAATACATATTTAACCTACAAATAGAGTATGAAAATGTGAAGTAAAACTAAATGCACAGAGAAAGAAAAGCTTATGATGTTCCTCAATATCAAATTTTGATTTTTAGTCAAGCTCATGTGTTGACCAACTACTGTGGATGTTGGTGGTTGGCTGGCGATGTGTTCGATCTGTTAAGCTTTCAAAATTAAATAGTAAATACAGAATTCTAACGTTTTTCTTTTATTAAAAGTATCGCTTGATTTCTACTATTTTAGTACTCATCAGGGTTTGTTATTTGCATATAAGATTTTGGCCTTCTCTGAGTTGTTCTAAGTAGTCGCCAGATGAAGAGGAAAAAGAAAAGCAGAAGTCGCTTCTGAACGGCGGAATGAAGCTTGGCGTATTGCATCCTACATACAAAATTCACATCGAACGACAAGTAATTAGGTACTAAACCTAAAGCCACCGTGTGTGGTTTTTTTTTTCCTTTTGTCGCCTTCGGCTTGCTTTAGTCGTTTGCCTGAGTTACATTGCTAGGATCGCCTTCATCTTGCTATATTGTTATTTGTTTCCCTAACACATGTTGGTTACCCCATAACGACACCAAAATCACTTTATCTGTCAGCCTGTAGCATTAATATAAGGCCATGGGGTATGGGGCTTGGGTTGGGGCGTGGCCCTTGGGGCTTGGCTTTCAAGCCGGGCGTGGGGCGGTATGGCCATGCTAGCTGGCTGAATCTCATTCGCTCACCCCGCCACGTCAAGCGGACTTTTCAAATTTCGAATTTTTAAAACCAAACCGCCACCCGGGTCTCCCAACAACCTCTATATATTGTAACCCCCAACCCACTGGTCCCCCCATCCCACGAACCCAACCCCACCGGCTACCCACTTCTCTCGAACCCGCTACCCCACTGGTCCACCCCATCCCAAGAACCCAACCCCACCGGCTAACCCACTGGTCCCCCCCATCCCACGAACCACACCTTTTAGCTTTAATTTTTTTAAATTTTCTGCCACGCGGTGCACCCAACCCACGCCCCGCCATACCCCGCGGACACGTAACCAGGCGGTGGGGGGCTCTCATTCCACGTGTCAACAAATGCCCCAACCCAAGCCCCACCATACCCCACGGCTTAAGCTTTCCAAAATATATTGTATTGCTATGTTATGCACATGAGCACATGACAATTGTAAAGGATTCCTTTAGGGGTGATTTTTCCATTGTGTTTTTTAAACCTATATTATCCTTATATACAGATAGTATAAAATATGCTTTTAAATTATATAATTTTAATTTACATTTAAGATTCTTTTTTATATTATTTTATAGTTAATTACTGTTTTCGTCCCTGTGGTTTGTCAAAAATCACTATTTCAGTCCATTAGTTTAAAATTTGCGATTTCAGTCCTTGTGGTTTCATTCGTAACCATTTTAGTCCTCGTGGTTTCACTCTCGTAACCATTTCAAACCATTGTTCTGTTAAGTACAGGGACTGAAATGGTTAACAGGGACTGAAATCGCAATTTTTAAACTAATTAACTGAAATAGTGATTTTCGACAAATCATAGAGACGAAAACAGCAATTAACTCATTATTTTATATGTTGAACATAGTGATTACCATTAGATTTCACTACATTTATATGCTAACAAGGCGTTACATGTGGCATATCCACGGTCACTTTTATCGTCAAGAACTGACTACAAAGGTATATAACAAAGGCAATAAAGAAAAGAAAAAAAAAAGAAACAAAGACTCTAATGTTAAAAGAATGTAAATAAAGTAAGTAAACTATAGTTTGTAATATACTGCAATCGGCTTTGCTTCATGAAACCTAATGAACACGTCAAGCTATCCATTCAATGTTAATCTGCTATGTACCCGCGCCACAATGCGTATGAGTCTAATTTCTAGTTCTAAGTAAAGTTCAAACAAAAGATATTGTTGAAGACAAGTTTGAATTGGATGAATACGTGCACCCTCACACTCTTCTGCCCGAATACGAAAGACGTCACTGAATCCTCAAAGAAGATCGAATGAACTAAACTAAAATACGATTCAAATAAAAAATTATAGAGGCCCTATTTTTATAATAAAGGAACTCGCACAACTTTTTTAAGTATAAACCAAGGGACATTAAATAAACAATTACAAGAACCCTTTCTATATAAGAAACAAGAACTATACTATTTAGACTCGAACACCAAATATAACCGAACGACACTTATCCTATCCTTTATTTAATTTAATTTTTTAACGGCAAATTTGGATCACTCATGGACCATTGGAGTATCATCGTGCCATTAACGGAACCACCCGATCATATCCATCTCTACTAGGCAATAATGCATATACATAATTTCAGGAGGAAACCTAAATATATCTGGGAAAAACCTCTCTTATCGGAATCGAACCTATGACCTAATGGCTATAAACCTTATCTCACCACTAAGATGCCACTAGACTATAATGCCATGTATCCTTTATTTAATATTTAAACTAACCAATTATTAACCCAATAAAACAATACTCTACTCAAAGACTTATAACCCAATTTGAACTCTTTCTACTCTTTTGAAATATTAATAAAACAATAATGTACTCAAAGACTTATAACCCAATTTGAACTCTTTCTATCTCTTTTGAAATATTTCAATTTTATAAACACGTTCTGCTACAAAGTCCGAAAAGTAAACGAATTAAACATAAAAACAGGGTCATTCCAACCTTTTTGGAGACCTAAGGCGAAATCAAATTTTGAGGCATTTTTTTCTTTTTTGATTATTATAAACGGTACTCCTTTATTCGTGTTTGTAACCTAACAAAAATCTAATACAACTATAACACATAGTGGTTTGCTTGTATAAGAAATCAAACAAATCTATAACAATAAATTTACACTAATATTAATAGTTAGTATATAAATTTTCTTTTAATTAGAGACGGTAGACCCAAACCTGAGTGACTTGTTGTTATAGTATAGGTTTGGCTATTGGTAAAAATATTTCGTTAAAAACCAATGAATTATCCAAAGGATGCTTGCAGCTTGCTTGATACATGATAGTCATTGACTTTACCTTCTTTTATCTATTTGACTAACAACTAAACAAGTCTTTGTAAACCATCTGGGGCAGCTCAGATGGCCAGAGCATTCGGAAACATGGCCTAGGTCGTGGGTTCGAATCTCGCAGGGGGTTTTACTCTAACCACTCGTTGTGGGGTTTCCTCCTGGAACGTGCCCGGTAGTACATTAAATGCCGATGAAACTAGGTTGTGCGAAAGCCCCCTAGTGGAGGACCCGGAGTAGCCTGCCCAAATGGATGGCCTCCGTGGTTCGAACCCGGGGTTATCCAATCCCCCAGCGTGTCTGCGACCGTTGGGCTAGAATGCCGTTCAAAAAAAAAACAAGTCTTTGTAGTAAAACCACCATAAAATAAATATTTAAACAAATCCCAAATAATAAAAATTATATATTTTAATCAAGAAACACAAATCCACAAACAAAAGAATCTAACTTAAATATTTTAATATTTTATCTTTACTTTAACCATGAAAACCAATTAATAATTCTGAATTTCACCCTTCCCAAACAAATACCCATTCACCTTTTTCTCTTCTACGTTTTACCCCTTCAACACACACACAAACACACAGTCGCCATTGTTGCAGACAAACAACAACAATCTTATCAATTTTGCTACTTTCATAAATCTTTTTACAAATCCCAGAAAGCATCAATCGAAAGTTCCACCTTTTAATAGGTAAATGTTCATCTTGCTTATCAAGAATCAAGATTCCATTAAAGATCTATTTATTCTATTTACGAACAACATTGGTTTTTTATTCTGCTTATTTGGAGTTGATTAATTCCAATTTTAGATCAGATTTGATTTGATTGGATTGGATTTGTTAATCCAGATAGGTTAGTTCTTGCTTAAAGTTCACAACTTTAATCAAGATTTCATATACAATGATGATTAAAATTGATTGTAGTGTTTTACTTACTTTTTTTGCAGTTAATTTTGCAAAAAAGTTTATAACTTTATTCAAGATTCCACAATAATTGATGATTAAAATTGATTTTAGTGTTTTATTTTGTGTTTTGCAGTTAATTTTGCAAAAAAGTTCATATCTTTGACAATGATGATTAAAATTGATTTTTTTAGTATTTTATGTTTTGTTTTTGCAGTTAATTTTGTAGAATCTTGGAAGAAGATGCTGGGTGAGCTCATCATAAACAGTCTTGTGTAAGCATCTTCCTTTTGTGAATCTAATTTTAGGTAAATTGGGATATATATATATATATATATATTTTTTTAAATTTAATGGTGTTTGGTTATGGTTTTAGGTTGATTCTTGGATATGCATATCCAGCTTTTGAGTGTTTTAAAACCATTGAGAAGCATAGTGCAGCAAATGCAGAATTGAGATTTTGGTGTCAATATTGGTAAGTTTGACCATTTGCTTGTTTGGTCAACTATCTTTTAGGGATTAGATCAAACCCATTTTGTTTTGATTAATGATTGTGACATTTATGTTCCATGATAAGGTATTTAGTTTCTTGTTGATGTCTTAATCTTAAAGATAAGATAAAGAAACATATCTTATTCAAAGAATAATCATGGTCAAACTTTGACTTTTCAAAAGGTCAAACTCTTGATTTATTGTCTCAATAATTGAATCTTGGTTCTTTGGTTATGATTTAACAGGGTCATCATCGCGGTTCTTACAGTTTTTGAAAGAATAGGTGATATATTCGTTTCATGGTACGTATCATAGATTATCTATGCTAATCGCTTACTGATGATGTAATGTATGTATGCATGTTTTAACATGAGAATTCACCGTAAGTCTTTTGTTTGAAAAATGTTTCTTAGGTTACCGATGTATGGAGAGATGAAGCTAGCGCTCATCATCTACTTATGGTATCCGAAAACTAAGGTAAAATATGACCATATTTCATTCTATGAAATTTTACCGCTTTTGGTTTCTAAAATGGAAATTTTTATGGGTGTTTTAGGGAACAGGATATGTATATAATGCCATGTTGAGACCGTTTGTAGCACGACATGAGACCGATATAGAAAGAAGTTTAAGGGAAATGAGGGCGAAAGCGTGGGATGTGGCGATTTACTATTGGCACAATTCCTCGGAGTTGGGACAAACTAGATTTTTTGAAATCATTCATTACTTGACTTCAAAACCTTTGAGGCCAAGATCCGAGGTACCATTTTTTCCCTTCTCGTTTAAAAAAAGCACCAAGCAAAAACCAAAGAAGATGATATGGGGATCCAACCAGAGGCTAAAGTCAGTGGCGAAGCTTGAGATTTCCGACCAGGGGGTCGAAAACGTATATACCCAAAAATTTATATACGAAAACTACATACTCTCCGCTACTAAGCGAAAAATTTGGGGACCCCCCCCCCCCCCCAACCCACTATGCTGCGCCCTGACTATAGTAGAGCCAATTGGATGGAAATTATCCGATCGGATTATACAAATTATGGTTGTTCCGGTTCATCTTGGCTATTATTAGATCAAATCCAGTTGGGTGCTACATTCACCCAACTGGATACTACAAATATTCGTTTGGATCGACTATGAGCCTATGTTTAACTTAAAATTTAGGTCATTTGTTGTAAGTGTGAGGCTACATGCCACACGAATAAACCGCAAGATAGTAATAATAATAATAAACGAAACCAATGGCTTTTTTATATAAAATAAGCTTATCCGAACTCTTCGTTGGTGTGGTCGAATGATAAAAAGAAATTTGCATTTGAGATCAAATAATTTGAACCACTAATTTCATTTGTTGTTCCGTTCTGTTTAGGTGTTGCAAAACCATCAAAACTCTGTGGCGGGACATTCGCCACCACCTCCTACGGTTGCTCCACCGGTGGTTCCTCGACCAGATCAGGCTGAAGATAGGTGGGTGCCGACAGCTCCAACAGCTCCACCGCTACCAAACGTTAGTCACCACCAGACAGCATATCCGGAGGAGTTGCATATTCCTGGATCACCAAGTAGACCCGGTTTGCATATTCCGGGATCACCGAGTAGACCCAGTTTGAATCCGGGTCAAAGAGAACCTGTTTGGCTAAGGTTCAAAAAATCGAGGGGGCTATGACTGCATTGTTCATTGTTTCTTTAAGATACTAATAATTAGGAGAGCTAACTTTTGATAGTCAGTTAAACCAACAATCAAGTCATTTTAGCCTTGAAAGATTGGGATCACGTGACTAGCACATGTGAAGCTTAGGTCACTTTTCTTCACTGACCATAAAAAGATGGTGTTTGTACATAGTTACCATTGGCATCTTACAATGGTACATAACATTTGCAACTTAAACTTTCATAATTGCAATGGGCTACTTGTAATAATATTATAAAATTTAAAGTTATGCACTATTTATATAATTAGAAAAAGTATATCGTACATTACGGCTTAACGTACTTCACGTACGACAACGTGCGTGATTTATTCTATAACATGCGTGATTAATGTTTTCAATATGCGTGATTATTGTGTTTCAACATGCGTGATTTTAGATTTTTGAGTTATAACGTGCGTGATTTTAAAATGAACGTGCGTAATTACCTGTCGTACGTGATGTACGTTAAGCCGTAATGTACGTTAACCTTCCTCTATATAATTATATTACTACAAACCATCCATATATATTTTAGTTATAATAAATGTTATTTTGTAGGTAAACTTATTATTAAAACACTATACATACAACATAGATTCTCCCTTCACACAAAAGATCAACAGTTTTCATACCTTAGTAATGACATGTTTGTTATAAATATGGACATTGACCTCGAATGCAAGCATATGTTATGAACTTATGATCATTCACATAGTTTGTAGCATTGTGTTACTTGTATCATTCTTATCTTGTAATTCGCTCGTATGCCTTATATATCTAGCACATAATCTGCTCATCACAAACTGACTTAAGGGTTGTTTGTTTACCTCTTAATGGTTTCATTAAAAGACTACCTCTGAATCGGTAAGAGGTAACTGTCTTTAGTCCACTAAAACAAAACCTCTGGATTCAACAGGTGTATCACCGATCAAACCACCAACGTATCGGAGCATTGGTGTATTAATCTGTAGTATGCATATGGTGTATTGTTCTGTAGTGTTTGGAGGATAATGAAGCTTTTGATCTTAAATATCTTATTTGTTAATATAATTAGGATTTAGGAAAACTCTCTGTATGATTGTGAGTTGAAAATGTAAATTAATTATTAACGTACATAAAGAAATGACTCCTAAAAGTTTCCGCCCCCCATGAAAAAACCCACTGGGTGGAGGTGGTCACATACGCCGGATAACAAGATTAACAACACCTAGGTCCGAATCAAAGGTCACACACAGCAACGGAGGACCCAATCGGTTTTCCAATGACATGATTCAGGGTTCATGTGACGATCTGGAGGGTGTGGTATACCCCTAGATGCTTTATCACGCCACGTTAGCGTCACGTCAACGCCACGTCACACAAGGGACTTCAGGGTGTGGTATAAACCCCCCCCCCCCCCCCCCCTATTAAACAAAATTAAAAAAAAATAGGGAAATTGGTTTTTAATAAACCAACCTTTGCCAAATTGGTAATTAATAATCCAACCTACAGACTTGGTACCTAATAATCCTACGTTTCAATATGTTGGTACTCAATAGACCTCCGTTAGTTTTTTTTAACTCAAGTTAGTTTTTAAGTTTTATTTATTACACAAACAGTCCCTGTAGTTATAATTTACTAGTTTTAAGTTTTATTTATTACACAAACAGTCCCTGTAGTTATAAAAAAATTCATAAAAATAAAAAAAAATTCAAAAAAATTCTAAAAAAATCAAAAAAATTCAAAAAAAATCAAAAATATTAAAAAAAAATCAAAAAAATTCAAAAAAATCATAAAAATCATAAAAATTCAAAAAAATCAAAAAAACTCTAAAAATCATACCGTTTCGACCCGGACCGTTTCGACCCGTACCGTTTCGACCCGTACCGTTTCGACCCGGACCGTTTAGACCCGGACCGTTTCGACCCGGACCGTTTTCGACCCGTACCGTTTAGACCCGGACCGTTTCGACCCGGACCGTACGCGTCGAAACGGTCCGGGTCTAAACGGTACGCGTCGAAAACGGTCCGGGTCGAAACGGTCCGGGTCTAAACGGTACGGGTCGAAAACGGTCCGGGTCGAAACGGTCCGGGTCTAAACGGTCCGGGTCGAAACGGTACGGGTCGAAACGGTCCGGGTCGAAACGGTCCGGGTCGAAACGGTATGATTTTTAGAGTTTTTTTGAATTTTTATGATTTTTATGATTTTTTTGAATTTTTTTGATTTTTTTTTGAATATTTTTGAATTTTTTTGAATTTTTTTTTATTTTTATGAATTTTTTTATAACTACAGGGACTGTTTGTGTAATAAATAAAACTTAAAACTAGTAAATTATAACTACAGGGACTGTTTGTGTAATAAATAAAACTTAAAAACTAACTTGAGTTAAAAAAAACTAACGGAGGTCTATTGAGTACCAACATATTGAAACGTAGGATTATTAGGTACCAAGTCTGTAGGTTGGATTATTAATTACCAATTTGGCAAAGGTTGGTTTATTAAAAACCAATTTCCCAAAAAAATATTGGTTGAAAAGAGGTGGGCCCTACCTGCACCCCATTTTATTCCGTTAACACAATGGCGATGAGTAGGATCCCCCCCCCCTCCTCATTTGCTCGGTGTGGACGATGGCGTTCCAAGGGCGCTATGAAGGCTGAGATGATGGGTGGCGGTAAGCCACACCCACCGGTCTAACAGACCGGTTACTTGTTCGGTGATAATGTGTGCTCGATATGTATTGCCCTCCTTGATATCACTTACTAAATTCCATTTGTTAATATCTTTTTTTCCTCATATATAAGGGTGAAGATACAATAGGAAGTTAATTTGGCTAGGAAGTGATCTTGACCATCCATTTAGTTAATCAAGGGCTAAGATTAAATCAGGGAAATTGAAAAGAAGAAAAGAGGCGCGTGAGTTTGTTCAAGGGCATTCTAGTCAATCCAAGCCAATAGTTTCTCTCTCCTCCAATTCCCCTCCATTTTTTAAACGTTAATAACTCTTTCATACGACATTATTTTTTTATAAAAATTGCACCAAAAAAACAAGCGTTTTTTATCTTTAAAACGAGTATACTATTGCTATATTTAAAAAAAAAAATTTAAACCCAGTTGTGTAAAACGCAATAGAAAAACCACCAGTTACGTAAAACGCAATGAAAAAAAAAACCTAAAAAATAACATTTTTCTAAAACGCAATGCACAAAAAACACAAAGAAATGACTTATTTGTAAAATGCAATAGCCAGAAAACACAAAGAAATGTCATATTTCTAAAACGCAATAGACTGAAAACACATAAAAAAGTGTTTTACCTAAAACGCAATGCACAAAAAACACAAAGAAATGTCTTATTTGTAAAACGCAATGGCCAGAAAACACAAAGAAATGTTTTATTTGTAAAACGCAATGGCCAGAAAACACTTAAAAATGTCTCATTTCTAAAACGCAATGACCTAAAAAAACAAAAGAAAGTGTTCTCTGTAAAACGCAATGGACTGAAAACACTTCAAAAATGTGTTTTACCTAAAACGCAATGACTAAAAACACTTCAAAAATGTGTTTTACCTAAAACGCAATGACTAAAGATACTTAAAAATGTGTTTTTTCTAAAACGCAATAGCCAGAAAACACATAAAACTCTCTTATTTCTAAAACGCAATGGACACATAAAGCTGTTTCTGAACTGTTTGTGAATTGTCTGTGAACTGTCTGAATTGTCTACGAATTACTGTCTTCGAAATGAGCTCAACCCCAGCCAGGGGCTCTGCCCCTTGGACCCTGCCAGGGGCTGCCGCCCCCGGACCCCCGCCAAGATCGTAAAACGCAATGACTAAATAAAAACCCAGATCGTGAAAATAAAATTAAAGAATTTCTTACATGGATCGAAGTCGGTTTCTTCATCAATTGACGAAATTTGAAATGATAAAAACACTTATCAGCGATTAAATCGAACAAATCGAGTGATTATCTTCAAAATCACCGGAAAAAACGAGATTTTGTATTAAATTAAACTGGGTTTTCTTCAAAAAAACTGAAGAACACGTTGATAGGGGGTTTGAATCATTGATTGGTGATGAAAATCGCACTATAATGTAGTGATTATTGAGATAGAAAGTGAAGAAATGGTTGAAGATGGTGGGTTTTGAAAATGGTGGGTTTTGAAGTTACTGTGTTTTGAAAAAGGAAGAAGAAAGGGTTGGATTGACTAAAATACCCTTTTTCTTTATTTTAAATGTTGCCACATGTCATCCTCTTATTGCTTCATATCCTTCCTAGCAAAATTAATCTTCCTATTTAATCTTTTCCCTCATATATAATTCCCCCTTTACCTTCCAAGTTCCAACCTGTTGCCTTAAAATAATAAACTTTGGATTATTTTTAGAATAGACCCCAACTTTGATTTATTAGATGCACAGATTGTGGATATGATTTTGATGTCGTATCTCTTCAATATAGGATTTTATAGAGGATAGCTCTTTGTAAATAAAGCTATCTTATATATTAAACCTTATGTCGCATTGACCAATACACCTAGAGGTGCATAAACCGGGTATTTTTAATAACCGATTTCGGTTATGGAATTGGTTTCAGTTTCTCGTTTTACGGGTTGGAACCGCTTATTGCTATAACCGGTTCGGTTCCAGTTATTTACCAAAAAAACCATACCCTATATGCCCGGTTCCGGTTTTAATAAACCGGGTATTAAAATACCTTATTTTTCAGGTTTTAGTAAACCCTATTTCCAAGTTTTTTAGTATCCGATTTTCAGATTTTTTAATACTCTATTGCATTTTTATTAACTTATTTTCTCATTTTTTTGTTTGTTATTATTAAAAATGCATTGTATAATGTCATAAAAAATTAAAATAATACACTAACATAAATTTAAAAGATAGATTTAGAATAACGTATCGGATCTAGCCGGGTATAATATGTTCCGGATCTTGTCTGGTTTCGGGTATTAATTGGGTATGATCAGTTCCGGTTCCAGGTATTGAGATCAAAATGCATACCCTATCTATACCCTATGGATAGTGTCGGTTTCGGTTTCGGGTATAGAATATCCGGGTAAAAAAAACCGCTTCTGGCTTTTTTAACGGGTCCAGTTCCAGGTACGTTTTTTTTGTGCACCTCTAAATACACCACATTATTTATAAATGTGATAATGTTGTGTTATAGGCCTAGTGTTGTTCTTTAATGCAAAAAAGAATCACTTTGCTGCTGTAGATTTACAAAGGAAATATTTGAACAAAAAAAGAAAGCATGTTGGCTCTACAACTGATACTTCAGCTCCATTTAATCTACCATATGACCACGTTGGCTTACGATAAAATTTCTTGCAAAGATTGCCATAATTCGTTTATTTGTTTAATTTTTGGCAAACGGATAATACAAGTTGCGGGGAACACGATTTGTAGATTTTTTTATGTTAAAGAAGTATGTTGATGCTGCAGGTATTGGTGGTTTTGCAGTGCAGCATCTTGAGCAGACATGAATCAAAATTCTACAAATACTTCTGCTTCCCAAGTAAATAAAAGTACATTAATCAAGTAAAGGTGGCAATTCGTTTATTTGTTTAATTTTTGGCAAACGGATAATACAAGTTGGCCACCGACACCCACCTCTTCCCAGAGGTACCGGGTTCGAGTCTTGGGAGTGGCATATGTCGCCCAGGGTAAGAACTCGGCATGGGGAAGTCACCGCGGAGCTAGCTTGGTCGGGTAGCGGCTCCCGGAGTGAGATCACTCCGGCGGTTGGGAGGACCGTGCACTATCCCCCCCCCCTCCCCTACTTTATTGAAATGGTCCGTTTTGACCCGTTAGTTTATATGGCCCGCCTGCCTGTTTTGCAAGGATTATTTCTGAATAACATTGCATTTCATGTTTAAACGAGCTCTTTTAACTCAAGCCCATATGGTTCTGAACCCGTTTTCACTTGCACCAAATTTGATACTTTTTTGAAACAACCAGTTTTGACTCGCCTGTCTTGCCGGCTTACTTGTTGAATTATATTGTTAAAGACTTACTGATCGACACGGTAAATCTACCTGGATTTTCTGGAAATTCTTCTGTCGTAAAAACAGGTGGCGATAAAGAATATTTTTCCTTCAAAACCTTTCAAGAAACTTTTTGCCAGCATGTGATTCAATCATCAAGAATATTCTATGATTCAATCATCAAGGGTGTGTGATTTGAGCTGTTGATGGTGGTTGGTCCATGTTCAGGGATGGTTAGATTTGAGCTGTCTCCTAAAAACTCTGCATATGGGTACTCTCCCACCACAACTATCGCGTAGTCGAATTTGTTAGATTTCATATACTTATCATCCGGGTTCTCATTGTAGACCACTTGAGTTCTTGGATCAACTGCAGCTTTTATAGCAGATAATATTGTGATGCCTGCAAGATGAAAACTCTTTGTTCAAGATTTTTTAAAAGATTATTTATTTATGTGATTTAACTATTAAAGTGTTCATGATTTGCAATTGTACCAGCATCTTCGTTGCCTTTTTAGAAAGTGGTAACAATGGATTCTCTACAGATTTACCAATTTTCAATAACACGAGTGATTTCCTCACAGCTTCCCTAGCCAGATCGCGAGCTGTTTGCAAGTTCAAAAAGCCAATAAAGATCACCTTTCACGGTTAAGTTTCTAGTTATATCATTAAGTGACGGACATGATAAAGAAATGCTAGATGTGTTCTAGCAGACATTTAGAAAAAAAAAACATATGGGAGAAAGTTTATTATTGTTAAGCATCACATATGAATCTCTATTTATAGGCTACACTCATTACTGAAGAATTAAGTTCCGACAAAGTAACCTGTTAGGATCAGAGTATACACACGAACACAGAACTCACACAATTTTCTGTTGAAGAACACAAAGATTTATAGTGGTTCGGTCGATTCTGACCTACATCCACTGTGGTAACTAGGAATATTTGTATTAAGCTTTTGGTACAAGTATTTCAGATACAAAACAATCTCTTATATAAGATTGGAAGAAAGAGGAAAGTGAAGAAAGCAAGATCCGTGAATAATGGATCACAGACCCATGTCCCCTTATCCTCTTATCCTTTAATAAGAAATGATTTTCTAATCTCCACTTGATCAAGTGGCCTTCACACTCAACAATCTCCCACTTGAAGCCACGGGATAATCTTCACCTGTGCTTCAACTGTGCATCAGTATCTCTGTAATAACTTTGATCTTCTTCACATTCCTAGTTACCCGACCTTCTCTTCAATTATCCCGAAGGCCAGTTGAAGCTATGCAAAGCTTCAACTTCTCTAAGGTGACAACCTTAGTCAACATATCAGATGGATTTTCACTTCCTTTGATCGTCTTCAACTTCAGAGGGCCTTCACTAACTTGCTCTCTGATGAAGTGATATCTCAGCTGTATGTGCTTTGTCTTCGAATGGAAGACAGGATTCTTTGCAAGATGAATTGAACTTTGAATGTCACAAAACAGTGCACAATCAACTTGTTCCTTGCCGAGCTCTTTGAGAAAATTCTTCAACCATATAAGCTCTTTGCTTGCTTCAGCAACTGCCATATACTCTGCTTCTGTGGTTGAAAGGGCAACACTTTTCTACAGTCTGGACATCCAGCTTACTGCAGTGCCTCCCACAGTAAAGACATATCCGGTGGTGCTTTTATAAGATTCTTTACAACCACCAAGGTCAGCATCTGCAAAACCCTTCAAAATAACCTCTTTCCCCTTAAACTGTAATGCCACTTTTGAAGTCCCCTTCAAATATCTTAGCAGCCATTTAACTGCTTCCCAATGTTCTCTCCCTGGATTGGACATAAACCGACTAACAACTCCCACTGCATGAGCTATATCTGGTCTCGTGCATACCATTGCATACATGAGGCTACCAACTGCCGATGCATACGGAACTTTAGCCATTTCTGCTTTGTCTTCATTTGATCTGGGTGACTGAACTTTAGAAAGCTTAAAGTGACTTCCCAAAGGTGTGCTTCGAATGTTGGCATCTTTAAGGCTGAATCTTTCTAACACTTTCTCAATGTACTTCTCTTGAGAGAGTGTCAAAGAACCATCTTCTTTGTTTCTGAAAATACTCATCCCGAGTATTTGGTTTGCAACTCCCAAGTCTTTCATCTCAAACTCTTCAGACATCTGCTTCTTCAGCTTCTTGATCTCTGTCATGTCTGAACCTGCAATCAACATATCATCCACATATAGTAATAGAATGATATAAGAACCCTTAAACCTCTTGATGTAACAACAATGGTCATTGTCACATCTCTTGTATCCGACTCTTCCCATGAAGTTATCAAACTTCAAATACCATTGTTTGGGCGCTTGTTTCAGACCATACAAACTCTTCTTCAACTTACACACCAAGTTTCCTTTGCCTTTAACCTGAAAACCTTCTGGTTGTGTCATGTAGATATCTTCTTCTAGGTCACCATGTAGAAAAGCTGTCTTGACATCTAGCTGATCTAGATGCAAACCTTCTGCTGCTACAATACTGAGAACAAGTATGATAGTAGTCATCTTCACCACTGGAGAAAATATTTCATGGAAATCAATTCCTTCTTTCTGCTGAAATCCCTTGACCACTAATCTTGCTTTGTACCGTTTGGTACCATCATGTTCATCTTTGACCCTGAAAACCCACTTGTTCTGAAGAGCCTTCTTCCCAGCTGGAAGCTTTGTTAAGTGCCAGGTCTTGTTCTTCTCAAGCGACTCCATCTCATCTTTCATTGCTAACTCCCATAGCAATGAATCTTTCAACCCCATGGCTTCTGAATAACACTGGGGTTCACCATTTTCTGTCAAAAGTATGTAATTGACGGATGGTGAATATCTGTCTGGTGGTCTAATGACTCTGGAGGATTTTCTTGGTTGAAACTGAGGAGTTTCTGGGGATTCTGGAATTTGAGGAACGACCTCTTCTTCTTCTTCTTCTTCTTCTGCAGAATTATTACTAGAATCATCCCCTGAGCTCCCACTGTCGATTGACTCATTCCCATTTTCTGGAATGTCGATTGAAGCTTCCTTTCTTGTTTCACCACTTTCAAATTCAACATAGTCTTTCTAAACTTCTGGTCCTTTGGTGTTTCTGTCTTTGTACAATTCGTTTTCATTGAAGACGACATTCTTGCTTCTGATTACTTTTCTGCCTTCATTATCCCAAAGCCTGTAACCCATTTGTTCTGACCCATAACCAATGAATGTGCACTTCTTGGATTTTGAGTCTAACTTATCCCTGTCACCAGCTTCTAACAAATCGTAAGCACTACAACCAAAGACTCGTAAGTGTTCAAGACTTACCTCCTTTCCTTGCCACATTTCTTCAGGCAACTTGAAATCTAAGGGACTGGTTGGTGAACGGTTGATCAAGTAGGCTGCAGTGCTAACTGCATCGGCCCAGAATGTCTTGGGCATCCCGGCATTTAGCCTCATGCTTCTAGCCCTCTAATTTAGAGTTCTATTCATTCTCTTAGCTACACCATTCTGCTGAGGAGTTCCGAGAACTGTCTTGATCATCTTTATCCCTTCCTTGGCACAATAGTGAGTGAACTGCTTGCTTATGTATTCACCACCATTATCAGACTTTAAGCACTTTACCTTCAAGTTAGTTTCATTTTCAACAACAGATTTCCATATCTTAAAAGCATCAAATACAACAGATTTATGCTTAAGAAAATATACCCATACCTTTCGTGTTGAATCATCGATGAAAGTAACATAGTATCTTGAGCCTCCTAGAGATAAAACTGAGGTTGGTCCATATACATCTGAGTGAACAAGCTCTAACTTCTGAGCTTTCGGTGTCCTTCATGTCTTCACAAAAGTAACCCTCTTTTGTTTTCCAAGAACACAAGGTTCACAGAATTCAGTTTCCACTTTCTTCAAGTCTGGAAACTTACCTTTCTGAGCCAACATCTTCAATCCCTTCTCGCTCATGTGTCCGAGTCGGTTGTGCCATAAATTTGATGGACTCGGACCGGTGGTCATTGCATGAACACCTTCAGCAGAAACTTCTGCCATGTATAGAGTACCTTGCTTCTTTCCTTTGGCAATCACTAAATTGCCTTTAATCACTTTCCATATTCCACCCCCAAAGTGAACATTAAACCCTTCATCATCCAGTTTACCAACTGAAATCAACTTTCTCCTCAAATTAGGAATAACCCTGACATTTTTCAATGTCCATATAGTTCCTAATGAGGTCTTCAAGTCTACATCTCCAATACATGTGATATCAAGCATTTGATCATCTGCTAAACGAACTTTACCAAAATTACCGGTTCGTAGATTCTTGACCATATCTGGGCATGAGATAGCATGGAAAGAAGCACCTGAATCCATAATCCAAGATTCAACTGAATCTTCAACAGAACAGATGAGAACATCACCTAATTCTTCCGAGGATACACTGTTTACTTCTTTCTTTGAAGCGGGTTTTGTACATTGGCTTCTATAGTGACCTTTTTCTTTGCAATTCCAACATTCAACGTCTTTTCTGTTCTTGGACTGTCCCCTTCTTCTGGACTTAGACCTGCCTCGACTATTGATGTGCGTGAGTGTTATTAGTTTTTAATGTATATATTAAGCCCTTTTTAACACTTTTTTTAGCCAAGATTTAAATTTATAAAACACGATATTTACTAACCCTAAACACACATATGGGCAAGTGCACCCATCGTGAGCGTAGTATAGTGTTGGTAAGATACCGAGGTGTAACATCCCGAAAATACAAATTTCTTAAATTGCAATTAGTTGCAAATAAATTTGTAAGATAAACTAACTAGGAATGACACTAACCTAGTTAGTTAAAGACTTAAGAATAGTTAAGGGTGAAAACAAACAAAGAATGAAAGTAGGAGGGCCAAAGGTGTTAAAATGAGAACTAATATTAATAAAATAAAATAAATAAAACGCAAACACCCCTTGTCTGTGTTGGTGGAGATCGACCAGGAGACAGGGGCGACACAAGCTCCTCCTCAAAACCCTAGTTCAGCACAAAATTGATCAATTAAAGGCTAATTCCTGTCCCAAATCAAAATCCGAACATAGATTAGTGATCCTCATCACAAGGGGGTTACAACGTATGTAAAATTTGGTGTTAACTCTCTGTTTGGTATTCTCATGAAATTGGGAAATCTGAAAATTGATGTTGCATGTTTTCTATTTGGGTAGAATAGGGATGATATAGTGTCTAGGAGTGAAACCTAGGCAACAACATGTGAAATCATGTCAAAATTCATGAAATTTCATGAACACCTTGAAGATGGTTCATGGGTTTTGTGAGAAAATGATGAACACTAGGGTTTAAAAGACTATTCTAGTGTAAATTGATTCATAGAAACTGATTTCTGAAAAATATGATGTTTGATTATATATGTGGTAGCTCAATTCATGTTAATCTAGGCTAAGTGACAAGCCATGAATTAGAATATAAAAGATATAAAATTTTGCCCTTAAAGTGTTCGTATAAATGCCTCAATGAAGGCTTAAATATGAAAATTTGAGTTAAACCGAATGATTGTGATGTTTCGGCAAAATATGTGAACTATGAATTGAAAAGAGTTCTAAACATGTTTTGGTTGAACTCTATAGGAAAAGATACCGGAGCTCCAAGCGGACAAGCCGGTGGCGACTTGCGTTTGAAGGGCGTGCACTAAAGGTATGTAACTTGACCCGTTACATTAAGTAAATTGCTATTTAATTATGTATGGTTACATTGTAGATTAAAAGTTGTGTTGATTGTAGCGACCATGTTCGTTACTTAAATCCGTAGGTTAAGAATTGGTTTGTAGTCGTTTGGTAGTCATCAAAATGGAGGATTCCGTAGATGAGCCAAACGGGTCGAATAATGGTGTACTTTGTAGTGTTAATATCTTAAGTAGATAGCGATGGCGATAATGGTCACAAGAGCATGAAACCATAGGTTTGGTAATGAAGTGCCGGTGATAATAAGCCCCGGAAGTTGGGTAATAAGCGCCTTAGGTTTACTAGTTAAATAGTAACAAATTAAGTAAAGTTAGAATGGGTCGAATAAACGCATAGTGACATTTAGTCGTTTGGTCCGCAAATTAAATTTTCGGTATCAAAATTGTACAGATACGTTGGTAATGAATTTACAGACGTTTAGGAAAAAGAATTACCTAAAACGGACTTACGAGTCCAAAGTTATGATCAATTGAAGTTAAAAATCAGAATTTCCGGAGCTGGCAGCAAGTGCAGGATTCAGCAATGAACCTGCTGGAAAACGTACTTCCTCGCGCCACGCGGGGGAGACACAGGAAGCTGGCGCGACACGCGGGGGCACCCGCGCCACGCGAAAGATCAAAGGGGTCCTGCCGCGACACGCGACAGGACCATTTTTGAAATTTTATTTTATTTTTCATGCTTTGATGCTGGAACTTGTTTATATATATTATGTCAATTCCAAAACTAGTATTTTTAGTGGTTTTGACCTTAGGTGACTATGGTGAACTTACGGATGGCGGTCAAGCAAATGTCGAAGAACCGAACACAACTTTTGAAGCTTCCGCGATAACTTAACCTTTAATAGACTAGGTTTATGGGATGTAAACAAGTTGCTAAACAACTTTTGAATGTTTTGAATTAGTCGTTAGTTGACTAATGTTTTGCTACTTTTGAACCTTACTTATGGAATTTATGGTATGAATTATTATTAAATTCAAGTAAAAATTAGACGGGTGTTACAAGTTGGTAATCAGAGCTTAAGGTTGTCAACAAAGTGTTCGGTTCAAGCTTGATTGATTGTCCGGTAAGAATTAACTTATTATTTTAACAGATTATATTTATGTAAGAAATGAGAAATGAATTGATGTGCATCGGAAGAGCGTGTTAACACACTCAAACCCGGAAAGTGCACCGAATGTGAACGGTTAAAGCAAGTTGGGAACTTGGCTAAACCGAAACAAATGAAGCAATGTTATAAATGAAATGTTTAACGTTTAAATGTAAACATTTCGGTTTCAAGATGTCTGATGGAAACGATGATAATCCGGTGCAAACAAGCATCGAACAAATGAAAGAAATAATTGCCGAAGAAGTAGGGAAGGCAATTGAAGGTAGTCTATCCGGGTTTATAGACAAAATTCAAAGCACGGTGTTGTCGCTTGTCGAAGAGCGAGTTAAAAGGTTGGAGGATAGTGTCAACCTTATGAAGGAGAAAACGGGAGATCGTAAAGGGTGCTCATATAAAGAATTTATGGCGTGCAAACCGCCAATCTATAACGGGGAAGTTGACCCGATAATCTGCCAAAGATGGATAAGTGACGTCGAAGGAGTGTTTGAACGGACCCATTGTGACGTAGGTGACTTTGTTGCTTACGGAATGGGTCAATTGAGGGGCCAAGCCAAAGATTGGTGGGACAATAAAAAGAAGGAAATAGGAGCCGAAGCGGCAAGGGTCATGACTTGGGATGAGTTTAAGGTGCCGTTCCTTAAACACCATAGTCCCAAAGCAGTTATCAATAGGATCAAAGAGGAATTTATCCAGTTAAGACAAAAGGGAGAATCAATTGATAAAATCACGGGTATCTTCATGGATAAGCTGAGATTCTGTGACGAGTTAGTCACCACGGAAGAGCAGAAGATATACTACTATTACAACATGTTGAGTGCTGAATACCGGGAGTTTATGACTCCCTCAAAATATGAAACTCTCACAGAAATCATCAACACCGCCCGGGAGCGGGAAATCGAGTCAAAGAAACAAGTTGAAAGGGGTGAGCGAAGGGCACAGGATGTGAATCCAAGCCCTACAAAGAAAGCTAGAACTGCTGAATCGGGCAAGAAAGTGGAGGCTAAAGGCGGGTCGCCAAGTTGCAAAGTAAGTGGAAAGGGGCACAAGGGTGAGTGCTGCTTTAAAGACAAGCCGTGTCCGGTATGTGGGAAGACGGGGCACACTGCATCGCTATGTCCTGGAAAAGTTTCCGTTTGTTACAAATGTTATCAACCCGGCCACAAAAAGTCTGAATGCCCCGAGTTGGTTGGAAAGAGAGACACAAAAGAGTCTCCAACGGAAGCTCCAAAGGCGAAGGCTAGGTCCTTCCAACTTACCGCGGCTGAAGCGAAGATAGAACCCGACGTGGTCTCAGGTATATTCACGATTAACTCAATTCCTGCACGTGTATTATTTGATACGGGTGCGAATAAATCCTTCATTTCGCATGGATTTATTCGACATCCTTCATTTGTATTGACGAAATTATCTGTGCCCTTAGAAGTTGAAATAGGGGACAACAAAAGTTTTATAGTTTGTGATATTTGTCGAGGCTGCAAATTAAGCATCGATGATGAAGAATATTTGATAGACCTAATCCCGATGTCAATGGGGGAATTTCAAGTAGTCATTGGGATGGATTGGCTATGTCAGCACCACGCAAAGGTCGTGTGTTTCCGTAAGGAGATAAAGCTAACATCTCCAAGCGGAAAACACGTTACAATTTATGGTGAAAAGGGAGGCAATCCTATAATATGCACGATGATGAAAGCTCACAAGCTCATGAGGCATGGATGTAAAGCATTTATGATATACGCAAATGAGCCCGAGAAAGAACTACCAAAGATTGGGGACGTACCCGTGGTATGTAACTTTGAAGATGTATTTCCGGACGATTTACCAGGAATGCCACCTGAACGGGAGGTAGAGTTCGGAATCGAATTGATCCCGGGTGCAAAACCCGTAGCTAGAGCACCGTACCGACTCGCGCCGTCAGAATTACAAGAGTTGATGTCCCAGATTCAAGATCTGCTTGACAAAGGATTCATAAGGCCGAGTGTGTCTCCTTGGGGCGCACCGGTGCTGTTCGTGAAAAAGAAAGACGGAAGCATGCGCATGTGTATCGATTACCGGGAGTTAAACAAACTCACGGTAAAGAATTGATACCCGCTTCCAAGGATAGATGATTTATTCGACCAACTACAAGGTGCGAACTGGTTTTCAAAAATCGACCTTAGATCGGGGTATCACCAATTAAAGGTCAAGGAGGAAGATGTGCCGAAGACGGCTTTCCGCACGCGATACGGACATTACGAATTCCTCGTGATGTCATTCGGGCTGACAAATGCACCCGCAGCTTTCATGGACCTCATGAACCGGGTTTGCAAGCCAATGTTGGATAAATCAGTCATCGTGTTTATCGATGATATTTTGGTGTATTCGAAAAGCGAAGCTGAACATGCACACCACTTACAAGAGGTGTTAGAGACACTTAGACGAGAGATGTTGTATGCGAAATTCTCTAAGTGTGCCTTTTGGCTACGAGAAGTGCAATTTCTCGGCCACATCATAAGTGCCGATGGAGTATTGGTAGATCCGTCAAAGACCGAGGCTGTGTCGAAATGGAATCCCCCGAGGAACCCTTCGGAAATTAGAAGCTTTTTGGGGCTTGCGGGATACTATAGGAGATTCATTCAAGATTTCTCCAAGATTGCGTCGCCGCTAACAAAGCTGACCCGGAAAGAAGAAAAGTTCATTTGGGGTGTCGATCAAGAAAGAGCGTTTCAAACGCTAAAAGAGAAATTAACTCAAGCTCCGGTTCTAACCTTGCCGGACAGGGTCGAAGATTTGGTGGTTTATTCGGAGGCTTCACTATCGGGGCTCGGATGCGTTTTGATGCAACGGGGCAAAGTTATAGCATATGCCTCGAGGCAATTGAAGATACACGAGAAGAAATATCCCACGCACGATCTCGAGTTGGCTGCGGTGGTATTTGCATTAAAAATATGGAGGCACTATTTATATGGAGTAAAGTGCACCATATTCACCGACACAAAAGCTTAAAATAATTCTTCGATCAGAAGGAGTTAAATATGCGACAAAGGCGATGGTTAGAAACGGTGAAAGATTTCGACTGTGAAATACACTATCACCCAGGAAGGGCAAATGTGGTGGCGGATGCCCTAAGCAGAAAGGCAGATTATGTCCCGATACGAGTACAATCATTGCAGCTCATTGTGACCTCGGGCTTACTTGAACGAATCCGAGAGGCACAAGATTGTCACGACCCCCGACCCACCCTGGACGGAATCGGGAGCCGCGAACAGCCAAGTGGTACCGGTGATTATTTTGAAAAATATTGCAGCGGAAATTTCATCAGGACCGTGAGTTAGGAAAAATATCAGAGTTTAGAAAACATTTACGATAACTCACGAGATTAAAACCCTCACGACAAATGACAAAGTGCAATCACTTAAACATCCATCGGATTCACAACGAATGACATAGTATTCCCCGAGTTCGGGTGGTACTCAAACATCCTGTCGGAATCACGACTAATGACAAAGGATAGTACTTAAACATCTGGTCGGATAGTTTCAATTGATCGGATATTGAATCATAGCAGCGATCGAGTTAATACCCGGTATTGTAGTAGCACCTCACTATTTTGAAAGTGAATTTCGAACAGAATTATGAAGGATTTGAGAATTTCGTCGACACCAGTGAACTGCTCCTGGCCTGTTCTATTTATAGCTGAAAATTGGGTCTCACGCGGCCCGCGTGAGCCTTGGCTCGAATCTTACACGGCCCGCGTAGCCGCCTAGTCTACGCGTAGGGTTGCTGAGTCACCAGTAGGTCTGCCAGGTGGATGCCACGTGTCCCTTAAGCTTATCCGGAGATTTGCCTTGCTGTCGCGGCCCGCGTAAGCCTCAGCTTATCTTTACGCGTCCCGCCTGAAGACCAGAATTCTTGATTTCTTGATTTTTTATATGGATTAGGGTTTTCAGGGGTCCGGGCTTTTACTAACGGATCAATTTGGAATATTTTTGAATATAATTATATCATAAAGAAAAAGGGAATAAAATAGTGAGGAAAGAGAATGGACCCACTTTGTAACTTTAGGGTTCAACTAGAAAGCCTCCTGGTATAAATTTTGGGTATAACTTCTGAGCTATTTAAAAATATATAATGCACTCGTGTTAAGTATAGTACCCCTCATTCAACCTTGTCCCTATGTCACGAGACAGAACCCCAATAAACTTAGTCGGGCAGAGCCCAGACATACGTTATGAGGCTCAGATCAATCGGAAAGGTTAGCTGTGATCGGGAATTACAACACTTAAAACGAGGCCTGGCTTTATTATTATGAGGTAAATAAAAAAAAATATATATATATATAGAGAAAGCAAAATCGAAAACGGAGGAAAACATATGAACAGACTTTCTTTGAGTGATATGTGCTTTATATATAGTGAATTATGTAACTTATTACTTGTTAAGTTTCATTTTACTTTCCATTTGAGCACAACCATCCACGTATCATCAATCATTAATTCCATTTTGAAATTTGTTGTACATGCATATGTTAAAATGGCCACGTATCATTGATTTGAATTCAATGTAAATCTATTTTTTTTATTTATTTTATTATATATATATATTATAATTAATTTAACTGCTTCACTTATTTGGCGTGTATAACTTCGAAAATATAACGTTCTAGGAAATAATAAATATGTCTTTAGAACGAGAATATTTTTGTCTACATTTTGAACCAAGTTTCTTTAAAAACGGAGTAGGTTCAAATATAATGTATTTTTTTATAGTTTAATTATTAAACGGTTCCCGGGTCCGTCTAAACACTTCATATTTCTAATCTTCAACTTACCCGTAATTTACTTGTCTAATAATAAAAGTTTTTATATACTTTTATTTTATTTAGAAAGGTCACCTATACACATGCCAATTTATTAATATAATATTTCGACCAACTATATAAAATAGTGTTTAAAACTATTTGGGTTGAATATTTATATTAAAAATAAACTAGTTACTAGTTACTAGTTGTTAATAAATTTAACCAAACATATAATTTTTTATATAAAAAAATAGGAATGTTACATTCTCCCCACCTTGTTTTAAATCTCGTCCTCGAGATTTGGGTTACGATATTTCTTTTAGACTTATGTCATATTTTAGTCAATAAAAATAATATTTAAGGTAGATGACATAGAATTAAAATATCAAATTTTGTGAATATGAGTTGTACCATAAGTAGGATTTAATGGTTCAACTGAACTAGTTCAAGAAATTGATAACAAACGAATGAGATGAAATGATATAATTTCCAAAGTGACTAGGTTCAAGCCAAAAGATATATGATCAATAGATATTTAAAATGAATGTGAAGGACTTTTAGAATTAATAAAATTCTTTGTCAAAAGAAAGCTTACTTTGGTTGGCAACTGAGGAAGACTTAGAATTAACGGGTTCAAAATGAAATAAAAGCATGAAAAATGATTTGTCAAATATTTATGATATTAGAAAATCAAAGTTTTGAGATGAGTGAAATGCAAAGATACACCAAAAGACAATAGAGTTAGTGTATTAGAGTTCCAAGTTGTTTTAATTGTGAAACAATGTGATAGTATATTATTAGTGACCATATTTTTCATACTATGTCTTAGAGGTCGAAATATAATAAGAACAAGTTGTTTTGGCATGACCAACCATTATATTATATTTGTAAAGCAAATGTAATATATATTATTTGTTACGCATTTTTACTATATGTAAATGGTCACCACTTTAAATAAATATTATTTTAGTATTTTACTATATTATGTAAAATAACTTATATTTACTATGTAATATAGATTACAAAATACCGCAATGAAGTTATTACATTACAAAATATTTTAGTATTATGATTTTGTAAAAGAAATCACTATTATTTATAATGTTAAATGAAAGTTGTAATTAAAGGTGTAAAAATATTTATTGTACAAAAGTATTTGTAAAATAATTTGTAAATATATATCACTTAATGGGTCGATTCTATGTGATTACTTATTTTCATTTTGAAACCATATAATGTTGTGAAGATATTTATAAATGTTGTAAATAAGTGAAAACGGGGACTATTCTTATATATTACAATGTTCCCCTATCCCAACGTAGTTGATGACTACCATATTATTCTTATATGGTCATTTTCTTGCCAGAGCGTTACGGTACATAGTTACCACAAAACATGTGATAGACAATTATTTATATAATTTTATTCGTCCCTCTAATTCTTGTATTGTTTTATAAAAATATGTCTTCTCCTTATAGTACAAAGTAAAATATTTTTATATATAATTTAAAATTTACTAAATAAGTATGATGACTTAGTTTATATATATTAACTAGTCATTATCATGGGTAGATATTGGTTAGTGCTGCCTTGTTTAAGCATAGTTGATCAGTCCATGCCTAACTAAGGCTAGGCTATCCAATACCTGCCCCTGACCATAACCCTAGTACTTAAAAATAATACTCACACTACTACTATAATTATATTATTAATATTAATTACCAATAATAATTAATTAAACATAAATTTAAATGAGAGTATACCTCAAACATAATAAAAATATAAATTCTTTACCTTAATGGTTTAACAAGAATTTTTTTTAAATATAGTAATACTATATTGTAAATTAGGTAATTACTTATGTAAGTTTCCATATATATAATCAATTTAGTCATCGTTTTGCAATAATGCAGTTCATAGTGCAAAAAGCGAAATGATATTTTGAGTTTGGATAAAACAACAACTTAGAATGAAGTCCTCCAATGGTCTTCATAAATCAAATGAACCACATGTGCAACGAACAGAGCATGTGTAACGTGTGAATTTACCAAGAAATGAAACAAATCAATATTCGCTACTATGAAAGAAATTCTCATGGTATGATGACCATTAGGGGAAGTAGCAATGCAAAAGTCTATTCACAGAGGTTAGAATTTTAACAAAAGAAATATAAGAATTTTATCTGGAATTTCATGTGATAACTGTTGTTAAGTGACATCACCAAGGAATGTCGAATGAAATGAAATGAAATAGGGGATTTGCAAAGGTATATGACTTCTTTTGCAGTGATAATAATTATGACTCTGATTAAACGGTGCACCGATGGTTGTGAAACCATGTTCCAACGTACCTCAGGGAGATTCATGTCGTTTATAGGATCATGTGGCAAAGTACCGCTTTTTAATTAGTAGTTTTCCCACTGTCGGGATTAGCATGGTTGTTGTCGTGCCTAATCATATTTTCCAAAGGTCTTGTCTTGAAAGTCGTGTGTGATATACTTTGACGTCGGTGGACGTATAATTTAAATTTCATGTGTTTTCTTGTGTACTAGCACAACTTTACATGCTTCTTACTTGCGTTAATAGTCTATGGTAACGCATTAGAAATTCGTATACTTTTGATGGTGTTCCAACTTAAAGGGTTCTCATTGCACGAGTTACGAGGTAGATGATCAAACGAAATAATGTTTGATATCAGAATTTATATACAAGAGATTCCTGATAAAGAAATCTAGATTTATTATTGACACATATGCTTGTGCTTTATTCCAAATTGTCAATCCTTATGGTTTTTGGATTTCCTTATAGATATACATATCTATATAATCATATATTTCACATGCTATAATATACATACCCTTTATAAGATCAACGTATTTAACAGATTCATATTTCCAAAGCAAGTCAGATATCAGGTCATGATACTATTTAGGGAAATCTTGTCACTTGTTTGACATATTATATACCTCGTCTTATCCGGTTCGCGCCGGATAGGTAACCTCAGTATATCCGGACAAGCTGGAGAGTCTGCTACACCATACCCAGTCTTGCCGGAGAAAATTTTCTATTTCCCATAAAGAGTATCTTTTCAAGATTTTAAAAGTGCCTATTTTATTAGGGTTTTATCCAGAATCAAGGAAATTTGTATTTCCATAACATATCTTTATTCTAGACCAAGTAATATCAATAAGCAAGAATTAATAGCAATTAAGTGCTATTGCCTGCAATGTTTTAATAGTCATTCTTAAGGCATACAAAAATCCATCATACTTTATTTACACAAGTACTTAGTTTATCTCGAAGCTTATACTAAGGCATCTTTTCTTAAGTTCAAGTCTAAATGCTATCATGTGTGCTACTAGTTAATAGCAATATCCTAACTCTTTTATTTAAGCTTTAGGTATTATTATCACAACACTTATAGGCTTAAAGCAGTGGCTCTGATACCACCTTCTGTCACGACCCCCGACCCACCCTGGACGGAATCGGGAGCCGCGAACAGCCAAGTGGTACCGGTGATTATTTTGAAAAATATTGCAGCGGAAATTTCATCAGGACCGTGACTTAGGAAAAATATCAGAGTTTAGAAAACATCGGATTTTATTTATTAAATAGATGGGATAAACCCATGTTTTACAAAGGTAGCTTTAATAAGGGATAAACCCAATTACATAAAACCATATTTCTTAATTTGATTTAATTAATAAAATAAGCCACTTCTTGAAGCCCTTCATTGCCGTATCCAACTCTTATTCCGATCTACTGTAATTACCTGAAACGCGTTTTAAAAAGGTTTTGTCAGCAGGAAATACTGGTGAATCATTCTTTTTACTAAAACGACTCGTTTGTTATAATTTACAGTATTAAGAGAGATTACAATGTTTCCAGATATCAACCAACTACCCACAGTATTTGTCACTCGACATTCATCGGTAGCCTCTTAGCCCGATGGTGTCTGTGACTATGGTCATATCACCCCTTGGCTACCCCGTTGTCCAATGGTGAAGTTTATCAAGTAATGTATACAAAACCCCACATACCGGCTGTAATTTGGTGATTACATAAACTTAATCCTTGTAATTATAACCTTGAAAATAAATATGCTTTTGTAAATAAATTTGATAAAAAGAGAATGACTCACATTATAAGCATGCAGATTTATACGGGCAGAGCTTAGCCTATTGATTAGTCTTGTAATCCTAGTGCACGCTAACTAGGTAAGTAACTAATACAGCATTTACGATAACTCACGAGATTAAAACCCTCACGACAAATGACAAAGTGCAATCACTTAAACATCCATCGGATTCACAACGAATGACAGAGTATTCCCCGAGTTCGGGTGGTACTCAAACATCCTGTCGGAATCACGACTAATGACAAAGGATAGTACTTAAACATCCGGTCGGATAGTTTCAATTGATCGGATATTGAATCGTAGCAGCGATCGAGTTAATACCCGGTATTGTAGTAGCACCTCACTATTTTGAAAGTGAATTTCGAACAGAATTATGAAGGATTTGAGAATTTCGTCGACACCAATGAACTGCTCCTGACCTGTTCTATTTATAGCTGAAAATTGGGTCTCACGCGGCCCGCGTGAGCCTTGGCTCGACTCTTACGTGGCCCGCGTAGCCGCCTAGTCTACGCGTAGGGTTGCTGAGTCACCAGTAGGTCTACCATGTGGATGCCACGTGTCCCTTAAGCTTATCCGGAGATTTGCCTTGCTGTCGCGGCCCGCGTAAGCCTCGGCTTATCTTTACGCGGCCCGCCTGAAGACCAGAATTCTTGATTTCTTGATTTTTTATATGGATTGGGGTTTTCAGGGGTCCGGGCTTTTACTAACGGATCAATTTGGAATATTTTTGAATATAATTATATCATAAAGAAAAAGGGAATAAAATAGTGAGGAAAGAGAATGGACCCACTTTGTAACTTTAGGGTTCAACTAGAAAGCCTCCTGGTATAAATTTTGGGTATAACTTCTGAGCTATTTAAAAATATATAATGCACTCGTGTTAAGTATAGTACCCCTCATTCAACCTTGTCCCTATGTCACGAGACAGAACCCCAATACACTTAGTCGGGCAGAGCCCAGACGTACGTTATAAGGCTCAGATCCATCAGAAAGGGTAGCGGTGATCGGGAATTACAACACTTAAAACGAGGCATGGCTTTATTATTATGTGGTAAATAATAAAATATATATATATAGAGAGAGAAAGCGAAATCGAAAAGGGAAGAAAACATATGAACAGACTTTCTTTGAGTGATATGTGCTTTATATATAGTGAATTATGTAACTTACTTGTTAAGTTTCATTTTACTTTCCATTTGAGCACAACCATCCACGTATCATCTATCATTAATTCCATTTTGAAATTTGTTGTACATGCATATGTTAAAATGGCCACGTATCATTGATTTGAATTCAATGTAAATCTATTTTTTATTTATTTTATTATATATATATTATAATTAATTTAACTGCTTCACTTATTTGGCGTGTATAACTTCTAAAATATATCGTTCTAGGAAATAATAAATATGTCTTTAGAACGAGAATATTTTTGTCTACATTTTGAACCAAGTTTCTTTAAAAACGGAGTAGGTTCAAATATAATGTATTTTTTATAGTTTAATTATTAAACGGTTCCTGGGTCCGTCTAAACACTTCATATTTCTAATCTTCAACTTACCCGTAATTTACTTGTCTAATAATAAAAGTTTTTATATACTTTTATTTTATTTAGAAAGGTCACCTATATACATGCCAATTTATTAATATAATATTTCGACCAACTATATAAAATAGTGTTTAAAACTATTTGGGTTGAATATTTATATTAAAAATAAACTAGTTACTAGTTGTTAATAAATTTAACCAAACCTATAATTCTTTATATAAAAAAAATAGGAATGTTACAAAGATGAAGCAGTAAAGACGGAAAACTGGAGAAAGGAAAGGATTGTTGGCCAAGTTAAAGATCTCGAAGTAGGCAACCACGGTTTGAAAACACGTTTCAATAGAATTTGGGTTTCTAACACATGTGGAGTTAAAAAGCTTCTATTAGATGAAGCTCACAAGTCCCGTTATTCCATCCATCCGGGTGCGACCAAGATGTATAACGATCTGAAACAAAATTATTGGTGGCCCGGAATGAAGAGGGATGTGGTGAAATATGTGGAGAAATGCTTGACTTGCTTAAAATTCAAGGCGGAGCATTAGAAACCTTATGGAAAATTACAACCTTTAGAGATCCCGGTTTGGAAATCGGAACATATCACTATGGACCTATTGACCAAACTACCTAAAACGATACGGGGATTCGACGCTATATGGGTGATTGTGGATAGGTTGACGAAGAGTGCACATTTTATTCCTATACGTGAAACATATACTTCGGAAATGATGTCCGAGGTATATACAAACAAAATAGTGCACGTCATGGAGTGCCGGTATCTATTGTGTCGGATAGAGATACCCGGTTTACTTCAAACTTTTGGTGAGATTTTCAAGAGCAGAGGGGAACGAAACTCTTCATTAGCACTGCCTACCATCCTTAGACAGATGGACAGAGCGAAAGAACAATACAGACATTAGAGGATATGTTACGGGCATGTATCATCGACTTCGGTGGAAGTTGGGATGTTTATCTACCTTTGGCCGAATTTTCATATAACAATAGTTACCATTCGAGTATCGGCATGGCGCCTTACGAGATGCTATATGGTAGAAAATGTAGAACCCCAGTGTGTTGGGGTGAAGTGGGACCACGCGAATTGGCACATACAAACATAATTCAAGCCACTAATGAGAAAATTGAAGTGGTGCGAGCCCATTTGAAAGCAGCCCAAGATACACAGAAGTCTTATGCCGACAAAAGACGAAGACTGATTGAATTTCAGATAGGTGATATGGTTATGCTAAAAGTTTCCCCATGGAAGGGCATTATCAGATTCAGAAAAAGAGGGAAACTAAGCCCGAGGTTTATTGGGCCATTTAGATTCATCGAATGGGTTGGCAAGGTGGCTTATCGCCTCGAATTACCGGAAGAGTTGAATGGAATACATGGCACGTTTCACGTGTCGCAATTGCGGAAGTGTCAAGCGGACGAAACAACTTATATCCATTACGATGATATCGAAGTGGATAATAGCCTGAATTATGCGGTGAGACCAGTGGAGATTTTAGATCGAAAGGTCAAGCACTTACGAAACAAACAAATCGATCAAGTCAAGATCAAGTGGGAGCATAGGAAAGGCTCGGACACTACGTGGGAGTCCGAGGAGGAGATGCGACGTCTCTACCCTACTTTATTTGGTACGTACTTTGGTTTCGGGGACGAAACCCTTTTTAAGGGGGGTGGACTTGTAACATCCCGAAAATACAAATTTCTTAAATTGCAATTAGTTGAAAATAAATTTGTAAGATAAACTAACAAGGAATGACACTAACCTAGTTAGTTAAAGACTTAAGAATAGTTAAGGGTGAAAACAAACAAAGAATGAAAGTAGGAGGGCCAAAGGTGTTAAAATGAGAACTAATATTAATAAAATAAAATAAATAAAACACAAACACCCCTTGTCTGTGTTGGTGGAGATCGACCAGGAGACAGGGGCGACACAAGCTCCTCCTCAAAACCCTAGTTCAGCACAAAATTGATCAATTGAAGGCTAATTCCTGTCCCAAATCAAAATCCGAACATAAATTAGTGATCCTCATCACAAGGGGGTTACAAGGTATGTAAAATTTGGTGTTAATTCTCTGTTTGATATTCTCATGAAATTGGGAAATCTGAAAATTGATGTTGCATGTTTTCTATTTAGGTAGAATAGGGATGATATAGTGTCTAGGAGTGAAACCTAGGCAACAACATGTGAAATCATGTCAAAATTCAGGAAATTTCATGAACACCTTGAAGATGGTTCATGGGTTTTATGAGAAAATGATGAACACTAGGGTTTAAAAGGCTATTCTAGTGTAAATTGATTCATAGAAACTGATTTCTGAAAAATATGATGTTTGATTATATATGTGGTAGCTCAATTCATGTGAATCTAGGCTAAGTGACAAGCCATGAATTAGAATATAAAAGATATAAAATTCTGCCCTTAAAGTGTTCGTATAAATGCCTCAATGAAGGCTTAAATCTGAAAATTTGAGTTAAACCGAATGATTGTGATGTTTCGGCAAAATATGTGAACTATGAATTGAAAAGAGTTCTAAACATGTCTTGGTTGAACTCTATAGGAAAAGATACCGGAGCTCCAAGCGGACAAGCCGGTGGCGACTTGCGTTTGAAGGGCGTGCACTAAAGGTATGTAACTTGACCCGTTACATTAAGTAAATTGCTATTTAATTATGTATGGTTACATTGTAGAAAAAAAGTTGTGTTGATTGTAGCGACCATGTTCGTTACTTAAATCCGTAGGTTAAGAATTGGTTTGTAGTCGTTTGGTAGTCATCAAAATGGAGGATTCCGTAGATGAGCCAAACGGGTCGAATAATGGTGTACTTTGTAGTGTTAATATCTTAAGTAGACAGCGATGGCGATAATGGTCACAAGAGCATGAAACCATAGGTTTGGTAATGAAGTGCCGGTGATAATAAGCCCCGGAAGTTGGGTAATAAGCGCCTTAGGTTTACTAGTTAAATAGTAACAAATTAAGTAAAGTTAGAATGGGTCAAATAAACGCATAGTGACATTTACTCGTTCGGTCCGCAAATTAAATTTTCGGTATCAAAATTGTAACAGATACGTTGGTAATGAATTTACAGACGTTTAGGAAAAAGAATTACCTAAAACGGACTAACGAGTCCAAAGTTATGATCAATTGAAGTTAAAAATCAGAATTTCCGGAGCTGGCAGCAAGTGCAGGATTCAGCAATGAACCTGTTGGAAAACGTACTTCCCCGCGTCAAGCGGAGGAGATACAGGAAGCTGGCGCGACACGCGGGGGCACCCGCGCCACGCGAAAGGTCAAAGGGGTCCTGCCGCGACACGCGACAGGACCATTTTGAAATTTTATTTTATTTTTCATGCTTTTATGCTGGAACTTGTTTATATATATTATGTCAATGCCAAAACTAATATTTTTAGTGGTTTTGACCTTAGGTGACTATGGTGAACTTACGGATGGCGGTCAAGCAAATGTCGAAGAACCGAACACAACTTTTGAAGCTTCCGCGATAACTTAACCTTTAATAGACTAGGTTTATGGGATGTAAACAAGTTGCTAAACAACATTTGAATGTTTTGAATTAGTCGTTAGTTGACTAATGTTTTGCTACTTTTGAACCTTACTTATGGAATTTATGTTATAACTTAGACATCCTTTATATAAAATGGTATGAATTATTATTAAATTCAAGTAAAAATTAAACGGGTGTTACACGAGGTCGTCCAAGGACACAAGAGCTTTTAGTACCGGTTTATCCTCAACGTCTAATCAAATCAAAAAGTTAGAAAAAATGTTTTGAACTAGAAAAATAAAAATTAACTAAAATGCTGAAAAATAAAATAAAAACAAAAAACAGATAGACAAGATTAATCACTTGGCTCCGACTCGTGTATAGTGTAACCTTTGATTATTTCCGCACTTTTGCACATTTTAAGAGATTATCTTAGTTATTGTAGTAGGCCCCTCTTTTGAAGGTGACGTTACCCTCAACCCAGTAGTTTGAGTCAGCAAGGATACAATCCGAAAGGGTCGGATTATTGAAAGATAATTAATTAAGTTATTAATGCGTATTGTGGTAGGCCCCTCTTTTGAAGGTGACGTTACCCTCGGCTAAGTAGTCTGAGTCAGCAGGGATACAGTCCTAAGTAGCCCGGTTAAAGTATTAATAGTAGTTTACATATGAGGGGGTCAAAGAGTTTGGACCCCTGCCATCCAATACCGTTAAGTATTGAAGGAGGTCCTACTAAATTTGACCCAGGTCCTTGCAGGATCTATAAACTGAACAAGGCAAAACTCTTACCAAACCGTTCCCTTAACCCCCGACCCGGTAGCCAACATACCTCCATATAGACCGTGGAGATATGAATGGTGAAAATCTTTTATTTTATATAGACAGTAAAATAATGCCAAGACACCACGGACAAACGATAAGGAAAAATCACCTTCAACATAAGAAACTAGTTATTAAAGTCATTAATACATAACCAAGTAAAAAGTGCGAAAATATTAAAAATAAAAAGTATTACACTAGACACTTGTCTTTACCAAGTGATGTAAGAGACTTAGGCAAACATGGTCTTTGATTGTCAAGAACTCTTACGATCAATCTTGGATCCCGAGACGACTCACACACTCTATGATGGACAATGGATGATGGTGGTGGATGATGGTGTTATGGTGGTGGTGGGTGGTGGGTGAAGTGTGAGAGTGGTGGTGTGCCAAGGGATGGTTTGAGCTTGAGCCAAGCACTCCTATTTATAGGCTGAACAGAAGCTCGGGCACGGCCCCGTGTCCAGTGGGCATGGCCCCGTGTCCATCCTCTTCTCTGTCTTCATTAATTGCAGTTTGGCTGCATTAGTTGACCATGCCCCCGTGTCCGCTGGGCACGACCCCGTGTGCAGAAGCGTATCTGTACTATTAAGATTTGCCTGGATTCTGCGAATCTTATAGTTGACCACGGCCCCGTGTCCACTGAGCACGACCCCGTGGTGGGCGATGGAAGCTTCTTCAACTTTGTCTTTTATGCTAACACTTGGGCACGCCCCCGTGTTCACTGAGCACGGGGCGTGTTCAGCCTTCTGTTCTCTTGTTTTGCTTGGGAAGATGCTTTCGGGGAGGTCGGGCATGACACGTTTGTTCCTTTTCTTGTATTTATGTTAGATTTAGCTGCTTTTTTGCTTCTTTTGTTAATTTGAGCTCATTTAATCCTGAAAATACAAAAGGAAGACAAAAGCACACTTTTTCCAACATTAGTTCTAAAAAAGGGTTAGTTTTATGCCACAATTGATGTAATTTATATGTTGCATTTTGCACACGTCAAATACCCCCACACTTGAATCTTTGCTTGTCCTCAAGCAAAACTCTTTATAGTATGGCTTTGCACTCCCAAATGGAATGGGTAGAAGAGAAGGTTTTTTGGGCTTGTCATAGAGTGTCGGGATTTCCAAGATTCTTTATTAAGTTTTATTTTTATTTATTTACAATCCTATTCGTCATGATTTATTTAAAACTTTTCATAAGATAAATTACTTATTATGGCATAACATGCCTCTTTAAAATTCTATTTATATACAAGTTCACATACCTCACGGAGATCACTCAACACTCGGCCGAAGATGTATTTTAGTGAATCACTCGAGAGCGGCATGGAACTTACTCCTACTATAGGTTTGCCAAGCAATCAATCCTCCTCCTTTTTAACTATACACCTTTGTAAATATCAAGAGGACTTTTTGGGTGAAGGGTTAGGCTTTGGTTAAAGGTAGGTGGTTGGGTTAGTGGTTAGTAGAAAAAGGGCGAAAAGCGTAAAAAGCGTCGGTTTTCGTAAGGCTTTTTATTTATGCAATTTTTATTTTGATGAAGCCATAATTCAAGCAAAGTTATTTTTGATGAACTTGCTTGTTTATTTCTTTTGCTTCATCTTCAACATAATTTTTTTTTCAAAGTCATACGACAAACTGAGCTTGTTACTAAAACAAAGGGTTAAAAATAAAAAGGTTTTGGTAGGTGAAAGGGTGTTTGGTTTGGGTTAAGAAATGAAAAGGTTTAGGCTCAAAGGGGTTAACTAGGGGGATTTTGGGTAGGTGGTAAAAAAATGGTGTAGAAATAAAAAGGGTTAGTCCTAATGCCTCCATCATTTACTTACTCGGGTTTAAGTTGGTAAGGACCGGGAATGTATCGTCGTGGCAAGTTCTAGAGTCGTAAGAACCAAGCGGCTATTCACACAAGAAACGAAAGATGACCATTTAGTTTAATGATATGTATTTGTATGCTCAATAAATGCTCAAAACTCACTTTTGTGGGAATGGTTTTTATGTGATCAAGTATATATAATTAAATTTTAACTAAGCTTGTCATGCCTTTTCATAATTTTCTTATGTTGGTTCTTTTTATCACGACGCTATCGGTTGTAAATTTGTAAAAATATAACCTTTTTAGAATTTGAAATTCCCAAGTTAAACCTAGACAAGTAAAAAAATGAAAAATTTTTGAAAAAAATTGGGGTGATTAGCGGTTCCAATAGAGTTTTGTGTAAGGCTTGTTATTAGGACTTGCAAGATTCAAGATTTTAGCATCCCCCCCACACTTAAATTACATATTGTCCTCAATGTGTCCCAAAAATAAGTTTTTAGGTTGATTGAATGTGTAAAAGGGTGTTAAAAAGCAAAAAATTGTGTTACTGGGCGTCTGGACACGGCCCCGTGGTGTCTGGGCACGGCCCGTGTTCAGGTGCCAGTAACAAAATTGAAAAAGAGAAACAGAAGCCTGGACACGGGGGCGTGTTGGGTGAACACGGCCCGTGTCCAGTTTACCTGAACTGGGCATTTTCTGCAGACTGTGCAGCACGGGGCCGTGTTGGGCGGACACGGCCCGTGCTGAACCTGCTGTAATGAAGAAAGTTCGTCGGATGGCCCTGTTTTCCTGCATGGGGTGCTGGTTCTTGTTATCCTTCACCATCTCGAGTGTGTTTTACTCATTATAACATCATCCAAACACCAAATTAACCATCATTCATTAAGTCATAGAGAGAATTACACAATAATCCTAAAAGTTAAAATACTAGATAGTTAGGTCAAAGAAACACAAGAAATCTAAACCAAGAAGTTCTAGCCTACTACTTATTCTATTAGCAAAATTTCCGAAAAGATAAATCTCTCGGTTAGATGTGGCTTGGAAAACTTCTCTTTCTGGGCATGGGTTCCTCACACGTCGGCGAGCCATTCCTCTATCTCCCTAGGGAGAAGAAAGGCGAGCTCATTGGCATTTGTTTGAGGAGGTGCAACCTCCACCAGGACTTCTTGTAGACCTTCAAGAGGAGGTTCTGCTGGAATGTCGTCCCAACCGGTAGGGTTGTTGATTCTAAGTGCTAGGTTCCAATCCTCTTGAGGGAGGATCGGTTCCATGGGAGGTGCTACAAGAATGTTTAACCTCTGGTGCAAGAGGTTTATTTCTTGAAAACTGTTTTCCAACCCCACCGTAAGATAATTTATACGGTCTATTAGGACCTCTTCTACCGAAGTCATCTCGTCAAGAGCTTCACGTAATGCCATCACGTAACGTACGAGAGTCACTTCGATTGATGGCCTTCTCTCCCTTTGACCGTTTCTGGAGTGCGCAGAAGATGTTCCACTGTTTTGACTAGACATTCTACGAAAACAAACCAGAAATAGTTCATTTTAATGAAACAGTACATCAGACACGGCCCCGTGCTCAATGAGCACGGCCCCGTGTTCAACTTTCTGCAGATTTTCGGAACAAGGAATCTTGGGGTTTTAAATTATTTTTCCAACTTATGAAGCATTTTTGAACAGAAATAACTCAAAACAATGTTGCACAACTTATTTTTAACAAGATTCCTTGGACAAAAATCTAATAACCAACACAGTAAACCTTGAAAGCAAGCTTCAATGGAGGTGTTGAGACAAGAAAGATGAAGAAGAAGACAATGGATAAAAGAGGAAAGGACAAGATGCTTGTTAGAACCTTCTTTTTGAAAATACCTAGGATGGTAGGTGAGAAGATCCTCTCAAATCTCTGTCCCTGGATGGTCCAAATGTGTAGGATTCTTGGCTGCATTTATAGAAAACGACAGCATGCTGGACACGGCCCCGTGTGCAGGCAAGATCCTGACACCTTTTGTCCGTATTCTGACAAAAAAGTCAAAAGTGAATCTTTTGGTGGACACGGGGGCGTGTTGACCTGGGCACGGCCCCGTGTCGGAGGGCTGTTTTATGAAGTTTGTCTATTTTCAAGGAACTTTTCCGGATCGGGCGGTTCCTTACTGGATGGAACAACCCCAAAGTGCCTAAGATACCTTAATTGTTCTAGATTAAGACGAGAACGCAAGAGGTTGTCGGTGAGGGTGATTCCTAGGCTATTTGTAGGTTGACAAGTCCAACCCTTTCCCGGGCTCTCGTTAAAGAAGGTGTATGCCGAATCGCTCAGGTCTATGTATGCATCGAACGAAGTCGATGGGGAGTCCTTCACGGCACAATCGACACAGGGACGACTATCGCTCAAGTCCTCACTAGAGTTAGAAGTATCGTCGGGAACAACGAAGTTGTTTGAATGCGATCCCAACACTTCTTCTTGGTTATCATCTTGAGATAAATTATTGAAATCTATCCTAAGTTCTTTTAACCAATTAAGAATTAGATCTTCTAATTGAAATAGTTCATCAAGAAGCACTTCTCCTAGAAAATCTGGTTGAGAGCATTCGAGGGAGAGATAGGGATTATTTTTACTTTCGCCCCTCTTAAAGATACAGGGAAACGATGGGTCTATATAGCGGGGGTTTATAATTTAGGAAATAACATTCTAATTCCTTATGGGAACCACCACATATTCGACACCACGTACCATAAGAGTGCCGAAAGTAAAAAATATCAGTATCACTCATATTTGCGTCAGAAATTACCAACCGTCAGGATCTCACGGTTCTGTTTTCAGTAACTGAATCTTGGGCACGGGGGCGTGTTGAGTGGGCACGGCCCCGTGTTCAGCTTACTGTCTGACTTAAAACATGATTGCCAGTTCCAATGATTGGGCACGGGGCGTGTTCAGCAGGCACGGCCCGTGCTGAGTTCTGCAGAAGCTGAAAAATTAAGAAAAATCCTAAAAAAATGGAAAAATAAGGAAAACGATTAGGCCGTAGATTCCTAACTTTCTTAAAATCCTTGTGTCCCCGGCAACGGCGCCAAAAACTTGATGTGCGTGAGTGTTATTAGTTTTTAATGTATATATTAAGCCCTTTTTAACACTTTTTTTAGTTAAGTTTTAAATTTATAAAACACGATATTTACTAACACTAAACACACATATGGGCAAATGCACCCATCGTGAGCGTAGTATAATGTTGGTAAGATACCGAGGTCGTCCAAGGACACAAGGCTTTTAGTACCGGTTTATCCTCAACGTCTAATCAAATCAAAAAGTTAGAAAAATGTTTTAAACTAGAAAAATAAAAATTAACTAAAATGCTGAAAAAAATAAAAAAATAAAAACAGATAGACAAGATTAATCACTTGGCTCCGACTCGTGTATAGTGTAACCTTTGATTATTTCCGCACTTTTACACTTTTTAAGAGATTATCTTAGTTATTGTAGTAGGCCCCTCTTTTGAAGGTGACGTTACCCTCAACCCAGTAGTTTGAGTCAGCAAGAATACAATCCTAAAGGGTCGGATTATTGAAAGATAATTAATTAAGTTATTAATGCGTATTGTGGTAGGCCCTTCTTTTGAAGGTGACGTTACCCTCGGCTAAGTAGTCTGAGTCAGCAGGGATACAGTCCTAAGTAGCCGGGTTAAAGTATTAATAGTAGTTTACATATGAGGGGGTCAAAGAGTTTGGACCCCCGCCATCCAATACCGTTAAGTATTGAAGGAGTTCCTACTAAATTTGACCCAGGTCCTTGCAGGATCTATACACTGAACAAGGCAAGACTCTTACCAAACCGTTCCCTTAACCCCCGACCAGGTAGCCAACATACCTCCATATAGACCGTGGAGATATGAATGGTGAAAATCTTTTATTTTATATAGACAGTAAAATAATGCCAAGACACCACGGACAAACGATAAGGAAAAATCACCTTCAACATAAGAAACTAGTTATTAAAGTCATTAATATATAACCAAGTAAAAAGTGCGAAAAGATTAAAAATAAAAAGTATTACACTAGACACTTGTCTTCACCAAGTGATGTAAGAGACTTAGGCAAACATGGCCTTTGATTGTCAAGAACTCTTACAATCAATCTTGGATCCCGAGACGACTCACACACTCTATGATGGACAATGGATGATGGTGGTGGATGATGGTGTTATGGTGGTGGTGGGTGGTGGGTGAAGTGTGAGAGAGGTGGTGTGCCAAGGGATGTTTTGAGCTAGAGCCAAGCACTCCTATTTATAGGCTGAACAGAAGCTCGGGCACGGCCCCGTGTCCAGTGGGCACGGCCCCGTGTCCATCTTCTTCTCTGTCTTCATTAATTGCAGTTTGGCTGCATTAGTTGACCACGCCCCCGTGTCCGCTGGGCACGACCCCGTGTGCAGAAGCGTATCTGTACTATCAAGGTTTGCCTGGATTCTGTGAATCTTATAGTTGACCACGGCCCCGTGTCCGCTGAGCACGGCCCCGTGGTGGGCGATGGAAGCTTCTACAACTTTGTCTTTTATGCTGACACTTGGGCACGCCCCCGTGTTCACTGAGCACGGGGCGTGTTCAGCCTTCTGTTCTCTTGTTTTGCTTGGGAAGATGCTTTCGGGGAGGTCGGGCATTCCACGTTTGTTCCTTTTCTTGTATTTATGTTAGATTGAGCTGCCTTTTTGCTTCTTTTGTTAATTTGAGCTCATTTAATCCTGAAAATACAAAAGGAAGATAAAAGCACACTTTTTCCAACATTAGTTCTAAAAAAGGGTTAGTTTTATGCCACAATTGATGTAATTTATATGTTGCATTTTGCACACATCAACTATGTCCTCTTTCGTTTCTTCTTCCTCTACTTTCTGTATGCAATTAAGAAACTAGAATTAGAAGTCTCACCATTGCTTCTCCGTCTGATATCTTCGTTTACTATCAAGTCACGAATACTATCGAAAGTGAGTTTGGTAGTGCCGGATGCACTACTAACAGCTGTGACTGTGCCTGACAAACTATCGGGCAACGATGATAAAAGGAGTAGTGCTTGTACTTCATCTTCAAACTTTATTTCAACTGAGGCTAAACGAGAGATAATCGAGTTAAACTCATTTATGTGGGCGGTAACCGACATGCCTTCCTTCATCTTGGTGTTAACCAATTGTCGGATGAGGAATACTTTGTTTGAAGCGGATGGCTTTTCATACATGTTGGACAAAGCTTTCAATACGCCATATGTGGTTGTTTCATTGACAATGTTGTAAGCAACACTCTTTGCCAAAGAAAGCCTAACCACACCCAAAGCTTGTCTATCCAACAATTTCCATTCTTCATCATACATGTCATCTGGTTGTTCACCTGACATAGGCAAATGCAAACTTTTCTGATACAATAAATCTTCAATTTGCATTTTCCAAAATCCATAATCACTACCATCGAACTTATCAATCTTGATTTTACTATCTTCTGCCATTAAAAAAATTACCAAATTACTACTAACCAAACTGGTTTGTACTGTTAAGTGGTAATTTATACGAGCGAAAGCAATAATCAGAAACAAATAACTTATCTGTTTCAAGCTTTAAATGGCAATGAACAAGTAGTAGTGGGTTGTGATAGATACTTGTCAAAGTTGAGGGGCCTTTCTGTTAAAATTGAGAAACTCAATTTCCAACATAAATAAAACACGTTCAGTGTTTCTTCTTCCCCAAATCCACAGAACAAAAAAAAACCCTTTGGTTCTTCTTCTTCTTCCTGCGATGAGCAGGAGTGTGGGTTCAATCGGAACCCTAGACAGCGGCAGCGGCGGCGGCTGTTTGAGCAGCGGAGGCGGTTGTTTGAGCAGCGGAGGCGGTTCTGATCGGATTCTGATCAGTTTCTGATCGGATTTTGATTCCGATTTCACACTATCAGGTATCTTCTTCCTCCTTCTTCTTTGTTTCTGTTCGTGTTCAACAACAAGAGCCTGAGAGCCTGAGCTATGATACCAGTTGTTAGGATCAGAGTACACACACGAACACAGAACTCACACACACACACACTTTTCTGTTGAAGAACACAAAGATTTATAGTGGTTCGGTCGATTCTGACCTACATCCACTGTGGTAACTAGGAATATTTGTATTAAGCTTTTGGTACAAGTATTTCAGATACAAAACAATCTCTTATATAAGATTGGATGAAAGAGGAAAGTGAAGAAAACAAGATCCGTGAATAATGGGTCACAGACCCATGTCTCCTTATCCTCTTATCCTTTGATAAGAAAGGATTTTCTAATCTCCACTTGATCAAGTGGCCTTCACACTCAACAGTAACCTACGATATAATTTGATAATCAGTTCCAAAACACAAATCCAAACAACTCGAGACTTGGTTTACCTGACATCCAAGGTACTTAGCATAACTGTAATCAGCCAAAGGGTTTTCAAGCAGACCCATGGTGAATTTGACCCTTAAAATCCTCTTAACTGCATCGTTTACACGTCTCATGGGTATGAACTTGTTCTTGACTAGGTAAGTTAGACGAGTAATGAACTCTTCGTAGTTGTATCCTGCCATGAACTGCATACAGTCAACATGTTAAGAGGCTATAAAAAGTCAACTTTTTTTAAGGATGTTACAAGATAACCGACCATGTCTATGCCAGCATTCATCCCGGCCATGATAGAATATGTATGGTTAGCATTTGGAGGAGTAGTAATCTTATCTATCCCTTGAAAATCAGATATAACGAACCCCTGAAGTCAAATTTAACACAAAACTTCATAAGTTGATGCATTTGTGTTTAAAGTCATTTAATGTAATCCGAGAAGCAGATGTTACTCTGAATTTGTGCGTGTTCTTGAGGTAGTCAGTGACAAGGAAACGGTTTTTGTGCATTTTAACTCCGTTCCAACTAGAATATGAGGTCATAATAGTAGACACACCCTTGATGATTGAATCATAGTATGCTGAATATTCTTGAAACATAATGGTAACTTGTGGCGTTAGCATAAAAAATTCTCTCGATCCAAGTTTTACTTCTATCGGTAGAGATGCTATGGCCAAAACTGTTAACTCAAGATAAGTTTGGTTTGTATTCCGACCCATGTACTAATGAATGGGTTTGTTTACTTGGCTTGCGTTTTAATCTCAAATGGTAAAAAATAAAATATAAACCTATTAGGGGAACAAGTCAAATGGGTTAAACAAGCTAAAAGTCCGACAAACGTAATGTATACAACCTCCTAAATGGCCAATTTAACAAAAGGGGATGGATATCTAGAGCTTCTATAAGAACTTATTTGCTACAGTCATCACGGATTTGTCGAGTTTCTGACCCTAAGAAGAAGTGTATCTATACTTTGTTTCTAGAGTTTGTTTGGTTCCATTGGTAAGTTGGTCAGGGTAAACCCATTTGTGGCTACTTAAAAATACAAAACAAACATGAGAAAAACAAAACAAAAAGACTCCAAAATCCATATAAAGGAAAACATAAAAAAATAAGTTAGTTCAAGAAAATTCAAAGTTTTTACCCAACAAAAAAAAAGAGTCAATCTGTCCAGCTAAACTGGCACTTTACCATCTTGTTCTTCATAATTCACACTCAAATCCTTATCTTTTTGTTCTTTTGATCTTAAAGCCTACCCCCATCAATCAAATCGACAACCCGCTTAACGATCCAGCTCGGGGTAGTTCCCCGAGAAACATGCGTAGCAAAAGTTAGGCGAATCGTCCGCCAACATCTTCTTTAAGCTATCGATCTTCAAAAACTCAAGCGAATCACACCTAATGAATTCCCGAATCTCCTCAACACTCATCCTATTCGATATCAACTCTTCTGAGCTCGGCGTATCAACTCTTCAAAAACTCAAGAGTGCGGCGTGGTGGGTATCTACAACTCTTCTGTGTGGCGGTGACGATTCTTCTTGACCGCGGTGTTGGAGGGCGTGGAGAGCTAGGTAGCAGATACGTGAGGCCTCCGGATCGTTGTAGATACCCACCACGCCGCACTCTTCATGGGGCTTGTCGTCGTCTAAAACTAAAGTTTGATCATCTGAGTATGATGAAATAACGTCGGAGATAGGGTTTTTTGCATTGTGGGTCAGAGTGAATGATGTTGTTTTGGTTAGTAGGGGTTTGAAGAAGGGGTTTTTAAGGTAGTTGGAGCATGTTTTGTCGGGGAAGAGGTGGGCGATGGGGGCGGTGGTGGGAGTGGTGGCGACGGCGGACATGTTCGGAGAGCAGGGTTTGTGGCGGGAATATGATATGAATTGCCAAAGTGGAATGGTAGGTTTTGAGGGTTATATACGTTTGCTAGTGAACCTTCTTGGGTTTCTTGTTTTTTAAGGATTCTAATGTGAAACTAACATTATTATTATATAAAAAATGGAATACGTTTTGAATTCTGGAATGAAAATTAGTCTTAGATGAAATCTGAATTTTGAGTTTAACTTGTTTAGATGAAACACCGATATAATTTTCAGTTAAAAATTTGGGTAGACTTTAGTGTTTTCGCGTGATGTGACGGGAGTTCGGTTGATATCGGTTCACTTCATTACGTAAGAGAATTCGTTCGATATTGGTTCGATTCGTTACGGTATCAATATAGTACCACACTCATTTTAAAGTCACTATATGCTCAAAATAATGTGTTTTTCACTGAAAACCATAAAAACGAATATCGGTGCCAGTTCTAATAATAACAATACCGGTACCGATGCCGGTATTAGTTCGGTTCCTCACTGTACTATTTTGAATAAATTCTTGTTTCAACAAAGTTTATACGGGAACGGCGAGAAAAAAATTAGGTGTCGAACATTACCTTTAAAAAAATAGTGAATCTTTTTTCCCCTTCTAAATGATGAGTGGTTAGTTGTTTTTGTGGTGTGTGGTTGGTTTCGAACATTTAGTTACTAATTTTTTCTTTTAATTCTGATGGTAATTGTAGTAGTAATAATGAGGATGTTAAATGATTACTTTTATTAGACCGATGGGTATGGTTTGGATAGTCTCTTGGAGACTATCCGTCAGGTAGGCGTCACGTCATCACGGGAGGAGGAGCATCCTCTTGAGGACTAACCAAGGGTGTGGGGACTAGCCAAGACTACCCAACCATTAATAATATATTACTCCCTCCGTCCCACTAAAAGTGTCATGTTTTGAATTTTCAAAGTCTTTATTTATAAACTTTGACCTTAAATAATTTTCTTTGTGTTAGATAATACTTGATGAAAGTTATATGATTTGAGTGTGTTTTACAAATGTTTTTATCGGGTTAATTTTCATCAAGTTTTATATAACACAAAAAATATATAATTAAAGTCAAAGTTTATAAATAAAGACTTTGAAAATTCAAAACATGACACTTTTAATGGGACGGAGGTAGTAATATATATATATATAAAGGAGGAGAGAGAAGTCAGATGGGGGGCCCACCAGTTTGCTCCGTCTCCTCCGTCCAGATTCCGACGCTGGCGACGTGACGGACCGCCAGGGGGCGGTGTGCGACGGTCCGGCACTTGGCGACGATCCAGGGACGGGGCCCGTACCCCATGGTCTTAGTATCTTTAATGGTCTATTTTGAATCAATCTTGTAGTAGTACTGATTATGATGTTAAATGATTACTTTTATTAGTATCCTTTAATGGTCTATTTTGAATCAATCTTGTAGCAGTACTGATGATGATGTTAAATGATTACTTTTATTAGTATCCTTTAATGGACTATTTTGAATCAATCTTGTAGTACTGATGATGATGATGTTAACTGATTACTTTTATTAGTATCCTTTAATGGACTATTTTGAATCAATCTTATTAGGTGTCTTTAATGGTTTATTTTGAAGCAGTTTGGTTAATTGAATTCAAACATCTTTTGATTCTAATTATTGTTTGGGTTAATTGATTTCAAATGGTTGATATCCAAGTGAATTGAGCTAAAGACTATATTCTTGTTTTGGTATTGATTATGATGATCGATAAAATGTTAAAGTGTTTTTGTAGCAAGGGAAACCGGTTACAAGATATATGGTATATATATGTATCATGTTGTGATCCAAAAATGTTTTATCTAGTTTCATAAATGATAACGTAACTAGGTTTGTTTTTTTTGTTTTTTTTACCATGTAGTTATGCTAAAATACATTCATACATATAATTTACCCTTCCGTGCGGTCTTACGTTAGGTTTATTACGTCTAGAAGCTATTTTAGCCTTATTTGTTTAGCAACTGTTTTTAATAAAATATGAGATCTTGATGGAACAAAAGTGCTTAATATTTTATTAAAACAAAGAGGTGTTGGACCGTGGCGAAACTTGAGATTTTCGACAGGGATCGGAAGTCACCGGACCTAAAAATTCAATAAAACGAGGGGGGGGGGGGGTCGAAAACGTATATACCGAAAAATTTCTATACGAAAACTACATACTCTCCACTCCTGAACGAAAAGTTCGGGGGGTCGGCCACCCCCTCCCGCCCCTTAAATGCTTCGCCCATGGTGTTGGTAAGACCGTGGGGTATGGTGGGGCTTGGGTTTGGCATTTGTTGACATGTGGAATGGGAGCCCCCCCACCGCCTGGTTACATGTCCGCGGGGTATGGCGGGGCGTGGGTTGGGCTTGGGTGCACCATGTGGCAGAAAATTAAAAAAAAAAATACAAAAAATTTATAAAAAAGAACACAACATTTATAAAAAAAAACCTACAACTTCATTAAAATTTTAAAAATTACATAATCCTAAAAATTACATAATTTCTAAAAATTACAAAATAACAAACCTAGAGCGTTAAATAAATTTCAAAAAGGTCGATCTTGTCGAACGCCTTTTTTTCCTTGCCTCAAAACTCTATGTTCGCCACCGCCACTCGGTCCTCGTGGCTTAACTCGCCACCGGGAATGGCTTCGTAGTAAGCCTTGAAACGCTCGAGCTTGGGCCGTAGCTCGCGCCATTTATGTTGGCACGCGTTGAGGTTGTGGCGGTCATTACCGACGTTATGTCGGTAGGCTCCGAATGCTTCCAGCCAATATTTTGTTTGGCCCGGTGGCCGCCCCTTCATAGCGTCAACGACGCTTGTGACGAGAGCAATTTCTTCTTCATGGGTCCAGGATGCTATAGCGGGGTTGGGTTCGTGGGATGGGGGGGGGGGGGACCAGTGGGTTAGCCGGTGGGGTTGGGTTCGTGGGATGGGGTGGACCAGTGGGTTAGCGGGTTCGAGAGAAGTGGGTAGCCGGTGGGGTTGGGTTCGTGGGATGGGGGGACCAGTGGGTTGGGGGTTACAATATATAGAGGTTGTTGGGAGACCCGGGTGGCGGTTTGAATTTAAAATTCGAAATTTGAAAAGTCCGCTTGACGTGGCGGGGTGAGCGAATGAGATTCAGCCAGCTAGCATGGCCATACCGCCCCACGCCCGGCTTGAAAGCCAAGCCCCAAGGGCCACGCCCCAACCCAAGCCCACCCGGGTGGTGGCTTGGGCGTTTTCCCCCAACCCACGCCAAAACCCAAGCCCCATACCCCATGGCCTAAAGATGAAGTGAGCACTTACTACCAAACATTTCCTCGCAAATAAGTGGGGTCATATATAATACGTTTACGTGTTTATAGTTATGTACATCTTCACTTTATCTACGTTTTAATGTAACTTTTGTTTTGAAACGACCCAGGTCTTTGCTGTACAAATCCGAGTTACTTTACATTTAGACCTGTTGCAACGCGTAGAAAAATTTACTAGTTAATTACATCCCAGAATCTCTGTCCTGGTCCAACCCATACCTATGAATGTCCAACATACGGACTTATCCTATTATATGCCCCTTTATTTAAAATTTGTTAATTATTAATATATCAAATTTAAATAAGATTCATTTGTTTATAATTAAAGATAAAATCTATAACTTTTTAACTTTGGAAAAAGAAAAGAAAAGAAAAAGACAGTCGTGACTAAAAATTATTTCTTTTATATCTTAACTATAAGCTAAAAGCTAAAAACTAGTCTTTCACAGTTTCAACGATTGAAAAAGAAACCGCTCACAAAAAACAATACTATTCCGTGGGTCCCACGTTTCTTATCTTTAACTCCTAAAACTCCTAAAAGCTAAAAAAAGCAAGCACATAACCTGAATTCATAACTTTCAATACTTTATCTGCCATCAATAAGCAAATGAAACAATCTCAATCATATAAGTCTAGCATCAACATTTACCAACAATATTGTGTTAAAGTCTTACATATAATATTATCTCCTAAATTGATGTATAGACATTATGCATAATGGAGATAAATATGATCGGGTGGTTCCACTGGTGACACGATGATACTTCAGTGGTCCGTCAATAATCCAAATTTGCCGTTAAAAAAAGAACAATGTTCTATAAAAATAAAAGATGAAAAACCAGAATCGATTACTATTAGTATCGTAATCATTGTATTATAATTATTAATTAACTTATAAAACTATCACTAAACCACCATCATCAACTTCTTCCCCACCAATCAAAATTACAATTTGTTCCCTCAAATTTCACATTTGAAACTTTACCTTTATAACTCAACGGAACCTTCAAATCACATTCATATTTAGCTTTAAATTTTGGTGTTTTCATCCACAACACTTTATAACTAATCTTCAACTTCAGCTTCAAATCAATTTTGTACACATCATCACTCTTCTCTAATTCATATTTAGATCTATCACCTCCATCAAACACCACCACTTGCTCTCCTTTAAACACAGGACCAATATATTTCTCCTTCTTATGTCCTAAATAAAAACCATCAACCTCCTGGGTCGAAAACCGCTGACCGGAGTACATTGTGGTGGCCTCGATGTTGTCGTAGTAGATACCTAACCGGCGGTTGGGGTTGCGAAACGTCATGTTGACGACGAGGTTGTAGTTGAGAGTGTTGTTAGTAGGGGACATGGTGAATTGAGTGAGGGTGGCGTTATCGACGTGAAATTTGGGGACGTTTGGGCGGAAGATGAACCAGAAGATTAAGCCGATGATAGCCGCGAAGATCGCGATGGTGATTAGGATTTGGCAGATGAGTTGGATGATACAGTTGCATATGCAACTACAACAACATGTTATAGGGTTACATGTGCTGCCGTGGCCAGGGCGGTGGTAGGCTTTGGTTTTTGGTTGGACCGGAGGGCCGTAGAAGGCGCCGTTGAGGTGTGCCTGTGCAGGACGCGATGGCATTTTCGTAACTGAAGAAGAAGTTGTTGGGAGAAAGTTGGATTGATTTGTGGGTTGTGATGATGTGAGTTTTATGGTGGAGTGGTGGCTTTTGATGGAGTGGGGGCACTAAAAACATGAACGAATATAATGCAATATAACATATTTGACTGTACACATGATTTAAAGGTTACTGCTGATTAAACGGAGATGTGACATACACGTTTTCATTTTTGTTAGAAAAGGTTATTGTTTTAAGCTACGTTGTCAAAAGCCCTTCAATTCAAGCACGCGACTAGGCCCTCAAGTGAGACGAGGCGTGAGAAAACACCTTACTGCCATGCAGGCGCTTAGGTGAGATCCTAGCCAAATCCTAAAAATTCTGGTAAAAATTGCAAATTCCGACAAACTGGTCCGAAAAATCCTAAAGTGGTTTAGAACCAGCCTAAACATTTCTAAAACCCACCAAAATGGTATATCTATAATAAGCTCTTTGCTTATCCCGGGCTCGCCCTTTGCACATCGCGTGTTTGACTTCGATAGTTTTAATCATTTTTTTTAGATATTACAGATTTAACATTTACTATTTATTAAATTGCGTAACACATTTTGTCCTTTGTCACTATTTGCGTAACTGACTTTAAATGACACATTTTTTAAAATTATATTTAAAAACAAAATCAAAAGAATCTATACTATCTATAATAAGAGATTATGAGCTGATGTAAATCTGCCTATGTGTCAACTTCTAAGGAATGCCACATGTCAATGATGATGTCATAATTCCTATTTACAATTTACAACCACAAATAATCTATAAATCAGATATATTTATTTTTATTAGAATTAATTAGTGATTTTTTTAGGCGGGCCAATTTAAATTTCAAAATTTAAACAATTGATCCATAAAAACCTCTCTTTAAAATTCAAAATTAGAGCTTCACTTTCAGAAATGAATCCATTTCTCTCTGATGGAGTTGGTTCTCATGTTCACTCCACCCTCTCTGCTTCTCTAACGCAACCCCTCAATGCCGCCATGATCCGCCGCTGCCTACATCTGATTGCCGTATCTATAGCCGTAAACTTATCATCGATTCAGGTCACAATGTCATCTACGCCCCGTGATTTTCAACTACTCAAAACAAAAACAACAACATTGATTATCGTTCTCTAGGGTTTTTATTCTTCCAATCATTTTAATGGCTAAATTTTCAATATCTTTTGCAGGTGTCTTCTTTATTCTTTGGTTCAACTCATGTGCACAACTCACTATCACTTATTCTTTTCATTTGTGGATTTCTGCCTTTGACATAGGTACGTAGAACTAATTTTCTTGCAATTTGATTATAATATGTTCGATAATTACATTATCTGTTTGTGGTTTCTCTTCATATGTTTGCTTTAGACTTAGTTTTAAGGACGAGCACAAGCTCAAAAACACCTAAATTTATAACTACTAAATTTAGTGAAGTGGATGTTGATTTATGATTTTAATTAACCAGGTGGATACGATAAGGAAGACAGTGGTTCAAACAACTGCTGATCTATAATTCTGATTTGTTTTATCCACTGCTTAGCACAACAGCTGATGTGAAGACTAAAAGAATGTCAAATACTAAGTACTGCTCTTCGAACTATTGCCTTCAGCCAAGCATTGCTGAGAAGACCAAAGCCCTGCTTGGAATAAAGAAACAGTTGTTTACTGTGTCTTATTGTAATAGGATCAGTTGTTAGATAACAATGGATGTATAGATCAGTACTTAGAGTTAGTTAATTGTTAGATGTCACGTTCATGATGACGTCAGCCAAGATGCTTCAGTGGTTTGACATGCTCTATAAATGGACCAGTAGTCTCTACTGTTTCACTTGATGGACTGACTGTGTTTATCTCCTCTGATCCAATCCTTCTTGTGTGATCGACCAAGTAGCATTAGGCTGAGGGGAAGTTTTAGTTTGTAAGCATGCAATGTAATCTTTTGATTTGATTACAAATCTTTCAATTAATGAAAAGCAGGTGTTTATCAAAACTATTTTCCTCCTTGATTGTGTTTACAAAGTTTGTGTTCATTTCCGCTGCATAAATCATTGAATCATATTCATTCATTGTTTCTCTATTACAAAAAACACAATCAATTTAATAATCAATTCATCTATTACAAAAAACACAATCATGACGACATCTGAGCAGCAGATGTACAAAATAGATGTTAAAGCTCATCCATTGATATACCAACAGTTGCTCATCAAATTAAACTTCAAATCCACTAAAAGACATAAAGTTGGGTAGTGTCATATAATAGGAGCTTCAACAGTTCAGGGAAAACAAGTTTGATAACTTGCACACTTACCAAAGGATGAGAATCTTTTGGGCAAAAAGTGGACCCTCAAAAATATTTTATATGCTGGAATATAGTTGTCAAGATTTATACTCATCAAACTAAGCACAAACAACAGATGTTTCCACAACCACTGTTTTGAAGAAGACTATGTTGCTGTTGCATATTGAGAAAATCAAAGCCTGTTGTAACCACTGATTGGTTTAAACATCTGTTGGGTTTTAGCTATCCAGTGTTGAAAGTCAACCTCTGTTCCATCATTTTCATTATTTTCCACTGTTACCAAACTTCAGTGCTTTAAACCACTGACACAGCTATCCACTGATAGTTAAAGTCACCCACTGTCCTCATTTTCATTTGTAATCCACTAATATTCATCCATCAGTGGTTTCCTTAACAACTGTCTTCCATTATCCTTTATTTGATCAGAGGTTGGCATATAGGCAGTTCTTATCCGTCAGATCTTTGTAACCATTGCCACGTCAGCAATCACCTTTTTCCCTATAAAACCCTGATCAAAAACCCCAAACAGGGGTTTTACTGTCGATTCGAATTCACAAAAAAAACTGTTCTCAAAGCAGTTTCCATCTTCTTATCTCAAATTCATTCTTCGATTTTCTTCATCAAAATGACGAAATCAAAATCATCATCATCTTCCAAAGAGGTCGCTCAAACGGCTGCTGAAACCATTGAAATACCATACAAATCCCCTCACAACTACTTGGGTCTACTCACAAAACCCACCAACAATCACACCTTCGATTCAATCATCGACATCATGGCTGCATCAAAGTATAAAACTTTGCTTACAGCAGATGCTCCAATTTACCAACAAACCCAGAGAGAATTTTGGAAAAACGCTACCCTCGAAAAACAAGGCGAGAACGTCACTGCCATTAATTCTTCCATACAGGGTAAAGCGATTCAAATTACTCCACAATCCATCTCAGAAGTCTTTAAACTCGATGATTAGAAAGGTAAAACTTTTTTTCTTAAAAGCGAGTTGAAAACTGATTTTCTGGAAAGGGGGTATGCAGATCAAATAAAAAAGAATACCTTAGAAAAAGGTTTCTTCCCCTCTGCAACTAGGTTTTTATTTCATACTCTTTTGACATGTGTTTCAAATAAAACAACTGCTTTTAACGAAATACCATTAAAGATCCAATGCCTAGCTTATGCCATTCTACATAATGAAAATTATAACTATTCCCAGGAAATCTTTCATGATTTGGTGAAAAATGTTGATAGCAAAGCATTTCTACTTTTTCCAAGGTTTCTAAGCTACTATTTCAAAGAAAAATTTGGAAAAGAAAATGAAAATTTACTCAAACAAGGTGCTTATTTTAAAATAAGTGGTTTAACCACTGAAACATTCTCTAGAATGATGGCACCTACAAAAAAAAAAGCAGGGGTGCCTCAGCAGAATTCAGCAAAAAACACTGCTCCTCAGGCATCTACTGTTGAACTCACTGCTCCAGGTGATCATAGTAGCACAACCACTGCTATGAAACCCAAACCTGTAATCACCAAAAAGACCAAAAAGAAATCATACAAAAAGCCCACCCAACCCAAAGCAAAGGCAACTCTGGAAGATGAGATCCCAGAGCAACTGCCAGTGACAACACAAATGTCACCAAAAACCACTGCTGCTACTTCCTCACAGCAGATCGTAGAAAGATCTCCACCCTTACCTCAAACTCCTCTTGCATCCTCACATAAGGATCAGGTTGTAAACACAGGGACTCCACATTATGAAGCTCTGGATCCACTCGGATCCATCTTCCACAGTCCTGATCCCAAGGACATGTCTCTTTCAACACCCTTATCCTCACCTCTCACATTACCACAATCCATAATACCTTTGTTGCATGCAGTTGATATTGCTCAGACACAAACCAGTTCCTCTCAATCACCTATCACTGAGAGCATACTCCTACAAGTGACTGGGTCTGATGATTATACCTCTGCTATCCTAGCAACAACTGAGGAGGTTACACTGCAGGAGTTACAAGTAATTCCTGTCAGTAGTTCAAGTGAAGCAGCCACTACAAATGTTGAACCCACTGGTTTACATTTAGACAGTGGTTACATCTATAAGACTTCCTTGAAGGTAATTCCTTCTATAGCACCTCTGATAACCACCAGTGAGTATGTTAAAACTACTGGCAACATTGAAGGGCTATCAAGTGTCGAAGGAAGAAGACCCCAGAACCAAGAACAAGGGGTATCAATGAATGATTTCTGGGACTCAGTTCCAAAGTCACACATTGATATAACCACTGCTGGTGGGAAATCAGATGATCCCATTAAAGTTGGTGATGATTTAAAATATCAGGAATTGACGGCCAGAGTTGAAAATCTTGAAACAACAGTTGCTGAAATAAAGGATATGGTGCAACAGCTGTTAAAAGCTCAAAAAGCACAATCCATTGGTGTTCCAGCTCAAGCACCTGCACAACCTGCACCTGGTGCAAATGAGCTATGGAGTGTTTTCCACCCCCTGCTTGAAAAACAAAAACAAATGGCTGATGCTCAGCATGCAATACATGTACAAATGCTGACAAACATGGTGGAGTCAAGGTTCAAAGATACTCAAGCAGACATCAAGGCTATAAAGGCCAGCATCCAGAACACCACTGGCAAAGCTCCTCCCACTGTACTATTCATTGATAACCCCCTTCCAGATAATGCCAAACAGGGGGAGAAAATCAAGCAGTGGAGGAAGAAGGGAATAGAAGATGGCCTTTATGTTGAACCAGAAAAAGAAAAGCAGATTTCAAAAACTGCTAGCCAAACAGCTGCCATTTCTTCAACACACACCACTATAACACACACACTACAACCTCTGCTCTACCTCCACCTAAAATCACCTCACCCCCAAAAGTCATCACTTCAACTACATCACCAGCCATCAAATCAACCCCTGCTCAAAAGCAGAAGACATGTACTGACACATCAGTAGTTGTAATGACAACAGAGGTTGAAACACCTGTTGTTTCAACAGCTGTTTGCCAGTCATCCACCACTGCTCTCATCAATGTCACATCACCACCATCACCTCCTGCGAAAAAGCAGAAGACATCAGATGTTACAACATCTGTTGTAATGACAACAGTAGTTGAAACACCAGTTGTTTCAATAACAGTCAGTCAGCCACAATCCACCACTGCCCTCACTTCACTTCAAGCCATCTTTACTTCAATTAATAAATCACCCAAAACCACTCCTTCACTAGAGAAAAGTTACACCAGAAAAAGAAAAATAACTCAGGTAACTGATGACAAATATGATCCTAATGCTGCAAAATATCCACGGGAACTGGAAGCTATAAAAAATGAGATGAGACAATTCTACACTGTGGAGGACCCTTCGAAAAGAAGATTTCCTTCTCTCATAGGCTTCATAGTTCCTGAAAATATGGATGAATATCCCTGAAAATAGGCCTCATAGGCAAAAAGATTGATTTTACCACAAATGCACTTGCTGAAGCAAAAGCAAGTGTAAAAAGGGATAGAGAGGCAAAGGATAAATCAAGATGGAATGAGGAGAAGAGAGCTTACATGGAGCTGGATGCACAGGGTTGTTCTGAGCCAAAGGATGTTAAAAATCCTGACCCAAAAAGAAAAAATCCCACTAGAAAAGTGAGGGAACCCAAATCCACACCATCCATACTCACAAAGCATACTCCAAAACCACCATCTAAAAGCCCTCAACATCAATCTTCCACCCAAACAGCTGTTGTATCAACAACTGTTCATACCTCAGTGGTTTCAGCAGTTGTTAAACCAACAACCACCACCTCAATGACAACAACTGCTACTTCAACATACACCACTCAAACACCTGATCTCACTAAATCATCTACCACCACTTCAACCACATCATCAACCATCAAATCATCACCTGCCACTGTGCAGAAGACTTCTACTGACACATCAGTAGTTGTAATGACACCTCAATCTTCCACCCAAACATCTGTTGTAACTCCTGTTGTATCAACAACTGTTGGTACCTCAGTGGTTTCAGCAGTTGTTAAACCAACAACCACCACCTCAATCACAACAACTGCTACTTCAACACACACCACTCAAACACCTGATTTGACTAAATCATCCACCACCACTACAACCACATCACCAACCATCAAATCACCACCTGCCACTGTGCAGAAAAATTCTACTGACACATCAGGAGTTGTAATGACAATAGTGGTTGAAACACCTGTTGTTTCAACAACTATTAGTCAAACACTTCTCACTTCAAACACAACCACTGATCCACCCAAAACATCATCAGTCTCTCATCAACAAAAAAGGAGAAGGTTAATTTTGATTGATGATGAGCCTTCACCTTCACCAACATCTTCACAACCTCTACCACTTGGCACTTTACCAAACCCTGTACCTCTCTCTTCAATACAGATACAAAAGCCAATCACTGATATTGCTCCTGCAGGTGTTCAATTTCCTCTAGAACTTATTGCTGTCAGAGAAGAGATCAAATCCTTCTACTATGAGGATGATCCTGCAAAAAGGAGTTTACCATCTGTTGAAGGATATCCTAAGCCTAATAATATTGATGAATATTTAAAATTAAAGGCCAAACAAGCAGAGGATATTGCTAAAAGAGAATCAACAGGGAAGACTGACAAAGAATATCAAAGGCACTACCAATTTTTGCTTACTCAAGTCAGTTCCCTGGAACAATTTGCAAAGAATGTTTGTCAAAAATTATCAGAAAGAGCAGATGAATCTCTGAGAAAAGACTATGTTGAGAATATCATGGCTCACAAGAAGTATAAGGGAGATAAGCATATGTACAAAGATTGGACCATTGCTGAGCTTGAAAGTGAAGCAGCCAGGATCCAAGAGATGCTTAAAAATAAGGTTAAACACACTCCTCCTGACTGGAAAAAATTCAAAAAGAATGTACCTGACAAGGCTTTAGAGTTAAAGAGAATGAAAGAGGAGCTGATAGCAGCTGACTATGGGTCAAAGAATTCAGTGTCAAAGTGGAGAGAAGATAGGGTCAGGGCCACTTACAAAATGTTGGAGGAACTAAGGAAGAAAGATCCAAATGTTCCACAAAAACCTGAGTATCCTAAAACTGAAGGTTCAAAAAGACCACCAAAGTTACAAATCAAGAGATGCACTGATCCAGCAGGTGCTGCTATTTATCAAAGAAAAAGACAAAAGCAGATGGAAACCTTGAAGGAACTTATGGCTGGTGATGAACTTATAAAAGAAGGTATCAAGAAAATGGTGATAGAAAGGCTTGAAGTGAATCAATCTGCAGCCACAGATCTGATCTGATGGTGATGTGATTCTCCTTGATCTTCAACTGTGCAGGAATGAGGAAGATACAGTTCTGTTTAGCCAATTCTACTTTTTTACTATATAGTTTTCTTTCTTTTCGAGGTTGAATTACATGTTAAACTCACAAAAAATTATTAGTTGGTTATCAATGTTGATGACACTGATGGCCAGGTACATTATGTTATCATCACGATAACTGGAATAGGTTGATCAATTCTTCTTTTTTAGCTTTTTGTAAATTTTTATCATTTAGTTATGTTGTATAGAAAAGTAAAATATACTAAAGCTTCTTGCTAATAAAGTAGAGCTAAAACAAAAGTTTCATTGAAAATTAAAATTATAGATTTGATCGGTTTGCGGATATTATTAGACATAGATGATTTATTGAAAATGTGTATTACCAAGATCGGTAGGTAAAGTACCAGTATTGAGATGTACCGAGTTTGTGGTTGGGACTTTTAAATGTATACTTAACTAAAATGCGAATGTGAATTCATCAAATCAAATATTTGTTCACATGATACTTTACATATTTACATAGACAAAAACTTTTATCATTATTGTTATCATAATACTAACACATACTGTTTTTAACATTATTTTATAAAGATATAGATCTAAAGACTAAAATTTAAATGATATATTATAATCTGTTTTTTAGTATTTGATTTCGATCATTACTAAACCTACCCGTGTGGTTACACGGGTACTACACCTAGTAAAGATTTAAAAAGGAAAGCCCACCCATCGTCTCTCCATTTCTGGGCGGATTTCCGGGCCGACCCCAGCCGTTCACGCTGGCCTGATAGCCCATGAAGCATACACGTTTTGCTGTTTTAATCATTTGTTTTAGAATTTAGACAATGAGTTATTGCTTAAAGGAGTTGTAATAACTACGTTAGGCAAGAATGGGATGAATTTCTCATAAATCTATATCTCTAATAAAGCAAACCATTGGGGGACACATGTCACCCAATGGTGCAAGCCAACTAAGCATCCACATAGGCAATGAGGTGGCATATGGAAAATAATTGGACAAGTGGCATGTCTCTCTGATGGGGATTCAATTGGCTTCTTGTGTACGCTTTCTCTATACTCTCTCTCTCATTCTCATTCTCTCAATCGTTCCTCTTCTATACTATCTCTCATCATCGTTCGTTTTTTCTCTCTGGAGATTGAAGAGATTCAACAGGTTTGGAATCATCCTTTCATATGTGTTCTTTAATCGATTCGACCATCAGGTTCATCTTCTCATAATTTTTGTTCCAATCGGCTTCAGATCTAGGGTTTTATCTCTTTGAAGATCATCAGTGACTACCTTCAATCGAAGTTTTCAGTCATCATTGATCAATCCGTTCTTTAATTTATTTAATCTTTTTCAAACCCTAAAAACTCTAGCCGCATAGAGATTGAAGAGATTCAACAGGTTTGGAATCCTCCTTTCATATGTGTTATTGCAATTGATTCAACCATCAGGTACATGTTGTCATAATTTGTGTTCCAATCGGATTCGGATCTAGGGTTTTATGTTGAATTGGACTTCTGACTTATTTCTGAATGTTGTTTAATTACCCAGCTATATAAACGAAGATGGAGTATGTTCACAGCAGCATCGGCGGCAACGAGTAGTCCTGGTATTTCCGTTTACTTTCTTCTTTTGATTTCGTTTTATTTTGCTGTGAATATGAGTGTAAAAACCCTAACTGGGGTCGCTGGAGTGGGCCTACTTTGATGGCTGCTTTGTCTCCTCTAACCCTAAGTTGATCTAAATCATTATTATACCATCTCTTTTGGAAATTGAGATTTGTTGATAATCTGTATGTGATTCTATTCGTCTCGATGTGCGTAAGGTCAATTGATGATTGAAATTGCTTTGTTTTGAAGAATTATAATTAAATCTGTTAATTAAAGGGTTTATTTTCCTTTACTATGTTTTGATTTTGTGTTATAAATGTTTTGTAGGCCATATGGAAGGTCCGGTCGTCTTTTTATTGATTTCAATTAGTGCTCCTTAGATATGTGATTTAAAGGTAGTGGTTTATATTATAAGCTTTTCTAATCTGATTTTATGATATGTGATTTACACAAAATGCATATGCGTTTGACTTATTTTCAAATACAAATTTATTCCAGTACCGAAAGGCATAGGGTCGTTCAACTGTGGTGCCTTTGATGCTGGGACAGTAAGGGTATGTGGTTAACTTTAGTTCACCATGTTTACACAATTGCAATATTTTTTTTTACTTGCGTTGTTTTTTAGGGTGTTTTAGACAATGCAGGATTCCCGACTATTATGGCTGCTCATTTTGTTCTGGTGGACGGTCAACAACGACATCGAACAACTATTTTGATAAAGTTTGCTGAGGAGGTAAGATACTATGCTATTTGCCATTGTTAAATATGCTTTCTTTGATTTCAAAGGTGTTAGTGACTGTCTTATGTTTTGACTTTCAGTGGATTTGCTTTTCAGGTCAACAGGTAGCATGGTTTAAAACTGATGCTTCTTGAGTGAAACATGTAAAAGGTAAAAATTGAATCACTCCTGTTTGCAATAATTGGTTAGTTGTGCGTGTGGGGTAGGCGCGTTGAATTCGTGTATACATATTGATTGATGATAGCTTATTACGGGTTATAAATCAAGAGCTATCCCATGCTTCAGGAGATATAAAGCCCTCATAACATTTTCATACCAAAGATATTGTTATATAATGTTATAATATGCTGTATTTGATTTTGGAAATTTTGTTTTCATTCGTTAGCGTTTGAGCAATTCTTCAACTTTCTCGAGCCTGTTGGAGACGCGTATTCGCTAAAAGCTCACTCAAAAGCGTTAGAAAGTTTTGTAATCATGGTTGCTACGGCTGCAACTGCGTCACTATTTCCAGTTTCCTCCCCACAACCCGACTCTGGTGCGAAGAATTCCGGTAATCATAAACGTGGAATTAAGTCGGTGTAACTTTTAAGCTAACACGATGGTTTTATATTGTTAAACTTTATGCTTTTCCAGTTTAAGGGGCTGTTTGGCTACCAAACAGCCCCTAAGACTGTTTTTGTGGATGGGTTGCCGGCTTCATGGGATGAGGATTGAGTGCTGGATATTCTCAAGAAAAACGGGTCGGTAGGAAAAAATTGAGCTAGCCTACAACCCCAGGTTTGTACTTTATGATTTCATGTTTTATTAAATCATTTGATTTGTTCTGGTTGATTGTGTGCAAACTTTTTCAGTTTCTAATACATATTTGATGCTGTTGTTGTTATTTGGAAAATTGTGTCTACTTGATTGAAGAGTATTTAATTGCTTAGGGCAATTACTAAAAATTGTAGCTTTAAGTTGCTATGGAACTTACTTCTTTTAAACAAAGCAGTGATCTAAGAGTTGGAATAGTTGTGTTTGGACCAACTGTAAATCGGATAGAAAGGGGTCTTAGAGTTAAAGGGGGCAATTTTACACTAATAATTCAGTGATATATCCGTGATATATCATTATATCACTCAAATATTGGTGATATATCGGTCACATATCGGTACCAATATTCTGACCAATATTTGACACCGATATTTTACTAGGGGACCGATATATCACGGATATTAACTACATAGATTTAGTCATTTAATATTAATTATAGGTTGTCAATGTGTTTGTGTGTGTGGGGTGGGGGGGGGGGTCCACTGGAGTTATTTGATTCTTGTGCAAAGTGTGCCTCTGCTCGGGATCCGGTTGCCTCGATGAAAAGTATAATACTCAAGATTAGGCAGTGTGGATTTATCATGCATTACGAGTAGGGGTGGCAAAATGGTTGGGTTGGGCAGGTTTGGGTAATGGGTTAGGATGGGTATGGGTTAGGTCCGTTAGGATGGGTTTATTAAGAAATGGGTTAGGATGAGTTTAGGTCAAGATGGGTTTTTGTCAAGGTGGATTTGGGCAAAATAGGCTAAAAATTTAGAAATTATCTACCTGGGATTTGTTTTGAAGTTGGATATGTATGGTTGATCATGTACGTTTTCCAATTTCCACTTAAAATTTTGTACCATATTAAAGTTAACTTTAAACATGTCAACCAGGGATCTACATTTCAATTTAAATGTGATCCATTTCTCACCGATATCCTGATTCGAACTTTCAGTTTCGTTCATCTGTTTTGTTTAGGTAAACGGATTAACTGGTCGTCCAAATATTATGTGGGTTTCCTTATGTGTTTTTTAATCTATAAACAAGCTGGTATGCTCAACCTGTTTAATAGTCGTATTTAGGCTGGAATATGATTAAGTGAGTCGAATCGTCCAAATGTGATGGGTTAGGATGGGTTTTTGTCAAGATGGGTTAGGATAGGTAAGGATTAGGATGGGTTTGGGCTTAGGTGAAGATGGGTTTGGGCAAGATGGATGGGTTTTTTTAAAGGGGCCTAAAATAACCCAAAATGTCATGGATGGGTTAACAAGGTTAGTGTTTTCTTAGTGTATTAATATTATTTACTTATTAGTACTTAATTCTTTTCTCATTTTGACTATGACCAAGCACGGGCTATATTGACTATGACCAAGTAAGTTATAAGTTTTAGCATGATATTTCATATTCCCATGAAGGTTTATTTTTTCTCTTTTCTTATGAGAAAAGTTGAATGTATGTTACAGATGGAGAAGAGTGTCGTGTTTTTTAAGCCAAAGTTAATTGTGGCCGGTGCAAGTGCATATGCTCGAGTATATGATTATGTCCGCATGCGCAAGGCGAATCTTTTGTTCTAATCTAAAATGTCTATTCTAGCCTCAAGATAGCACATTCCGTTAGGAAGTTAATCATGGCCAACATACTTCTCATCTATAATATGTTTTGTATATTGCAGTGGTGTCTCATATATGTTTGTGTATATTGCAGAGTTGTTTGATGCTACAGTCAAGTTGGCCTTGAAAATCAAGTTGCTTATACTAGACAAAGATGGGATTTAATATTTTTCTGTTTTTTTCTTCCAATGTATGTATTTGTATATAACATTTCATTTCAAAGTAAATAATATGGTTTTGGTTGAAGCCAGCGTATTACGCGGGCATTAACCTAGTCTAGTAAATATAAAGAACATAATTGGGGTAATTAGATAGAGCCACAACTGGATTGAATGGTCTTCTTGGTGTAGTTTTGATAAAATGTAAATTTGGTTGATTAGATGAAATCTTTGGTGTATCCTCATTTTTTTTAGCTCCTTGCTAAGCCGATTCTCATTTTGATTATGAAAAGTTGCCGTTTGAAAAAAGATAGTCACATTTGTAAGGGTGGAGGATGTCGTCTCAATTTTCTCCATTTTTCCTGTGTGACACGCTAGCGCCACATCAGCTCTTTGCAGATTTCCCAAGATTATGCGGTGTTGTCTCAGATTTCCCAAAAATCAAATTATTTTAATATAATTTAAATTTTAAAACAATTTATATATTAAAATTTTTTAAATATAAATTAAAATAAAAGATATATAAACAAAAAAATAAATCAAATTTCAATATATTTTATTTGTAAATTAAAACGAAAGATATATATTTTATAAATTAAAATAAAAGATATATAAACAAAAAACTAAATCAAATTTCAATATATTTTAGTTATAAATTTAAGTAAAAGACATGTTTTAAATATAAATTAAAAAAAAAGATACATTAACCAAAAACAAAAAGAAAAAAACAAGGATTATTGGATATTAATCACCCCCAACTATTGGCTATTGGCCGCTGCCACCCTCAACTATCACTTTGACGACCGTCACCCCCAACTTAAGACTTAGTGTGTTCTGTCACCACGTCGTTAACTAATTATTAACTTTTGATCTTGTTATTATACTTTTGTGGTGTCCTAATATCCCTAAAACCTTTCTAAGATCCCTATGACACCCCCAAAAGTATAGTACCAAGATCAAAAGTTCGTGATCAGTTAACGACGTGGTGACAGAAATACTAAGTGTTAAGTTGGGGGTGACGAGCGTCAAAGTGATAGTTGGAGGTGGCAGCAGCAAATAACCAATTGTTAGGGGTGATAAAATCCAATAACCCAAAAAACAAAACACCAAAAAACCTGTACATTTTCTTCATCCCTCCTTATTCATTTTCTTCACATAGAAAACACACACACAAACAAAATACAAATACACACATGAATAAAAAAAAGAAAAAAAAAAACAAACTCCCACTCATTGGGGTTGTTTTTTTCGCGGGGTCTGGGGCCGGTGTTCCTGGACAGGGTTAGGCTTCACCCGGCCTTCCCCGACCCCCACACTATCTGCCCTAATATCTAAGCAATCGGTAAAGAAAATTTTTGGATAACATGTTCAATTTAAGGCGAAAATCGGATACACATACTTAAGTATAAAAGTTACACTAAAGCATGTGCGAGACACGAGTTCTTGATTGTTACTTATTATAATATAATTAGTAATATTATCAGTGGCGGACTCATAATTTTTTCTGGGGTGTGGAAGATTTTTAAGGATTTTAGATCCTTAACTATATAAAAAAATTTCAGTTCATAGCAGTTCAGATCATGTGAGAACCAACGATTTCAGGTTCATATACATACAAGCTCAATTTTTTGCCCAATTTGAAAAAGTTTTATAATTAATTTATTATAAGTTAGGTTGTCATACGTATAGCAAAGTCTATTGTGTCTCATCTTGCATTGGTAATAGAAATTACCGGGTCACATATGTTTTTATATTTTACTAAAAACGAGTAACTAGTAAGTTTAATTAAACGGGTATTTTATACACCAACCAAAACCTAAATCTACACTCAAACTCAACCATCATCCATCATCAAATCATAACACCAACTTTTTATAAAAAGACCATACCTAGTTGCTTAATCACCACCGTACTTGACAACCCAACTTTTTATAAAAAGGAACGGGAAATCCTTCTCCTGTTCCATGAATCCAATTTGCATTTCATCCGGGAAAAGCCATATTTTTCTCAACAATGCCTTTGTCATTTGATCCAATAGTGTTTCCTTAGATAGGAAAAAAATTGATAAATACTAATAACTCTCGGATAGAGTATAAGAACGGAAAGATCCATTAGATAATGAACGATTGGTTCTAAGTCATCTCTTGCGATTAATCAACAATTCGAAGTGCTTTTCTTGCGTCTTCTTGATAAACCGGCGTTTATATAGAGATGTAGGAGGATTTGTTTGGGGAGTAAGAAGCCCCTTTGACGTCTCTTCATTTGCAAATAATTCTCGATGTGAAAACACAAAGACAAAGGGTTGAGTTTTGAATAGGAAAAATAGTGGATCTGTAGGGTCCCAAATGAATTGGTTTACTCGTGTTTGGTACTCCGCGGTTCCGCTCTGCAAGAACTCCGAATCATTCTCTTGAAGCTCATCCTCTTCATCATAAATGATCGGCTTGCCCCGAAATGATCTGGACCAATAGGGAAATCCCAATTCACTGGGCCTTTCGATACAATCAAATAGAAAGCCCCAAGGGTGCCATATTCTAGGAGCCCAAACTATGCAATTGAATAAATCCTCCTCTATCTGTTGCCGGTCGAGGGCTCCTTCCCCCTCTTCAAACTCCGATTCGTCTTTTTCATAGAGAAATCTCTGATCAATGATAGAACAAGATCTTTTTAGCATCATATCTAAGGGATTCCTTGGTTCAGGTCAAAGAAGCAATGTCACTCGATCCTTATCAAATTGACTGCATGTCCATGAGGATCCCACCAGAGCGCCTTCCACTTCTAATAGGCCACGAACTAGACCAGAATCATTCTCAACGAGTCCATAAGGAGTGATCCCATTTTTTTAATCTGGTCCAGGTAGAGACCATCAACGAGTCCATAAGGAGTGATCCTATTTTTTTTCATCTGGTCCAGGTAGAGACCAAAGATCTTTAGTTACCGATCTGGCAGAACAATTTAAAGATAAAGAAGTATCCTTAATTTCTTCATGCTCGTTCCAGGTTCAAAGTACCAATTGTACAAATAAAAATCCACTTCGTTACATGATTTCTTTTTCATATAGATAGATATAGGATCTATGGGGCAATTACTTAAAAGTACATTTTGTGCTACAACCCTACGTCTAGCCAAGTTGCAATTAAGCGGTTACATCCTACATCTAGCCAAGGAGCTCGTGAATTTGAGGCCGAAGTTAAGCTCCTTTCTAGTTTACATCATGGTAATCTGTTGCCGTTGATTGGTTATTGCAGTGAAGAAAAAGAGATGGTCTTAGTTTATGAGTTTATGCCAAATGGAACCCTTGAAGATCATCTTCACAGAGGTGATAAAGAATTATCCTGGTTACAACGACTAACGATATGCATAGGCACTGCTCATGGATTGGATTCCTTCACACGGGTATGTCAAATCAACATGGAGGGATACACCGAGATGTGAAGACCTCCAATATTTTGTTGGATTCAAACTTTGATGCTAAAATTTCTGACTTTGGATTGGCGAAAATGGGCAAAATAAATCAGACACTAACTCATGTGAACACCCTAGTCAAAGGGACATTCGGATATATGGATCCATGCTACTTATATAGTGGAAAATTGACAAGAAAATCTGATGTTTGCGCCTTTGGGGTTGTCCTTTTGGAGGTGTTATCAGGGAAGAGAGCGGTAGATCCAACACTTGATGAAGAGCAATGGACTTTAGCAGTTTGGGCTCAAGACTACTTCAAAGTAGGAAGACTCAATGAAATTTATTGATCATAGACTAATTGGACAAATCTCAAAAAAAAAGCTTGAAAGAATTTGAAAGCATAGCAGTCCTCTGCTTACATAGTCATCCAAAACAACGCCCTACAATGGCGGAGGTTGTAGTCAAGCTCGAATCTATTCTGTCACGGGAGAGTGAAAGTGCTGATTCTGGGGCTGATGATGGACGATTCTTTAACAAGGTGAGATATTTGTTAACAGGAAAAGCTGACTTGATGCCGGCTCATGCAGAGGGAAGCAAATCTGAAACCAGTGCTCAGTATATTCAGAAAACTAGCAATATAAGTTTAAGAGTTTTCACATATGCTAAATTGGTAAGTGCAACAGAAAAGTGCAATGATAAGGGGTTCTCCACAAATATTGAAACTAGTTACAAAGGTTGGGTCGATGAATTGACATATGCCCCGACAAAACCTGGTGTTGGTTTGGCTATTTACGTCCGGACTAGGCATATTGGAGCAAATATGGTAACTTGAGATGGGCACCTTTTTTCTGATTTAAGAAATGAATTTCAAAACACTTTTTTGTTTTTGCCTTTTCGGTTAGTGCAAGCATATGAATTTACTGATTTTTTATGTGCAGCCAGATCTCAACTCTGAACAATTCAATCATCCCAACCTTGCCAAACTCGTAGGATACTACTTGAATGAGCACAAACTATCTTGTGTTTATGAGCTACGTCCGAGTTTAGATAAAATTCTTTTTGGAGGTAAGGATATATTCTAGTTGTAACTTTAGAGAGTTCTGCCCACTCTAATATCACAATTTGGATTCATGTTGATGAACCTCTCATTAAAACCAAAACTTCTTAATATGTTCCAACACATGTGACTCTGCTTTTTAGTCATTCTGTTGTAGTCTTGCGTAAATCGAGTATCTTAGAGTCGTTGAGGCATAAATTATATGCTCTATGTATGCAGAGCCAGGCATAATTCCACTTTCTTGGGGTGCACGGCTGAAAATAGCACTAGGAACAGCTCAGGGCTTGTCTTTTTGCATAAGAAGGGACATCCTTAAGATCACTTGTATAACGGTGGATGCGGTAAATAAGACAGTCTTTGACATGCTGCATATGGCATTTCAATGTAACATAAATTTTACATTCTGTTTATATATAACTCTCCCAGGATTATAATGCTCGCCTTCAGGATTTTGAGATGGGTGAACCTTGTGTTTTTGTTGCGTACGAATATGAAAACGGATCGTATTATGCCGCGCCTGAGGGTTTCCGTTACGAATTAGACTTAATGGATGGTATTGGCATAGGACATTATTACAAAGACGGTATGTTCTGCTTTGAAACTGTTTTTTTTAGTTATAATCTCAAATTTTATGATCATATGTTACTCAATTCCTTAACAATAAACTCAATTGAGCCTCCATGCTAAAAGGGCACACGTCATGACCCACGAACGGTCACTTTGGCAGGTTTTATGTTGAAGGGTGAGATCTATTCTTTTGGAGTGGTACTGCTGGAAATACTTACAGGGATGAATGTGTTTGACCCAAACAAACCAAAAGGAAAACAAAATTTGGTAGAATGGGCTATTCCATTGCTAGCACATGAGGTAAATTTGGGAGTGATTTTGGACCCACAGGATAATAATCATCCTCCAAAGGAAGCATTCATGTTGGCTGAACTAGTTTTAAATTGTCTGCAACCAGTACGAGATGAACGCCCTTTGATGGAAAAAAATATTGCGGGTCTTGCGTCAATGTTATCATGAAACAATATGACTGCTAAAAGGAAAACAAACAATGAATCCTAAGATGGAGGTATTTCCGTAGGAAAGCATTTAGGTGACGGTATGTTGAACTTTGTAACTAATTTGTTTGTTATATTCAAGGGTGGAGCTTTTAAGGGGCAAGGGGGTGCACCCGTCCCACCAATGTTTCGGTTAGTAGTGTAATTTTTCCTATTTTTCGTTTCAAATTTTTAAAATTATATAGGTCCGCCCGCCAATTATTTTGCCTAAAAATTCTCTGCCCCTACCAAGTTTATTGTCCAAAATATTTATACATATTTTCGTATTGAGTTAAAAAAGACATGAAGAATGAGACTATTAGTAATTTTTAAACTTGAAGTGAGTTTAAATAAAGTCTAAAACTAGCTTTTATATAAATGAAACATGAGGGTTCAAATTTAGTTTTTTTATATGTAAGCACATGTCCTTTAATTTAATGAAGATTATTTAATTTTATTTAGAGTTATTATTGTTTGACCTAGCCTTAATTGAATAGCCGACCCAAACATATAACCTGAAACAGAGCGATAGGAAATTTTTTTTTTGGGTCCCATGACTTTCTGCCCTCACGGAACTTTCGGTCAAGCTCCGCCACCGGTTATATTCTCAAAATTTAGGATCATAAGTTACTCAACGCCTTACCAATCAACATAATTATGCCCTCATGCTGATAGGACTTGGCTAATTTAACAGTTTTTGCAGTGAAACGTTAGATCCATATATTATTTTGTAGTGGTCCAGCTAGAAATGCTAACACAAATGAAAGTATTTGACTAGAATAGACATGAAGGAGAACGAAATTTGCTCCTAGCACATGAGGTAAAACTGGAAATGATCCTCCCGCAGCTTCAAAATGATAATGATCCTACGAAGGGAGCATTCATGTTGGCTCAACTCGTTTTCAAACTATATGCAACCAACACAAGATGAACACCCAACAATGGAATATCTCTTGCAACTCTTGCACGAGTGTTATTTAGAACAGATTTGAAGACCAAAAGACAAAAAATAAGTAACAGTAAATATTTTATGAAGTATGCATTTGGTTGTAGCATTTTTAGATGATAACTTTCATCTAAAAAGTTATTATTTCTAGGGGAAGGATCCACTAAAAAGTGGATTTTCACTAAGTAGTCTAAGAAGGATTGTGATAATGATATGTGACACTCCTAATAAGTAGGAATAAATGTGATTTTGGTACTTATAAATAGAAGTGAAAATGACATGTGGCAACTCTTTTTTTTTTTTTTTAATACAACAAAAAAATGTAGTACAAAAAAATATAGAACAAAAAATCTAGTACAAAAAAATATAGCACAAAAAATGTAGTACAACAAAATATATCACAAAAAAAATCTAGTACAAAAAAATAAAGCACGAAAAAATTCAGCAAAAAAATGTAGTACAAAAAAATCAGCACAAAAAATTGAGATAAAAAAATTTAAGACAAAAAAATCCAGCACAAAAAAGTTAGCACAAAAATATAGTACAAAAATCTAGCACAAAAAATTGTTATATAACATAGAAATACAACACATTTTAGTGGGTTTTTTTAGTCTTCATATTTTATATAGCAATATGGTACTCAAATTAAAGATAAAAAGACGCTCGATTTTACGGTGAAATTTTTATGAAAAAATAAGGTCGTATAAAAAATTTATAAACGTTTAAAAAATGGGGGTGGAATATGATGTGCCTTGCATGTGAGAGAGAGAAAGTCCATAAATATGATTTTCCCAAGATACCCTTGCACCCCTCCTTTCTCATACACTTTCATCTTAACCATTGATTTGAAAAATGAATGGTTAAGATACCTTCTTATCCTACTTAGGCAAAATAAACTTTTTATTTGATCTTACCCCATTATTTCTAGGGTGAGGATTAAATAGGAAGTTTGTTTTTTATAGGAAGTGTAGGAAGCAATAGTAGAAGGACATGTGGCAAGATAGATAAAATAAGGAGAAGGGTATTTTGGTCCACAAACAAAATTATCATCAAACACACAAAAAGTCAGTTCCCCCAAATCAGTATTCATCGCACCAATCCCCCATCTTCTCCAAATCTCTCTTCCATGGCCACCACCGTCGCTCTTGGTAGGGCAAGCACTGATTCCGACCGTTCTTCGCCTAAACTCCATTCTCGTCATCGATCTCCGCCTCCTCTCATAATCAGACCTCCATTTTCTGTCCAACTGCTCCAACTTGCCTTTTAATGTCCCTCACCATTGCTCCGGCCACCGGTACGCTACTAGCGGTATGCACCATCGGCGAATTCAACCGATTCGTATTATAAACTAATGATGTACGGTTGTTGTCGGTGTTAATATGCACAAGAGAAGCGAGGATTGGCTTGGTGGTTGTACACACCGAGCCGGCGAGTTTCAACCGGAGTTTGTCACAAGACATCTTCCACAATTTCTTCGAGTAGTTTCCTGTAGTCGATGCGTTTAAACTGATTTCATTTTGTTTGTGATAGCATCAAACGCAATAAAGTACCTGAAAAGTGTTTTGTTTGTTTGCATTTGAATTTTGAACTTTTTGAAGTGATCCAGGAGAATGGGTACAAGTTTGAGGACATTGATTTTGTTTAGCTGCTTGTGGGTGGGGATGTTTAGCTTATGTTTTGGTTTGTTGTATGATTTTGAGATTTTTTGAAAAAGTAAATTGGATAATTCGTTTTTTTTTTTGCACGATCATCATCATCCCACACATGATATTTTCCAACTTCTTCTGTCTAAAACATAATAGTTATAATATTGCGTTTTATACTATTGCTTATTATATTGCGTTTTAAAATGGGTCGTATTATTGGCACACCTTGGGGCTTAAATCGACACCCTCAATACGCATCGTATAGGCCTATACGATGCGTATTGAGGTGGGTTCAAACTTCTATGCCTGCCAAAGGCTGCCATTGTCCCCCGCCAAAAAGTAATACGCATCGTATAGGCCTATACGATACGTATTGAGGGTGTCGATTTAATTTTTTAATTTTTGCAAGGTAGCTTCTTGTCACGCGGTAGCAGCTTTCCGTCATGCGAACGAAGAAGCAGCACTTTGGACATTTGTTGGTCTTCAAACATCTAGGAAACATTATTTGAAGGCGGTCTCTTTGCTTCGTCCACTAGAACTATTTGTGTATGCATTCTTAGGGTTTTTATTATTTGATCAATGGAAGTTGAAATCGGCTTTGTATTTAGCACACGAAAGTACTGAACAACAGAATCAGTTTCTCTTTGCTTCGTCCACTTTCCAAACCGAATAACTAGCAGAACCCGACACTTCTTCTGTGATGATTCGAAACATTCCGAATAACTAGCAGGACCCGACACGTCTTCTGTGATGATTCGAAACATTCCGAATAACTAGCAGTACCCGACAATCACAAGTTGTTGATCTTTGGGTGGTGATTTACTCCCGAACAAACCATGCCCACCTTGACCGGTATAGATAAGCGTATCCCTCGATCCACTTACATTCGAATAACGCTGAGAATCCACAATGCTTATGGCCAGATTCTTTCCTTCAATCTTGGCAAAATCAATGCCTGCTTGTTTCAGTTATTTCTGTTGATCCGCAAATTACAACAAATTGTGTCTAATGCAAGGATCTTCGAACGCAGTGTGTACGTTAAATACCGTTCACCGCTTTTTTAGTTGCTTCTCCTGTTAAGTTTCTGAACCAACCGAAATCCACAAATTCAAACAGTTTCACCAGGGGCATAAGATCCGTGGGCCCTATGGGCATACGACCAGTATAGGCCTATACGATGCGTATTGAAAAAGTCAGCCGCCAGACAAGAACTGACACATGCAGATTTGACTTTTGACTTTTGAACCAATACGACCCGTATAGGTCTATACTTTTGTTTCCCATAGCCACCGTTTCCGTAGACAAAACAAGGATCGTTCTAATAGATTAAAGAGAAAAAACGAACATCAGACGTAATCTTGAAGAAACATAACATAATCCCAGATTGTCTAAAGAAGCGCTTTTATCATGTGTGATCCAGAGGTCGGTTTACTTTGTGTTATAGAAATTCCGAGCTAACATCTGACGTAGCAAGTACAATTGTTTTGAGTTTTTTCAGATAATACTTCATTTGTCGAGAAACCATACTGTCAAGAAAGTAACATCTTTTAATACTTCATTTGTCGAGAAACCATACTGTAAAGATCTTTACACAAACTCTTCTACATCTTTTAACCAATTGTCCATCACTTAAGACCTTGAAAGATTTGTTGAAATACGCTAAAATACGTTACAATACGCTAAAATACGTAAAAATACCCTAAAATACGTTAAAATATGCTAAAAAACGCTAAAATACGTCAAATATACTATTACATACGCAACAATATGTTAGAATACTTCAAAATATGCAAAAATACGTCAAAGTACACAACTAACGATTATTCCACACACGTATACATATAATGCGACACTATGGAGTTCAAGTGGATTTCAAACAAAACTGTACGTAATCATAGAATAAGATATTCGAACGCAACCGAACGGCACCGAAATGACTATTGTTGAAGGTATACGTAATAAAACGACAATATATGCGAAAGTTCGGCAAAAAACGAGACGTATACGCGTCGAACCGAGGGAAACACGATAACACTAAATTTAAAATAACACCATATACGATCGTATAGGCCTATGTTGTATCGTATATTAGCTTAATACGAATCGTATAGGCCTATACGATTCGTATTAATCTTTGAATTTTCTCAAAAATACCCCTGAATTTATCAGAAAACCAGGGGTATTTCAGTAAAATCATCGATTAATACGCATCGTATAGGCCTATACGATGCGTATTGAACTATAAATTTCTCAAAAAGTGTTTCTTCAAATCAAGGATTCCATCATTACAACCACTTGTTTTCAACAGAGATGTAATGCAATGATTCCTCTCAATTGAATAGACCGACACTTGCTTCATAGGACTCACTTAAATCATCTCGGCTGTTATAACAGTATCAGGTTCTCAAAACAACGATCGTTCTAATAGATTAAAGAACGTTGATATCTTGGAATTGATCTTGGAACAACATACTTTTGTTAAGAAGGCGGTCTCTTTGCTTCGTCCACTAGAACTATTTGTGTATGCATTCTTAGGGTTTTTATTATTTGATCAATGGAAGTTGAAATCGGCTTTGTATTTAGCACAAGAAAGTACTGAACAACAGAATCAGGTTCTCTTTGCTTCGTCCACTAGAACTATTTGTGTATGCATTCTTTTGGTAGTTGACAACGCTAATTAGGAAAAAAATATGCAAGGGGTGTAGATAGACAAATGGGGTGTCGAAATAGATTTCCCCAAAATTAATCATATTGATTGCTATAACAGGATGGATGTGATACACATAGATAGATAATATTCACTGTGGTGGATGCAAGCATAAAGTTAGAAACCGGTTGGGGTTGCGATTTGTATTTTGCATAGCCACCGTTTCCGTAGATTGTCTAAAGAAGCGCTTTTATCATGTGTGATCCAGAGGTCAATCTCGGGTGGGCATAAGATCCGTGGGCCCTATTGTCGGATATGTGACCCAGATTGTCTAAAGAAGCGCTTTTATTATGTGTGATCCAGAGAAGACGTATCGGGTGAGTTGTGGTTGATTTATAGGAGGAGGTTATGAAACGAATATATGTTTATGCGAATTTAAAGGACAATACTGACAGAGGTGCTGGTCTTTTCTCCCACTGTACAAACTTGAAAAGGTGTTTCTTTAGACAATCTGGGATTAAGTTCCGCAAATTGGGAACCACATTGTAGACTGGTTGGCTTGAATGGTTTTAATAATACTTGAAAATGGAAATAATCGTGTCAAGATCTTTATCAATCATATCATCGACCAACTGCTCGAAATCCCTTTCGTTTCTCGGGCTCGCATTCGACACAACACAACAAAAAATAAATTCAAAAAACAGGGGGTTGATACGCATCGTATAGGCCTATACGATGCGTATCAAACCCGCCGCCAGACACAACCTGCACCTGTCAGTCTGCCATGTTTTTTACTTTAATTCAATACGCATCGTATAGGCCTATACGATGCGTATGGAATTCAAAAAGTGTGTAGATAGACAGGAGGGTGTGTAGATAGAAAACCCCTTTAAAATAGCATGTACAGAATCATTATTTGGTCAAATACATTTTAGAAAAAAAATACTTTTTAAAGTGTTTTTAGTCCATTGCGTTTTAGAAAGAAAACTTTCTTTTATGCAAATGAGCCGAGCGGCTCGCGAGCTACTCGAGATCGGCTCGAGAAAAAGCTCGAAACGAGCCAAGCCTTATCGAGCCCGAGCCGAGCTTGAGCCTAAAATAAAGCTCGTTTGTTTATCGAGCCCGAGCTCGAGCCTCGCATGTGAAGCTCGTTAGGCTCGTCGAGCCTTATCGAGCCTTAGTGGAAACGAGCCGAGCCGAGCTTATGCAAACGTGTTTACAAGCCGACCTCGAACCTAAAAATAAGTTTATTTAGTAAAAGAGCCCGAGCTCGAGCTTCACTTATCGAGCTCGCGAGCCTAAAAAGTATATTATTTATATTATTTTTATTTAATATATTAATTAATAGATAATAAACGAGCCGAGCCCGAGCTCTCATAAGTTAATCGAGCTCGAGCTCGAGCCTGGTAAAGCTCGGGCTCGGCTCGGCTCGTTTGCACCCCTAATATTTTCCAACTTCTTCTGTGTAAAACATAATAGTTATAATATTGCGTTTTATACTATTGCTTATTATATTGCGTTTTAAAATAGCATGTACAGAATCATTATTTGGTCAAATACGTTTTAGAAAAAAATACTTTTTAAAGTGTTTTTAGTCCATTACGTTTTAGAAAGAAAACTTTTTTTTATGTTTTTAGGCCATTGCGTTTTAGAAAAAGGACATTTTAATGTGTTTTTTGGTCCATTGCATTTTATAAAAACACATTTTGAAGTGTTTTTTGTCTATTGCGTTTTAGGTAAAACACATTTTTATGTGTTTTCAGTCTATTGCGTTTTAGAAATAACACTTTCTTTTGTGTTTTTAGGCCATTGCGTTTTAGAAAAAAAGACATTTCTTTGTGTTTTTAGGCCATTGCGTTTTAGAAATAAGACATTTTTAAGTGTTTTATGGTCATTGCGTTTTAGAAAAACAATTTTTTGAAGTGTTTTTAGTCCATTGCGTTTTAGGTAAACACATTTTAATGTGTTTTTTGTCCATTGTGTTTTAGAAAGCACACTTTCTTTTGTGTTTTTAGGCTATTGCGTTTTAGAAATAAGACATTTTTAAGTGTTTTCTGGCAATTGTGCTTTACAAATAAGACATTTCTTTGTGTTTTTTGTGCATTGCGCTTTAAAAAAAAGTCATTTTTTTACGTTTTTTGTCTATTGCGTTTTACGCAACTGGGTTTCTTTCCATTGCGTTTTACGCAACTGGGTTTTCGAAATTTTTTTTCGAAAATATAAAAATAGTATACTCGTTTTAAAGATAAAAAAACGCTCGTTTTTTGGTGCAATTTTTATAAAAAAATAATGTCGTATGAAAAAGTTATTAACGTTTAAAAAATTAGGGGGAATTGGAGGAGATAGAAACTATTGTCCTGTATTGACTACAATGCCCTTACACAAACCCACGCGCCTCTTTTCTTCCCTTCAATTTCCCTCATTTAATCTTAGCCCTTGATTAAATCAATTAATGGTTAAGATTACTTCCTAGCCTTCCTAGCTAAATAAACTTCCTATTATATCCTAACCCTTATTTCTATCCATATGCATAATCATCTGTTATGGCTCCAAATCATGGCTCTAGAAATAGATGTAGAGGTAGAACTGGTGGCCGACGTTCATGACAAGGTGACGATCGTCGAATTCATCAATCGATGATGGTTTGATTGTCGGCAAATCAAGGGTCATCCCCCAGAATCCTAAAAAATATTTAGGCCCCTGGTGTTGACAATCGGGCCCTAAAATATATAACAAAAACTTAAATATATATTAAAACCAATTTTTTTTTAGTTTTGGCCCGGAAATTCGGGGCCTCGGGGGGTCGCGCTGCTTACCTAGCCTCTCTAAGACGGTTCAAAACACTTTTTTTTACATACAACGACCATGCCGATTAAATTCCGAAAATAGCCAAACATTCAGAGGGTCTGGGGAGGGTGGGATGTAGGCAAACCTTACCTTCATCCCTAGGATAGAGAGGTTATTCTAGAGGACTCCAAACAACATGGAAACAAACAAAACTAAATGAATAGACATCAAAAGCTACCAATAAGAAAAAAAAGGGTGATGAAAGAGTAAGGGCCTGTTTGGTTGCCTCTGAATGGCTTCATTCAGAGGTAAACCTCTGAATCGGACAGAGGTATCCTTGTTTGGTTCACAAAAACGTTACCTCTGAACTGAATGGTTCAGCTACTTCTCATCTCTGAATGAAAATTGGACTTGTATGCCCTTTGCTCCTTCTTCTTCACGGGTTCTCCACAGCCACCACCTCCACCTCCGAAACCACCTCCACCACCTCCAACACCATCTCCATCATCATCATCATCGTCACCGACGCCACCACCTCCACCATCTCCGACACCACCTCCGACACCATCTCCATCATCATCATCATCGTCACCTCCACCATCTCCGCCAACACCTCCACCATCTCCGCCACCTGCACCTCCACCATCTCCGCCAACACCTCCACCATCTCCGCCACCTGCACCTCCACCATCTCCGAAACCCCCAAATCAAACCCTAATCGATCCCATCATCGAACATCATCGTCATCATCTTCATCGATCATCATCATCTCATCAACATCTTCATCGATCATCATCATCATCATCACCGACGCATCACAACCGCCGCCGCTACTCCTTCTCCGGTCTCTCTTTCCCTCCGACTCTTCTCTCGCTCTTCTCGTTCCCGTCCTCTCCCTCTGCTCGTTTTCAGGTGGTTGCAGTGTGGATCGAGAGAGAGGGTGTTGAAGGTTTTGAGAGATGGAATTGTGAGATGATAAGGTTTTGAGAGAACTTTACTTTTTTTTTTTTGTCTGTGTTTGATTTGTGTGAGGATGGAATTGTGAGATGATAAGGTTTTGAGAGAATTTCATAATATCTCGAGTTTTTTTTAGGGGTAAAAATGTAATTTTACACCGTCATTCAGATGTGCAACTAAACAGCACTTTACTGGTTCAGCACTTATTGGTTCAAAGCCTCTTACCCATTCAGACCTCTTATTCATTCAGCACTTATTGATTCAGATGTTGCCAAACAGCCCCTAAGATGGTAAAAACAAGAATTGAACAAGTATAACATGATACATAACTTATAGACATGCACAATCACAATCATATACAAAGTCCACCTAAAGTGTATGGACATCTAAGTCCCTAATCCAAAGCTAAGGCACATCTGTACCATCCCTTAAAAGTAATTAATCTTAAACGTATGCCTCCATGCTCTCATATCTTGGACCATGTTCTTAGAGAGGCGCACATCTAGCTTGATACTCAAACCGAAGAATATGAACTAAAAAATTAAGACGATTATAAACTAAATTTTAGAGTTGATAGAGTTATAAAAGACAAAAATAATAAACGATAAAAGAATATATATTTTCAATATAAAAAATCAAAAAAATATTTATATTATTAGAAGTAGAAATAATGGGTGGCCGGCCAATGGCTTATTATTATAAGTCAAGGATAGCAAGACATTCTGCACCTCCAGAAAAGAAATTGGGTGAAGACCAAAAAATCAACGCTTGCTAGCAGAGAAGACTTGGAGTTGAATAAAAACATCCGTAGGCCAGCAGATCTGAACTCTGAAGTATCATTACAGAGTAATCAAAGAGAATTTTGCAGATTCCAAGGCCCGTACGGATCGAAAAATGATGCTATCTGAACCTATCAAGGAGTCCATGCTGCCAGACCAAACATGTCAACGTCTTACCCTTGCACAGGTTCAATTGGCAACCAACAACTTCGCTCACGTATTAGTCATCGGCGGTGGGGGGTTCGGCAAGGTCTATAAATCTCTAAGCAACTTCGGGTCATCAATAAACGAAGTTGCTATTAAGCGGTTGAATTCTTCATCTAGCCAAGGAGCGAATGAATTTGAGGCCGAAGTTAAGATCCTTTCTAAACTGCGGCATGGTAATTTGGTTCCGCTGATTGGTTATTGTAGTGAAGGAAAAGAGATGGTCTTAGCTTATGAGTTTATGCCCAATGGGACCCTTGAAGATCATCTCAAGAGAGGTGATACAGAATTATCGTGGTTACAACGACTAAGGATATGTATAGGCGCTGCTCGTGGATTAGACTACCTTCACACGGGTACGTCAACTCGACACGGAGTGATACACCGAGATGTGAAGACTTCCAATATTTTGTTGGATTCTAACTTTGATGCTAAAATTAGTGACTTTGGATTGGCGAAAGTGGGCGCAATAAATCAGACACAAACTCATGTGAGCACTTTAGTCAAAGGGACATTTGGGTATATGGATCCATGCTACTTCTGTAGCGGAAAATTGACAAGAAAATCTGATGTTTATGCCTTTGGGGTTGTCCTTTTTGAGGTGTTATCTGGGAAGCAAGCGGTAGATCCTACACTTGATGAAGATCAGTGGAGTTTGGCAGTTTGGGTTCAAGACCACTTCAAAGCAGGAAAACTCAATGATATTATTAACCATAAACTGATTGGACAAGTCTCAAAAAGAGGCTTGAAGGAATTTGCAAGCATAGCAGTCCAATGCTTACATATTCAACCAAAACAACGCCCTACAATGGCGGAGGTTGTAGTCAAACTTGAGTCTATTCTGACAGAAGAAAGAGTAATCATTGATTCTGGTGTAGATGATGGGACATTCTTTGACAAGGTAAGATATTTTTTCACAGGCAAAGCTGACTTGATTCCGGCTCATGCAGATGGAAGCAAATCTAAAATCAGTGCTCAGCATATTCGAAAAACCAACAATCAAAGTTTAAGAGCTTTCACATATGCTGAACTGGTAAGAGCAACAAATAATTTCAAAGACGAGTTCTCAACATGTTCACATGAACCCATTTACAAAGGTTGGGTCGATGAATTGACATATGCCCCGACAGATGCTGGTGTTGGTTTGGCTATGTATGTTGTGATAAGGGATATTGGAACATCTAAGGTAACTTGAAATACAGACCTTTTTTCAATCAGAGTACTGAATTATAATGAATGAATTTCGAAGCAATTTTTTTTTTTGTTTTAGCAAGCATATAAATCTACTGAATTTTGATTTGCAGCTGGATCTAAAATCTGAAGAATTTAATCATCCCAACCTTGTCAAACTCTTAGGATATTACTTAAATGGGCATGAACTTTCTTGTGTTTATGAGCTAAATCCGAGCTTAGATAAACTTCTATTTGAAGGTAATAAAATCTTCCACTTGTAAATTCGTAGAATTCTAAGCATTGGAATATGTTGGGTGTCGAATCCAACAAATAAAATAATAAAGAAAACTACTAGTATGAGTGGAAGTAGAGTTCGTGTCCTCAGGGATACAGATTAACTAGATTATACCAAAACGTTTAAAACACAGATACAGTTATTTTAAAAAAAAGGGGGGTCTTGATTTATCTTACAATTAATGACAACAAAAATTATATAAAAACGTCAATTAAAGTGGTTGTGAAATTCAAATGTTAAAAGCTAATTTCAATTTTCAACACCTGGGCAATTTCTTGATTCGGTTCAGCTTACGATCATTAACGGACATGGTGCAATGACCATTTTTAAATAATTGTATCAATACTAGATGTCACGCAGTTTGGACATCCACTCCATCTAATGTCTAACCAAGCGCAGTTCTCGGTTAGAGCCAACCCGCTACTCTAAACTCACGTCGTTCGGATCTTAGTGTGCGGGTTGCAGATAGAAGTATCAATTACAATCAAACACTCACGCCGTTCAGAATGTTTAATTATATTATATAATTCTATAATAGTTCGAGTTCATAGACAAACTCAAAATATTATTTTGTTCCTCCATAATCAATCGTTGTTATCGGCACTTCCAATTACTCCACGCCTACAAAATCAACCAGAAACAAACCAAAATGATGCAATATCTATAGTCTAAATGCATAAAATCCAATGGAAATATATGCTAAAATATGCCTAAAATGCATCTAACACAATATCTCATTTGGGATACATTTTGATAAACCTCACATTGAATTAAACATTGTTAATTTGTTCCAACATATGTGATGCCGCTTTCGAGTCCTTCTGTCGTAGTCCTAAACAATTAGTCTATATTTATGTCGTTGAGGCATTAAGTATATGCTCTATATATGCAGAGCCATTTACAACTTCACTTTCTTGGGCTGCAAGGCTGAAAATAGCAGTAGGAGCAGCTAATGGCCTTTCTTTCTTGCATAAGAACGGACACCCCGCGTATAGCCAATTAAAGACCACTTGTATAACAGTGGATGCGGTAAATAAGACGCTCTTTGACATGCTTGCATTTTGCTTTTGTAACATCAATTTTACATCCTTTTATATACCTCTTAGGACTATAATGCTCGGCTTTGGGATTTTGATGTGGAAAACCTATTTTTGGCTCTTGATTCATACTCGTTCGAAATGGATGCACATTATTCCGCACCTGAGTGGTTTCGTTACCAAGCAGACGTAATATTGGAGGGTATCATAGAACATCATGGCGAACAGGGTATGTTCTGCTTTGCAACGGGCTTTTTACTCAAAATTTATGATCATAGGTTACACAACTCCTTATGTCCAAGCTAAAGGGGGAAGTAGTTGTGTACGCGTCAATGGCTGACCAATCAATGTTCACTTTGGTAGGTTTTGGAGTAGAGTGTGAGATCTATTCTTTTGGAGTGGTACTGCTGGAAATCCTAACAGGAATGAAGGTGTTTGACCGGAACAGACCACAAGGAAAGCAAAATTTGGTAAAATGGGCTACTCCATTACTAGCACATGAGGCAAATTTGGGAATGATTATGGACCCACAGCTTCTGGATAGCTATAATGATCCTCCAAAGGGAGCATTCATGTTGGCTCAACTTGTTACAAATTGTCTGCAACCACTAAAAGATGAACGCCCATTGATGGGAAACATATTGCAAGTCTTGCGCCAGTGTTATCAAGAAACAATATGACTCCTAGAAGGCAAACAAAATAGATCATTTCATCAAGTGTGTATTTGTTTGTAACTTTTTTATAAGATAACTTTCTTATGTGTTGAAAAGTAAAACAAAGATTGCTTCTTGATTTTCATCAACGAGAAGACTATTAGACACAACAATGGAGGTTATGTAACTACATATTTTTTTTGGGTATATCACCACCTTTTCTTTTCAAATTTTTTAAACTGATGCCGAAGGAGTTCCCACCACATGGCGTGGGTTATCTTACTAGTTTCTTATAATATGCTATATAAAAAACTCAACAAATATTGATGGGCGTCTAGGCTATAATTAGCACCTCAAACTCGTTTCATCAAAAAGTGAAAACTCATAGAAAACAACTTTACATATATTAGACCTTTTTATGTATTTGTAATAACGTTTGACAACCTTTTTTTAACTATATATAATTTAGTTTGATTTTCTTTTTCTTTTTTTTATAAACCGACATGATCCGACCCGAACAGGACGAAATATAGCGATAGACAAATGATCTCTAAAAATATTATGAATTTTTTTTTTTTGGATCCGTCATTGCACATTACAACGGAGATACACATAAACAAAAGTTAACAAAGTTAAGATTCGTAACAAAAGAGCACGTGACTCAAAAGATTTGTAAAACAAAGAACACACAGTAGTAATATATTCTGACCAAAACAAGCCCATGTGATCCACGTTACTCAGCAACCCGACAATAACAAGCCCATCAATAGCCCAGCAACCTAAAACACAAATACTTTTTTAGTTAGAACCCAATATGGTAGATAAAACTGAGTGGACGTATTCTAACAAATATTCATCTTCTCCAATAACTAAAACCAAGGTCGCCAGAATTCCGAAGCAAATTTCATTTTCATGTAAAAATGAGTAACCAAAGATGTACAATTTTATAAATTAGATGTACTAAAAAAGTAAAAATATAAAACATCTAAAAGAAACAATTTTACACATCATGAATCATGTGATACCAACAAAGGATTAATATGAGATAACTCACAATCTTGTGTTAGGGTATACGCATGGAAGCAACATGCACAAACGATCAAACTACAAAAAATAAACGAACACGAGAACACAAGGATTTACGTGGTTCGGTCGGCTGACCTACGTCCATGGGCTGCAACCAGGATATTTTCTTTATTAGGTGTTGCCTCACTCGTGACGAGGAATTACAAGTATAAAGACGTTTATTTATAATAGAGATTTAGATAGAATGAAAACAGTTCTTGAACAAAGACCATTTTGAATCGATCGTTCTTTTGATCGAGTTTCAAGAGGCAATCTTATACATCTTTTACCATTGACTTTTGTTTATGTCTAACAAGTGTTTGATGAAATGCACCAGTGGGGTCCTTCACTACTAGAAAACTGGGTTTTAGCGACTGCATTTTCGGTCGCAAAAAGGTCGCAATTGCCTTGTTGCGACTGTTGTGCGACCGAAACTGCGGTGGGAAAAACACTCGTCGCAATTGCTCTATTGCGACCTCGTTGCGACCGCATCTATATTTCTGTGACCATATTTTGTGATCGTAAAAAAGTCGCAAAGGTTGCGACCGCTTCTAGTTTTGATCTTACTTGGTTTTGTTGCGACTGTTTTGCGACCGCTTGTTGTTTTACAATTGCGATCGTTTTGCGACCGCTTGTCGTTTTACAATTGCGATCGTTTTGCAACCGCACCAACATGTTCTTATTTCTTATTTCGGCGATTGTTTATTTTCTGCTAATATTGTTTACTAAATTCACAAATCCACAAAAATATAAAATTATATAGAGCATCCAAAATATACTAATCACCTCAAAATTTTCTATAATGCAAATTCCCACAAGTTTCTAGATAAAACACAATAAAATATCAAAACATAGATGGAAAGGTTAAATCATAAACACAAAAAGATCATGTCATACAAAAGAGACTCAATGGAAGGCATCAATGATGACACCACATATTTCTAGTCATCCTTTTTCTTCAAGGCTCCCATTCAAAGCCTCACTCCTAGTATCCAGATAACGTGTGCTAAACATAAATATACCTAAACATTTCAAAATAAAGTGAAGGTTAGCAAACAAAAGCCTTTGAACATTTTTAAGTTGGTTCTATCGTGTTAATAGGGTTCTGGGTGATACAAAAGCTTTTTTTGCTTCCAATAACTAAAGCCAAAGGTGGACCATTACTTGTCACCCAAGAACATCCACTATATGCATGATTTCATAACATGCGTTTATTTTAAATATATTTTAGAAAAAGAAAAGAATAAAAAAACTTCAAGATGAAAAAAGCTCAAGCTCACTATAAAATGGCTGGTATGACATACGATGATTAAACGCTATTAAAAATAAAGTGAAAGTCTTACAAACTCATGTCCTAAGCTGCTGCTGAAAAACACAAAACATAGACCACAAGCAAACTGGTGAAACAAGCCTACAGTCCATATGCCGCTGCAGCATAGCCCAACCCATTTGATCTGAAACCACGACCCCTGCCACAGGTTCCCCTCCCACATCAACGTCCTGTAAAATTCATCAAAGCAAAATATGTCGACTTTCACCTATACCAATAGGGCTAGTAGGCAGGTTATGTGTTCAGGTCTAAATATTTTTTGGGCCTTCAAATATTTTTAGTATATAACATATCACAAAGCTATCATATTTCAATAAGAATTTAATTTTCCATATAAAACGATTTGGAACTAGGTTGTATGGATTTTGAATATATACTCGAGGGACTTCTCACATGATTGACTCTACTGGCCTGTTTCGTTTATATGATTGACCAATTTCAGATAAAGCTTAACTCTGTAACCATTAATACCAAATTTCATGCCATGTTTTTTAGAATATTAAAAGGCAGTACCTCTTCCTTTTCCCTTTTTACCATGGCCCTTGCCCCTTGCAGTTGGTGATCCCTCTGCATAAGCATGAAAGTCAACAGATCCATCAAAAAGTCAACATATATAGGAGGCCTAGAATGACATACCTCCTTCATACTAAAATTCAGTTGCCACCTTCACCTGATCAGCTGGCAACGGGGACTGATATTTGAAAACAATTATTTCAATATAATTACAATGATAATCTATATCTTTGAACTAAAAAATTAAAAGGGCTGCATGCATTAAAAACAAACTTTCAGCTACTTTCAAGTTTCAATCCATTCGTCCCATTTCAATCGTTGCCCTTGATATATTATTATCCGACCCATTTGAGATAAATATTGGCTTTGAGCAAACATTGAACCCGTTACCCATTTGTCCCTTCTTACTAACCTTTTTATTTGAACCATTTGAGATAAAACCTAACCAAATTAGACCCATTCATATGTAAATGGTCAAATTCGCACCTACTAGAAGAACCTGTGTTTAACTAAACAAGAATATAGCAAACCTAATAAACCAACTCACCCAATAGATGATGTATTCAGTTCCTTTGTAGAGAGAGTTACAATGATCATTGAACCATGCCTCGTGGTTTCTATACTGCAGAAGTACAAAACATATATAAATTTAAACAGTAATCATATTTTGATCATATTTTCTATAGAAGCTCAAGATGATCTTACCGTAGTAAGCCCTCCTCTAATGGTTCACATGTATCAGTTATGTCTGTTGATCCAACTCGCTTATAAACAAGCCGAGCCCAAGCCTGCATTTTAAGGTCAATAAGGTAAACGATTTTTAAACGTGCCGAGCCTGAGCCCACCATGGTTCGGCTTGGCTCATTTACAACCCCGGTCTGGCATAAACCTAAGTATCACAACATAAAGATAATCAAATTATCATATTTCATTGATTATTGAACCCATCTAAGATCCTCAGCTTTCACAACCGGCCTTCAGATAAGCAATTTGACCAAATTAACACCAAAAAAAGGTCCAGATAATAGTAGTGACATATAGTTTTCCCTGTATATGGATGGAATTGTTACCTGTAACTTAGAGCAAAATCTTAAAACATTGTTATCCTAACAAGATAATAATTCAAGTCAAATTCCACTATTTATGTTCAAATGAAAGGCTTAACACATACCACCACTGCAATCTGTATTCAACAAGTAAAAAAATAACAAAATCTCTTTAAACATAGTTAAAATATCCGATTCTGAACGCAAAATCCAGCAAGAGAGAAAATCCAAACTACTGATTGTGCGGCTAGCTCAACAACATTAGCTAATATCTACTACCTGTTTTTCATATTTTTTAACAGTAGAATCAATCCTACTCTGTTCTAATTATAGGTATTGAATTTACATTAGATTTAAAATTCTGCATCAATGCTCAATAACAAAGGCATCATAAAATCATGAACAACATCCAAATCAAACTAAAATCCTTATACTATAAACACTACAACTATACAAAATTGTAGATCTAATTTGTTCAAATATTTTGTAACACCCATCTCAATTTTACAAGATTTTAATTATAAGATACACATTTTAATGCTGAAATGTGACTTTACAAAATCTTGCCATACTAACATTCCCATATGTTTACAACATTTCAAAAACATATTTATAAATGTTTACATAATTCACTTTTAGCAAAACAACTCTAGATTTGACGCGGAAGCTTCATTTAACGTGTGTTCGGTTCTTGCTTGCCGCTTGATCTTCATCCGGGACTCTTGACATTCACCTATGATCAAAACCAACTTAGAAGTCAGTTTTGATAGTTAAATAACAAGTACAACAAGAAAATTGGGTCAAATAATCGAAATAAACAAAAAAACAAAATTTTCAGCATTTTAGGCCGTCGCCGCGCGCGACGGCAAAAGGCCCGGCCGTGGCGCGACGCCACGGTCTTGTTTCGACAGAATGTTGATGCTGGTGCTGCATATTCCCAGCATAACCTGATTTCACGGAAACGAGCATAACTCTCTCGTTTTTAATCAGTTTTACCCGATTCTTTTTCCCATGCGCTCGTAATTTAATTCTCCATCTTATGGAGTTAAAATCCAACATCCGGCATAATAAATTTTGAGACTTCTAAGCCTTCAACTCATTACCTTTTTACCAAATTTTAACCCGTTTATGCATTTATCAAACAAACATATTTGTGTGATCCTTATTTCACATGCACCTCTTCAATTTAATATTATCTACCATGTTAGGTTCTAATCACAGGTTTCTTACACAATTTAAACTCGTTTTCGCTCGTATGCTTATTTTGACCCGTTAAGGGTATTTAAGTATATTTTAAACATGATTCGCTTTCATTTGTATCTAGCTTTATATTTCCACATTTCTTACCAAGTAATCTTCCACCACAACTATATTTGTGGTGGATTTAATGTGGAGATCTATATATTTCGAGTTTTATCCCTCGGACTATCATTTTACGGCAAAGACCCATATAGAGTCATTTGACCCAAAGATTCGCATATTTCACTTTTTATACTTATTCCAAGTATCTATTTGATCACAAAACTCATTTCTAAACAACCCTTAAGTGTTGTTTGCTCAATTTCACTTATAAGGGCATTTTGGTCACTTTTACCCCTCCTATTATGACGAAGGACTTTTAAAGCCATGTTCGACCAAAATCCCACTTTTAAAACTATAATGTTGTTTAGAAACCATTATATTTCTAAAACACCATAATCATAACTCAATTTATTCGGTTTACCACAAAGATAACCAAATATCTATATTTTATCCTTGTCTAACTCTTATAGAACCTCAAGTTCTACATGATGAGTTGAATCATTATACAAACCTGGCTCGGATCAATATATTGACCCATTTCGATACCTTGCCTTAGTGGCCGCTACGTAATAGCGATGTAAACATCCATGTGCTATTTATTCCTAAATCACACAACTCGACAAACCATTAGTCAATATTATCAAAGGGTGATATTTTCACCTTTTGACCCATTTGGTCTAAATGACCATGAATCTTTATGAGATGATATTTATTACCATCTTATCTATATGACTCGCTCCGGTTTACACCGTATAGTCTTTTTACTTATAAATCATTTATTGATTCTTTTGACCCATTATAACTTACGCTATAAAGTGTCTTTCACAACTAACGGTTATTGTCAACAAGTGACTAAAGTACCATTTTACCCTTATTATTTGCATTGGTTTACCATACAAGGTAATTATTAAAAACTCGTTATCTTTTAGTCATTTCATGACTATTTAACCATATTAGCTCCTTTTTAACCATTCAACATGGTTTATAACCATCGTCTTTTGTTCCGGACCGCACTTGTCATGTCGGAACATCATAATTTAAATAAGACTTATCATTCATAACCTATAAAATCATTAGGTATTAAATAATTAGGGTGTAAGCTTTACTTACCTTGCATCCATGCCACACTTTTCTTTCCGTACTTGCTCCGTTTGACCCGCTTCATCCACAAGCTTTCACCTAGCTTGTTAGGCGTCAAACTATCATCATAATTTGTAAGACGGTTAGATTAGTCATTATCACATACGACTATTTCATCTTACGAATTTTATGTCGAAACTACTATTCGACCTCATCATTGATTAATATGACTTTTTAAAAGTCAATTACCCTTAATCATATGAGTTGCATATTTGCGTTCAATAACTTATTTAGGCGATCTTATCAACTATCCGGTAGACATTATAATGATGCTACCATTTTTAAGCTATTTTCTATCCAAGTTCATTATGTTTTCTACACTTCAACTAGTTCAAGCGATTATCAAGACTAATTTATTCATGTATTTTCGCAAGAACTAAGGGTTCTCATTTATAAGTGAAAACCCGTTTTATCATATCACTAGCATTCGTCCGAACACCTAATAAAATCAAGTTCTACATATCAACTAGTAGATATCATGATTTCAAACATCCATGTACATGAATAAATCACCAATTTCACCATAACATACTTAACCCATTTCATGGCAACTATGAACATATACCTAAACTCATAATTTGTTCAAGTATCATTCCTAATACTATCATCCATGATGGTTTCAAACATGATTATCTCATTAGCTTCATCATATCATCAAAACCCACTTGATAATCTAATTGTTCATCACTTAGAAGTAACCCACATCAAGTATTCCATAATTTCATCATATCTAACGAAATTAGGCATACATAAACATCTAATTTCATCTTTGGATCGTAATCCATCAATTTATTCACAAGTAACCTACTTGTCTCGAATTTCAACTTTAACCAATCTAGGTTTTGTGACATACCTTATGATCCTCATGACTCGGTGATCGTTTTTATGTGTTCATGCATCGATTTGGGCTTGAATTGAGCTTCAATTTGTTGATTTGGTGTGAGTTAGGGTTTTTGGCTTGCTCATTGTTCCCCTGCTTGTTCTCACGCACACGCACACACACTAATGTGTGTGTAGTGTTTTGATATTTAATAAATATCAAGTTCCAATCTTCTCTTTTGGCCCCTCTAGTTTGTAACTTTATAAAAATGGTTATTACCCAAGTTTTCTTCGTTGTTTTAAGGCACATATTTAACTAGGTTGATATTCCTAGTTACTTGGTGGGTTCAGGGAAGTTATGACTCAGTTTATTTTAAGTCCAGTTAACTCGGGCCTCTTATAAACTTTATTTCCTTAAAAGCTTTTATTCACGTTTTGTTTAATATTAGGTTTATTTATTTAAATCCTAATATTTACCGGGTTAATTCTTTTTACCACTAAGGGTATTTTACCCGTTCATTAATATTAACGTGGTTTGATTACCAAACCCGTTTTTGGGGTGTTACAAGTCTACCCCCTTAAAGAAGTTTCATCCCCGAAACCTTTCCCACGTACTTTATTAGTTTAGATCATCTGAGCCTTAGTTTCGGTGATCACTTGAGCATTGCTCACATATAATAATCTTACCAGAAAAGTATGGTAATATGTGTTTGAAAAATGATAATTTTACAATTGGTCATCAGAGATTATAAATGTTAAATCATTTTGAACAATATCTACAAGTGGTCTATAATTTTGTCAAATTTTAAATTTGTGAAATTTATTTTGAGGTAGAGAATTGTGCAGGTAAATTCAGGTTTTTGTTTCTGCTGCTAAAGAAAGCCAGGTTACGATCTTAGAACCTGTGAAAGTTGTAAAGCCAGGTTTTCGATCCAAAGCCTGATAGAGAATTCCAGACTGCGATCCCAGCTTATCGAAAGGGGGAGTCTGAAGACATCAAGAGGGAGTCTGAAGATGTGAGAGCCAGATTCAGATCCAGGAACAGTGTTCAAGATAGAAGCTGCTGGTGCTGATGATCTTAAGGAATTAAGAGATCTGATCAAGAGAGGATATAGAGTCAGGTTGAGATTCTGGAAGAAAGAGAGAGAAGAAGAGAGAGATTGAGGATGCTTACAATGGAGAATACTTTGGAAGAGAGCATGAAGACTGATAAAGACTGAAGACTCGACATACTGAAGACCTGTACTGAAGACTCGTCGACATCCAAGGGGGAGTCTGTTGGTGCATATGTCTGTCGACTTCGTCTTGTATCGAGTCTTGTAATAGATTAGATAGATCAGGGCACAATATACGAGAAAAATGTGAAAAATGTAAGATAGGCCATTTCGAACGAAATGGAAACGACCATTTCGCACGAAATGGGAACTGGCCAATTCGCACGAAATGGTGATTTCCATTTCGCACGAAATGCCATTTCGTGTGAATCCATCTTGTACGAAATGGATGGCCTATAAATAGTTGCCTTGAGTCTTTCATTTATAACGTTGGATTCCGGTAGCGAAGCTCTGCCGAAGTGTCTCCAGCATTGTAAAATGATCTGATATCAATACAAGAGACAGTTTAAGTGAATCTAAGTGCAAATCAGCTGAAATAACTCTGATACATCTGTTTCTGCCTTTCGTATTGGACAAGATCTCTTCTGAACGACTCGTTTGGTCATGAAAATGATCATACAAGTGGTATCAGAGCACAGGAGGAAGAGTTCTTACCATTTTCAGCTGTTTTTCATCTAAAATTCTGATTTCTACTCACTTTCTTCACATTTTTCAAAATTAACTAAAATTTTACGGATAAAATGGCTTGATTTTCACATATAACGTGCGAAATACTGTTTTAACAAATCCTTGAAAGAATCAGGCTTAAAATCGACCTATAACTTGATCAATTTTGATAAAAACTCATCAGATCGTTTGAGAATGCTTCAATTCGCGTGAATTGGATTTCCCATTTCGCTTGAAAGACATACATTTCGTGCGAATTGACAACAGTTCGTTTGAATTAGCCTCCATTTCGCACGAGATGAGCCTCCATTTAGCACCAAGTGCCATTTCGCTTGAAACTGTACATCAAATCTTCATTTCGCACGAATTGATAAGCCAGAATTCCATTTCGCACGAAGTGGGTAAAGGGTTCCATTTCGTTTGAATAGTGACCATTTCGTTTGAAAGACTCCATTTCGTGTGAGAATGTATTCCGTTTCGTTTGAAAGTCTAAATTTGTGAACTTTTGATACCAAATCATGGAAAACGAATTCTACAACGCGTTTGCTAGTCCGATCACTGTTACTCAGAATACGATCCTAGAAAATGAAACGGGAACCATGCAAAAACCGCCTAAGCTTATGAATATTGAGGAGTATAGTGGATGGGCCGAACGTTTTGAAAATTGGGTTCAAGCATATTACTTAGATTCATGGGAATGTACTGAATATCGATATGTTAGACCGGTTAAGGATAACAGAGAGAAGGTTGATATTAAAGATCTAGGTGTTGATGAGAAAAAGAAGTAGAAAAATGAAAAGATGATGGTTAGTCTCTTGCAGCAAGCTATTAAGGAAGAAATCTTGATTTTACTACAACACAACGGAAGTGCACATTCGATATGGAAAGAATTAAAATCAAAGTTTGTTGGAAGTAAAGAGATGATCAAGAACAAAATGTCACTTTTGAAGAAAGAGTTTGATTTATTTCGTGGATTAAAAACTGAAAACACCAAGCAGATTATAGAAAGATATTGCAATTTGACCAAGAACATGAAGAGATTGAACATCAAGAAAGATAATGATGAATTGGTTGAAAAATTGGCCGATGCGTTGCCACAAGATGTTTGGGGCACGTATCTTATGATGTTGAAAAATAAACCTGAGTTTGACAATCTAACGCTGAGTTCGTTTATTGAACAACTCGAAGCTCAAGAGATGGAACAACGAAAGATAGCGAGAATGAAGGACTTTGATGGTGAACAAGACATTGGTTTATATTACAAAGGTGGTACTAGTGATAGGACCAACATTGCACCAAAAATTGAAACTGCTTTCAATGCAAAAAGTTCTTCTGGAGGATCATCTCAAGGATTAAATAGCAAAACTGGATTTTCTTCATATCCATCATTCGATCCAAATTTTTCAGCAACCAAGAATGGCAAAGTACTACAATGCAACATTGCGCTAAATCTTGAGAATGATCAAAATTACTCTGAATAGGGCTGTAAACGAGCCGAGTCGAGCCGAGCTAGACCCAGCTCGAGCTCGGCTCGAGCTCGAATTTCAAATCGAGCTAAGATTTAAGGCTCGAGCTCGACTCGATAAGAATTCGAGCTAGCTCGGCTCGGCTCGGCTCGATCTAGCTCGAACTAACAAAAAACCGCACAATTCTCTACTTAAAAAGCCCTTAAAAATGAATTTCTTCATAGACTAAGGGACATAATTGCCATTTAATTTAACCGTATGGCTAAATATGCAAGTATAAATAGTTAATTCACTATGTACATTGTATTTACCTTCTTTTATAGGGGAAATACTCCCTTAGTTTTTGTTTTCTAAGCGATGTGGGACAAAAAAATAAAGGATGTAAACCTTATCAAGCCAGCTCGCGAGCTCACGAGCCGAGCCAGACCAAGCTCGAGCTCGGCTCGTTTACAAACCGAGCCGAGCCGAGCTGGCTCGTTAAAAACCAAGCCAATTTCGAGCCGAGCTTTCTTCGAGCGAGCTGCGAGCCACGAGTTTTTTGAACACCCCTAACTCTGAAGAAGTAGCCAAAAGTCATATGTCTTTGTTGGTGACTGTGTTAGAATCTTATGGGAGTTTAGTTGCAGGAAGGATCGGAAATACGATGTTGAAAAAAGAGGATTACGATCAGGTTGATGCTGAGGAGATGGAATTAATGGATATAAAGTGGTGTTTGGCTAGTGTGTTGAGAAGAGCTGAAAAGTTTAAACAGATTACGGGAAAAGATGATTTTCGTGATGCAAATGTTTCTACTTTAGGATTTGATAAATCTAAAGTTACTTGTTTTCGTTGCAGGGAAAAAGGGCATTTCAAGCGAGAATGCACAAACCACGAAGCAAGTGGAGCTCAAAATCCTTTTGGAAACAATGACTATTATCGGAAAGCGATTTATCATCAAGTTGCTCAACAGCCGTATCAACAGCAATCGCCACAAACCTCACATGCTAGGAAGGAGATTGAAGAACCAAAGAAAGCTTATCTAGTTAATCAAGAGGATGAAAGATTGCCAGAAGGTTTTAGCTGGGACAAATATTGTCCGGATGAAGAGATCTTAAAGGCTAAAGCTTTTTTTGCTCAAATCGTTGATAATAGTGCTGATGATAATTCGTATTGGGCAGATAGTATGAAAGAGCACTTGAAATATCTAGCTGAGAGAGATGCTGAAAATGCTCGAATGGCAAAGAAGAAGGTTGAAAAACAAGATGATCGTGTTGATGATAATTCATATTATGCAGAAAGTATGAAAGAGCATTTAAAATATTTAGCCGAGAGAAATAAAAATGATGATGAAGAAGTCCGTGTGATAAAGAAGCAGGTGAAAGAAATTCCAGCTTTCGAGATTAAAAAGGAAGCTGTGGCAGAAAAGGTGTCTGAGAATTGTGAAAACTGTGAGCCTATGAAAAAGCAAAACAATGAGTTGATTCATAACATGAAAAGACTAAAAGAAACGTATGATGTCTTAAACAAAGCCATGAATCAATATAACGAGTCAAGCAGTGAACAAGCTACAGCCATGAAGACACTCAATGGAGCATACATGATAAAGCAGGAAATGGTCAATTATTACATTGATATGTGTGCTGAGCTTGTACAGAAATTAGAAACTCAGAGGATAGAAACTGAAAGAGTAAACAAGTTGTTAAAAAGTTACTCATGTTCTTCTTATGTGATTGACAGGATTTACCCTACAGTGGAAGGCATGAAGGCATTTGAAGAAAAAACATCTGGAGTGAAGAAGTTCGAAACAAAAGAGGATACTGAAGTGAAGAATTCTGGTAAGAAACAAAGTGCCAGTTATAACAAGTTTCCACCTCCGCTTGAAAATGGATATTCTCCACGAAATCCAAATTCAGAAAGAGTAAAAAAGGCAACCAATTTACAGTGGGAATCTGAGCCTTCAGATAACTTTCCAGACAACATTGATATCACTTTCACATCATCCGACACTGATCATGAGTCCGAGATAATTAAGAAAGTGGTCGATCAGGTGTTGGATAAAGATGAAACAGAGGAGTCAAAGTCTAAATCAGAGTTAAAGTCTGAGTCCAACACTTCAAGTCTAAAAGTCGAAAAGGGCAAACGGGTTTATAATAAAGAATTTTTGTTATCACAAAATAATTTGAATGACGAAACATTCAAAGTAGCATATACTTTGAATAATTCTGACAAATTATATTCTGATGAAGAATTTCCAATAAGAGGTGTTAAAACTGAAATGATTAATAAGGTTTTCAAACTAACAGAAATTAATATTTTTGAAATAAAAGATGTAAATCTTTCTGAAAAACCGAAAAAGTACACCTCAAGAGTTCAACAAAGGTTAAACAAGAAAAAAGGTTACAATTCTGGTTCGAGTTTTCAAAAGAAACCAAACCATACGGTAATTTCAAAAAGAAAGGTCTAGGCTTTATTCCACCAGAAAATCATAAAAATGAGAAAACTTATAAACCAAAAACTGTTTTTGTTTCAGGAACATCTTCTGAAGAGGAAAAAGAGCATTTGTTCAGAAAGCAGACAAACAAAGAATTCCTTGCAAAGAAGCAAGAGGAAATGTTGAAAGATGTTGCTCAACAAAAGAAAGAGACAAGAACCTGTTATAACTGCAAAGTAGTTGGTCACATTGCCCGAAACTGTTCAAAGGCAATCAATACAAAACAGGGAGTCTCTGAAAAATTCAAAGAAAAAGTTGTTGAGAAAAACAAACCACCAACCAAAAAATTTAAAGTTTTTGAAATTCAACATTTGAGATTGGTGAGTGTTCAAAAGGTTTTTACAAAAGAAAAGTGAATCTTAACAACCAAAGGTGGGTTGTTAAGAAATCAGATGATAGTTCTAGCAATGATTCTGATTCGTCAAAATCAGAGGAGCTATTTTCTGGCGATGAATCTGACTTGTCAAAGTCAGAGGAGCCACAAGTTGATCTAAAAAGTGAAAATTCAGTACCGCCAATGGATGACGCAAACTTTCCACCATTGCGGGCTTAAAATTTTAAACTGAAGTTTGGAAAAATTGAGATTTCAAACCAATTCTTTTCTAAAAAGAAGGAATTTGATGTTGAAAAAGCCTTTAACCCCACAGTTCAAAATATTTTTGGAAAATGATTGACGGGAAGGTCAAAGGGGTAAAGGAATTTTATGAATTGAAAACGAAGAAACCAGATGAAGATGGGTCATCCCAGGTTAGTAACTAGGATAGAACCTATCATGACTAAAAATCTGGACTTGGCGGAGCTCCCAAGTTGGTAATTGTTGAGCAGGAATCGGCATCCTTTTTGAGAAATTCCCATCTGTGAAATTTCGACCTACAAGTGGTATTATCATTCTTGAAAATTGTCATATTTCGATTTACAAGTGGTATTGGTTGATGAGAACCTACAAGTGGTTAATCAAGGTCATTAAGTTGAACTTGAGTTAACTTTCATTCAAGTGGTTGAAAAAGGAACAAAGTGATGAATGAAACCCTGATCTTACAAGTAGTATCAACAAAACTAATTTTTCGGAAAAACCATTTGATTAAAACAAACTTAAGTGTTTTGAAATCATAATGGGAAAATAGTTTGTTGTCAGGGTGAGTTCTGATTGTTTATGCCAAGTGGATGGTGAATTGAAGCAATTCACATCGGTTTGTCAAAATGTTCTTTAAATGGTTTTGAATTTTAGGGGGAGTAAGAATTTTCAGAAAATCCAAAAACATTAGAAAATTTGAAAAAGCCAAAAACATGAGAAAATGAAAAAGAGTTTTGTTGTGAAAAAGAGGAAATGATAGTACATCAGTGGACTATCACAGCACGCTAAAGAATTGGAAAGTCAAAATGTGATAAACGGTCTCACTGATGATACGCCAGTAGGTTTTCGCACGCTTAGTACATTGTGTTCGAGATATAAACCTAAATATCATTACTTACTTATCTCGTGGGGAACATCTCTCGGATATATGGGTAACCCCCGAAATCTTGTTTGAAGGGCTTTCTATTTCTGACATACTAGGTCTTTGTGCGTGGTGATATCTGGGGTATTATACCTGCACTTCTGATTTTGCGGGAGCAATAGCCTAGTCCTCGTATAATACTTTGCACTGCTTTAATCTTAAAGCTCGCCCTCAGCATAAAAAATGATGAAACATTGAAAAATGCTAATCATGTGCTGTTGTAAAGAAGATTCCCAAGGGGGACCCACCTAAAGTCGAACCATCATCTCTCTGATTTTGCGGAAGCAATAGCCTGAGCTCTCATGGTCTCGCATTTAACCCCTTACAGATATCATTAGTGTACATTCACCTGTAAGACTGAATATAGGAGTCTGGATACGGGAGTATATTCTGAGGTGGGACACGCGAATAAGTTTAAGTCTCTTAAAACACTTAATCCGTATCTCGAAATAGTTGAACTTTGTGTGAAAATTTAAGTGGATCAGTAAACTGACAATCTAAGTGAATTGTTTAGAACTTAAAATGTTTAAAGCTTAACGGTGCTAGTGATTGGTCTCAAAAACTGATATGATCCTCTTACACAAACTCACAAAAATATTGTCTGTAAATATTTCTTTACTGTTTTTCCTTAAACAAAAATCCAAAAAGATTTTCGGAGTGTTTTAGCATAAAATTTTGTAAATTCAAAAATATTTTATTTCATATTATTTTCGACAACTAATGTTGGAAAGCTGATTTTCAAAATTCCGAGTGCTAAACTTGATGAACAAGGTTTGGGAGAGTGTGTTTGAGATGAAAAGCGTAGTTAAAAGTTTGAGAAAATTTGAAAAATGATAATTTTACAAGTGGTCATCAGAGATTATAAATGTTAAATCATTTTGAACAATATCTACAAGTGGTCTATAATTTTGTCAAATTTTAAATTTGTGAAATTTATTTTGAGGTAGAGAATTGTGCAGGTAAATTTAGGTTTTTGTTTCTGTTGCTAAAGAAAGCCAGTGTCACACCCCGATATTTCCACGTATTACTGGTGGGCCCGGTGGGGAGTATCGTGACGTAGTTGATATCATCATAGTCAAACAACACAATATACAAATGCACAGCGGAAGCAAAAGATAAATATATTACAATCCGAATATAAAGTAATATCAAAGTATACAACAGAAAGTAAAGGATCCACAGGCGGATCCTAAAACATAAACATTGTTCAACAGACTTTAGGCGCCTAGAACTTGCAAGATTCCTTATTAACGCCCTGAGCTTCCAGCCAATTACGTTCAGTACCTGTCACTTAACCTTTTGGAAAATACGTCAGTTTTCACTGGTAAATACAATTAACCGACTCATTTGAAAAGGTTTAATAAAATTGATTTAGATGCAACAGGCACAAAAATATCTTTTATAACTTGGGACAATTATATTTATAATCCTGTATACAGATTTACATGTTCGTTGTACGTTCAGGGCCCGATGTAGAAACCGAGTCAAGATTAACAGACACGCCATAAGTATAAGCCCACAAGAGAGTGAGATACCATTTCCCTTTAAGCAACTTTCAGTGTATGCCTACACCCCGTGCTTAAGACGTGGCCATTTTATAAGACAATTATGTCAAGGATATCCGGGACATGGTCATTAACCCCTAAAGGCTTTTATTTCAAACAATACAGATTACAGCGGGTTACTTCAATAATTTAATCACAATACGACTAAACATTCAATACCCGACCAAGCGGTTTTATTATAATACCGTATCCCAAGCCCGTATAGGGAAAATAAGTTAAAAGTATTTACCTGAGCTAGCAATGTAATTTATACTCAGCCGTATATTCAAATCAGCAAGCACAAGTACTTCTACTGGGGCTCTTAATCTGGAATGAAGGTTTTATAAACCTATTAGATTCCTAACGGGTCTTTAATTATGCTTAGACTTAGATCGGTTAGTTTTCAAAAGGAAGACACGGATCAAACGCATGATAAAGCGAATACCAGTTTAGAATGTGGTTTTGACCCGACAAGCTCGTAAGCTTGCTTAATATGGGTAACTTAAACACATTCTGGATTTTGAGACCAAAAAGATATGGTCTGACCCGTTTCGGCTAATATATGCAAACTAGTCACATAAGCCGATCCGAACGCGACAAGTGCGTAACGAGTAACCAAAAGAGTCATATACAGGTTTCCTAAGTTAATATGCGTTAAATATGTTGCGATATCAGTAGGATACCTTCCATTATGCCCAAAACGAGTTTAATCTCAAAATAAGCCCCGTAGGGGTATTTTGGTCATTTTAAAGGTTATAAAAGAGTTTAAATGAAGTTCTGAGATTCGGGTCCGAATACATCAGTAAAATAACTTATTTTATTAGGTCATATCAGTTGGTAATAGGTCTTATATGACAAAAATGGTTTTAAACCCAAACTATGCGTTTAATACGCTTAAAAAGCCATTTTAAGCGATTTCCGGGTTATACAGGAAATCCGAGTTTTCTGATCAGGTTATAAAGTTCAAAACACTTTATTTATTATATAAAATCAGTAGCAAATGGATTGGTGTCAAAATAATATGTAGAACTCATTTTATACAAAAAAGGGTATAATCGGTATTTACCGAATCAATGCCATAACCCTAGGTTATGAGCAGGTTAAAAATAATTAAAAATCTTTAAAAATCCCAAAATATTATATTACATCAGTGGGTAAAAGGTTTGGTGTCAAAATTTGGGTTTAGATAGGCTTTATGCCAATTGCGCCGTTTAATAAACAAAAAGCTTCTTAAATGCGCTATTTAGCATAACTCCTATTCTGGACCTTGAACTGATATGAAACTTTAGGGACATGTTTATAAATCAGTAACAAAGGTTATTGTCTTTTCACATATCCAAAATTCTCGTTTTATGGTCAAAAGGGCATTATGGTCAATATTAAGCAATTAACGGAAACATGTAAACGAATCGAATAATCAATGAACCAACCACAGAGGGTTATGCTCACATGTAACCTAGTCCTAAGGAAGCTCTAAGGCATTTCCAAATCATACTAAAATGGGTCAGAACTGAAGTCAAAGCAAAAGTCAAAGTTTTGCGACTTTCGGTTTCGAACCGGGTCTAAACAGGAAATTGTCGGATCAAACAAGCTTAGACCAGTTATTATACTTATTACCAAGTTATATGAGTGATAAAATAGGTTATACACCTTCTGCATTGTTAATTATGCTTTAATTCGAATATTAGCATTCTGTTGACTTTTTCTAGTCAACTTTGACCCGACATTTGATCTAGTTAGATTGGGAATCAGAGGGAGCCCTTTTAAGGGTTTAATGCCCACATAATTACCAACTTGTAACTACCTTCAATTCGACTAATCACTGGACCAACAATGATTAATCGCTAAGTCAAACGGTAATTACGACGGTTTGACTTTTAAGCTAAAACTAAGCAAAAACTTAACTAAGAAAGGTTAAGCATACTTACAGAAGTCCTATGCACGATTAGGAAGGCTTAGGGTCTGCTCTTAAGCTCCAGGAAGCTCCAGAAATGCAGAAGTGAGGGGTGATCAATAGTTGCAACATAAGAGCCTTTTATAGTGCTCAAATCTCATTAGATTGTTGACAACTAAGGCTACAACTGATCATGGATCACCCACAAGTGTCCCTAAGTGCCTAGGAATGTTTAGGGGTCGCCCATGGATGAGAAAACATCTTCTTAAGTCGGTTCCTAGGCTGAACAACCAACTTTCATGTTTTTCTGTATCTAGGGGTCTGACGCGGCCCGCGTAAAGTTTTGTTAATCTTTACGCGGCCCGCCTAAGGTCTGATTTCATGTAAAAACCTTTTTAGCCTTTGCATGTTGGCTCTTGGTCCTTCGAAAGGTCATCCAACCTTTATTTCTTGCATTTTGAGCCCCTTAAATTTACTTATAAGGGCTTCATGACTTATACCCACTTTGTTAAGTCCTTGGTCACTTTATGTTTACCCGAAAAGTCATAATTTCCAATGTTGACGCTTTAACCCCTCGTATACGAATTTGATCATAACTTTCTCATATGATAACGAAACTTTATGAAATTTTTATCACACTTTCTAGTGAGCATAAATTATCGTTACAAAGCTTCGGGTTTGCTAAAAGGTCACTCAGAGGTACACTTTAAACATGTTGACACATTTAACCCCTGTAGTTTGTAATCTCTCACTTTCTTTCATATTCAGCTTCGTATGATCCATGATTTATTCGTTTGAAGGTATGGGCATCATGTAGGGTTACTGTAAAGTATATTTATCCCTTGTTTGACATTTTGAACCCTTATTTTCACATACTTTCCATGTTTGTCAACTTTAGTCCCTCTAGAGTATACTTTCACACGTTCAAGCTTATGACACGTGTCAATACATTATAGGACGTGAATTTTCATGGTGTTACATCCTCACCCCTTTAAATAAATCTCGACCTCGAGATTTGTTAAAATGATGGAAGTACTTTATGTCGTATAATGGACTTAACTTCTTTAGCATACCTGGAGCCTTTCCAAGCTCCCAAGTTGACCTCTATAGTAGGTACATGTATCCTTTTTGGAGCTTCTTAACCTGACAATCCTCAATCGATACAGGATGCTCCTTACATCATAATTCTGCATATCATTATGTGATAGTGCTTCTTGTCTTATTGGCGAAACACATCCTTCAGTCACTAGTGTGCAATGTATTGCGAGCTCCGCCAAGCTTCTTAAATAGGTTTTAACTTATAAGCTACTTGATCTTGATACATTCGATTTCCTTCGAATGATTCTATATATTCAGAGCTTAACTAGCCTGATAATTTAACAAATTTGGCACACCCTTCCTAGGTGATATCTTTTGTTGAACCTTATTCCTTAACAAGAATTTAGGAGGTTTGCTACTTTCATTAATCCTTGATTTTCTGCCGAGTACTGGCATCTTACAGATGATTATGAATTTGCGTGATCTTATTTGTCATTTCTAATGCAACTTTCAGATCCTGATAATTGGACTTACCAATCTATTGTCCAATCAATGGACGTTTAACATTCCATCTATACAAGGTCTTCAAAGGAGCAGCCTTGATGCTTATATATCAACTATTATAGAAAGTTTATCTTAAGGTGAGATGGTTATCCCAACCATTGCTTAAAACTATTATTAAGGAATAGCTAATCCTTATAGCTAGTTGAATAACTCGACGATCCTGGGTAGTTGATGGGGATTCTTAATCGTTGTCTAAATAGGGTTGCGGTAATGAATGCATAAGCAAAATGAACCGTCTTTCTTATTTAGCAATATCAAACTCTCGGAATATTAAGTTAGGCTATATGAATCTCTTATCTTAAAATTTACTTAATTAGGGTTTCGATTATTCTATAATCCATCATGGAGTTCTACAACACTCCAACCCAAAGTGGGATGTTAATCTTAACTCTACTTGCCTCTCGGGAGGTAAACAAGGTAGTCTTTACAGAAGGTAATCAAGACACATGGAGATTACAGAGATTTTTCCAAATCTCGGCTCCAGTTCATTTATCCTTGCCTGTGTCAGATACGTGGCATATTTATGTTACGAGTCCACAGATTTAATCAGAGACACTTACTTGGACAATTCCATTCTGGATATCTTCTTTGAATACTATTAGTTGACTTTAGTACCATATGATCATTGGGATATCTTTGTGGTTCCATGCATTAAACCTCCATACTGATCAGGCATGGAAGCAATCTATGGAACTTATTAAGATACATCAATTTTCATACGGCGGTTTTGTCATACCATTTGGTATTCGTAATCAATAGGGATTAAAGAGATATCAATTTCATGCGAATGTCCTTTATCTATAGAGAGGGTACATTAGAATTTTATGACTTAAAGATTTCTGACCGGAACAGAAGAAATGGTTCCTATTACTAAATGAATCAATTTCTTGGTTGCGATCCGACAACTGCTATTCCTCATCCTCATGACCTTATATACTAACCATGGTTTCATTAAACCATACAGACCAATATAGTATTAACATTCTTAATGAACGTTATTTAATATATATCAATTATACTTAGCCTAGGTCACAAAAGACCATTAATGGCATTTAAAGTTTGGTTCTAATCCATCATCTTTTTGACAGGGAATCAAAATGTCACATCTGTCTTTATTATAGTGATGAATTTGGATAGCTTGAACGCTTGCCATAAGGATATCAGAAAAGAGTGATTCCTAATAGATATAAAATATCGATCTAAGGTTTGTTGGAGCATTCTCTAAAGTATCATCGGTCAGTTTTTTTTTTTACCTCGCATTAAATGACCGGAGTCCTAATCAGCGGAGACAACAGTTCTCAACATTTATCCTTCCTTATAGAATCATATGTGCCAGCATCAAATAGATTTTTGCATAAACTGTTTGATAAGGAAAGGTACCTGCTATGTAATCATCATTCTGCACCATCTCCTGGGCGTTCATCATGCGTTTGTTTTCTTGGCCTCTTCGGGCTTCTTCTGATTCCTAGGGCAGTTGGTCTTGATATGCCCCTTCTCGTTGCAACCATAATAGGTTGCGTATTTCAATTTCTTGCAATCCAAGGTTGTATGTTCCTTAGACTTGCAAATCCCACAAGGTAGAGACTGAGATTCAAATCTGCATTTACCGAGGTGGTATTTTCGACAGGTTTCGCACCTGGTCTTCCCACCCAACTGCTGGCTGTCTTTCTTAAACCTGGAACTCTTCTTATCCTCAGAGCTCCTTTTCATATCGGAGCGATGAGAATTCTCATCCTCCCTTTTACGCTTTCCATCTTCAGAGGCTTTGGCAGCCTTGTTTCTGACCACATCGAGTGTGAGAGATAGCGACAGATCTGCCGCTGACCTGAATGCAGTAGGTCTTGAAGCCTTAACACTGGCTTTGATTTCTGGGGCTAAACCCCCAATGAAGCGAGCAATTCTCTTGGGTTCTGGTGTTACTAGGTAAGGAACCAGTCTGGACAGGGTATTGAAACTGGTGAGGTAAGCTTGACAATCTAAGTTTGTCATAACCAATGATAAGAAATCTGACTCAATCCTCTCAACCTCGTGTTGAGGGTAGTAGTTCTCCATAATGAGAGCAACAAACTGTTCCCATGACATGTTGTAAAGTGGGATCTTCCCAGCAGCTTGAATGAGAGCCTTCCACCATGCTAGTGCCTCTCCCTTGAACGATTGGGATACATACTTCACTACGTCCCTCTCAGCACAACCGCTGATATCGACAGCTGTGTCCATTTCATCCAACCAGGTCATACAATCGATTGCCCCTTTCTCCCCAGTGAAATCCCGGGGTTTGCAGGAAACAAAGTATTTATAGGTACAGGACTTGGTACGTGGTTCATTATCGAACACTATCCTCTTGGATGGAACACTGTGTTGAATAGATGAATGTCGATTATCATCCTTCTTTGACTCATCTTTCTTTGAGGGTGGCTTGCTATGAGCCTCAGAATGAGTCTTGGGGACAGACTTAGAGTGGGGTACAGATGAGGCTTTACTATGAGTCCCGCTATACTCCCTAAATTGCTCCTCTACAACTTTAGATACAACTGTATCAATCAGTGTACGAAGTTCTCCTCTGGTTATATTAATCTTATCATTCTCATTATTCTCCAGGGGATGACTGTTGATCTCGTCAGAGTCAGCCATGTAGTCTTAATTACTACAAAAAAAGAAAAAGAAAAATAAGGGCAAGGTTTATTTAGAAGCCCATACAGTACCATCGTTCTTGACGATTTATTAACCATGGTAATATAAACCATATTGGTTAATTTGTTAGTTATATTTAATTAGCATTTTCATTATAATTTATCCTAGTTATAAAACATTAAGGATATTAAGGTGGCGCATAGGGCCTAGTCAAAAGGACAGTTTTAAATTTACAAGCCATGAGTTCAGAGAATCGAGGCATTAAGGTTTGAATCAAAGTTCATTACCTTTTCTTGACAGGGAGTTGTAGGCTACCACTGTCTTTAGTCTCAGAGGACATTAACTATAGCCCGTAGGCACTTCCCTTCTAAGGGATATTTATAATATGATCCTCTTATAGGATGATATAAGCCATGATTTCAGAGAATAGAGGCATTAAGGTTTGAACATATTTCATTACCTTTTCTTGACAGAGAGTCAAAGACTACTACTGTCTTTAGTCTCAGAGGACGCTAATTATAGTTGATATCATCATAGTCAAACAACACAATATACAAATGCACAGCGGAAGCAAAAGATAAATATATTACAATCCGAATATAAAGTAATATCAAAGTATTACAACGGAAAGTAAAGGATCCACAGGCGGATCCTAAAACATAAACATTGTTCAACAGACTTTCGGCGCCTAGAACTTGCAAGATTCCTTATTAACGCCCTGAGCTTCCAGCCAATTACGTTCAGTACCTGTCACTTAACCTTTTGGAAAATACGTCAGTTTTCACTGGTAAATACAATTAACCGACTCATTTGAAAAGGTTTAATAAAATTGATTTAGATGCACCAGGCACAAAAAATATCTTTTATAACTTGGGACAATTATATTTATAATCTTGTATACAGATTTACATGTTCGTTGTACGTTCAGGGCCCGATGTAGAAACCGAGTCAAGATTAACAGACACGCCACAAGTATAAGCCCACAAGAGAGTGAGATACCGTTTCCCTTTAAGCAACTTTCAGTGTATGCCTACACCCCGTGCTTAAGACGTGGCCATTTTATAAGACAATGATGTCAAGGATATCCGGGACATGGTCATTAACCCCTAAAGGCTTTTATTTCAAACAATACAGATTAAAGCGGGTTACTTCAATAATTTAATCACAATAGGACTAAACATTCAATACCCGACCAAGCGGTATTATTATAATACCGTATCCCAAGCCCGTATAGGGAAAATACGTTAAAAGTATTTACCTGAGCTAGCAATGTAATTTATACTCAGCCGTATATTCAAATCAGCAAGCACAAGTACTTCTACTGGGGCTCTTAATCTGGAATGAAGGTTTTATTAACCTATTAGATTCCTAACGGGTCTTTAATTATGCTTAGACTTAGACCGGTTAGTTTTCAAAAGTAAGACACGGATCAAACGCATGATAAAGCGAATACCGGTTTAGAATGTGGTTTTGACCCGACAAGCTCGTAAGCTTGCTTAATATGGGTAACTTAAACACATTCTGGATTTTGAGACCAAAAAGATATGGTCTGACCCGTTTCGGCTAATATATGCAAACTAGTCACATAAGCCGATCCGAACGCGACAAGTGCGTAACGAGTAACCAAAAGAGTCATATATAGGTTTCCTAAGTTAATATGCCTTAAATATGTTGCGATATCAGTAGGATACCTTCCATTATGCCCAAAACGAGTTTAATCTCAAAATAAGCCCCGTAGGGGTATTTTGGTCATTTTAAAGGTTATAAAAGAGTTTAAATGAAGTTCTGAGATTCGGGTCCGAATACATCAGTAAAATAACTTATTTTATTAGGTCATATCAGTTGGTAATAGGTCTTATATGCCAAAAATGGTTTTAAACCCAAACTATGCGTTTAATACGCTTAAAAAGCCATTTTAAGCGATTTCCGGGTTATACAGGAAATCCGAGTTTTCCGATCAGGTTATAAAGTTCAAAATACTTTATTTATTATATAAAATCAGTAGCAAATGGATTGGTGTCAAAATAATATGTAGAACTCATTTTATACAAAAAAGGGTATAATCGGTATTTACCGAATCAATGCCATAACCCTAGGTTATGAGCAGGTTATAAATAATTAAAAATCTTTAAAAATCCCAAAATATTATATTACATCAGTGGGTAAAAGGTTTGGTGTCAAAATTTGGGTTTAGATAGGCTTTATGCCAATTGCGCCGTTTAATAAACAAAAAGCTTCTTAAATGCGCTATTTAGCATAACTCCTATTCTGGACCTATGAAACTTTAGGGACATGTTTATAAATCAGTAACAAAGGTTATTGTCTTTTCACATATCCAAAATTCTCGTTTTATGGTCAAAAGGGCATTATGGTCAATATTAAGCAATTAACGGAAACATGTAAACGAATCGGATAATCAATGAACCAACCACAGAGGGTTATGCTCACATGTAGCCTGGTCCTAAGGAAGCTCTAAGGCATTTCCAAATCATACTAAAACGGGTCAGAACAGAAGTCAAAGCAAAAGTCATAGTTTTGCGACTTTCGGTTCCGAACCGGGTCTAAACAGGAAATTGTCGGATCAAACAAGCTTAGACCAGTTATTATACTTATTACCAAGTTATATGAGTGATAAAATAGGTTATACACCTTCTGCATTGTTAATTATGCTTTAATTCAAAGATTAGCATTCTGTTGACTTTTTCTAATCAACTTTGACCCGACATTTGATCTAGTTAGAGTGGGAATCAGAGGGAGCCCTTTTAAGGGTTTAATGCCCACATAATTACCAACTTATAACTACCTTCAATTCGACTAATCACTGGACCAACAATGATTAATCGCTAAGTCAAACGGTAATTACGACGGTTTGACTTTTAAGCTAAAACTAAGCAAAAACTTAACTAAGAAAGGTTAAGCATACTTACTGAAGTCCTATGCACGATTAGGAAGGCTTAGGGTCTGCTCTTAAGCTCCAGGAAGCTCCAGAAATGCAGAAGTAAGGGGTAATCATTGGTTGCAACATAAGGGCCTTTTATAGTGCTCAAATCTCATTAGATTGTTGACAACTAAGGCTACAACTGATCATGGATCACCCACAAGTGTCCCTAAGTGCCTAGGAATGTTTAGGGGTCGCCCATGGATGAGAAAACATCTTCTTAAGTCGGTTCCAAGGCTGAACAACCAACTTTCACATTTTTCTGCATCTGGGGGTCTGACACGGACTGCGTAAAGTTTTGTTAATCTTTACGCGGCCCGCCTAAGGTCTGATTTCATGTAAAAACCTTTTTAGCCTTTGCATGTTGGCTCTTGGTCCTTCGAAAGGTCATCCAACCTTTATTTCTTGCATTTTGAGCCCCTTAAATTTACTTATAAGGGCTTCATGACTTATACCCACTTTGTAAAGTCCTTGGTCACTTTATGTTTACCCGAAAAGTCATAATTTCCAACGTTGACGCTTTAACCCCTCGTATACGAATTTGATCATAACTTTCTCATATGATAACGAAACTTTATGAAATTTTTATCACGCTTTCTAGTGAGCATAAATTATCGTTACAAAGCTCTGGGTTTGCAAAAAGGTCACTCAGAGGTACACTTTAAACATGTTGACACATTTAACCCCTATAGTTTGTAATCTCTCACTTTCTTTCATATTCAGCTTCGTATGATCCATGATTTATTCGTTTGAAGGTATGAGCATCATGTAGGGTTACTGTAAAGTATATTTATCCCTTGTTTGACATTTTGAACCCTTATTTTCACATACTTTCCATGTTTGTCAACTTTAGTCCCTCTAGAGTATACTTTCACACGTTCAAGCTTATGACACGTGTCAATACATTATAGGACGTGAATTTTCGAGGTGTTATAGCCAGGTTACGATCTTAGAACTTGTGAAAGTTGTATAGCCAGGTTTTCGATCCAAAGCCTGATAGAGAATTCCAGACTGCGATCCCAGCTTATCGAAAGGGGGAGTCTGAAGATATCAAGAGGGAGTCTAAAGATTTGAGAGCCAGATTCAGATCCAGGAACAGTGTTCAAGATAGAAGCTGCTGATGCTGATGATCTTAAGGAATCAAGAGATCTGATCAAGAGAGGATATAGAGTCAGGTTGAGATTCTGGAAGAAAGAGAGAGAAGAAGAGAGAGATTGAGGATGCTTACAATGGAGAATACTTTGGAAGAGAACATGAAGACTAATAAAGACTGAAGTCTCGACATACTGAAGACTTGTACTGAAGAGTCGTCGACATCCAAGGGGGAGTCTGTTGGTGCATATGTCTGTCGACTTTGTCTTTTATCGAGTCTTGTAATAGATTAGACAGATCAGGCACGATATACGAGAAAAATGTGAAAAATGTAAGATAGGCCATTTCACACGAAATGGAAACGGCCATTTCGCACGAAATGGGAACTGGCCAATTCGCACGAAATGGTGATTGCCATTTCGCATGAAATGCCATTTCGTGTGAATCCATCTCGTACGAAATGGATGGCCTATAAATAGTTGCCTTGAGTCTTTCATTTGTAACGTTTGGATTCCGGTAGCGAAGCTCTGCCGAAGTGTCTCCAGCATTGTAAAACGATCTGATATCAATACAAGAGACAGTTTAAGTGAATCTAAGTGCAAATCGGCTGAAATAACTCCGATACGTCTGTTTCCGCCTTTCGTATTGGACGAGATCTCTTCTGAACGACTCGTTTGGTAGTGCAAACAATCCTACAAACTCATAAAGTCAGACCTACTGCCATCGACGGTCTAATTTGTTCAAATACTTGTTAACCGCATAAGGCGCATCATAAGCCACATCACACACATCATGTAATGCGCGCATAAACTGCAATGATGCAATCTCATCACCGGATCAAATGAACATCAAACATACAATTCACTAAATAATGTAGGCCAATACTTAAATCAAACAAACACACTAACATCCACAAATCATCAAACAATCATACACACATCATCTAAAAAAAATCAACATAACTCCAACACGCCACATCAATTCTCCAACAAATCACAACAAATCTCTCAACAACAAAAACTTAATCAAACAATCCTTCAATCAAATCAACAAAAACACAATAAATCACTAACCTGAAACCCTAGGTCTCGACAAATCACTTCTGCGGAGTAACAACAACAAGAGTACCGAGCAAACTCGTCTGTTGAAGTTCGAGCTCATCATACCAAGCCTCACTGTCCATATCAATAATCAACGGAACCACAAGGATCAAAATATAGTTCCGGCGATCCACGCCGCCTTACCGGTGCTCTTCAACAGCTCCTTGGCCACAAATCCGGCGTCAGATGCGACTCGTTTGCCTCTGGTGAATCGGATATTGTTGATGAAATCCGAGCAAGTACTCCGTCTCCGGTTAATTTCCTCGCGCCATGATCGATCGGTTCTAGGGTTAGGGTTTTATGATATTTTGATTTGGTTTGTGTTTAATTTTGAGGGATTTCTGGGGATTTGGAGCAAGTTAATTACGTATAGTCCTTGTAATTACTTATCTGCACATTGTTGTTTGAGTTATACATATTTCGTCCTTTGTATGTTATTTGAGTTACGTCTTTAGTCCTTGGATTGTTGTTTTGTTTGAGTTACATCCTTAGATATTCTTGTATTTGAGACCGCTTTAGACGGACGCAACTTTTGTTTTTTTATATATTTCTTGTATTTGCGAGGATTTTAAACAGTCGCAACTTTTTCTTTTTTATATATCTAGTATTTGCGACCGCTATGAACAGTCAAAACTTTTGTTATTTTTTTTACTTTTCTCATTTGGGACCACTTTCCTACCACTATTCAATTGATTTGCAAATCGAAAAATGTGGTCACAAAATTTGCGACCGTTTTGTGACCGAATCTAGGTTGGTCTTTAATTTTGCGACTATTTTTAATTTGGTCGCAAAGCGGTTGCTAATTTTGCGACCACCTTATGTAGGTCACAAATTTTGGTCGCAATTGCCTAGTTTTCTAGTAGTGCTTGTTTATCCCCTTGTATCTTACAACCTTCTAAGTCAAAGTTGTCACTATGGTCGGAAATAGCTCTAGTAATAACGCCGGCAAACCTATCCGTTGCAAAGGTAAGTTTCTGAACCTCAAGTTAATTAATTCGATTTATTCGGTTTAAAGTTTTTTTTCGTCAAGACCGGAAAATAAACTGAACAGAATTCAGAAACTAAATTTATATTCATTTTGGTATTCAGTTTTCCATGGAATAAATAAATTGAATAAATTGTTTTTAATTTATTTGTTTTTAATGTTTTATACTGGTGTTTGTTATTGGATTGGGTTGGGCTGGACTAGAGAAGAATAGGATAAAGTTGTAACGGCAAGTTAAATGAAAAAAAAACCTAAAATAAGCACTATTTAATATTCAGTTATGTTATAGATTTAAAAACGATAGAAAAATTACATAAGAATAGCAGGTAAACGGGCAACAAGCTGCGTTGCAACCCTTTTGAATAACACTATTTGATATTCAGTTTATTCGGTTTAATCAGTTTGAAACCGAATACTGAACACTCGTAGTTGTTGGCAATGACAGCTGCGATTGTTCAGAAACCAGGGGAGCCGCTTGTGATTGAGGAAGTGATAGTTGCCCCGCCAAAACGTCGCGAAGTTCGAATTAAAATCATCTGGACTTCCCTTTGTCATAGTGATCTTAGCTTTTGGAAATTGAAGGTAAATGGTCATAGATTTTGAGCCAAATTTGAATCCAATCTAATGTTTAGTTGATGTTAATTAACTTTTGTTCATGAAGGATCCTCCTGCTATTTACCCCAGAATACTTGGTCATGAAGCAGTGGGGTAAATATTATTTTATCATTGGATTAAGTATTCACTATTTGATATTCAGTTTATTTGGTTTAATCAGTTTGAAACCGAATAATGAACACTCGTAGTTGTTGGCAATGACAGCTACGATTGTTCGGAAACCAGGGGAGCCGCTTGTGATTGAGGAAGTGATAGTTGCCCCACCAAAACATCGCGAAGTTCGAATTAAAATCATTTGTACTTCCCTTTGTCATAGTGATCTTAGCTTTTGGAAATTGAAGGTAAATGGTCTTAGATTTTGAGCCAAATTTCAATCCAATCTAATGTTTAGTTGATGTTAATTAACTTTTGTTCATGAAGGATCCTCCTGCTATTTACCCCAGAATACTTGGTCATGAAGCAGTGGGGTAAATATTATTTTATCATTGGATTAAGTATTCTGGCATTTTAACTTTGTTGAGTTCTGATTGTGTATATGTATGTGTGCATGCCTAATTTTGATTTATTTTGGACATTATTTGATATGTTTCTTTGTAATTAGTCTTAACTGAACTCCCACCCATTTACCATATGAAAAAAAAACATATTTTGTATATCACATTATCATGTTGTTACCGGTAAAATGGGTGCCGCTAAAGAAACCCCCCCCCCCCCCCCTCTCGCAAAACAAGGTGGGCCCCCCCTCTTCCCTTCTCACAAAATATGTTGGACCCTCCCCCACTAATAAAATATAATATCCCTCTCATACTGAGGGTACGTTGTATAGGGGTGGGGTCGTGAATAGCCATCATACACTATATATATCATGAAAATAATCATTGACACATTTTCTTAAATTTGTTAATTTGGCAATTGCAAAATCTTTTATCAAGTGAAACCTACTCAATACGGGACACATGGAACATTTTTTTGCAAAACTTAGTTACTTTTGCTCTGATTAGACTCACAAGCAATAACAAAATGATACGCTTCATAATTGTTGCAAAAGTGGTTAACGTTTTTCCTTAAAATGGGTATTTTTTGATACATGTGGTGTGTTTTGACCGGATGAAATCATTTATAAAGGTCAGATTTATAATACTTTAAAAAAATTGATGGCTATTTGGGTAATATGTTTAGTTAAATGGCTATTGCGTGATTATCCATATAAACCATAAAAATAAAGTATTTTGTTATTTTGAACATTAAACTTTTTATTTGTTTTATGATGATTTAAAGTTATTATTTGCATCTCAATGGGCCATTTTTAAGTTGCAGATAGTCCCATGTTGTTTTCTTCTTTATAATAATAAAGTTATGTGTTAATAAAGATGCATTTATTACTGCAAATCATATAAACCTGTGAAAGCACCGGATCGATGACGAACATCAAACATTGCACTTGATTCAAGACATGAAGAACAAAATATGAACAAGATAGAAATATGTAGAAGATGAACCCTTTATTAACGAATCAGTCATCACAGATTACATAAACCAAACGAGTATACATCATCTACAAGCTGGTTTAGATCACAAAGATCTAAACCCTAGCTTTCTCTCACTAACACATAGTCTCTCTCTCTAGGATGTGCACACTAGGAGGAACAAGAAGTGAGAGAGGTGCACAAAGCTTCTTGATCGATGCATGGTCTTCATGTGGTCTTGAATTCTTCATTATCATTGACTTTAACTTGGACTTCTGTTTTGGTTGACCAGAACTGATAAGCGACAGTTACCCTGCAGGAACTGCACTTACAGTCTCCCCCTTAACTGTTGCTATCAGTTCTATTTGACATTGATATCTTCAGACACCGAATACTGCACTTACAGACTCCCCCTTGACTGTTAATATCATGCCTGCTTTTAACTTTGGCTGAGACTTGATCTTTCCGGTAGAGCACAGTGATCTTCAACCCTTCTAATAAAAGACTAGCAGACGATCACTTAATGCCGCTTTGAGAAACCTGAAGAATCCGACATCAAACACTGTAGATCCTCCCCCTCAAACTACTCCCGGATCAAGTTAACGCGAACCGACCTACAACCACATGTAGGAATATCGCTCGATACATTAATCTTCAAACCTAACCGGTAGCAGAAAGAAACATTGGATTTCCAATGCCCAACCTTGAACACTTCAAATTTCACAAAGACATGACGCTCAGTTCGATAAGTTAATAACAAACTGAACTTTGTAAAAGTACATCCACCATCTTGATCAGAGTCTTCAACCGAGTGTCTGAAATCATTTCATCTCGAATCTTCAAGATCCAATCTCGTATCTTCACAAATCCACCAATTTCCCGATGACTTTCGTCTCTGATCTCCCCCTCAATGTAAGAACCCCTATTTCGAGAATCCGATCAGTCACCAACTTGGAAGAGGTACCAAGAAGACTAATCTTCTTTACTCTAACCGGCATACGATAAAGGCATGACCTTCAATTACTTGCCAAACGAACAATTTGCTTCATCACGTCAACACTTGATTGAACCTCGAACAAACTTGACAAAACTCAATCATACACTAGCTCTAACTTGCTTCATGTTATAAACACTTCGCCACCGGTAAGATTAACACTAAGTTAATCTCAAAGATAGTAAACATGAACTTGTTTCGATGTAGCACCACGAGCTTTTGGTTTACAAAGAAAATAGGAATTTCAAAATTTTTACTCCCCCTTTTTCTTTGTAAACAATACAAAAATCCAAGCAAAACTTATTCTCTTCACCTCCTCACTTGATCCGGACAACATAAGTACCAAAAAACTTTTCGATATTCCGAAACCGACTTCAAGTTTCCAAACTACACATAATTCTGACTCTTAGTTAGTTATCTGGTACCCCAGGTAACCCGGAATAACTAGAAAAACTCGGAACATGCACAACTCGAAACTTCCGAACAACACAACCTTCTAAATTTAGCTAAAAATCCGGTACCCCAGGTAACCCGGAATTCTAGAAAATTTGGAACTCGTAAAACCCAGAAGCTCTTGAAACCTCGGATCAAATCATTGAGCAGTATTTAGAGTACAAAGGAATTCGGAACAAGCAAAGAAATAAAGGAAGCTCTGAAGAAACCCGGGGTCTGCTATCCGAAAGACTAATCTCGGAACAATCGAACTACTGAAAGTTGTTAAAAAACTCGGAACAGTTTGAGTTTGTAAGCATTCAAAACACTGACCTGAATGAGTTACAAAAACTCAGAACACTGACTAAGTTACACTACGTGTTTTACAAAACTCGGACTGTTAACATACCTGTTTAAAACTCGGACAGTTAACATAACTGTTGAAAACTCGGACAGTAACACGGACATCTAACTCGGACAGTTAACATGTTGAAAACTCGGAGCCGAACCACAGTTAATGCATATTACCAAACAAAAGAATTAATTCATTAAACTCGGAATCTTAAACCTCATACTGTTGAAGAGTTGTTAATGCTTACAAAACTCGGAATCTGCTGATCAATATGACCAAAACTCGGACATGACCAAACCAATGACTTTTAACAAAACCCGGAACCATGAAGGACTTTGCACAAAACTCGGACCCTCTAGCTAAAACTCGGAATAGCTGAACTGGACTGTTTTAAAACTCGGAAACATAATAGGAACTGTAAAACTCGGAATCATGTCTTGACTTGTTCAAAACTTGGAAACATCACTTAGGTCAAAACTCAGACATTGAACAAGATTAGCAAAACTCGGAAGTGAAACTTTTGAACGAAAGTCAGAAGTAAAACTTTTGAACAAACAAGAAACTCGGAACAAAAGACTTGTAACTAAAACTCGGAGTAAAAACTCAGAACAGTTAAACATCGGAACGAATAAATTCTTTTGTCATTTTAAACCTCGGATCTGCTGTATGTTTAGAAAACTCGGACAAGCTCAGAAACAAACCCCCGGACTATCTCCCCAGTGTGACTTCACACTGGTTCACCAAAACCCCGGAAATACAGACACAGAATGGAAACTCGGACGAGTAAAACATTACAAACATCCGGACAGAGCCTTTTTCAGATCAAAATCCTAGATCTACCAAAAACCCAGCAGTTCTCTCCAACACAGCTCTCGAATTTCTTCATGTCTGGACCAAAATCTTCACGTCTTCAAGATGTTTGGCGGAAACAAACATCAAATCAAGAGCAATGGTGATTCGGAAGGCGGTTAGACCATTCCAAATCGGTAACCATGCTCTGATACCACTGTGAAAGCACCGGATCGATGACGAACATCAAACATTGCACTTGATTCAAGACATGAAGAACAAAATATGAACAAGATAGAAATATGTAGAAGATGAACCCTTTATTAACGAATCAGTCATCACAGATTACATAAACCAAAGGAGTATACATCATCTACAAGCTGGTTTAGATCACAAAGATCTAAACCCTAGCTTTCTCTCACTAACACATAGTCTCTCTCTAGGATGTGCACACCAGGAGGAACAAGAAGTGAGAGAGGTGCACAAAGCTTCTTGATCGATGCATGGTCTTCGTGTGGTCTTGAATTCTTCATTATCATTGACTTTAACTTGGACTTCTGTTTTGGTTGACCAGAACTGATAAGCGACAGTTACCCTGCAGGAACTGCACTTACAAAACCAGATTATAACCATTTCATTCTGCCTTGATTTGGGATGTATTTTATCTCAAACGAGTCATAAAAAATTCGCTAAAGGGGTAATCGGTTGAAAGTCATTTGAAATCCACTTTTAATGCATGCAACCTCTTAAAATTTCTTGTTCAAATATTTAGATCATTTTTATACATTTTTCTTAATATGGGCGGAAAATGTTATGGGTCAACTAAACCAAGTCCCTTACTAAAATGACTCGATTCAACCCGAACTTGCTTTGACACATAGTTTGATGGCAACAGCTGGGTCACACGTTATATGAAATTTTGGACCAAGATGATCGACCGGGAAATCGCGCACAACTAAACTAATATCTATAACTATGAACGAGTTGAGTTAAGCATTAACTCGGCTTTGTTTATTTGAAAAGACCTTGATTCCATTTTGTTTCTCCTTTTGTTCGTCCTCGTTTTGGCCTTGGCTCGTTTATTTATTCAAATTAATTTCATGCATATGTAACTTTGCATAGTTATAATTATATACGATATTATATATTATCTTGGTTTAAAAATAGTTATAATTATACATGATATTATATATTATCTTGGTTTAAAAAACACTTATATATAATAGTGTTGTATGTAATTATATATTATATTATATAAAAGTTATTATAATTGTATTTTTTTGGCCTCAAATTCACCACTTAAATCAGCACAAGCAGGACTCATGCGCGCGTGCGCCAGCCACCTGTGAGCCTATACGAGCACGCCACGTCACCCTCCAAGGTCTACCTACCACTTGGTCCCTGCAGCCCATGTGCTCCATCACGCGCACGCGGTCAAAAATACAAAGACGGCTCTCAAGCAACTCGCGGCTCTCAAGTGCAAAGTGTGCCATCAAAGCGACACATTGCGCCCATCGCCCACGCCACGCCACGTCACGCGTGCATATGCAGGTGCGGGTTAGGGTGCTTCACACGCTTCGCGAGTACATTTAGTGTGTGCTTCCATGAAACAATAAGGATGGAGAGTTCCCACTTAAATACCCCTTTAAGTTTTATCTCTCATCCTATGTGGGACAAGGTGCCACTTTCCCAAATTTTCAGCATTCAATGTTTCAAACACCAAACTTTGAGAATCAATATCTCATTCATCTTAGCTCCGTTTTGGACGTGGTTTAGTTCGTTGCGAAGCCCTTCCAACATAGAACACAAACTCACAAATAAATATATAAAATCCGCTCATTTTCGTATATTTATTTCTAGTCCAAATTTAGGAAAAAACATTTTTCTATATTTGTGAAAAGTGCCATTTCCACAAATTTACAAGAGTATGTTTGTACTACGTACCACAATATATAATATTATATTATACGGCATAACTATATAATAAATGTGTTAGGACAGAAATAGTGAATTTGATCTAGTATTAGGCATATCCACCAATAAATTTTCTTATAACATCACAGCTGGTTGAAATTTTCAAAATAAGTTAAATTTAGTTTTATCTCGTCACTACAGGTTTATTCATTTAGTTTTCGCCATTCTAGGTATTAAATACGTGCACGCTAGCTTGATCAGAGTTATTTTATACGAGTAATAAATACATTATCGGTGTTTGTCGGTCACCGGTAAACTCAATTTGATGTGATAAAAGCTTGCAATCAAAATAGATATAGGACCTTTGAGAATTCTCTATGACAATCAAATCGGTATTAAGTAAATTTCTTTACAAGACATGATATTAAATTAATGGTACAAACCCTAAAGTCCTAAACTCATATATTCTTTTATGACTTATTACTAATTATCGATTTAACAAAGTATCATGCATTGAGTTGTTTTTAATGTACAGCATTAAGCCCATAAAGTCATAAACAGGTGACCCATTAGTCTCTGGCATTTATCTAAAATTTGTTGTTTGCCTTTCCGGGATACATCTTAATTTTTTTAACAAATTTTTACCCATAAATATGATCAAATTTTGTATTTGCAGGAAATTATACACATATCATTTTTATACAGATACGCATCATACTACTAGATCACCAAGGTGGTTTTTGTTTTTCTAAGAAAGATCTGCACGTACTCTTCTGTCTGCACCGCGCAGACCACGCGCAGACATTTTCCCAAAACGTTTCATAAAAAAACATATGCACGAGCTCTTCTTGGTGCAGACTTGGCTCAGCCACTTTTAAGATCTTCTAAGGTCTGCACAGGGTAAAACACCACCACCGTCCAGCACCCACCACCGTCCAACACCCACCACCATCTACCACCACCGTCCACCACCATGTAGAGGGAAGCAAACTGACTTGATGCCGGCTCATGTAGAGGGAAGCAAATCTGAAATCAGTTCTCAGTATATTCAGAAAACTAACAATGTAAGTGTAAGAATTTTCGCATATGCTGAATTGGTAAGTGCAACAAATAATTGCAATGACGAGGAGTTCTCTACATATTCTCTTAAAACCATTTTCAAAGCTTGGGTCGATGAATTGACATATGCCCCATGTGAAATAACAATTCCCAATGAATTGATTTTCAATATACAGAATACACATATAAATACAATAATGGGGTACAATTGTCTAGGAGAGAATTACTCTCATTTACATAAATAAAGGATTGCAATCATGTTGGAAGATTTAAAGGCAAAGATGTAGGGATTTCCTATTACCCCCCGTCAATGCGAGATGGAGGAGGTGCGAGACGAAGCATTGTTCTAAATTTTTCAAATAGCGGCTTTGGAAGACTTTTGGTGAAAATATCCGCTACTTGGCGATCCGTAGAGATGAATTTGGTATGAAGACGACCAGCAGCAACCAATTCTCTTACAAAATGATAGTCGAGGTCAATGTGTTTAGCGCGCTTATGCGAGATGGGATTTTGACTTAAAAATAACGCACTTTTGTTGTCACAAAATAATGTTGGAGGCCCCGGAGGTAACGCATGAAGCTCGCGAAGTAGATGTGTGATCCAAACAATTTCCGAAGCTGTGTTTGCCATAGCCCGGTATTCCGATTCGCAACTTGATCTAGAAACCGTGGGTTGTTTCTTAGCGCTCCAAGAAACCAAATTTCCGCCCAAGTAAACGCAATAGCCATAGGTGGATCTTCTTGTGTCGATACAACGAGCCCAATCTGCATCAGAAAAACCTAATAAAACAATGTTAGGTGGTCTATCAAAGGTTAACCCATGTGATAGAGTGCCCTTGACATAGCGTAAGATTCGTTTCACAAGTTGAAAATGAGCGATAGTGGGATTTTGAAGGTATTGGCTAGCTTGATTAACGGCAAAGGATAGATCAGGACGGGTAATGGTAAGGTATTGGAGAGCACCCACGAGAGAACGATAAAGCGTAGGGTCATGGAAAGGTTCACCGGTGGAATTGAAGATGTCTTTGGGTGTGAGAGGGGTGGCAACAGGTTTAGAATCTAGAAGACCGGCCTTTGAAAGTATGTCATAAGCATACTTGGATTGGTTTAGAAATAGACCGGTTTTAGTATGAGTGACTTCTAAACCAAGAAAGAAACTTAGAGAGCCAAGATCTTTAATTTTAAATTCTTTGTCTAGACGAGAGGTAAAAGTGGTGATGAATTTTTCGTTATTACCTGTGATGATTATATCATCGACATAGACAAGAAGATATATTAACGTGGCCTCATGATTGTAGACAAATAATGAGGGATCAGCTCTACTACATTTAAACCCGAGTGTGACAAGAAATGAACTTAATCGTTGAAACCAAGCACGTGGTGCTTGTTTTAAGCCATAAATGGCACGATTGAGTTTGCACACATGATGTGGACGTTTTGGATCTTCAAAACCCGGTGGTTGTTCCATAAACACTGTTTCGGTAAGGTTTCCATTTAGGAAAGCATTATTGACATCAAGTTGTCGTAATGGCCATTTGTGAATGGTGGCTAGACTGAGAACAACGCGGATGGTTGATGATTTGACAACGGGACTAAAAGTGTGAGAGAAGTCTAGACCCGGTACTTGATTAAAACCTTGAGCAACTAGACGAGCTTTGTAGCGGTCAATGGATCCATCGGCTTTGTATTTTATCCTATAGATCCATTTGGAGCCGATGATGTTTGTAGATGAAGGACGAGGAACTAGATGCCAAGTATGGTTACTGTGTAAAGCATTAAGTTCATCATGCATGGCATGTACCCATTTAGAGTCTTTAAGTGCAGTTTTGATTCCTTTGGGTACATGTGAAGAAAGAAGAGAATGATGAAGAGGATGATTAGCAAATTGGGCCATATTTGCAAAATGTTTTGGTTTGAAGATACCGGCTTTGGAACGAGTTGTCATGGGATGGTTGTTGATAGTTGGAGGATTTTGAGGAGAGTGAGTGGATTGGGAGTTTGTGATGGGCGAATTAGAATTGGTGGAGGGAATGAAGGTGTTTGACGAAACAGGAGAAGTGGTTTGAATGGAGTTGATTAGATCAGGTTGGTGACTTTGGTTAGTTGGGCTAGATGGGCCTGGCGAGGATGGTGGGGTTGGACCGTGAGAGGAGTTGAGATTTGGGGAGTGGGTTGTTGGAGATTGTGGGCTGGTGGGGTTGTGAGGTGAGTTTGGGCCCAATGAATTTAAAGGTTCGGGTGGTATGGTTTGGGATGTATCTGGGCATTGAAAACAAGGTGGGTCGAAAAAGTTGTTTGATGGGGTTGGTGGAGCCGTGTTGTTATTTTGAGGGGTAGGTGTAGGTAGAGTATCGTCAAAGTTTGTGAATGGAATGTTTGCGTTATCGGACAATGTTGGAGCAGATTTGAAAGGTAGGATGTCTTCATCGAATTTTGCATGTCTAGTGGTATAGATACGGCCGGTTGAGGGATCTAGACATCGAAAACCTTTATATCTAGGATTATAACCAATAAAAATGCAAGGTGCACTCCGAGGTAGGAGTTTGTGTTTAGTATAATCACGAAGATATGGATAGACAAGGCATCCAAAAACACGTAAGTTGCAGTAAGTGGGTGGTTGGCGAAAGAGAATTTCGAATGGGGACTTGTTTTCGAGAGTTTTGGTGGGTAGACGGTTAATTATATAAGTGGCAGAGGTGAAAGCATCAAACCAAAGATTGGATGGAGCATGAGCATTAAACATCATTGCCAAACCGGTTTCGGTTATGTGACGATGTTTTCGTTCCGCTCTTCCGTTTTGTTCGGGTGTGTAAGGACAAGAGAGGCGATGGTGGATGCCATGTTGTTGAAAACAATTTTTTACCCGATGGTTTGTGAACTCGGTTCCACCATCACTTTGAAAAACTTTGACGTTTTTGGAGAATTGATTTTGAACAAAGTTTAAAAAAGTGGTTAATATGGAGAAAAATTCCGATTTAGCCTTGAGAGGATAAAACCAAGTGAACCGAGAATGATCATCCACAAATATAACATAATATAAATAACCATCGGTTGAGGCAATGGGTGCGGGTCCCCAAACGTCACAGTGAATTAAGTCTAAAATATGTTGCGCACGTTTTTGATTTTCAACAAAGGGAATATGTTTTGCTTTTGATAACTCACATGAATTACATAAACCCGGTTTGGGTAACAAGGATGTGACAAAAACATGACCAAGTTTGTTTAAGGTAGTGATGGTATCAAAAGAAACGTGTCCTAGGCGACTGTGCCATTTATTAAAAGACGCACGAAGATGAGAAGCAGAGAGTGCGGCAACAAAAGACTTGTGACTTTGGGTAAGAACGTAGAAGCCATTGTCACAAATGCCTCTAGCGAGAACTTCCTTCGTTTTTCGATCCTGAATATGAAAGAAGTTGTTAGAAAATAAAACATCAACATGTGAATCATTTGTGAGTCTACTAATGGATAGTAGATTCTTTGTAAGGTTTGGAACCACTAGAACATTTTGTAACGAAAGAGAATTATTTAAGTTTGTGTTCCCGATGTGGGTAACGGGTAACGATTGTCCGTTACCAAAGGTGACACGCATGTTACCGGTTTGGGGTTTAGACATATTTAGACCATGAATGTTATTGAGCATATGTGTTGTAGCACCTGAATCGGCTGTCCAATCCAAAACATCCGATGCGATATTGCATTGAGCGTGAAAAGCATGAGCAAGATTGGCATCAAGTGGAGGAGCTTTTTGGGCGTATGAAGCAAGGTTTGGACATGCGCTAGCGTAGTGTCCTTCTTTGCGACATAATTGGCAATGTGGCGGCCTCCTTTGGTAACTGCCTCCACGTCCCCTAGTCGAGTTTGTACGGCCTCGACCACGGGATGATGAGGTCCGATTCTGTTTGGGGTGATTAGCATAAAAGGCTGCTTCATGAGGATTAGATCCATGGAGTTTTTGTATGAATATTTCTTGATTTTCCGCATTAGCAAGTAGATCGCGGAAAGTGGGTGCCGGGTGGATGGTACGTTATGAAGTGGAAAAATTTTCAAAAGCCGCTCCTAATCCACAAAGGAACCAGTGACGCTTGTCTTCGTCACTTACGGGGTGACCGATGGCCGCGAGTTGGTCTGAAAGAGCTTTGAACTTCCGACCGAATTCGGTGACAGAAGCGGTTCCTTTTTGAAGGGTCCGAAGTGAGTCTTTGAGATTATGTATTCTTTCGATGGAACAATGGCTGTAGGCATTCGCCAACGCCTTCCAAACCGAAAGAGATGTGGTGTGACCGATGGTTTCGGCCATTGCTTCTTCGGAAAGGCTGGAGTTTATAAGGAGAAGAACCTTTTGGTCCATAGTTTTCCATTCGGTAAACTCGGGATTAATGGTTGTTTTGTTTTCGCTGGTAAGGGTTTCAGTAGGGGGAGATGATTTGTCATCGACATGATCGAGCAGTTTTAGGTAGGAGAGAACGGATGTGATTTGCTTTTCCCAGGTAAGGTAGTTTGTGGAATTCAATTTGATATTGATGAGATGGGTTACGGAGTGTAGGGGAATGGAGGTGAGATCAGTTGACATGGTGAAGAAGAAGGAAAAAAAATTGGTGAAGAAGAAGGAAAAAAAATCGAACAGAAGGTGGGCAAGAAGGGGATTGGGTGAGTTAGGCTCTGATACCATGTGAAATAACAATTCCCAATGAATTGATTTTCAATATACAGAATACACATATAAATACAATAATGGGGTACAATTGTCTAGGAGAGAATTACTCTCATTTACATAAATAAAGGATTGCAATCATGTTGGAAGATTTAAAGGCAAAGATGTAGGGATTGCCTAATACCCCACAAAACTTGGTGTTGGTTTGGCTATGTACGTCTGGAGGACGTATATTGGAAAATCTATGATAACTTGAAATGGACTCCTTTTCCCATTTAAGTAATGAAATTTGTAACAGTTTTTTTTTGTTTTTGCCTTTTTAGTTAGTGCAGGCTTATGACTTTACTGAATATTTTATGTGAAGCTGGATCTCAAATTTGAAGAATTCAATCATCCCAACCTTGCCAAACTCTTAGGAATATTACTTGAATGGGCAAGAACGAAAACTTTCTTGTGTTTATGAGCTAAGTCGGAGATTAGATGAACTTCTTTATGGAGATAAGAAAATCTTCTAGTCGTAATTTTAAAGAGTTCTGTCCACTTTAATGTAACAATTTGGATTCATGTTGATGAACCCTGAAATCATAATCTCCTTCACATCCTAAAGTGCAAGGGTTAATTAGTATATAGTTAATAGTTAGAATTAGATTAGTGATAGAAGTATGGGGACTAAAGGTGACAAGTTGAAAGTGTATAACCTACATGTTTGGAGCAACATCTCCTTGGGTCGCGACTATTCAGATTGGCGGCAACAGGAACAGAAGAAACACAGGGACGTGACTTTTCAAGGAGACACACCTCTTCATCTTCAATCACAACCACAAGATTCTAGAGACGCAACCGTTCAACAAGGGACACGTCTATTGGATTCGCACCTCTTCGATTAGTATAAATAGGGTTAGGATTTCTATTGTAAAAACACTTGTACATATTCACGATTTGTATTCATTCAGAAATCAAGGTTAGTTTATGTTTATTCGTTCATTGTTATATTCATTCATCATCAACAAGATTCTGGGCAACAGTGGTATCAGAGCCTAGGGCTCAAATTCGTTTCGGGAAGACAATCATCAGGCGGGTGGTTGAATTCCCTAACAATTCTAATCACGCAGGAGGCGATTGGGTTGTTCTTGTTAAGTTTTAACACCAATCGCATCAAGCGGGTATGATTGTTGTCCGTTTGTTAATCGGTCATCAGGAGGGTGTTCAATTTTTGATCCGATTTTAACTGAGGGTGTTTGGATTCTGAGGTTTTTTGTTAATTCAAATCACGGCAAGAGGCCACGGTTCGAGTTAAGAAGACGGAAGCAAATCTGAGAAATTTGTATTCCGGTTTGAAGAAGCAATCACAAATCTGAGAAGTTTGGGTTGTTTGAAATTTGCAAAAGACACAAAATCTGAGAAGTTTTGTGATATCAAAGCATCAAGAGGGTGTTCGGTTGAGAAGTTTAGTCGCAAATCAAGCGGGTTTGGGGCTGATTTTTGGTTTATGTTTAGAGAGTCGCGAATAAAGCAGGAAGAAAAAAAAACGCAGCCAAGAGGGTTGTTAAGAAAAGTCAAAAAACCGTGCGGAGAATCACGATAAGAGAAGTCGGTCGGTTCGCAAATTCCAGGTTCTACGTTCTATTTTTCTGGAATTTATATAAGGTTTAGAAATTGGTTTGATTCCACGTTAGAAAGTTAGTGTGAATTTTTGGAATCATAGACTTCGGTTTTAGGAGAAAACCAAAGTTTAGAAAGTGAAAATTGTTGGAAAAGAAATTATGGCGGATTCAGGAGGAGCCTCTCCGTCAAACGCGGTAGTGATTAAAGATGGTAGTTCGTTCTCCCAGTTTCAGTATCCTATCTTAAAGTCTACAAACTATACGGTATGGGTAATCCGTATAAAAACCATTTTGAGGGCAAACGGATTATGGGAAATGATAGAACCAAAAGAAAATACGCAAGCGGATGAAAAGAAGGATATGATGGTGACCGCTTATCTATATCAAGCACTACCGGAATATATGATAATACAAGTTGCAAGTTGCAAGAGTGCATGTAACACCTCGAAAAATCATGTCCAATATAGTATCGACACGGGTCATGGACTTTAAACGTGTTACAAATTGAATATGAGGGACTAAAGTTGACAAACGAAGAAAGTATATGTACATAAGGATTCAAAGTGTCAACATTTGATAATTATGCCTTTTATCAACCCTACACGATGTTTATACCCTTAAAACGAACGTATCATGAAGCATATGAAACCGTTTGTGGAAGAAAGTGAAAGTTTACAAGACGCGAGGGTTAAAAGTGTCAACATGTTTAAATTATACCTCTGAATGATCTTTTAGCGAACCCGGAGCCTTGTAACGATTAATTATACTCCCAAGAATAAGTGATAAAAATTTCACAAGGTTTCGATATCGTATGAGGAAGATACGTTAACTTTCGTAATTAAGGGGTTAAAAGCGTCAACAAGGCAAAACTTGTGTTTTCGGTTATCGTTTAACGAAACCGAACCTAACGATGTTTGGTTATACATCATGGATAACAAAAATATAAATTTCATGGGTTAAAAGTGCTTAAAATGGAAGAAATTACGCTTTAGAGGGTCCAGGGGGTGAAAATGTCATTTTTGAAACTTGTTTGGCTGGTTACCCACTTGCTGGCGTTGCGCCACCAACTTCACCATATGCCGTCGCGTGACGCGACGGCCTGAGCTGGACAGATTTCTTGCACAGATGCGAGTTCAGCAGGTTGCACCACCTTAGAAGCCTTGTATTCGATTCTAGGGGCTTGTTTGATGGTTTTTCATGCATAGGGACACTTGTAAATGATCAAGGAACATCTATAGACTATTGTGGAGTGATCTTGTTGCATCTAAAGTCCTATATAAGAACATCTTGTTGCAACATTTTGGGCACTCACTTGCAAACATTCATAACTTAACTTCTGGAGTCTCCTGGAGCTCAAGATCATTTTCTAAGGGTCATTAGTCGTGCTTAGTACTTCAGTATGCCTCCTTGACCTTTCTTAATTCGGTTTTATTAGTTTAATGTCCTAAAGTCAAATTCGTTGTAATTAAGGTTTGACTTAGTGATTAATCACTAATGGTCCAGTCAATTCTCGAATTGAAAGTAGCTTTGAGTTGGTAATTATATGGGTAATAAACCCTTAAAATGGCACCCTCTAATTCCCACTCTAACTAGGTCAATTGTTGGGTCAAAGTTAATTATAAAAAGTCAACAGAAAGCAAATTTTCGCATAAATACATAATTAACAATGTAGAAGCTATGAAACCTGTTTTATCACTTATATAACTTAATAATTAATGTAAGAACATATCTAAGCATGTTCAACCCGACAATTTTCAGTTTAAGCTCGGTTCGGAACCGAAAGTCGCAAAAGTAGACTTTTGCTTTGACTTTCAGTTCTAACCCAATGTAGCATATTTTAGAAATGGCTTAGAGCTCTATTAGGACCAAGTTATAGGTTAGTGTAACCCTCTGAGGTTATACAACTTGGTTCATTAGTTATTCGATTCATGTACATGTTTCCGTTATATGCCTAAATGTTGACCATAATGCCCTTTTGACCTTAAAACGAGATTTTTAAAAATGTGAGAGGACAAAAACCTTTGTTACTAATTTATAAATTTTTCCTAAAAATTTGACATCAGTTTGAGGTCTAGATTAGGAGTTATGCTCAATATCGTAATTAAGAAGCTTTTTATTAATTAAACGGCGTAATTAGCATAAAGCCTATCTAAACCCGAATTTTGACACCAAACTTTTTACCCACAGATGTAATATAATATTTTGGGATTTTTGAAGATTTTTAATTATTTTTAAGTTGAGCATAACATAGGGTTCTTACTATAATTCGATAAATGTCGGTTATACCCTTTTCTTGAATAAAATGAGTTTTACATAATATTTTGATACCAAACTTTTTGCTACTAATTTTATATGATAAATAAAATATTTTGAACTTTATAAACTGATCAAAAACTCAGATTTCCTATTTAAACCCGAAAATCGCTTAAAACCGACTTTTACGCGTTTTAAGCGCATAGTATGAGTTAAAACTATTTTTGGCATATGAAACTTAATACCTACTGATTTTTTAAGTAAATTTTTATAATTAAACAGTAAGAAAAAGTTTTGAACTCGGAATTCTAATTTTGACCTTTAAGGCTTATGTGAAATTACCAAAATGCCCCGACGGTGCATAGTTTGGTTATAAAAGATAAATTTCACATATATACAATACCCTACTGTTATGACTTACAAAAATAAATATTTTCACTGATTATATCAGACCTGAAACTCAGATAAATATTTAAACTCTTTTATAACCTTTAAAATGACCAAAATACCCCTACGGGGCATCATTTGAGTTTAAATCCATTTTGGGCATAATGGAAGGTATCTTACTGATATGACAACATATTTAAGACATATTAACTTAGGAAACCTGTTCATGACTCATTTGGTTACCCGTAACGCATTATTCGCGTTCGGTGCGGTTTATGTAACTAGTTTGCACAAATTAGCCGAAACAGGTCAAACCTTATCGTTTTTATCTCAAAATCCAGAATGTGTTTAGTTTACCCATATTATACAAGTAGGGAGAAGATCATGCGAGAACCACCTCTTATTGCGAGAACCGCGAGAACCAACGTGAACACAACCAAAAATGCCTAAAAATAGCTAAAAATCACACAAATTTTTTTTTTAATATTTTTTATATAAAAATCGCTACTTTTCGAAGCAAAAAAAAAATAATAAATTTTTTTTTAAAATTTTTTTTTTTTTGCCACTAAAAGTAGCGATTTGAGCATAAAAAATATTAAAAAAAAATTTAGATTTTTTTTTTATTTTTTTAGATTTTTTTAGGTTTTTTGGGGGTTTAGTTTTTAGCATTTTAGCTTGGGGGGGGGGGTTAGGTTTTTGGGGGGTGGGGGGGGGGGGGGTTTAGGTTTTTTTTGGGGGAGGGGGGGTTAGGTTTTTTTAGGTTTTTTTAGCTATTTTAGGCTGTGTTCACATTGGTTCTCGCAATAATGGTGGTTCTCGCATGATCTCCTCCCTATACAAGTATACAAACTTGTCGGGTCTAAACCACACTCTAATCCCGTCATCGCTTAATCGTGCGTTTTGAACCGTATATCTTCCTTTAAAACTAACCGGTCTAAGTTTGGACTTAATTAAAGACCCGTTAGGAATCTAATAGGTTATTAAAATCTTCGTTCCAGATTAGGAGCCCAGTAAAAGATACTTGCACTTGCTGATTTGTACGGCAGGGATAAATTTATATAATTTGCTCAGGTAAATACTTTTAACTTATTTTCCCTTATACGGGCTTGGGGTACGGTATATAAAATGCCGCTTGGTCGGGCATTGAATTGTTAATCATATGAAGGTTAATTTATTGAGATGACCCGTTTAAATTGTTTTGTTTGCTTAAAGCCTTTGGGAGGTTAATGACCATGTCCCGAATATCCTTGGCATCATTCATTGAAATGGCCACGACCTAAGCACGGGGTGTAGGCATACACCTGACAGTGCATATATATATATAAAGGTATAACCGCTTGTTCGAGAATAACTCGACGCGGGACTATATCATGTGGTGTGTCTATTAATCTTTAACCCGGTATTCAGCCCGGGCTACTGAACGTATAACGAACATATAATTCTTTTACAAGTTTATATATAAATAATTATCCCAAGTTATAAAAGATTATTTTGTGCCTTGTGCATTCAAATCAATTTTCTTAAACATTTTCAAAATGAGTCGGTTAATTGTATTTACCAGTGTAAACTGACGTATTTTCCAAAAAGGCTAAGTGCAGGTACTAAACGGAATAGGCTGGCTACTCCTAGCATCAATAAAGAGTCTTGCAAGCTTAGATGTTATAAATCTGCTGAACAACGTTTCTTTTAACTTTGATCCACCTGTGGATCCTTTACAACCGTTTTGTAATAAATGATATTACTTTCATTCAGTTTGTAATGACTTTATCTTTCGGCTTCCGCTGTGTATATAAACTGTGATAAATTGTCTATGATGATATCAACTACGTCACGATACTCCCCACCGGGCCCACCGGTAATACGTGGAAATATCGGGGTGTGACAGTGCAAAAGAAATTTGGGATGCATTAAATACTAGGCACGTCAATGTAGATCGAGTGCAAAAGGCACGTCTTCAAACGCTCAAAACAGAGTTTGAGCTGTTAAAAATGAAGGAGGAAGACACTATCGATTCGTTCACTGCAAGACTAAATAGTATTGTCACGAGGGCAAGTGGTCTTGGATCAACTTTTGATCAACCAATTTTAGTACGGAAACTTCTGAGTTTTGTACCGAGAAGGTTCGTTGAAATTGTTGCAACCATTGAACAATTCGCTGATTTAGAAACAACGACGCTAGACGAGACAATTGGAAGATTGAAGGCGTATGAAGAAAGGACCGGTTTGGTGGATGAAAACCCGGTATATAATCAAGAGAAACTTATGTATGTTCGACGCGACAAGAACTATGGTCGTGGAAGGCATTTTGGGAACAATGGACAAGGAAGGTTCAATTCATCGCAAGACAAGTGGAGAGATGGAAAGTTCAGACAAGAAGAAGATGATGAAGATTCATCACAGAATGCTTACAAGAATAGAAGCAACCAAAGGAAGTTTGGGAAGAATTCAAGGTACAACTTAAGGATGTTCGAGATTAGGGGGTGAATGAAATCATAATCTCCTTCACATCCTAAAGTGCAAGGGTTAATTAGTATATAGTTAATAGTTAGAATTAGATTAGTAATAGAAGTATGGGGACTAAAGGTGACAAGTTGAAAGTGTATAACCTACATGTTTGGAGCGACATCTCCTTGGGTCGCGACTATTCAGATTGGCGGCAACAGGCACAGAAGAAACACAGGGACGTGACTTTTCAAGGAGACACACCTCTTCATCTTCAATCACAACCACAAGATTCTAGAGACGCAACCGTTTAACAAGGAACACGTCTATTGGATTCGCACCTCTTCGAATAGTATAAATAGGGTTAGGATTTCTATTGTAAAAACACTTGTACATATTCACGATTTGTATTCATTCAGAAATCAAGGTTAGTTTTTGTTTATTCGTTCATCGTTATATTCATTCATCATCAACAAGATTCTGGGCAACAGTGGTATTAGAGCCTAGGGCTCAAATTCATTTCGGGAAGACAATCATCAGGCGGGTGGTTGAATTCCCTAACAATTCTGATCACACAGGAGGCGTTGATTGGGTTGTTCTTGTTAAGTTTTAACACCAATCGCATCAAGCGGGTACGATTGTTGTTCGTTCGTTAATCGGTTATCAGGAGGGTGTTCGATTTTTTATTCGAGTATCACTGAGGGTGTTTGGATTCTGAGTTTTTTTGTTAATTCAAATTATGGCAAGAGGCTACGGTTCGAGTTAAGAAGAACGAAGCAAATCTGAGAAATTTGTATTCCGGTTTGAAGAAGCAATCGCAAATCTGAGAAGTTTGGGTTGTTTGAAATTTGCAAAAGACACAAAATCTGAGAAGTTTTATGATATCAAAGCATCAAGAGGGTGTTCGGTTGAGAAGTTTAGTCGCAAATCAAGCTGGTTTGGGGATGATTTTTGGTTTGTGTTTAGAGTGTCGCGAATCAAGCAGGAAGATAAAAACGCAGCCAAGAGGGTTGTTAAGAAAAGTCAAAAAACCGTGCGGAGAATCACGATAAGAGAAGTCGGTCGGTTCGCAAATTCTAGGTTCTACGTTCTATTTTTCTGGAATTTATATAAGGTTTAGAAATTGGTTTGATTCCACGTTAGAAAGTTAGTGTGAATTTTTGGAATCATAGACTTCGATTTTAGGAGAAAACCAAAGTTTAGAAAGTGAAAATTGTTGGAAAAGAAATTATGGCGGATTCAGGAGGAGCCTCTCCGTCAAACGCGGTAGTGATTAAAGATAGTAGTTCGTTCTCCCAGTTTCAGTGTCCTATCTTAAAGTCAACAAACTATACGGTATGGGCAATCCGTATAAAAACCATTTTGAGGGCAAACGGATTATGGGAAATGATAGAACCAAAAGAAAATACGCAAGCGGTTGAAAAGAAGGATATGATGGCGACCGTTTATTTATATCAAGCACTACCGGAAGATATGATATTACAAGTTGCAAGTTGCAAGAGTGCAAAAGAAATTTGGGATGCATTAAAGACTAGGCACGTCGGTGCAGATCGAGTGCAAAAGGCACGTCTTCAAACGCTCAAAACAGAGTTTAAGATGTTAAAAATGAAGGAGGAAGACACTATCGATTTGTTCACTGCAAGACTAAATAGTATTGTCACGAGGGAAAGTGGTCTTGGATCAACTTTTGATCAACCGGCTTTAGTACGGAAACTTCTGAGTTCAGTACCGAGAAGGTTCGTTCAAATTGTTGCAACCATTGAACAATTCGCTGATTTAGAAACAAATACGGTAGACGAGACAGACAAGACAATTGGAAGATTGAAGGCCTATGAAGAAAGGACCGGTTTGGTGGATGAAAACCCGGTATATAATCAAGAGAAACTTATGAATGTGCGAAGTGACAAGAACTATGGTCGTGGAAGGCATTTTGGGAACAGTGGACTAGGAAGGTTCAATTCATCGCAAGACAAGTGGCGAGATGGAAAGTTCAGACAAGAAGAAGATGATGAAGATTCATCACAGAATGCTTACAAGAATAGAAGCAACCAAAGGAAGTTTGGGAAGGATTTAAGCAAGATTAAATGCTATAATTGCCAAAAGTTTGGTCATTATGCCTCAGATTGTCCTGAGTCAAACCAAAGAGAAGCAGAATCAAATCTCGTGCAAGAAGATGAGGAACCAACTCTCCTAATGGCAATCAAAGAAGACTGCAATGATCTACTACAACAAGCTCGTGATAAAAATGGAGAAGCACATGATGGTAAGCAAGACATGGAGAAAGATCAAGGTGCAACTTAAGGATGTTCGAGATTAGGGGGGTGAATGAAATCATAATCTCCTTCACATCCTAAAGTGCAAGGGTTAATTAGTATATAGTTAATAGTTAGAATTAGATTAGTGATAGAAGTATGGGGACTAAAGGTGACAAGTTGAAAGTGTATAACCTACATGTTTGGAGCGACATCTCCTTGGGTCGCGACTATTCAGATTAGGGGCAACAGGCACAGAAGAAACACAGGGACGTGACTTTTCAAGGAGACACACCTCTTCATCTTCAATCACAACCACAAGATTCTAGAGACGCAACCATTCAACAAGGGAAACGTCTATTGGATTCGCACCTCTTCGATTAGTATAAATAGGGTTAGGATTTCTACTGTAAAAACACTTGTACATATTCACGATTTGTATTCATTCAGAAATCAAGGTTAGTTTATGTTTATTCGTTCATTGTTATATTCATTCATCATCAACAAGATTCTGGGCAACAAACCCTGCATTGAACGAAAACTTGGTAACACGTTCCAACAAATGTGATTCTATTTCTAAGTCATTCTGTTGTAGTCTAGCGCAAATCGGGTAGCTTATAGTCGTTGAGGCATAAAGTATATGATCTATATATGCAGAGCAAGGTACAACTCAATTTTTCTTGGGTTGCACGAATGAAAATAGCATTAGGAATAGCTCAGGGCCTGTCTTTCTTCCATAAGGAGGGAGATCCAGCATATAAACACTTTGAGACCACATACATAATGGTGGAAGCGGTAAATAAGACTGTCTTTGACATGCTGCATTTTGTATTTCAAAGTAACATCAACTATACATTCTGTTTATATATACCTCTCCAAGGAATACAATGCTCGACTTCAGGATTGAAGGTGCACAACACCATGTCTGATGTTCATTCAAACTTGTGTAGAAGTTCTTCACATTATGCCGCACCTAGGGGTTCCATTACGAATTAGAAGTATTAGACTGTATGGACATAGGACATCACTTCCAAGATCATATGTTTTGCTTTGAAACTGGTTTTTTGATTATGTTCTCAAATTTATGATCATAGGTTACTCAACTCCTTATCAATTAATTCAATTGCACCCCCATATCATAGGTTACTCAACTCCTTATCAATATATGGGCCATATGCTAAAAGTGCATGGAAGTTGTGCACGCGTCGGTGGTTGACCCATGAATGGCCAATTTGGCAGGTTTTATGTTGAAGGGTGAGATCTATTCTTTTGGAGTGGTACTGCTAGAAATACTAACAGGAATGAAGGTGTTTGACCAGAACAGATCAAAAGGAAAAGAAAATTTGGTTGAACGGGCTACTCCATTACTAGCACATGAGGCAAATTTGGGAATGATTCTGGACCCACAACTTCAGGAGAATAATCATCCTCCAAAGGGAGCATCTATGTTGGCTCAACTTGTTTCAAGTTGTCTGCAACAAGAACGAGCTAAATATTAGAGTATAAACTTAATTATATTTGTGTTCTGTATATTTTAGGATAATTAAACATATGTTTATAAGTATATATTCTAATAAGTGGATGGTTATGTTGGTTCTTAGAGACACCGTTTCAAATAAGCGGCTGTTCCCTCCAAATCCAACCACCATGTAACCGCCATGACTAATGTATATATAGATACATGCCGGCAACGTTTTCCGGCACCAAGACATTTCTTATTCCTATTCGAATTGTCCATTTGTTATTATAAGTCTACACATACTTGTTTCTGTGAAACTCAAACATGAATCCAAATACCCATGTTTATTCCGCTGCAAATCAGAAAGATTCTCAACAAAGTGGTATCAGAGCCACGGTTAAGCCTGATGATGATGTTCTCTATTCGTCTTCATCTGTGATGCCATGCAAGCACTGTTCTAATGAAAAGGAGAGACGGAAGATGAATTCACTGCACAAAAGATGTTACTATTGTAATGAACCCGGTCATCAAATTGTTTCATGTAAGACGAAGGAGAATGACGAAGCGACTCTTAATTCGTCAAGCCATCAACACCGGCATACAACAACAAGAAATCGATGAAGATAATAGACTAGAATTCATAGTCACCGGAAAGGAAGTATGGTTGTGGTCGGAGATCTGGTATGTAAGCACAAATTTTAAACATCATTACGCATGTAATTTAGATGTCTTTAAGAGAATTAAAAACATGTTCGGAGTTGAAACCAAAACCGGCGAAAATAATTTCTTTTTTATAAGAGGAATCGGGGCTGTAGATGTGATGTCAGGAAATGATAAATTTCGAATTCAGAGTGTGTTCTACACCCCTGAATTAGATCGAAATATTCTTAGTTTGGATCAATTAGTAATTCAAGGCTATACGGTTAAAATCGCCGGAGAAAAGTGTAGAATCTTTCCTACCTTTAGTGTTCCTGTTATAAACAAAAGGAATGAGATTTCTGGATTAACGAAGGAAGAAGAAATTGTTTTGAAAGAAAGGCAGTCTATAATCAACAGGGAATCGGATCATGATGTGTACAAAATAGATTATTTGAACAATTATTTCGAAAATCTGAATTTGTCTTCCGATGGACCCGATTGGAACATCATGATTCTCCAAGCAATGAACTTTAAAGAATTTCAAGATTGTAAAGCACTACTTGAAATGTTAGAAGACATTGATTATGTTCGAAAGTACAAGTTCAATCTAGAAACAAAATTCGATGAAATGGTAGAGTGGTTTTTAACGGAGAAGTTGGAAATATCAACCAGGCCAATTCCGGCATACGCTTTCGACAATCGGAAAATTAATCTACTTGAATTATATTTAGTGGTTAAAAGAGAAGGAGGACACAGAAATGTCACAGAAAACAATTTATGGGCTCTGGTTGCAAAGGATATGGGGTTCGAGTATCATGATGGAGAGTTCATGAGACTAATGTATGCAATGTACCTTGACGTCCTAGTTTACTTCTACAAGTTTAAATCAACACAAACAAGAGTGTATGAGAAAGAGACGGTGAAGAATGTGGTGGATCTGAGACGAAGCCGGAGTCAAGATGGGGATAAACAAGGGACCGCTGCTGATCAAATGGAAAGGAACTCAAGAAGTGATAATGTTGCTGAACAAGATGGAGAGCATTATGCATTTTATGCAGGTAATGACTGGCATGGGCTGAAAAAGCTGCAAAAGAGGAGAAGATTCGACTTCAAGCAAGTGAAGAAGGCGGTGGACGATGCAAACCGAAGTGTTCTGATGCACTCTCGCAAATATAATCATGTTTAGGGGAGTGTATTAGAGTATAAACTTAATTATATTTGTGTTCTGTATATTTTAGGATAATTAAACATATGTTTATAAGTATATATTCTAATAAGCGGATGGTTATGTTAGTTCTTAGAGACACCGTTTCAAATAAGCGGTTGTTCCCTCCAAATCCAACCACCATGTAACCGCCATGACTAATGTATATATAGATACATGCCGGCAACGTTTGCCGGCCCCAAGACATTTCTTATTCCTATTTGAATTGTCCATTGGTTATTACAAGTCTGCACATACTTGTTTCTGTGAAACTCAAACATGAATCCAAATACCCATGTTTATTCCGCTGCAAATCAGAATGATTCTCAACACTAAACGCCCATCGATCGGCGCGGAATATTGTCGGTCTTGAGCGAATGTTATCAAGAAGCAATATTGACTCCTAAAGCAAACAAAATAGATAATTTGATTTACTAAAAAGGATGGTGTGAGAGCACCCATATATGCTCCTGGATGGGTTTATAAGACAAGGCAACCATCCTTTTGTTTCTCCCGACAGCTTTAATTCAATACGAGTGTTGCTTCATGTTTGATCGAGCTTGGAAGTATATTTCTTATAATGTTGCTTCATGATTTACAATCAACAGGCAGATCAGATGCAATATTTTTATGTTATTTCTTATAATGTTTAGCGAATTTTTTTGCATTTACATTCTATAACGTGAGAATGTTGGGATAAAGCTGGTTGAAACTTGCAATATTGATGTACAATTTTGTGGTTTGTGAAACAATTTGGTTTGCTTTGTGTTTGTGTATATATGTAATGAATTTGTATAATGAAAACCCAAAAAATAAAATAATATTTTCTATATTCTCCCAACAGCAATAAAACCACGGTATTCTAACAAGAATAATACATAAAACAAAACGGAAACAGTTTGATGAAAATCTAAATGTAGGGTTCTAGACCAAGGTTGAAGACACGAACAAAATCTTGCATCTGAGTAGCCGTAAGGCAAACGCCTATCTCCAAATCTTGGTCGGATTCTTTGCCAGCATCAATAGATATAGATGCACCATAATCCAGCGAAATCCTCTCGAGTTTTTTTGGTTTTCCCCATCCAAAATCAATGTTGTAAAGTTTGAGCTTTGGTGTTCCCGCAATCGATATTATTGCTGTTGGTATCCCGTCAGACAACATCACTTCCAACGGTAGTTTATCCTTCACCATCCCATCTTTATCCGTTAACATTTTGTGTAGATTCTCCCCGATTAACTTAGCAGCCGTTATGAACCCTTCTTTATCTGTTAAAAGAGTTGTTTTTGCGATCACTACACACCCCCAAATACAGTTGCCAAAGTAGGCAGCTGGAATGGGTGGATCCATACGCGTCCTACAATCAAGGGGGATCGCAAATGCTTGGCGATCATCGTTGCGAGATTTTGCGAGACAACGCCATGTATAAGCGCAAGCAACCGTAAAAGCTGAAACATATGGTAATGTTGGTAGTTTGTTCGTAACGAATTTCTTTAACTGGTTGATGAAGGTTCGGTTTAAGACAAACGTAGCTCGGACTTTATCAGTTGGACCCGAAAGTTTTGGAAGTTGGTAGTCTTCGTTAAAAGCTTCAAGCTTCGCGCGCTTTAGATATATTTCATCTAGCTCCGGGTATTTTACTAGTCTTTCATAAATTGGAAAAGTTCCATTAGCTAAAAATGATTCATCTGTCCCACATCGAGCAATCGATGTCCACGCCTTCAAGAAACTAAACTGAGTCGTAGCATCGAGGAGGCTATGGTGAATACTCATTCCAATAGAAATACCACAATTGGGAAAAATCGTAACTTGAAGGGAGAAGACAGGGATCTTTACATAATTAGATATTTTAGAATAGTCTCCTAGTAAAGGTATAAGATGGTAAAACTTGTCACAATCTCGGGGATGGTATCCGGTGAGATCATGGAAATCAAGATTGCATTCTGCAAAAGTAACCTTGACAGAATCACCTTCGACATAACGAATTTCTGGTTTTCTAGTTCGATCAGGAAACACAATCAAGTTACCCGCATAAGGGAAAAAGTGTTGAAGGGTGATTGATAAGGAGTGTTTAAGACTGGGAACAATAGTATCAGTGAATTGAATTGTACTAAGTGGCAGATCATAGAAGAAAAGAAAATGAATCGGAGGCGCGCGAAGGTAAAAAATGTCGAAGAAAGTAAGGGGCAACGAAGTGTCGCTTACCGTGGCCGGAGGTGGTGATACTAGAGGCTGCTCAAGAACGGTCAACACCGGAAGAGAAGCCATCTAATGCTGTTAACCAAGACGAGTTGTAATGCAAGTTATCTATAAGGTATACTTATAGGAATAGAATATATATAATTCTCGATTTTAATTTTAGTTTTCTGGTCCCGACATGTTTTCTTTATTAGCCAGGGGTTGTTTTATATGTCTAGCTCATGGCTAGTCTTGTTATCTTCTTGTTTGTATGCAATATAATGTTAAAAAAAGTGCGTTTAAAAGAAGTGTTAATTAATAATAATATGACAAGAAAGATTAATTTCTTAACTGCCGGCCATATATAATAAAGATCCATCGTAATCAACGTCACAATTAATGTTATCATTTTCAGCTAATAATATTACTTTTTTAACAGAACTTTTTTAATTAACAGACTGCCTATAAGCGTTTTTGTGTTGTTCTTTCTTTATGATAACAGGTTAATCAACATCATGTATTGTGGGCATTGTGGCCAACTTGTGATCACCTTTGGCGCCCCAACACAACATACGAACTTAGAAGGGCCTTTAGCACATTGGGGTGTGGGGCCAAGTAGGGCACCATTTTGTTTGTTTGTTTTTTCGAAAGGTGACTATTATTCACGACGCCCACCCTTAAGCAGGGGCGGCAAACAACAACAGCCAACTACATCACATTAAAATTACACCAATCATTCCAACTAATAGTTCTATGCAAAGATCTATTTTTAACCATAAATACCCAATAGACTTAATATTTTAAATGATCTTCTCCGCTTCGACCGGTATATTAGAAAACCTCCTCTCGTTCCTCGCCTTCCAGATGCACCGACACACCACCATATTAATCTCCTTAATCGCCTCCTTCTTCTACTTGCCTTCGCTAATATGCTCATCGAACTCGATCAAGTGTTTCACCGAATATGGGAAAATCAGACTCACTTTACACCACCTGCTTATATGATTCCAAACAATCGAAGCAACAAAACAACCACACAAAAGGTGGTCCGCGGATTCCTCCCGATCATGGCACATCATACACACTGTGTCACCATCAAAACAGTTCCTAGCTTGTAAAGCTAAAAGCGATGGAAAGCGATTTCTGACCGCCGGCCACATAAATATATTAATCTTTTTTGGAACCCACTTTGTCCACTTGAAAACATACCTGGAACTATGATCTTTGTTGCTCCAAATAAACACATTCTGATTACCACCGCTCCAAACCCACTTGTGGCGCCCACTTTTTTTAGACACCCTATCCAGCATTTCAATGAAAAAATTCCGTTGACTAATTTCTTCAGTCGTGCTTGGATTTCTCGCCCATCGCCATCGACCCATAAAACACTCGTCCATCGAATTGAAACGATCCTCCACCAAACATCTTTTTTTAATCTCTAGTCTGGATAAAAGGGGGAAACCATCTTTAAGAGGCTCAGCGCAAAACCAGGGATCGAGCCAAAACCGGATATTTGACTCGTCCCCGAAAACGCCTCTACACATGTGATTAAACCCAAGCCCCGCAACTTTCACCTTGTCGATAACATTTACTAAAGACTTCCACACACCACTACTAGAATTGTTAAGCGGAAGAGGATACCAACATCTTTTATGCTCATGGAGTGCTGAAATAACTAACCTCCACAAATTATCAGGTTCGGTTCGGTACCTCCACATCCGTTTAGCGAGTAAAGCCGTGTTAGTATCTTTTAACTTGCACAACCAAAGGCCGCCCACTTAAATAGAACCGCCACGTCTTCCCACGAAACCCAATGCATCTTCTTTATACCACCCGAGCCGCCGCATAAAAACCTACGAATAATACTTTCCAATCCGTCAACGACCTTGGATGGAACTTTGAAGATCGAAAAATAATACGTAGGAAGGCTCTCCATGATCGACTTAATAAGCGTCACCCGGCCCCTGATAGAAAGGCACTTAGCCTTCAATCGGGATAATCTCGCTTCAAAAATCTCAAATAAAAAATTCATGTTGGTCACTCTATTCATATTCGCACTGACGAAGATACCCAAATGTTTGAAGGCAACATCCCAACTTTACATTTCACCCTTCCCGCCATACCCGACACCTCATTCGCTTCAACCCCAATCCCATGAAGATTTGACTTTTTGAAATTTATTTTTAGTCCTGAACACAAATAGAAGCACCTCAACAATCTAGCAACATTTATCTCAGGCCACTCTCCAAGTAACACGCAATCATCAACGTATAACAGGTGCGAAATACAAGGCCCTTTGTTCAGCAGAGAAATGCCCTTAATAGCTCCCACCCTACACGCTCTTTTCACCATCCCCGAAAATGTCTCCATGACAATAAGAAACAATGTTGATACATATTTTGTGGACGCGACTCGGCTCGGTTCGACTCGGCTCGGTTCGACCCGGTTAGGTTCGGCTCAAGCCCGACGTCACGACATTCCTCCGTCGTGCGCCCCAGAGATCGACACACGAAGCACGGAGAGCCGCTGACCTGTCCCGCCGACACATCACCATGACATCACCGTAGTGATGTCATGATGATGTCAAATGAAAATCTCAAACTCATATTGGACGAAATCTATGTTTTCGTTAAAAAGGATATGGCGAAATCACTCCTTTTGTTTTCGTCATTTTGTGTGTGGCGAAATCCCTGATTTCGTCACACATGGTCTTCGTCCAAAGGGTTTTCGCCGTTGGTCAGTATAAATAGCTAAGTTGTTAGTCAGTTTAGTCATGAGTTCATGAGACCACTGGGAAACTCCATGAGTGAGAGTCTGTAAACATTGTTTGTATATGTTTGTGGTTGTACTCATCCCTAATCAATAGATATTGAATCTTTGGTTACGCGTGTGTTCTACTTTGTGTTTGGTTTGCACCGTCACGGGGATTCCGCACCCGCGATCGTGTTTGTGATAAACAGGGAATAGGTTACGTATCGGATCCACCGAGAAAAACGGACCTACAATTGGTATCAGAGCTTTGGCTCTTTTCCTTGTTTAAAACCAAACATTGTTTTGTTTTATCAAGTGGTTTTTAGTGATTTTCCATATTTTTGTTCTTGAAAAGTTTAAATATTTTATGGAAAAAGGTTCAAAAATCATTGTTAATCTTGTTATTTTGCTAAAAGTTTTATTGAAAACCTTGTTATATTACATGTTAAAGTTTGGGTTTTTATTAAAAGTTGGAGCAAAATCGTGTTCAACAAATTTCTCCAGTGAAATTTTAGCCTGGATATTCAAGTTGTTCTTCATCATCATCAAGGAGTTCATATCTGTTCTTAAAAAATATGTGTGTTTGATCTGAATTTGTTTTTAAATTAAGGTGTTGTTGATTATTATATTTTAAGTTGAAAAATGTGTACATTGTTGAAATTAGTGGTTTCTAAAAGCATGGTCTAGTTTGAAATTTGTGTGTATTGTCAGAAGAAGATAAGGCCTCTTTGAAAAATATCACCAACTTGTTTGTCTTTCAAAATATCTAACCAACAGATTTAGTCAAAACACCAAATTTGTGTCACCCATTAGATTTCGTTAAACACAAACAAACCATTTTCGCCAAACTGTTTTCGTCACCACAACTGTTTTCGTCCCATCCATTTTCGTCAAACATACATCTTTATTAAAAAAAAAAAGAGTAAATTGCCAATTTCGTCCTTGAGTTTTAACCAAATTTGCCATATCCATCCAAAAAAGTTTTTTTTATCACCTGGACCCTTAAAGTTTCTAATTCACTGCCAAATCCATCCAAAACCTAACTAATGTTATTTCCAGCTTTTAAATGAAGGGTAATTATGTCATTTACCATTAATTTTTAATTTCTAATTTCATGAATAATTATTTAACATTTAAAATGCCTGTTCATTCCATCTCCTACATTCTAAGGAACCCTAAAATTTCCCCCATTCATGCGATTCAACCTAATACGATGATTCCAAGCGAAAAAGACGAAGATTGGGGATGCTGGTGTGTACGAGAGCCAGATTCGACCTTCAATCCCAGTGTTGAATATGGTATGTATCCCAATGTTGATATAATTTTAAATCCGTGACACATTGTGACTCTTTATTGTTCAATCTTGCAGCAAATAGGGAAGAGTTCTTCAGCTTAGAATTCCATCATGGAGGAAAGTTTACTGACTTTACAGATGTTACTGACATCAGATACGAGGGGGGTTTTGTTAGTTTCATAGACAAGGTGAATTCTGACCTTTTCTCAGTTATTATTGTGAATGATATGCTGGTATCATTAGGCTACTCAGAAGAAGACATAGTCACTTATCATTTTAATGTTCCTGGAGAAGACCTGGTAGTAGGTTTAAGACCTTTAGGCACTGATTGTGATGCACTGAATTTGATCAAGCATTCTGAGAGAAGTAAAGTGATAGAAGTATATGTTGAACACTTAGAAACACATCCAAGGAAGGCTGTAAGTGATGAGGATATAGTAGATGAGCATGAGAGTGAGATTGAAAAAGAAAATGACCCTGATTATATAGTAGATGAGGATAACATAGTGGAAGAAGTTCATGTAGATGACCTAACTGAATTTTTAGCTTTAGTGGAACATGAATCAGCTGAAAATGAGGATGTTCAGCATGATCATGAGGCACAGGCACAAGAAAATGAAGTAGATGAGGAGTTTGAAAATCAAACTGATAATGAGAATGACACACCATTAGAACAGGTTGTTAGGCAGGTTAGAAGGGAGAAAAAGAAGTGTCAACTGTCTTTGGATTCTCCATTTTATGTAGGCCAGGATTTCAAAGATAGAGAGGAGATAACTGATCTAGTAAAATCACATGCAGTGTATTCAAGGAGGCAACTACACATTTCAAGGAATGAGTTGTCTAGATTTCGGGTTGTTTGTATGGGTGGGAATCTTGATCTTGGTAGTTGTGGAAGTAAAGAGGAAAGGACAAAGGTGGGTGATGATTTATGTGTGTCTTGGTGCACTGAAAAGAGGGTTTAAGGCAGGTATGAGGGAGCTAATTGGGTTGGATGGTTGTTTTTTGAAAGGTCAGTTTACTGGTCAAATCTTGACAGCAGTTGGGGCAGATGGAAACAGTGGGATATATCCAGTAGCTTATGCACTGGTTGAGGCTGAGACTCATGCTTCATGGAGCTGGTTCTTACAGTTGTTAGGGGATGACTTGGGTCTGGCTAGTAACAGCAACTTCACTTTTATAAGTGATAGGCAATGCCTTGTAGGCATGAACAAAGTTTCTGGTCCAGATATACATGAACAAAGGATAGTGAATGTGGAGCAGAGGACCTGTTCATGTAGGAGGTGGGATCTAACTGCAATGCCTTGTAGGCATGCAGTTGCTTGCATATGGAATATGAGGCTGCATGGTATAGGAGATGGAATACCTGAGAAGTATGTGGACAGGGCGTATTGGTTAGAGACTTGGAAGTCAATTTATATGCAAACAATTGAGCCAATCAACGGAATGGACATGTGGCCCAAATCTACATGCCCAACAACCTTGCTTCCTCCTAAATTTCACAAGACTGCAGGAAGACCAAAGAAAAGTAGGAAAAAAAGTGCAGTGGAAATTGAAGAATTGAAGAAAAAAGTTGAAACAGCTAACAAAATGCCAAAACATTCAAATTCTCTTCGTTGCAGCATATGTAATGTCAAAGGGCACAACAGGAGAACCTGCAAGAATAAGGGAAGTTCAAGTGGGGCAGATGGCATTGCTGGTAGTTCAGGAGGGGCTGAAGGGATGGCTTAGGTTGAAGGCTGCAGATGGCATGTTTTGTGTTTTGTAATTTGAAACCCTATTGTTCTTTTTGTTGATTCCTGAATACTTAGATGGTTCACTTTTGGTTGTTATGTAATATGACATGTTATCCTCATGTTTATGAATGAAAGTAACTGCTGCATATGCAGTATGTTCCAGTGGGTTATATTGGTCATTAGCACATGTTCAAATGGGTCAAAAGGTTTATTGTACACTGCTTTCATATGCAGTATGACTCATATTTTTGTGCATTCAAATGGGTCAAAGGTTCTTGGTCATTTGTACACATACACACATGCTGGAAAAACGAATGAGTCATTTCATTCCTAAATTTGTTACACATTCATAATACATATTACAGTTAGAGTCATAGGGTACAAGAAGCAGATTCCCTAATCAGTAAACTTCATCTTGCACATGAACACCAACACACAAACCAGCAACATTGTTTTCAGAAGCTTATTCTCATTCTTCAAAGTCCTTGCAACATCTTCTAGAATCCTATTTCGTTGAGTCAACACCCGATTACGTTCATTCAACACCCTATTGTTTTCTTCAACCTGGTTCAGTGTGTTCATTAAACCTTGTATCAAATCATTGGCATTTGGCGACACTGCTTCTTGTGCCCAACAAACAAACCCACAACTTCGTCCCTGTTTGATTAATTCCCCAAATTAGGTTAACAATAAACATATCATTTGGGGCAAAATTTGATGGCATACCTGTCGATTACAACAATAGAACTGCCTTCCGGGGTTCGTTTGTGTACACGAAGTTCGGACTAGGGTTGGGGCTCCACAATCACATCGCACCATCGTTCAATTTGGACCTGCAATTTAGGGTTTCTAGGTCTCTGTTATGCTTATAAAGATGGAGGAAGACCATAGAAAAAAATACAAATGAAATAATAAAGAGAAATGACATAAATACCCCTCCATTTAAATAATTATAAATGAATTTAAAATGGTAAATGACATACTTACCCTTCATTTAACAGCTGGAAATAATATTAGTTAGGTTTTGGATGGATTTGGCAGTGAATTAGAAACTTTAAGGGTCCAGGTGATAAAAAAAACTTTTTTGGATGGATATGGCAAATTTGGTTAAAACTCAAGGACGAAATTGGCAATTTACTCAAAAAAACAAACAAACAATCAAACAGATTTCGTCAAACATAAACATCAGATTTCGTCTCCCACAACAAACTGTTTTCGTCAAAACCGATTTCGTTTGATCATCTGATTTCTTCGTCACCCAAACAGATTTCGTCATCAATTCGTCAAACACTTACTGTTTACATATTTAAAAAAAAACAAGTTTTTAACTTATCTAAACAGTGAACCGAACAGGGATCTTCGTCAACCTCCACATCTTCGTCGACACACTGAAATTTCGCACCAAACATTAGCCTTCGTCAAAACCATACATCTTAGTCATCGGCGAGATGAGAAAGATAACAAGTTTGAGTCTAGGTGATAGGGGTTTCTCATTGAGTGGTTTAAATTGAGGATCTATTGAGCGAGAGGCTCTCTAGCGCGGACCTGAAGACAACGTATGCTAGACCTCCCGACATTCGTGAATAATTCACACCTTTCAAAAAAATGTAGTGCTAAGATAATAAACAATAAAAGAATATCAGTTATAATATATAAAACTAAGAAAATTAATATATATTAAACTAAAAGTAATAACATGTTGGGTGGCTTCCATCTAGCCCACCAGAAAAGAAATAAGGAGAAGACCAAAAAATCAACGCTTGCCAACTATAGCAATGAAGACTTGAAGTTGAACAAATACATTGGTTGGCTAGCAATTCAAAAGTACCATCAATTCATTAATCACTGAACAAATACAGATCGAGGAACGATGTTACCTGCACCAATCAAGCATAACAACTCCTATTTTGTACTGCCAGACCAAGCATGTCAACGTCTTACACTTGCACAGATTAAACTGGCGACAAAAAACTTTGACGAGGCATTAGTCATCGGCCGTGGGGGATTTGGCAAGGTTTATAAATCTCTGGAAAAGTTCGATTCAGTAAACAATATTGCAATTAAGCGGTTGGATTCTACATCCAACCAAGGAGCGACTGAATTTGAGGCCGAAGTTAAGCTCCTTTCTAAACTGCGGCATGGTAATCTGGTGCCACTGGTTGGTTATTGCAACGAAGGAAACGAGATGGTCTTAGCTTATGAGTTAATGCCCAATGGGACCCTTGAAGATCATCTCCATAAAGGTGATACAGAGTTATCTTGGTTACAACGGCTAACAATATGTATAGGCGCTGCTCGTGGATTAGACTACTTACACACGGGTACGTCAACTCAACATGGGGTGATACACCGAGATGTGAAGACCTCCAATATTTTGTTGGATTCTAACTTTGCTGCAAAAGTTTCTGATTTTGGATTGGCAAAAGTAGGCCCAATAAATCAGACACGAACTCATGTGAGCACTTTAGTCAAAGGGACATTTGGATATATGGATCCATGCTACTTCCAAAGTGGAAAATTGACAAGAAAGTCTGATGTTTACGCCTTTGGGGTTGTCCTTTTTGAGGTGTTATGTGGGAAGCAAGCGGTAGATCCATCACTTGGTGACGATGAATGGAGTTTAGCAAATTGGGCTAAACACCACTACAAAGAGGGAAGACTCAACGAAATTATTGAACATAGACTGATTGGACAAATATCAAAAAAATGCTTGAAGGAATTTGCAGGCATAGCAGCCCATTGCTTACATGATCAACCAAAACAACGCCCTACAATGGCGGAGGTTGTGGTCAAGCTGGAGTCTATAATGTCACAAGAAAGAGTTCGTTCTGGTGCTGATGATGGAAGATTCATTAACAAAGTAAGATATATTTTCACAGGCAAAGCTGACTCGATGCAGACTCATGCAAAGGGACGCAAATCTGAAATCAGAGCTCGGTATACTCAGAAATCAACGGATCGGGAAATTAGAACTTTCACATCTGGTGAATTGGTAAGGGCAAGAACTAAATGGAATTACCACAAGTTCTTCACGGAATCTGGTGTTGGCTTGGCTATGTATGTTAGGGAGAGGGATATTGGAACATCTAAGGTAACTTGAAATAGACACCTCTTTTCAATTTAAGAAACGATCATCTTTGCTAGCATAGTGAATGAATTTCAACATAATTGTTTGCATTTTGGCCTTTCAAATAGTGCAAGCATATTTAATTTACTGAATTTTGATACGCAGCTGGATCTCAAACCTGAAGAACTTAATCATCCCAACCTTGTTAAACTCTTAGGATATTGGTTAGATGAGCAAGTACTGTCTTGTGTTTACGAGGAAATTCCTGGCGTGAGTTTAGATAAGCTTCTTTTTGGAGGTAAAAAAATCGGCATAGTCTTCTTTATGTGTCCAAACATAGTTGACTCTATTTTTGGGTCATTATGTCATAGTCTTGTGCAAATATTGGTTGCCTTTGAGTCGTTGAGGCATAAAGTATATGCTCTAAATATGCAGAGCCAGGTGCAGCTTCACTCTCTTGGGTTGCACGGCTGAAAATAGCAGTAGGAGCAGCTCAGGGCCTTTCTTTCTTGCATAAGAAGGGGCATCCAGCGTATAGCCAATTTAAGACCGCTTGTATAATGGTAGACAAGGTAAATAAGATTGTCGTTGACATGCTTAATTTATTTCAACGTAACATCAATTTTACATTCTTTATATACATTTACCTCCCAGGATTACAATGCTCGACTATGGGATTTTGAGGTGGACAACTCATTTGTGGCTCTTGGTTCATACGCGTTCCAAATGGATGCACCTTATGCCGCGCCTGAGTGGTTTCGTTACCAAGCAGATGTGAAATTTGAGGGTACTATCATAGCACATCAATGTGAAGACGGTATTTTCTACTTTGAATCTGGTCATTTAGTTACAATCTCAAAACTAATGTTCATAGGTTACTCAATTCCTTATCGATCAATTCACTTGTTCCCCCATGCTGAAAGGACTGAGCTAGTTATGCACGAAACACTCGTTGACCAATGAATGACCACTATGGCAGGTTTTGGAGTGAAGAGTGAGATCTATTCTTTTGGAGTGGTATTGCTTGAAATACTAACAGGAATGAAGGTGTATGATTATGACAGAGCAAAGCAAAATTTGGTAAAATGGGCTACTCCATTGCTAGCACATGAGGTAAATTTGGAAATGATTCTGGACCCGCAGCTTCAGGATAATAATCATCCTCCAAAGGGAGCATTCATGTTGGCTGAACTTGTTTCAAAATGTCTACAACCAACACAAGATGAACGCCCATCAATGAAAAATATTTTGCAGGTTTTGAACGAGTGTTATATAGAACAGTTTGACTCCTAGAACACAAACAATATCGATATTTATTTATGTATTTGGTTGTAACTTTTTTATATGATAACTTTCTTATATAAAACCAATCATTTTGACTTACAACAGTCAAGTATGAAAAAAAAAACAATGTTGTATGTTTTACCGATAATGTTCAGAGGTGATTGCACCTCAACCATATTTTCCATTCTCAATGATTCCACGGGAACGTTAAACATGCTCTTCCAAGCTAGATGATTCAGAAAACAGTAAACCTTTTCAGGGACGGTTATTTCATGAGTAAAATTTCAATCAGTTGAAAAAAATTCTAATCTAACAGGTGAAGCGTTTACTTGGTCATGTTGATCGATGAGTGAATATGGTTTTTGAATCCGACTTTGAGAAGAGATGCCTAAATTGGGAGAGAAGTGAGATTAAGATATTTACAAAAGTTTAACACTTGTGTATTTTGTCAATATACATATCCCAACAAGTATGCCAATGACTCATTACAAAAGTTGAATGTAAGAACAATAAGTAATAAAATTTGGGAAGGAAAGAAACACAGTGCCATAAGTTGTTCATCATTGACCATGCCTCTATGTCCTTTCATCGTCTTTATTTATAAACTTTGATGTATCCACCTCTATGATCCAATCTTGAATCTCATTCACCTCTGTGCTCAGTTGTGGTATATTGAACCTTGAAATCTTCATGCTTCAAGAGATGGAGAGACTTTTGTAGATTCAATAATTTGAAAATATATAGCCTGGATAATCAAAGACTATAATTACATGATTTAAAAACGAGTAACGAGTATGGAAATTTGTTCTAAAATCGTGTGTACAAGAAATAACCAAAGACATGTCACAAAGTTTTGTTGAAACAACACAACTCTTCGTGAAAAAATAGGTCAGTTGGTGACAAAAACCATTAGCTGTTATTCAATTACATAAGCCGGAAAAACTTTAGTGGTAACTAAACTCAGTGACGGATCAAGGAATTTTCATCAGTGGCAGCCAATACGGTGCAGGTCAAAATGGGTAGAGTAAAATCTTTTAACAACTTTCTATATCTCTTACTCCATACGAGGATTTTTCGTCAGTGGCCCCCTGTCACATCACCCCCATATATTTTCCCACACACCGCTGGATTTGATCAAAATATGCTTGTTGACCGGTGTGTAAAAATTAGGAATTCCTCTTCCACTTCTCCAGTCAAATAATGAGCGTTAAAGGTAGCATTTGGGGGGCCCACATGAATGATATCCAATCAGATTTCAGTTATTAAGTAAAATTTATTTTTTCTTTTATATTTTATATAGTTAAAGGGGATTTTAAATTTCACAGTGTCAATGTTAAAAGGGGGCCTCATTGTTACTCTAAAATTTATGTGGCGTGTTAAAGCCCCTAGGGACTTGATAGTTGATACCACACCATGCAGTCTAATCAATCGTCCGAACAAAGAATTCAAAGTCCCCCCGCTTCAAGTGTATTTGTTCACCTTGATATCCAAAACAACTTTTTCTATGTAGAAATTAAACCATACGTAACACTTTTAGATTTTACCTTATTGTCACTCTATGTATGGCGCAAGAAGAAGAAATGAGCATAAATGTGTCTAAAACATTTTTGGATGTAGAAATATTTTTTTTAAACCATTGAAATTTGTCAATGAATTTTTGGATGTAAGTAGAAATTGTAATGTTGTGTTTCATATCATAAAAAAAATATATTTTTAAATTACATATAACTTATTTCTTAATCCTCTTTTTAAATATTTTTTTTTCTAAATATCAAATAGAATTTGGTTTCTTTTTAAACCTACTGTTCTATTAAGCTTAACAGTGTCTGGTTCATTTGTCGAATCAGGTAATATAAAGAGTAATAGTACTTGGTACCGTCTTGCAAATCGTGTTGTATCAGTTAAGGGACGGGTGGCGGATCTAGAAAAAAATGTTAAGGGGCAACGTTTCAAAAATTTCTTTTCTATAGGGGCAATGAAATAGAAAAAACGTCAAATTTTTCCAAAATTTACACTACCGCTGAAGCGTCAAGGGGTAGCAGAGGCTACCCCTTGTTATATGGTATGTCCGCGGTTGTGCAATGTGGTTATATTACCTTGCTGATCAGACTCTCAAAATCATAGGATAATTTTTTTTATATTATAATATCTATTTTAGCCATTATTATATATTGTAATTGTTCCTAATCATATAGGAAATGGCCATACATATAAGTTTTATTTTTTTAACATAAGTTTAGTATGTCCATTCTGCAGGTAACAGCAGTTCTATAGGAATCTCTTCGATGTCCTTACGACCCTCATTCTTCGCAGCATCACCACCCACAAAAGGTTTTGCGACAATGTCTTCTTTCATCATTTGTCCACCACGACGTTTCAAACCTTCACCACGACGACCACGAACATGCATACCTATCCCAAAAAGAATAGCTTTAGATATAAAGTTTGATAACATGTATCGTATACTAGTAGCCATAATATATTCATTTATATTTTTTTGTTAATTGTATTAATTTAAGGTGTTTAAAGTATCATTGATTTAGTGTATATGAGATGTTCAATCAAAGTGATAATAAGATGACTTTTGACCAACAAAAATAAGTTTATCGAACACATGTAAATGTTACACCAAAAATAGAGAAACTGTGAAGAGTAAAGTTTCCATGAGTACAAGTTAAAATTTTGGAAATATTCACGAACCTTTATACACTTAGTTTATTATTTTGAGAAATTATCTAAATCCACACACTTTTTAATAGAAATTTTTTATTTACCAAAAAGAGAATACGTTTTATAAACTTTCAAAAACACTCTCAGGACTGCCAGCAGCTAGAAAATTAGTTATATTTCAAAATGTGAAATTTTCCATTTGAAGATGAAAATATTTTACAAACTTACAAGTATAAAGTAAAAAAAAAAAAAAAAAAACTTATTATTTTTACATGTTCACATAAACCATGAAAACAAAAAATTTAGTTATTACTTACAGTATGTATAAAAAAAACTTATTTATTTATGTCATCCCTAATACGCGTATTTGCATTTAACGCATACGTCAAAAAAGTAGATATGTAACGTATGTAATACGACATGAATAATTTATTCCGAAATACATAATAAATCAATTATGATGTACACAATTTATTAATCATGTGAAATTCATAAGAGAGAAATCAGCGAAAAAATATGTTTTATAAAACTCACATAGTTTGTCTTAGTTTTTATGTCTTATTTTTATCTTACATGCATTATAGTTGTGAAAAAAAAAAGTTGTGATGTATAACACAGTTTGTATTTGTTCAACAATACAACCGTACACTGCTACTAGCATAAAAGTAAACACAAAAAATGTGAGATATTATTTATTTCTTTCATTTTAGAAAGAAGTCTTTCAAATTCAAAATAACACATTTATTAGCAGTATTACTCTAAATTCGTTTTAATGATTTATAATTTTGTATAGATTTTATGAGTTTTATAGTAAAGAGTAGATCATTGTCAACCAGATTTATTATAACAATTATTGTTGTTCACACCATCACCTTTTCTACCACGGATCCTCTTTGGATACGCCGGTAAGAACACGCCGGTTCCACTGCTTGCCTCCTCCGGCAGACATGATGGTCCGATCATCGGAATGTTCACAAAACCACCATGATCAATTGTCATCTAAAACAAATGAAAGAGAAATGATTGTATTTTTTATAAAATAAAAAAAATAAAAAAAAATAAATTTAGTACAGAAATTAATAAAGAGACCTGAAAGTTAATCGGATCCAAAGCATCAAACAGTTGTAGCGGACGAGCCACTGTGTAGTCTACAGTATTACGAAAAGCTAATCCACAACATCCATCTCCAATTCCGCCGTGAAAACGGTAGTAGGCCCTCACACCACCACGCCTCCATGTCCCAACGCGCTGGTTGATCAAAAAATAATTAATGATCAACCCATGCACAATTTTCTAAAAGAAACAAAAAATTAATTAAAGAACAATAAAAAAAATTATACCAGATTGGTGGTGGGTGGTAGTGCGGCAAAACTGGCAAAACTAGCAAAATTGTTGCCAGACTGGTAACGATGGTGGGGGAGGTATCCTCCACCATCGTTAACAGCGAAAAGGTTTGGGTAGTAAAAGAAGCTGTTGAAAGCAAAAGGCATGCTAGGTACAACATTTCGGTCGGACCAGTGACCGAGCCATGGTAGTTGGTGGTAGCGGCGGCCAGAGAAGTAATCAGACATTTTCAGGGTAATTGTGATGTTGAAAGCACGAGGAGTTCATTTTATAGGGAGGGAGCAAAGAGAAGTGTGTGATCAAGGGGATTATAGTGGGATGATGGAAGTCACGTGAGTGATTACTCACATGCCACGTAGGATACTGTTGACTTGTGGGACCATCTCACTTGTTTCCCCATTATGACAACTCAGCTTAATGGAAAAGGAAGGTGACATGAGTTTGACTATCTTTAATTTTTAATATCACTAGTTGATTTTCTGCCTGTACATTGCGGCAGGGAACCAATGACTGTAAAACGCGTGTCAGCAAAGGCAAGCATATACCAAATATCAAAACATAAATAAAAATGACGTGGTAAGGATAGTCACTCTTTCCTGAAATAAGCGATTTTAAATAACCTAATATATAATAATAGGACCCACACGTCCTACACGTTGGAAATTCGGTTGTTTTCAGTTCAGTTATTACGGGGCTAACACGTTAAAATATGGATGAGCTCGGTACCGGTAACGGCACCGAAAGTACCGATCCGGAAATTCTCGAAATTAGGTACCGGCACCGAAAATACTCGGTACAATACGGTATGGTATTTGAAGGTAAAAATCAATAAATACATGTATGGTGCTAGACCAGTGTCGAACCGAAAGTAACGATTACGAAAACGCCAAAAGGTGTGTACCAAATTGGTACCGAAAATGATTTGGTATAGTAAATTTGGTACCGATACGATACCGGTTTGGTTACAGGATTTGATACGATTTGCTTATCAATAATCTAAATATCCAAAGTAATTTTACATGCTACAATTCATTCATTACAGAAAAAGACAAAAAAGAAAGCAAAATAAGTTGTTGTGTATATAAAACCTCATTTAAACGAAATACATTTTACTTACTGTGTGTATGAAAAGTAATCTAAACGGTGCAATTATTTGCATTGCTACGTTGCTACAGAATTTGATGAGCTCGGTACCAAGCGGTACCGAAAATACCGTTACCGAAATCCCCAAAAGTGGGTACAGGTACGGAATATGCCGGTTACGGTACGATTCGGTACCGGTCGGTACTGGTACGGCACCGGTTTTTTAGGGTAAAAACCGATGCCGAACGGTACCAAAAATACACCCGGTTTGGTAAATTTGATACCGGTACCCGTATCCGATATCATTTACTTATCACTTAAGATGTTACTATTCATTCATTTGTAATTTTAATATATAGGCAATATATAGGTAAATTTAATATATAGGTAATATATAGGTATTATGTCTCAAAAAGAAATAAAAAATGCTTAATGATTTAATAAAACTAAGAAATAATTGAAAATCTTATTTAAGAAAGTAACCACCACTGGGTTGGCGGACTAGTGTCAACGTAAAACCTTTAAATCCTTAAGTGTAAAGTTTTGGGTTCAAGTGTCACGAGAAGAAAAAATTCGACGTTAAAAAAATTAAGAAACTAACCAAAAGTTTAATTAGAAAACCATATTCTAAAGGGTACATGTGTTATTTAATCTAGGGTTATGGGATTTTATCACCCTTGACTATCGGTCATTGGCCGCTGCCACCCCCAACTATCACTTTGACGTCCGTCACCCCCAACTTAACACTTAGTGTGTTCTGTCACCACGTCGTTAACTGATCACTAACTTTTGATTATGTTACTACACTTTTTGGGGTGTCAGAGAGATCTTGGAAATGTTTTAGGGATCTTAGGAACCCTCAAAAAGTATAGTAACGGGATCAAAAGTTAGCGATTTGGTGAAAGAACACACTAAATATTAAGTTAGGGGTGGCGGACATCAAAGTGATAGTTGGGGGTGGCAGTGGCCAATGGCCGATAGTCAAGGGTGATAAAATCCAATAACCCTTTAATCTAATAATATCTATTAAAAATAAATAAAGATATAAATTTTTTTTTAACGACAAATTTGGATCACTGACGGACCACTAGAGTATCATGGTGCCACAATCGGAACAACCTGATCATATCCATCTCTACTAGACATAATGCCTATACACCAATTCAGAAGAAAACCCAATAAATATGGGAAAAACCCCCCTTTGTGGGAATCGAACCCATGACCTCTTCATCCCAAAGCCTTACCCCACTCATATAAATATACTAGTGGGGAAGCCCGCGCTTTGCGGCGGGTGTCCGGACTGATATTAGAATCAATTATGGTGTCTATTCCGAACCACGTTGACCGGACAATCATCAAAACGGACCACAAACAACAACGTTCAGCTTTTTTTTCCTTGCCTGTCACCTGTTTTTACTATCACCACCATATTCATGTCTTAGACAACAAGGTTTGAAACCAAAAACTTGGATTTTTGTTTCAATTTAACTATTACTTGCTAACTGCTATAATAGAATTAGGACATTTACGCACAATTCAATGTGACCCAATGTCAAATAGAATGATTAGAAAAAACATGATTCTTTATAACATAGGGTCATAATTTTAACATTAGAAAAACATGATTCTTTATAACATAGGGTCATAATTTTAACAATTTGGGCTTAATTTCTTAGCAACTTGATTTCTACTTTTAACATATTTTTAGCCCACTCTGTGTATGTATCTATTTTATTTTTTGACATTTGCCTTTCATATCGCGCTATATTACTCTTTTTAACCTACTATATTTTTTTTAGAGTAAATTGCAATTTTACCCCCTGAGGTTAGAGGCCATTGGCACTCTTACCCCCCCCCCCCCCCTAAGGAAATAATTGCAATTTTACCCCCCACTGTTAACTCTTATGTCGCAACATTACCCCCTAAGCTCAATTTTGTTGACTGATCTGTTGACTTGGTGGTGAAATGACTATTATACCCTTTTATTTTACCCCCTGTGCTTTGTTTACTCTGTAATATTACCCCCTGCCACCAATGCCACCGCCATTCACCACCACAACCACCACTGCCACCTCCAGCCACCACCCTTAACCACCACTGCCACCGCCATTCACCACCACAACCACCACTGCCATCTTCTTCCTCCCCCCCCCCTCTCTCTCTCTCTCTAAAAAAACCCACCACCCATAGAAATTACCACCACAAAAAACCCACCACTGCAATTAATGCTAAATGGCACCTCATGTGTTTTGAACACTCTGTTTTTCACCTTCACTTTTCTTGATCATTTGATCATCATTTTCAAAACAATCAAGACCCTTTTTCACCATTAACAGATTCTTGAGATTCTTGATCATTACCCATATTTCTACAGGCTGCAATTAACGCTAAATGGCGCCTCCAAGCTTCTTGAGATTCTTGATCATTACCCACCACCCGCTTTTTACCTTTCTTAATCCATCACCTAGAGACATACACCACCTACCGATCCGAGTTGACCAAGATGATCAAATGGGTGATTAACATAAAGCTAGTGAATAGGACACACACATGCGTAAAACTTTATATACCTAGTTTGCGAGGACACGTCAAACCTTGGATCAAGTCACTCATTAGTCTTAATACTAATTAGTTGCAAACCCCTAAAATACTATTTGTGTTGTTTTCTGTGCTACATTCACTGTTTAATTAGTTGCAAACCCCTAAAATACTACTGATGATCTGTTTTATTGTAATGTGGATTAATATGATGAGTGTTTGTTTATTATTTGTGGTTACTGAGGTTTGTTAGTCATTAATGATTTGTGTTGTGTATTTTTTTTTAATTAAGAAAAACAGAGCTTTGGTAATGATTTGTGTTGTGTGTTTTTTATTTAAGAAAAACAGAGCTTTGGTAATGATTTGTGTTGTTTTTTTTTTATTTAAGAAAAACAGAGGTTTGGTAATGATTTGTGTTGTGTTTTTTTTTATTTAAGAACAGGGGGTTAATCGAAAGAACTGAACATAGGAGGTTCAAAAATTACAGAGTGAAATGACTGGTGAGATTAAAACTACCAGTCAACCATCTTTCAGGAGGTACATACAGTAGCGAGCCACAGCCTACCGATCTGAGTTGACCAAGATGATCAATGGCGGTTTGAAAAGCTTTGGTGTTTGAGGTTACACCATCACCAACACCTCCAAAATCAGTAATGGAAGCTGTGTAAGCTCTGCAAGTTATAGCAGAGTATTCAAAATAGCCTTTGATGTGTTTGTGATGACCATGACGGTGATGAAGGGGAGAAGGTGGGTGGTGGGTTTTTTTAGAGAGAGAGAGAGTGGTGGTTGAGGGTGGTGGCTGGAGGTGGCAGTGGTGGTTGTGGTGGTGAATGGCGGTGGCATTGGTGGCAGGGGGTAATATTACAGAGTAAACAAAGCACAGGGGGTAAAATAAAAGGGTATAATAGTCATTTCACCACCAAGTCAACAGATCAGTCAACAAAATTGAGCTTAGGGGGTAATGTTGCGACATAAGAGTTAACAGTGGGGGGTAAAATTGCAATTATTTCCTTAAGGGGGGTAAGAGTGCCAATGGCCTCTAACCTCAGGGGGTAAAATTGCAATTTACTCTTTTTTTATATAAGTATGATGTTTTTTATTCTTAATAGGTTCGATGAAATTAATAGATGATCAAATCTTACAAGCATTTTTGTTTGTTTTATGTAATAACGTTAAATTAGAGTGTGCTAACTTGTTTTTGGATGGCTTATTTTTTTTTTATGTTTGTACAGCTTATTTATTTATTTAGCTTTTTGTGTATTTCATCTAAGGGCCCAATAAAACCCAAACCATGAAACTGTTTACCGTTGGTAACGGTTCAGTTTCGCTTTTCCATAAAAAACTGTTATTAAGGGTTTGGCTCAAGGTTTGACTTAAAACTGTCAAAACCGGACCGTAAACACCCATACAAAAAGTTAAAACACAGTCACTTTGTGAGGGTAAATTGGAAAAATGAGAACTAATGATTTATTGTGAGGGTAAATTGAAAAAATGAGAACTAATGATTTATAGAATTTTGGTCTTAATTATCATACGTATATTTAAATATATATACCCCTACTCGGAAAAACCATTTCATGACAAGAATATTAGACGCACAGACTCTTATTAAAAAACTAAACAAAAAAACAAAGAGTGAAAATAAAATAAATAAATAGGGGTAAAGCAATATAAAATGAACACAATCCTTGATACACGAAGACTATAATTAACGAACAACTATGTCAGGTAAGATTTAGAAGAACTGCCCATTTACAACTTATGAGTTATTAATTACATGGGATACAGAAATGGAAACTCACATAGCATTTGTTTTGGCACAATGCACAACAATTTATGGTGCATGTGCAAACTTCGAAAACATCTATAAAAACTTTTTTTTTTTTTTATAAAAACTTTGTAAGCCACATTCAAGCAGAATTTATAAACACAGATGCTCCTCAGATTTGAGTTATAGAAGGGTGAAATTATTACCTCAACAATTGCAAGAAAACGGGTCAGAGCCATTAGCAACAGTACATACACGTTATGTAAACCAAAAACTCTAATCGCCTAAAACATAAGTCAGAATAAGCTATTTCGTTGTCCTTGAAGGCTTGAAAACGGTTTCACAACGGCAGTCGCTGAGGCTGTATACCAATAGTTGGTTCTAATCCTAGTCGCTTCATCTCCTCAAATAACAATGCTGCATAAGTGAGGCTCTATCTAGTTCACAGCCCTCTGCATAAGTGAAATTATTTCTGCAGTACCATTAGAAAATTCTGCCCAGCATATGGGTTGCAAATATGCTTGATGAGAAAAGTATTTAAGATTCTTTACATTGGGTTACACATGCATCTTCGCCATCGCCGACACCTCCACCTTGCCACTACCACCATCATCGCCGCCACAGCCACTGACATCACCACACCACACCAAATCTAGGAAGCTGTTGTGGAATACTGGATACGACAACCCCATATCTCTACATCCAATAGTACAAATAATAAGATTAAGACTAAACACTAAAACCACCAATGAATATGTACATCAATAGAGGGTATATATCCCACAACAAAAAACTGCACCTGTCCATGTACCAAAAACATGATCAACAACCAAAGTAAAAAAATCTCAAGAAGTTGAGATATTGTGCTTATTTTACTGAGTCATACCTTCTCAAAAAGTCGGTTCATACGTAATATCCTTTTTGCAGCATGTTTTCCATACCCCCTTCCATTATAGCTGAACATGTTCACCACCTCGAGCTGACACAAAGCCAAGCCCACTTAAACTAAACCGAAGCCAACGAACCACCATAGCTCAAGACATAATACCTCCAAATTTGAAATCAATAGTTCAGTCAATTTAACTTCATTGTTTTATGAGTGTACATGATTTCATTATCTAGACGACAAAAAGGGCATATTGTTCCAACACGACCACATACAAATCTAAAACGTTACCTTTTTCCTTCAAAAAGGTATACAACGTTAGCTTCAAAATGACCTAAAAACATCAAATAAAAAAGGCAGATTGGGCGGCTTTCTTGTTTCGAACACACACGCGCTCACACTAAGATCGGCATGATACTTCATACTATGCATCAATTTGTCAAAACGTAAAATTAATGAAAAAATCAAGACGTAATTCCAAATCAAGTCATGCACATGCATCATCATCAAAAGAATTATAAGAATTATAGATACTGTCCATGGGGACTAATCGAATTTAAATAAGTCAAAGTGACCCTTACACACTTTATGAGGCATGTTAAATTCTTATATATTATATATTCATACATTAAATAAGTATAATTAAAACTAAAAAGTAAGAATAAAGATACCAGTTCTTGATTAAGCCATCCCAACCACATATTGCAACTTTACTTTGTTCCAAAGGATGCCACTCAGCACCAATGTACACTCCATTTCAGTTTTTATACGTCCTACACAGATAATAACTTACACAGTTATAAAAAATATAAAAATTGCAGCAGCCAAGAATAATCGAATAGTAGCAGATCCATGAAAACATGCAATTAATATGATCAATGAACAGTCAAGGAATATATCAATATTTTTGTATCAAAAATAGATTAATGTTTGATTAAAGCATACTGAATTTGCTATTGCATCAGTATGTAATCATACCAGCCTCAAACCAGTTCAAAACATCACAGCTTGCTTTAAAACAACAGAAACACATCACATTCGTTGCCTAAGGCATAATCGGTTCTCATTCATCAAAGCCGAGTAAAATACATTCAAAACTCACCTTGCAAGTACTGGAAATAGTGACTCCAATCAGCTCCTTCGTGGGCAGCCTCTAACAGGTCAGAATCAGCTTCAAGAACTCAACAGCTAACAAACTCCTAAATCCCTTTACAAACATGAGATTATTGAACAAACAAACACAAAATTAAACTGCCACGTCACCAAAAACAATCTACAATAACTAAATTTACCACCTCAGATCCAAACAAACCCTAGAACACACGCAAAACAAAAACCGAATCGATCGAAAACCAAACCTGGGTAACTATTAGTGACATCAACGGTTCCTTTCAACGAGCTACTGAGAAGCACACCGACGAATCAAATCGATACACAATTCGAATCAATCAGATCAGAAACTCGCAAAACAAAAATCATAAACGCATAAATCTACTGTACGTTAGAAAAACGAAAAACCTAACGGATTGGCGGTGTGGTGGCGGTGTTGGCGACTGCGGAACAACGGTTAACGTTCTCTGACGGCAAGCACCGAGTGATGCTAGGTTACAATTCGCACGACGGCCGTTAATCACCGGCGTCAGATCTTCACACGCTTTTTTCTCCGATTCCGGCTTGCCTGTAGGGTGTGGTGGATTTTATGGGATTGGAGGGGTTAGGGGGAAGATGAAGTGAACCGGCGTTTGTTTAATACCTACGACTTCTTTATTTGGGTTCTAGAAGATGGCAAATTACCTATTATACCCCTTTGGTGTCTTAAAATTTTGGGTTAAATAGCTTAAACATTCTTGTACATGGTGCTTCGTAACTTGTAAATATGGTAAAATTACAATTTTATACGTCACTTCTCCTTTTTATAATAGTATAGATAATAAGTTTCATACGAACATATTTATTGGTGTCTGGATATGTGAAATTTGTGAAATATATTTTTCTTGTATGTTGTGTCTATATGTGATATGGCTATGTGAAGTGATCGCCTAATATGTTTGATTTATATTTCATGTAATGGGCTAATGGGTCTGAAACGGTTTATGTGGTCCACTTAACCTATTTAAAAACTAGAAATTCTAAATTAGAACTAATTTTGGTACACAACAAATTTACCCATATCAATGTACAATAAACAAATTTTAGTTTGTAGATTGATCAAATAAAAATGTGTGTTTCCTTCTAGGATATTAGATACGATTTCACACAAACAGATATCTGTGTGTTTAGATTTTTTTATCTTACTTTTTATGTTTTAATTCATTTTATATGCATTGCATCGTATGTTTGTATTAAGTACCACAATATATGATATTATATTATACGGCATAACTTTATAATAAATGTGTTAGGACAAAAATAGCGAATTTGATCTAGTATTAGGCGTATTCACTAATAAATTTTCTTATAACATCATAGGGCTGTAAACGAGCCAAGTTGAGCCGAGCTTGACCCGTCTCGAGCTCGGCTCCAACTTAATTTGAGCTGGCTCGAGCTCGAATTTCATATCGAGCTGAGATTTGAGGCTCGAGCTCGACTCGATTAAAATTCGAGCTAGATCGGCTCGGCTCGATCTAGCTCGAACTAACAAAGAACCGCAAAATTTACTACTTAAAAAGCCCTAAAAATAATTTTTTTCATAGACTAAGGGCCATAATTACAATTATGTTTGACCAAATGGCTAAATATACAAGTATAAATAGTTAACTCACTTTGTACATTTTATTTACCTTCTTTTATAGGGGAGATGCTCCCTTAGTTTTTGTATTATGAGCGATGTGAGACAAGAAAAATGAAAGATGTAAACGTTATCGAGCTGGCTCACGAGCTCGCGAGCCAAGCCAAGCCAAACTCGAGCTCCACTCGTTTACAAACCGAGTCGAGCCGAGCTGGCTCGTTTACAACCGAGCCAATTTCGATCCGAGCTCGTTTCGAACTTTTTTCGAGCGAGCTGCGAGCCACGAGTTTTTTTAACACCCCTATAACATCACAGCTGGCTAAAATTTTCAAAATAAGTTAAATTTAGCTTTATCTCGTCACTACAGTTTTATTCATTTAATTTTCACCATTCTAGGTATTAAATACGTGTACGTCAGCTTGATCGGAGTTATTTTATATGAGTAATAAATACATTATCGGTGTTTGTCCGTCACCGGTAAACTCAATTCGATGTGATAAAAGCATGCAATCAAAATAGATATAGCACCTTTGAGAATTCTCTATGACAATCAAATCGGTATTAAGTAAATTTCTTTACAAGACATGATATTAAATTAATAGTACAAACCCTAAAGTCCTAAACTCGTATATTCTTTTATAACTGATGACTGATTATCGATCTAACAAAGAATGCATTGAGTTGTTTTTAATGTACAACATTAAGCCCATAAAGTCATAAGCAGGTGGCCCATTAGTTTGTGGCATTTATCTAAAATTTGTCGTTTGCCTTTCCGATATACATCTTAATTTTTTATGAAAACAAATTTTTAGACATAATATCATCGAATTTTGTATTTGCAGGAAATTATACACATACTGTTTTTAGTGAGATACCCACCATATCATTAGACCACTAAGCCACCATATCTCCTTGTTAACACCCCTTAATCCCTTATTAATAAATATTTCTCTTTTTTTCAAGAAAAAACTAAAACTTTTATTTCTTTATTTTTACAAGATAAAGAGTCAAATGCTTGGTTAATCTTTGTGCTTTGCAAGTTGGTCCCCATCGTTTAGTAAATTACACAATTGATCTTGTAAACTTATTATTTACGTGCTCCTTGTGGCATCACTTTGTAACTACGGTGGTCCTTACCAGCTAACGTCATTCAATTTTCCAGTTATTGTGTAAAATGACCAAACTACCCACAGCATTTAGAAATACAAACTAAATAATTGAGTTAAATAAAAATTAATTTAACGGCGTTGGCTAACAAAGCACACTCCAAGAAACACGTAAGAAATAATTTTACAAGCATGTGTAATTACTAAATGATGGGACCAATGGTACAAGATTTACAAATCACATGAATCAACCAAGCATTTTACACTCTCTCTCTCTCTCTCTCTCTCTCTCTCTTTATATACATATATATATATATATATATAGGTATGCGATCAGGAGAAAACGCCCTAAAGTGTGAGAACGATGAGAACGGATCCTGGCCCAACACGTGGCACGCGATATAGTGAAGGGCGGATGGGCTTTTTTGTCATTTTATATTCTTTTTTTTAATTCGTCTCATAACACCGCTTCATTTTTTTGGCGTTTAGTTAAATTCAACAAATACATAGCGTTTTATTGTTTTTTAGATCACATGCACAGTAAATATTTTGGCGTTTAGTAAAATCATTTAGTTATTATAATTTCTTTTCCTCTATGGCGTTTCCCAAATTCATTAGGCGTTTTTGTTGATTTCAACAGTTTGTATATGTATCAAGGTAAATTTCTTAGCGTTCATGGCGTTTTTAAATTCATTTGTAATTTAAAAGAGTATAGCTAAGATGAAATCAAACAAAAAACTAATAGTCTTTTGTGGATGGTATTACATCAGAGATGTAACCATCACTTTGTTCATCACTCTCATCAGACTCATCATCATCATCTTGTTCATTGGCGTATAACGCCATAATCTCGTCTTTTCTTTGTTGCATCCTATACTTGAATGTATTCACAACACTGGATCTAGGATCGTTTGTAGGTGCTAAATCACAGAGTTGTTCAATAAGATGCAGTCTATATGTGTTCAGCACTTTGTCCATTGTCAATGAATAATCCTCCCCGTGTTGAAAACTCACCCTCACTTTTGTTAGATCAGAATCGTCAACATCATCATCATCATCTTCTGGGAATTTTCTCTCAGTTACTGGGTGTATTTACTGTTTTGTTCAGCTTTATCAGTTTAGGGTGATAGACGTCTCATCTTCCAAGTTTGGCATTTTTTATTGGCGTTTTGTAGACCAAGATGACAAAATACACTAATAGAGAAAATATTAAACAGGGAAAATATTTTTTATTATTTTTGGCATTTTTTGTATGCAATGACTTTTTGTAGCATTTTTTGGTGTTTTAAACTAGGGGAGAAACATAGCATTTTATTATCTTAAAAAAAAGATAACACAAAAGAAAACAAAAAAAGAATAAAACTCCTCATCAGAAGGTACTTTATCTGAGAAGTATCCATCACTTCCTTCGTCTTCTTCTTTGGAATCTTCTTCTAGTCTATCATCTAATTCATCACTTTCACTTTCTTGGCTTCTTGTTGTTGAAGATTCTGAAGCCTCCATTTGAAGATGTCATGCATCAACGCCATTTTTGAGTCCATGTTTGTGTTCAAACACGTGGCGTTGTGCAACTCTTCCATGAACCCAACCCCCTGCTTTGTCATGATGTCTTCAAGCAGGTAGTTTTCCTGTTCTCCGTTGTCACATATAACGGTCACCATGTCTGTTTCTTCATCAAAACACCATGATGTTATGACTGGGTCCATTTCTCCATCTGCTTTGCTTGGTCCAAATTTCCTTGTTAATTTTCTCATAAGCTTATGTGTTTCATAACATTCGTTATTCAGGGTGATGCCAAGCGATAGGATACCCCTCTGTACCTCTTCTTCCATCTTCAAAATTGCTTTGATTGTCCTAACATACACCCTCCTTCTGTTGTCAAAACGTATGACGAATCTTCAGATTCCCAGAGTGTATCTCCACGAAACGATGGTTGCCATTTTTGGCGTTTTGGTTAAACTTGGCATTTTTGGTAAAAGATGTTTTTTAGAATGATGGATTGAAGCGATTATGGAAGCGATGTTTGACGTCGTTTATATAATGATGTTTTTGGCGCGCAATTTATGAGGGAATTTCTTTCTAATAAATGTTGATAATTGAATTTCAGTTACTGTGTTGTTTCATCTTCCGGTAATCTCCAACGCGTTTTATCACTAATTTTTGGCGTTTTCTATTACTGGCATTTTATTTGTTTTGAATGGCGTGTTATCATTTTTGATAGCGTTTTGAATTTGAGAGGTAAAAGACCCTTTTACCCTTAATGAAGCGCGTCCACTTAATAGAATTGGTGTTATTTACGGAAACGCCACTACGCCAATCTAGTTCATAGATTGTTTTGATCGGACGATCCATAACCGTTCTCACTGTTCTCACACTTTTCATCGTTTTCTCTAAATCCTAACCCTATATATATATATATATATATATATATATATATATGGGAAGGATAAAACGAAAATCCACTTGAGTTGAGAAAACTCAAAACCTTTGTAAAAACCCTATGTAACAATTTTATTTTATCTAAAAAAATAGGAAATGTAACATACATATATTTGAACATTTTTATAAAAGAAAAACAGAAAAGCTCCGAGTAGTTTATTTTTTTAAAAATGTTAATAATCTCATGTTACATAAATATATGTCCAAAAAATGTAACATAGAAATTTTGAACATTAAAAAAAACAAGTAGGCGGTTTTTACATTTTTTTTAAATGTTCAAGTACATTTATGTTACATTCCTTGTTTTTTTTTAGAAAAAAATAAAAATGTTACATAGGGTTTTCTTGAGTTTTCTCAACTTAAGTGGGTTTTCATTTTATCTTTCACCTATCTATTTATCTATATATATATAGGGTAGGGTTCAAGAGTGAACAATTGTCACACCCCCAAAATCCACACACGGAGTATCACCGCTTGGAGGCGTGACTGACCAGGAGCAAGCCACCAATCATATTGAACAAGCATGTAAGTAGTATATAAAAATCCAACACAATACAATTCGTGTCTAAACAAAACATAGTTTAAGTTGCAAGCGGAAGCATAATGTTTAAAACCAAGTCATAAGTTTAAACGTTTCAAATGTTTAACATGGCACACAACTGTCCTTGTCCCACAACGACTCTTCCCACTCCGATGCAAGCTCCATGGATACCTAACGACCTGCAAGGCATGTAACAGAGAGTCAACAACAAAGTTGAGCGAGTTCACAGTTGGTTGTTCAGTTATTGAGTTCATTTCAGAAATCGTAAGTTCGCTTCATAACCACATATTACCCAGTATCCTTATTTACCAATCCTTTTCACGATATCTAGTGGGGGATTCCCATGTTGTAATTTACTAGACTAGTTGTATTTATAAGTGTCCTTCCCAATCCGAGGACAGTGATAAGTATGAGATTACGTAGGTTTTACGTAAGTGCCCTTCCCAATCCGAGGACAGTGGTACGTAACGAGTACGTAGATTTAGCGTTGGCGTCCTTCCCAATCCGAGGACAGTAGTACGTAGGTTTTACATAGGTTTAATGATGGTGTCCTTCCCAATCCGAGGACAGTAGTACGTAGGTTTTACGTAGATTTAATGATGGTGTCATTCCCAATCCGAGGACAGTAGTACGTAGTCTAGTAGTGTTGAAAGTATGAGTAGTTATTCAATCCCATTCCCCACCCACCGGGAATCCCATGCCTTAGGAGTGTGAACTCACCTTGGTTTGCTCGGTTTGATTAATTACTTGGTTCCAATTAACCAGTCAAGTCCTATGGTTTGCACGTACACACAATCAGTAGACATTTACAAGTTTCGACTAACAGTCAAGATCATCACGTACATGCAAGTAACAACTAACACATAACATTTATCAGTTATACAGGCTCATGCAACCATGCTTTACATTTAACAGTACGTGACTAACCTAGTTAAATTCCTTAACAGACTTAACTGGCTTTACTGTGCAGTTTAACAACTCGATGAAACACACTTGTTTCGTCGTGAATCCCCTTCGACGAAACATCCCCTGTTTCATCATGATTACCCTCGGTGAATCACATACGTTTCATCGTGCCTGTTTCATCGTCATGCGTTTCGCCCATTTGGTCAGTTACGTCGAGTAACTGATGATTTACCCAGAAACCCTAACTATCATTCTCAGCCCTTACACACTATCATAGATCATGCAGTCATCATACAATCACAGAAATCATTGAACATAATACATGTAGCCCGTGTCCTATTCATAACAGTTTGCTAAACAATCCTTCGATCCACACAATCATTGCATATAATCAATATTCACTTAGGTCTACTAGTTCTTTGTTATTAGGAATCATCATATGTTTATGATCAAATTAGCATGACCAGACCCTATACTAGTATCCTTTAACCTAACAGTCAACAGTAACATATACGCTTTACAAGGTTTTAGTCTACACAACATGATAATCATCATCAACAATCCAAATCATGAACCCTATTCAAAACATGCTGAACAGTAACCATTAAGCGTTCAAATCAAGGCAAGTAATCCATCACGCTTTACAAGGTTTTAGTCTATACGCTTCAGCCCTGACGTTTTCTGGTTTCAATGCTTCTGCCTGAGCATCTCGTATCTGCCTGAACAAAGTCTATTCTTTAAATGTTGGAACGCTGATTCTTGAGCATCACCCCAACGATAGGTGACACCCTTCTGTGTTAGCAAGGTAAACGGCTGTGCAATCTTGGAAAAGTCCTTGATAAACCTTCTGTAGTAGCCCGCCAAACCCAAGAATTGGCGGATTTCTGTTGGTGTACGGGGTGCAGGCCAGTTCTTGATCGAGTCCACCTTGGATGGATCAACATGAATCTCATCCTTGTTTACCACATGGCCTAGGAAATGGACTTCACAAAGCCAGAAGTCGCATTTCGAAAACTTAGCATAAAGTTGCTCTATTCGAAGCAGTTCCAAAATAATCCGCAGATGCTGCTCGTGTTCCTCCTGACTCTTAGAATAGATCAGGATGTCGTCGATGAAAATAATAACAAACTTATCCAGGTAAGGTTTGCACACTCTGTTCATAAGATCCATGAAGACTGCCGGTGCGTTCGTCAATCCGAAAGGCATGACCAGGAACTCGTAATGGTCGTAACGAGTTCTGAATGCTGTCCTAGAGATATCCTCATCGCGGACTCTCAGTTGATGGTAACCCGATCTCAGATCAATCTTGGAGTAGTAGCTCGACCCTTGCAGCTGGTCGAATAAGTCATCAATGCGCGGGAGAGGATAACGATTCTTTATGGTCACCTTGTTAAGTTCGTGGTAATCTATGCACATCCTGAAGGTACCGTCTTTCTTCTTTACAAATAATACTGGTGCTCCCCAGGGCGAAGAGCTAGGACGTATGAAACCCTTGTCCAAGAGCTCTTGCAGTTGTGTAGATAGTTCTTCCAATTCTGATGGAGCTAAGCGGTACGGTGCACGAGCTATTGGTGCTGCTCCAGGAGCTAGCTCAATTTGAAATTCGACCTGGCGATGAGGCAGTAGACCAGGTAATTCCTCAGGAAACACTTGAGGAAAGTCGCGTACAATTGGGATATCCTCTATTTTCTTCTCTTTCGATGATGCGTCAGTAACAAGTGCTAAAATAGCAGTGTGGCCCTTTCGTAAACACTTCTGGGCCTTAAGGAGAGAGATGATACCTACAACTGCACCACTCTTTTCACCATGAATCACTAAAGGTTCTTCACCAAAACGAGGAATGCGGACGATCTTCTCCTTGCAAAGGATCTCTGCTCGATGTTGCGATAACCAATCCATACCAACAACAATTTCGAAACTACCCAAAACAATAGGAATGAGGTCGATAGAGAAGGTTTGACTAGCTAAGATGAGATTACAACCCCTAACTATGTGTGTGGCTTCAAGACTTTTACCGTTTGCTAGCTCTACCATATGCTTGGTGTTCAAAAGTGTTGGGGTACGTTTAAGCATTTGACTAACTTTTAGGGACACATAACCGGTATCGGCACCCGAATCAAATAAAACATTAACATAAAAGTCATCCAGTAGAAACTTACCCATCACGACGTTGGGGTCATTCCTAGCATCACCCTGACCAATCACGAACACACGGCCCCGGGCACCATCGTCTCCATTGTTTCCCCCGTTGTTACCCCCATTGTTGTTTCCATTCTCTTGGTTATTGTTCTGATTCTGGTTCTGATTTAACTGCGGGAGTGTCTCTTGAAGTAACCTTCAGCGCCACACTGATAGCATCCCCTGTTGCCCTGTTGCTGTTGCTGATTCTGCGGTGCTTGCTGTTGCTGCTGACGATTCTGATTTGCAGGCCGTGAGATCCTGCAATCCTTGGCTTCATGACCCATCTTGAGACACCTCTGACAACGTCCCCTGTTGCACTAACCACTGTGGTGCCTGTTACATTTGTTGCACTTTGGGTGGTTTCCACGATATCCACCCTGCCCTTGACTACCAGACGATTGCCGACCAGGACTCTGGTAGTCATCAATCTTTCGCTGCTGCGCCTGGGACTGAACTGTAGTCGAACCCTTGCTGGAGGCTCCATCCCATTTTCGTTTGTTGCCACTGGGAGTAGCAGAAGTAGTAGTAGCAGTAGCACCTATACGCTTAGGCAACTTGTTCTGTTCCACTGCCTGGTCTGTGAGACGATGAGCAAGACGAGTAACATCCTGGATGGTAGCAAGGTTAGCAGCAGTCACATGGATTTGAATCTCTGGTACTATGCCTTTGAGGTACATCTCGATACGCTTGATGGGAGGATCCACCATAGTTGGACATAACACCGCCAGTTCGTTGGATCGCTTCGTATACGCCTTTATCTCTGACCCCGTCATCTTCAGGTTAAAGAACTCCACTTCCAGCTTGTGGATGTCATCACGATTACAGTATTCTCGCTTGATCAGTTCCATGAAGTCATTCCATGGGGTGGCATTAGCAGCTGCCAGCCCTAATATTTGAACCTAAGCGTTCCACCACGTGAGCGCTATGCCCTCGAGAGTACCAGTAGCATACTTCACCCTACGAGCCTCAGGGCATTCACACATTTCGAAGACCGACTCGAGCTTCTCGAACCAGTGGAGGAGGCCTACAGCTCCTTCAGTGCCGTTGAAAGTAGTAGGTCGGCAATCCATAAAGGTTTTGAAAGTACACACAGGAGGCTGACAGTGTTGACCTGTCGTGTGTGTAAGAATAAACAAAATTAAGCACGAATGTTGGTTTACGAGAGTAGGATCTAAAGATCCTGGAGTAAGTTGTGATGGCAGGTTATACCTCTTGCCTGGGCAGCTGCGAGTGCTGCTGCAACTTGTTCGTTGATCAAAGCCGTCAACTGGGCTTGAGTTAGGTTAACGCGTCCACTCATGATCTTCATACCAAAGGAAACATAAGTGAGAGAGGTTCCCGAAAGTGCGATGACAGAAGAGAGTAAGCACACAAGTGTTTTCAAACAATAGTTGTTACGTTTATCTAAGCATACTATGAGCAATGTACTATGTAATTAACAAGTAAGCAACATAAACATGAATCATATCACCTATAATGTCGAGTCTTGCATGTGGAGCGAAGCGTCGTTGTGGATCGTTGAGCACTGTTCAGGTTATAGTCTGGTTTTATTCCAAAAGTTTCCCCCTTTTTAAAACCAAGTTCACTATAACCAATGGCTCTGATACCAATCTGTCACACCCCCAAAATCCACACGCGGAGTATCACCGCTTGGAGGCGTGACTGACTAGGATCAAGCCAACAATCATATTGAACAAGCATGTAAGTAGTATATAAAAATCCGACACAATACAATTGGTGTCTAAACAAAACATAGTTTAAGTTGCAAGCGGAAGCATAATGTTTAAAACCAAGTCATAAGTTTAAACGTTTCAAATGTTTAACATGGCACACAGTTGTCCTTGTCCCACAACGACTCTTCCCACTCCGATGTAAGCTCCATGGATACCTAACGACCTGCAAGGCATGTAACAGAAAGTCAACAACAAAGTTGAGCGAGTTCACAGTTGGTTGTTCAGTTATTGAGTTCGTTTCAGAAATCGTAACTTCGCTTCATAACCACGTATTACCCAGTATCCTTATTTACCAATCCTTTTCACGATATCTAGTGGGGGCTTCCCATGTTGTAATTTACTAGACTAGTTGTATTTATAAGTGTCCTTCCCAATCCGAGGACAGTGATAAGTATGAGATTACGTAGGTTTTACGTAAGTGCCCTTCCCAATCCGAGGACAGTGGTACGGAACGAGTACGTAGATTTAGCGCTGGCGTCCTTCCCAATCCGAGGACGGTATTACGTAGGTTTAATGATGGTGTCCTTCCCAATCCGAGGACAGTAGTACGTAGGTTTTACGTAGGTTTAATGATGGTGTCCTTCCCAATCCGAGGACAGTAGTACGTAGTCTAGTAGTGTTGAAAGTATGAGTAGTTATTCAATCCCATTCCCCACCCACCGGGAATCCCATGGCTTAGGAGTGTGAACTCACCTTGGTTTGCTCGGTTTAATTAATTACTTGGTTCCAATTAATCAGTCAAGGCCTATGGTTTATTAATCAGTCAAGGCCTATGGTTTGCACGTACACACAATCAGTAGACATTTAGAAGTTTCGACTAATAGTCAAGATCATCACGTACATGCAAGTAACAACTAACACATAACATTTATCAGTTATACAGGCTCATGCAACCATGCTTTACATTTAACAGTACGTGACTAACCTAGTTAAATTCCTTAACAGACTTAACTAGCTTTACTGTGTAGTTTAACAACTCGACGAAACACACTTGTTTCGTCGTGAATCCCCTTCGATGAAACATCCCCTGTTTCGTCATGATTACCCTCGGCGAAACACGTACGTTTCGTCTTGCCTGTTTCGTCGTCATGCATTTCGCCCATTTGGTCAGTTACGTCGAGTAACTGATGATTTACCCAGAAACCCTAACTATCATTCTCAGCCGTTACACACTATCATCGATCATGCAGTCATCATACAATCACAGAAATCATTGAACATAATACATGTAGCCCGTGTCCTATTCATAACAGTTTGCTAAACAATCCTTCGATCCACACAATCATTGTATATAATCAATATTCACTTAGGTCTACTAGTTCTTTGTTATTAGGAATCATCATATGTTTATGATCAAATTAGCATGACCAGACCCTATACTAGTATCCTTTAACCTAACAGTCAACAGTAACATATACGCTTTACAAGGTTTTAGTCTACACAACATGATAATCATCATCAACAATCCAAATCATGAACCCTATTCAAAACATGCTGAACAGTAACCATTAAGCGTTCAAATCAAGGCAAGTAATCCATCATGATAGTAATGATAACAATTGACCATATACTTACCGGTTACGTGGTGAAATTTATGAGGGCTTCGAGAGAGACGGGGGTTGCCGTCGGTGCACAGAAAATAGGGAGGTAGGGGCTCTAGGGTTTGCAAATTGATAACTAATGAGCTTTACGTAACCCTAAGTCGTTATATATTCGCATATCTTAGTTGGGCCCCTTACTGGGCTTCGCTTTAAACTGGGCCGACGAAACACCTTGTTTCGTCGAGATGAAGATGGCGAAACGACGTCCCATTTCGTCGAGGTGTTTGTGACGAAACAACCTTACATTTTGTCGGAGTATAGATGGCGAAACACTCCTGTTTCGTCGAAGCCATTCAAAGTCTAAATAGTTTAAGTTTTTCAAACAGTTAACATGATACAACACTAAACCCATAGATGCGACAATCACAATACATTTTAACATATCTCAAACGTGTACGGTTACAAAGCAAACAAGTCGTGTAAGTAAACAACTAAACAATTAACACGCAATTAATGCGATGGTGGAAATCTTGGAAACTCGGGTTGTCACAACAATAGGCTTTGTGTGAACTAAGTGAACAAATCTTGGCCTTTGATTTTGTTGATCTATAGTTTAATAACAATGGCATGATTGTAATTTTTTTGTTAGTAATTTTCTTTTTAAAAAAACTAAAAGGGTATATTAGACATTAGAAATATTCTTTCTCCTCATCATTATGGAATTGTAATCGTTTCATATATTTGAAGAGAAATTTGATCCCCAAATTATCGCACATATCAGTACACAAAGGATCAATGTTCATTTGTTTAAAAATATCCTTTCTCTCTCTAAGAAAGACAGGCGATGGTAAGGCGACTCCGGCGAAGAATTCTATCGAACGTGTGTTTCCCCCTTTCCGAAATTGATCAAGGTACATTATAATCCACAACAGTGTACATCATGTTGTTAAACAGTGTGCATGCTGAAATACACAACAATGATATTTAGTCTATTCGGTCATTTAAGTTTACGGATAATATGCAGGCAAATGGTGTTCCTAACAAAGGGGAATAGGTCTAATGTACTTGCAAATTAAAGATTTTCAACCTAGTGTGTGGACGGGACATGCGATCATCAATTTCTTTACTTCAGTGCTTAATTATGAAGAGGTTAATAGAACTAAGGGAACAAATCCGCGACCTTTCTGCCACACAAATTGTTTTGTAAGTATTTTGCTTAGTTTGTTTATAAAATTCAGTAATATGTGTGTAGAAAGACACATTAACATAATGTTGGTTTCTTGTACACTTAATATAGAACGAGGATGTGTTACGTAACACTGAGTATGATGATGCGGAATGGTTGGAAATGTTCAAACTGATATGTTCTTGGTGGCCGAAAAGGATGATTCACTAATGAGCTTAAATGATTATTTTGTAATTGTTTTCCCAATTCTTGAACATGAACACTTCTATTTGCTGAGCTTCGACATGGAAAACGTGGTTATAACTATCGACAACATGGATGTAAGTGAGAGTCCTATCGAGTTTGTGAATGATTTGGACTTCTTCAAGAATACGACACCATATAAAGTGGTAACTATCAATATAATCCTTAAAAATATTTATGTTTTACATATTGGTAACCTAGTGTAATGTGATTTTATACGCAGAAAGACATTTTCACCAAAAAATACTTGAAATCAATGACTCATCCGAAAGGTTTGGAATTTGAAGGAGCAATGCCGAAAAGGTTGGAAATTGAATGGGCGATAATTGGAAATATTGTTGATTATGGGGTACAATGTATCTATGAGTATACAAAAGTGTACTAGTGTGTGTAAATAAATGTATTTATGAATATACACAGGTGTATGTATGATTATACACAAGTGTACATGTGTATATACACAAATGTGTGTATGAGAATACACAAGTGTAAAGTTGTGTTATAAAATCGGGTAATAATGGTTTATCTGTTGTACGTACATTTATATTAATTGTTAAGTAATGTAAAAAAGACAGTAAATGAAAGATGAAATCTTTCTGATTAGTAAATCAATAAAAAACAGCCACCAATGTAAGTGTTTTAAAAACAAAAATATAAAGTTGATGTAAAATAGTGTATCTTTTCGACGGATATTCTATATTTCACTTTCGTTCTCTTCGCTTTCCGATTCTCAGACTCTATTTCTTCCTCATGTTCTTCTTCCACATCCTCTTACTCGGTAGATGAATCATCCTTAGTTGTTTCACCTTTTTTCACCTTTTTAACGGGAAATTCCTTTTATCGTGTTTTCTAACCCACAGTAATTACATTTCTTTCGTGGCTTCTTGATTTCTTTTTTTGTTTTTTTTCGCGTGACCCAGTTGTTCTTTTGTCCTTACCATAACCTTTGTTACATATTTTCTTCAGTGCCGTAAATGATCTATACGTATGTGTACATCCAGTTGAAAACATTAAAAATACATTATTATACATCAGTGTATCGAATAAAAAAACCCTGCTTGCAATACATAAAACTATCCAAAATTAGTTATTAGTCCACGTATCATCGAGATTATCATAATGCAGAATCTGAGAAAATAATTATTATGGCAACGAAGAATATAATAAGAACGATAAAACGAACAACAAAATCAAACGTCTAAATCGACAACATCATTACAATGTAATCCAAAAAAAACCCGTTAGAAATCAACATTGACAAGCACTCAACTGTTCAAAGAAATCATGTGGTTATGCGAAGTGAACTAACGACACAAACTAAAAAAATAAAAACCGGGAAGATTCATCGTTGTGAAAAATACGGTATTGATTTCTAGACTAGGTCTTGCGTCTTGGATATATGATTCTAGATTATTTGAGTCTTCCATCAAAGGTTCGTAAATGATAAATTAATAGATGAGATGATGAATTTCGAAAAATATGTTTAAGATAGGAGCAAATCAAGGATAAAAGTAAATGAAATCTCATGTTTTCGTAAATATAGGAAGTGTAACTGATTATTGATCACAAAAGAATAATGATTTTTTTTTTAATTTTAAAATCAAATTCAATAAGTAATATTTCCTAATTAATAAAAAATTAAATATAAAATTACAATCATATCCTTTTCATCAAAAAGTCAAATGAATGGTTGAGATTAGTTCACACAATTCACAAACAAGGATGTTGTTCACTCATGATCCATATCCTATATATATATATATATATTCTCTATATAGAGAAAGTGTAATGTACATTACGGCTTAACGTACATTACGTACGACAACATGCGTAATTTTACAATCTAACGTGCGTGATTTTGTTCTTTTTCAATTAACCTGGGTTTGATCAATTTCGTCCGATTTTTTTCAATTTTCTTTTCCTTTCACTTCAAATTCGCAATTGTTCTGTCAGTTTTATCGATTTAGGTTCAAACTTATCTTTGATTTTGAAAAGTTTCATCAAATTGTCGACCATCAAAATCTAATCGTAGAACAGAGGATGAAGGGATATGACGAAACTTTGATTCCGACCGTCTGAAACATGAGGAAGTGTTTATCGTTGGAAACGGAATCGAAGAAGGATTTGGAATGATGATGCTGAACCCAGGTTTGGAGGTTGAAGAAGATAATGAGATAATCACGCATGTGTATTTAAATAATAACGCATGTTGGTTTGTTTGAGATTATAACGTGCGTGATTTTCCGATGAACGTGCGTGATTTCGTGACGTACTGGTCGTACGTTAAGCTGTAATGTATGTTAACCGCTCTATATATATATATATATAGGGGACCGCTAGAATGAGAACCACCTCGAGTTATGAGAACCGCGAGAACTACTTGATCCGGGGCGAGGTGGACTAATTTTTTTTTTTCAAAAACGTAGATGCATGTATTATAAACACATTCGTAAAAAAAAATTAAAAAAAACAAGCCGTGTGTGTAGTTTTTTACACCACAAACTTGTGGTGTAAAAAACTACACACATGGCATTTTTTTTTTAAATTTTTTTTTACCAATGTGTTTATAATACATGCATCTACGTTTTTGAAAAAAAAAATTGGTCCACCTCGCCCCATACGGTGTGGTTCTCGCGGTTCTCATAACTCGAGGCGGTTCTCATTCTAGCGGCCCCCTATATATATATATAATCAGCCTATCAAACATTTGAACTTATAATTTCACTATTTAGATAAAATGTTTCACATACTTGTTGAGCACCAGGTACTCTATGCCTATCAGTTCGTTGGTATACCCTTAGTATTGGTATTGGGTATACCCGTTTATGTCTTATGTGGTTAAAATACTTGTTTGGGTGCACATATCACCATAAACTAACACTAAACTCGGCTCAAATACTGACTTGAAGTATAACATATTCAGCTACACTTTTAATAATTCTATAACTTCAAAAAAAATCAAGTATATACAAAAATTCTTCATAATATTTCTTATATTTCTAAATGTAATATAATATACTAATACATTCTAGTACACGGGGTCAGACTAACATATATATTGGTGTCTAGAAATGTGAAATTTGTGAAATATATTTTTCTTGTATGTTGTGTCTATATGTGATATGTCTGAGTGAAGTGATCGCCTAATATTTTTTATTTATATTTCATGTAATTTACATGGGCTAATGGGTCTGAAACGGTTTATGTGGCCCAGTTAACTTATTTAAAATCTAGAAATTCTAAATTAGAACTATTTTTGGTACACAACAAATTTACCCATATCAATAGTGTAACGATACAATAAACAAATTTTAGTTTGTAAATTGATCAAATAAAAATGTGTGATTCCTTAAATCCTTATAGGATATTAGATACGATTTCACACAAACAGATATGTGTGTGTTTAGATATGTTATCTTACTTTTTATGTTTTAATACATTTTATATGCATTGCGTTGTATATTTGTACTTCGTACCACAATATATAATATTATATTATACGGCATAACTATATAATAAAGGTGTTACGAAAAAAATAGCGAATTTGATCTAGTATTAGGCATATTCACCAATAAATTTTCTTATAACATCACAGCTGGCTGAAATTTTCAAAATAAGTTAAATTTAGTTTTATCTCGTCACTACGGTTTTATTCATTTGGTTTTTCGCCATTCTAGGCATTAAATACTTGTACGTCAGCTTGATCGGAGTTATTTTATACGAGTAATAAATACATTATAGGTGTTTGTCGGTCACCGGTAAACTCAATTCGATGTGATAAAAGCATGCAATCAAAATAGATAATAGCACCTTTGAGAATTCTCTATGACAATAAAATCGGCATTAAGTAATTTCTTTACAAGACATGATATTAAATTAATGGTACAAACCCTAAAGTCCTAAACTCATATATTCTTTTATGACAGATTACTGATTATCGATTTAACCTTATCATGCATGCATTGAGTTGTTTTTAATGTACAACATTAAGCCCATAAAGTCATAAACAGGTGGCCCATTAGCCTGTGGCATTTATCTAAAATTTGTTGTTTACCTTTCCGGGTTACATCTTAATTTTTTTAACAACAAATTTTTACCCATAAATATCATCGAATTTTGTATTTGCAGGAAATTATACACATATCATTTTTATAGAGATACGTATCATACCACTAGATCACTAAGGTAGTGTTTGTTTTTCTAAAAACATATGCACATACTCTTCTGTCTGCGCCACGCAGACATTTTCCGAAGACGTTTCATTAAAAAAACGTATGCGTGAGCTCTTCTTGGTGCAGACTTAGGTCAACCACTTTTAAGATCTTCTAAGGTCTGCACATGGTTAACACCACCACCGTCCACCACCCACCACCGTCGATCACCACCGCCACCACCACCGTCCACCACCACCGTCCATCACCACCACCCACCGTCCATGTCCACCACCCACCACCACCACCACCACCATCACCCACCGTCACCCTCCGTACACCGCCACCAGTTTATTTTAGAAGTCTACATGCATTAAAAACAAACAACATTCACAATAAAAGTTAATGGTAATTTCGTTGAAGTCACTACTCACTCGTGAAATAATGGTTTACTTAAAGCTCTATTGCCTATGTAGTAATGACATGACATTACGTTATTCACTTTTTAATGAAACCATCGTTTAGTCTAAGAGCATTCACAATGAAGACCTTAAAAATATGTGAGTGAGGTTAGTTATATTATAAGAAGTGACTGTTAGTGTTTTTTAGTGGAAGAAATAGAAAATATATGATGTTAGTGTTCATCTGTAAATATACGCGGGGAAAATATGAAGAGAGAAAACCTTTTAAATTTTTTAATATTTTTAGAAACGGTTGTGAGTGGATGAGAAAGAAAACATAATGATAAAGGTATAACAAATATTATTTAATTGAAAAGGATAGAGAAAAAGTAGTTATTTTTAGTGTAAATATATGGATACGGATAAATAATTCATTGTGAATGCTATAAGTGTTTATTAAATGAAACCAGCACACCCTTTTTTGAACGACAAATTTCTTTTAATCCTGTCGTTTATAAGATTTGAAGACGGGGTCTCTCCCTTCCAAATCCAGGTGTGCTTTGCCTTTACCGGTAGACAAACCAACACACACTAAGTACAAGTATTTACTACTCAGGTAGACAAAACTAGCGGGTTCTGTTGACCGATTAACCTTTTTCAAAAACATAGAAAAATAAATTTTGGTACGCAACAAATTTACCCATATCAATAATTTATAATTTATAATGATACAATAAATGAACTTTGGTTTGTCAATTGCTCAAACAAAAATGGCATGATTACTTACTAGGAAATTAGATATGATCTAACATATTATATGAGTTTAAATATGTTATCTTACTTTTTTATGTTTTAAGTGAATTTATATGCATTTCATTATACGTTTGCACTTTATATCACAATATGTGATATTATATTGTACGGTATAACTATATAATAGATATGTTATGAAAAAATAAAATAGCAGATTTGATCTAATGATTGGCGTATTCACCAACTAGAGAGGTGTTTCCGTAAAACGGTTCGGAACACAGACATTACTAATCACGTAACATGTCATTTTTTAAAATTAAAGAAAATTATCACATTACTATGCTAAAATTTAAAGGGTTATTGGATTTTATCATCTCCAACTATCGGCCTTTGGCCGTTGCCACCCCCAACTAACACTTTGACACCTGGCACCCCCAACTTGACTTTTAGTTTGTGTTGGCACCACTCAGTTAAATCCTTACTAACTGGGTTAGTTTCTGATCCTGCGTGGCACAATTGTAACATCTGTGCTTGTAATCATTGTGAACAGTTCAGTTATCAATAAAACAATGTTATTTGATCCCAATGTTTGTTTGGTTATGTTTTACATTTTTCATGTTTTGACTTTTATTCAATTTCAAACTCTATATCGCTTTCTGGAGAGTTATACGCAAACTGGTGCGTAAACGTAATCAGTTTAATGCGATAAATACTCTGTAACATCAACATATACTTAACATACCTTAAATAACCTTTACATAACTTAGAAATAAGTTTTGAAGGCTTTGGTATGGCAAAAACAAGTTAATTCGCTTACAGGGACTAAACTTGACAAACTGCGAAAGTATGCCAATTTGAACTGTAGCGAACATTCTGAAACATGACCATAAGTTAAACACACCTTAAATATCCTTTACATAGCTTAGAAATAGGCTTTGAGGAGTTCGGTGTGCAAAAATAAACTTTTGGGTCATTCAGGGACTAAAAGCGTCAAAAAGTGCACAAGTTTGCATTTTCGCGCATAACTTACGTTCTGAATACCTCCGGACATCCAAAAATTTATGTAAGCACTAAAATATTTTATTTTAGTGTTTGGCATAAGAAAAATCCATTCGTCACGCAATTTAGATCGTTTTTCGCGCTTATACGCATTCCGTCGTAATTAAGCGAACATCGCAAACGTACGACCAAACGAACTGACATCCGGCATATTTTTGAGCATGTTTCATGTCCACAATGTTTAGGCATCCTTGTGGAGCCTTGAAAATGATTTAACGAGCCTTAAACATGTCGAAAATGGCCTTAATACGCAACGGGGACTGAAAGGGGAACATTGGAAAGTGTTTGCTGATCAGGTGGACCTTAGCGTGACACCTAGCCCCCTTGGCGTCATACTAGGCCTCTTATGATCAGCAAAAGCCATTTAAACACATGTTAACAGCCCTTAAACCCTCCAAAGGCCAATGCCAAGTGTCAAACTCTTGTGGTGGAAGCAAAATGAGCTACCACAACATTCCAACAAGTGTAGGGATGTGATCATTCCCTCTTCTCCAAGAAACGATCCTAACGGTGAACCGAAATCTATAAATACCCACCTCAACTTCACTCATTCCTCACAAGAATCTGATTTGAGAAGCTCTAAGTTGAAACCTTTGTTTCATACCTGAGCTACTTGAATCAAGATTAGCATTCGGGGACCCTTTGTAAGTGTTCCTTCGTTCTTTTATCGCTTTTCTAGTCCGAAAGTCAAACTAGGTTTGACTTTCTGCATTGACCAGTTTATGGTTAATGCGAAGTTCGTTTGAACTTCATAACGTGAGCGTGATCACGATGGTTATAGTCCCTAGTGACTATACCTACTGATTACCACGTTATCTAGGCTCAGTGACGAGTCGTAGTTTCGGCCAAAATGCGCATTCTTGCGTATTTTGTAACCAAATTACTCTTGGGTATCAAAACCGTTTGTTTTGATACCAAACCTGTTTCCTAAACTTAGTTAAGCATGTTTTAACATGCTTAGCTCGTCACTTTTAGTTTAGTGCTTATATAGGGTCGTAAAGGTAAGCGATCTAAACAATCGCTTATACTTTCGAACCCGACCCATTTGGTCGATCATTAGGATCCGACCAAACACATTAGGTGACCATATTATATAGGGAATAACCTTCCGAGGTTATACCATATGGTCGCTTCGTTTAAGTAGTTGTATGATAGGTAGTTTATATGCCTTAGGTAAATTACCAAAAGGCCCTTTTTACGCCAAAATTCATTTTAAGCATATGTAACATAACTTTTGGTATCTAAACTGATTTGGTAACAATATTAGATATGTTAAGGCATATTTTACTTGTCATAGGACTAGTTAGGCATTCCGAACGCGTTTTACGCGAACGACGCGTTAAAGTAGCATAAGCTACCTAAGCGGGCCGTAATGGGTCGTAAGCACTTAGGATAGGTTTCATTTAGTATGTAGGCTTTGTTAAACCATATTACACGAGTTCTCATACTCATTTGGTTTACAAGCCCTCATTCTATCCAATCCTCCGATTTAGGTCCGATTTATTAACATAGTTACCTATATTAGGTGTCATTTGATATCCGTGATCTCTAGCATTGTTTGGTTGTTACTCAAGGACTACTAAGCAATCTCAAGTGAGTAAATAGACCCCTCTTTTACTGTTTTCCAAACATTTTGGGGTGAAACACATGTGCCTACTTGTTACTTTTATGCTTTCCTGTTTTCACATCATATACTTGCTATGTTCATTAGTACATTTATAGTACATGATTTCATTGTGTTCATGCTATGTATGCCCATTGTGTGCATATTTAGTACATTGTTTTACATTACATTTCATGCTATGTATGCCCATTGTGTGCATATTTAGTACATTGTTCTACATTACATTTCATGCTATGTATGTCCATTGTGTGCATACTTAGTACATCGTTTTACATTACATTTCACGCTATGTATGTTCATTTGATTACATACTTAGTGCATTGTTTTCACATGCTCACATTTTGGTATGACATTTGGGTTGTTTAAAATGGAACAATACATTCATTAACATTAGCTACGTCGTTCGTTAGTAGGTAGTGGTACCATAGGAATTGACAACTCCCGTTCCGGACATCCTGGGTAGGTTTGGATGAAAGGAATGGCCGAATTCGATACACATAACTTACATAAACCTTTAATTTGTTTAAGGGTTTATCGCAACAGTCTCAAGGCTTGGATGTATGCATTTTCACAATACCGCATAAATGTTTGTATCAGTATAGCATGCATTTGTTCCACAAAACAAAGCTTTGATTTAAACCATGTTTTACTTCAATACCTTGTTTTTTGTGCATTTTACATATGGTTTAGTTGATATATTTCACTTACCATACATGATATTTTTGGGTACACATTACATGATCTACATTAAACATAAACATTTTGACATTGATATACACATTTAGTGGTTTACATTGGACATAGTCATTTCGATATGGTTTACACATTAACACATGACGATTCATTTATACATAAACAATTTACATTGGTGGTTGGTTTGAGTAAGTGATTTGAGTAACGAGGCGTGTGTAATATGATACAAGCATGGTGGATACGCCGCTGGTACTTCCTATATATAAGTGGTTGTATGACATTACATGTCGTAGCGTTACTTAAATCATTTCAATATTTGACATATTACGTTTTACATAAACAACTTATTTTCACAAGACACTGATTTACAAAACAACTTTTCTTATACAAATTCATTTTACTTGATTATTCATTTAACCTTACATTATTCTCTTATTTATACATATCATCGCTTTTTGAACGATTTACAAAACAAAACAATTTACAAGGTTCATGACTGACTTTTATTTAACAACTTTTTCTAAACTTATAAGTAATGAATCCTATTTTCACAAAACCTATGTATCTCACAGGCATTTTTATGCTGACGTACCTATTTTCACATGTATTTCAGGAGCAGGTGCATAGGTTTGATCGGGATACACTAGGGTGGACTCGGGCCTTAGTGACAATAAAAGAAGCAAGATTAGTTTAATTATGTTATGTACTCTTTGTTTCCTGTTTAAGACGATGAAACTCTTATGTTAATAAATAAAATACAACTTTGTATGCCATGGTTATGAAACAATTAATTCTGTTACAACACTCCCCGACGTTTTCCGCCACGTTTTGTATGTTATACATGGTCGGGGTGTGACATAAGAGTTGGTATCAGAGCCAATGGTTATAGGGAATTAGGTTATTAGTTATGCTTTGACCTAGACTATAACCTTTCTAGGACCCTAACACAAGTTATTTTGTGTTTAGATCTTAAAACATGCACATCACCTATCCTTAGGTGATTATCAAAACAGAAAAACCAAATTTTTCCGAAACGATTTTTGAAAAACAATCTTCTGTTTTTGGATGATTGATTACTAGGTTTTGAACCCTTTATTGTAAGGTTTTGAACCCTTTATTGTAAGGTTTTGAACCCTTCCAGTTTGATTTTTGGCCTTGTGCCTTTCAAATTTTCAAAATCTCGTCAAAGTTTTGGGTTCTAAATAGTGTGAACACGTGCAAACTGGAAGAGTGAATGCCTGTACCCTGGGTTTTCTGTCTAAGGCTAGAGTGTTCGTACAAATCCACGTAATCGGACCAGTCACTCTTACCGGGGAACTCTTGGGGTGAGTGTTCACTTATAGGCGAGCATGTCTTCACAATACATTATTTTTCACCCATTTACTTTGATTAGTCACTGTGTGTCGTTTGTTTGCTTTGTGATGCGAACAAATGACCACCATCTTTGCTATTGTTGATTTTGTTTTATCTCATTCTCTTCATCCAATCGTCTCACTCGTTTCCTTTCATGTTTTCCCCTTTTAGAATGCCTCCTCGACGCGAAAACCAGATAGCGACTGCCGAACTGGCAGAAATCATTGCGCAGCAGATGGCTGCTCAATTCCCAAACCTCTTTGCTCAATGGAACCAAGCCAACAACAACAACAATGCTCCATGCAAATACAAGGATTTTAACTCAGCTAAACCACTCAAGTTTAGTGGTTCTGAAGGAGCGACTGAGCTTCTTCAATGGTTCGAGAGCATTGAGAATACTTTTCGCCACGTGCAGTGTCCTGACAATCGCAAGGTCGAGTTTTCTTCGAGTGTGTTTCAGAAGAGGGCTCTCACATGGTGGAACGGGGTTATGAGAGACCGTGGTGCAGAAGTTGCTCTAGCACAAACTTGGGCTGAACTTAGGGCCCTTATGATGAGGGAGTTCTGTCCTCGTCATGAACAGCGAGCTTTGGAGAGAGAGTTCGATGACTTGAAACAAGACAGTGGCGAGCACAGGACATATACCGATAGATTTGAGGAGTTGAGTCTGCTTTGCCCAACAATGGTCACCCCACTCGACAAGGCTATCAAAAGGTACATCGACGGCCTACCTGACTCAGTGCAAGACATCATTACTGGTAGTAACCCTGCCACACTCCGTCAGGTTATCGAGTTAGCAGCGACATTGATTGAGTCGCAGATTCGGAAGAATAAGTTACACAGGAAGGGTGACAAGGGCAAGAAATAGTCGTCTGACAAGGAAGATAACAAGAAAGGTCAAAACAAGAATGGAAAGGATTCTGGTTCATCAAAAAGGGCAAGGAAGCGTAAGGCTTCCTAAAACTATGCTGTCACTGCCCAAGCTAACCAGGCAGCTCCCAACCAACCCGCACAGCCTCCAGCGAAGAAGCCCTATTCAGGGAATGCACCTTTGTGCAATAGATGCAACAGTCACCATCAGCCGCAACATCAGTGCCGTTTCTGTAATAACTGTGGGAAGTCGGGTCATCTTGCCAATGTTTGTCGGTTTTCTCAGAATCAGGCAGTCCAGAACCCGGCTCAACAAGTTGCTCAGCCTCCTGCTCAGCAACAGGGTCAAGCTGCACGACCACACTACCCACCAGGTGCTTGTTATAACTGTGGGGATCTGACCCACTACCGTAACCAGTGCCTAATATTGGTGAATGCGAATCAGAATCAGGCTCAGGCTTGAGGGCGAGTCTTCAATATGAATGCACAAGAGGCACAAGTAGACAATGAAGTGGTGAACGGTACGTTCTTTATTAATAATCAGCCTGCATCTGTTCTTTTTATTCGGGTGCCGATAAGAGTTTTGTGTCATTATCTTTTGAGCCATTGTTTCGCGTGTCTAGAACGAAACTAGGTAAACCTTTGACAGTAGAGGTTGCTAATGGTGAACCCATTATTCTTGATTCTGTTCTTCGCAACTGCCAGTTGAACCTCAACACCATCTTTTTCCTATTGACCTCACGCCTATGCAACTTGGAAGCTTCGACGTTATAGTAGGTATGGATTGGCTATCCAAGCATCGCGCAGAGGTAGTTTGTTTTGAGAAGATTGTTCGTGTGCCGCTTTCGACAGGCGAGATCCTACAGGTTCGTGGTGAGAAACCTGCTGGTGGTCTCAAACTCATGTCTTGTTTTAAAGCTCGGAAGTATCTGCGAAAGAATTATGTGGCCTTCTTGGCACATGTCACAGCGGATAAAGGCAAAGGTAAGTCTATCCAAGATATTCCCGTTGTTCGGGATTATTCTGAAGTATTCCCTGAAGATTTACCTGGTCTACCCCCAGCACGCCAAGTCGAGTTCCGTATTGATCTCGTACCTGGTGCAAATCCCATTGCCAGAGCTCCGTACCGTCTTGCACCGTCTGAGATGCAAGAGTTGTCTAAGCAGCTTCAGGAGCTCTCTGACAAAGGTTTTATCCGTCCTAGCTTTTCACCTTGGGGTGCTCCCGTTCTTTTTGTCAAGAAGAAGGATGAATCTTTTAGGATGTGTATCGATTATCGTGAGCTTAACAAGCTTATCATCAAGAATCGATATCCCCTACCTCGCATCGATGATCTCTTTGACCAATTACAAGGTGCTTCTTATTTTTCAAAGATTGATCTACGATCGGGATATCATCAACTTCGTGTGCATAAAGAAGATATTCCCAAGACCGCGTTCCGCACTCGTTATGGGCATTACGAGTTCACAGTCATGCCATTCGGTTTGACTAATGCTCCTACTGTTTTCATGGACTTAATGAATAGGGTCTGCAAACCTTATTTGGATCAGTTCGTCATTGTTTTTATTGACGACATCTTGATTTATTCTAAGACGCGAGCTGATCTTGAGCAACATCTTCGTCTTACTTTGGAACTCCTAAAGAAAGAGCAACTTTTCGCCAAATTCTCCAAGTGTGAATTTTGGCTTAAAGAAGTTAAATTTTTAGGACATATTGTCAACGAACGAGGTATTCATGTAGATCCCTCCAAGATCAGTGCGATCAAGGATTGGGATACGCCTACTACTCCTACTGAAGTTCATTCTTTTCTTGGTCTTGCGGGTTATTACCGCCGCTTCATTGAAAAATTCTCAAAGATTGCAGTTCCTCTAACTGCTCTAACTCAGAAGAACAAACCCTTTGATTGGGGATTCAAGCAAGAGGAAGCGTTTCTGACTTTGAAACAAAAACTTTGTGACGCGCCTGTTCTGACTTTGCCTGAGGGCAATGATGATTTTGTCGTTTATTGCGACGCATCTAAATTGGGTCTTGGTTGTGTTCTGATGCAAAGGAACAAAGTCATAGCATATGCATCGAGGCAGTTGAAGATACATGAGAAAAACTACACCACTCATGATCTTGAGTTAGGTGCAGTTGTCTTCGCTCTTAAGATCTGGAGACACTATTTGTACGGTACAAAATGTGTGGTTTTCACGGACCACAAAAGTCTTCAGCATATCTTCAACCAGAAAGAACTCAACATGAGGCAACGATGTTGGGTTGAGCTTCTAAGCGACTATGACTGCGAAATTCGCTACCATCCTGGTAAGGCGAATGTCGTAGCCGATGCATTGAGTCGTAAGGAACGTACTAAGCTTCATTGTGTTCGTGTTCAATCTGTTATTCAAGCTCGATCCGATATCCAAGCACGCATTTCTCAGGCTCAACAATCTTGTGTTTCACAAGGTTTAATGGATAAGGAATTTCCCTATCACATAACACCTGATCTGGAACTGAAGGACAATGGATCGTATTACTTCATGGACCGTTTGTGGGTCCCAAGCCAAGATAACCTTCGCACCTTGCTTATGGATGAAGCCCATAAGTCTCGTTATTCAGTTCATCCTGGCTCAGATAAGATGTATAAGGATCTTCGTATTCAGTATTGGTGGCCTGGCATGAAGAAAGACATTGCCTTATATGTATCAAAATGCCTTACTTGTCTTAAGGTTAAGGCTGAACATCAGCGTCCTTCTGGTTTATTGGTGCAACCAGAGATCCCAGTTTGGAAATGGAAAAACATTACTATGGATCTCATTACTAAACTTCCGCGCACAAAGAAAGGTCATGATGCCATCTGGGTAGTTGTTGATCGTCTTACTAAGTCGGCACATTTCTTGCCAATCCGTGAGGATTTTCCTGCTGACAAACTTGCTAAAATCTATGTGGATGAAATTGTAGCTCGACATGGTGTTCCTTTGAACATCATTTCTGACAGAGATGCTCGTTTCACTTCTCATTTTTGGAGAACCATGCAATCTGCTATGGGGACCCAACTTAACCTGAGCACAGCTTATCATCCGCAAACGGATAGTCAATCTGAAAGAACAATCCAGACTCTGGAGGATATGCTTAGAGCTTGTGTGATCGACTTTGGTGGTAGTTGGGATTCACATCTTCCATTAATTGAATTCTCCTACAACAACAGTTATCACACCAGCATCAAAATAGCTCCTTTCGAAGCTCTCTATGGTCGAAAATGTCGTTCACCAGTCTGTTGGAATGAGATCGGTGAGGCTTAGCTTACTGGACCTGCTCTCATTTTAGAGACAACTGACAAGATTAAGAAAGTTCGTGATAACCTTCAGACAGCTAGAAGCCGTCAAAAGAGTTACGCGGACCCAAAACGCAAACCCTTGGAATTTCAAGTCGGTGATCGAGTATTACTTAAGGTCTCACCTTGGAAAGGTGTGATCAGATTTGGAAAGAAAGGAAAACTTGCACCTAGATACGTTGGACCATTCAAGATCGTAGAAAGAATCGGTAAGGTAGCCTACAGACTTGAGTTACCTCCTGAACTTGGAAATGTTCATCCAACCTTTCACGTATCCAATCTCAAGAGGTGTTTAGCTGATGAGAACCTCCACATACCACTTGACGAAATTCGTGTTGATAAAACACTGAAATTTGTTGAGAAGCCAGTGGAAATCATGGAACGTGAATTCAAGTGGCTCAAACGCAAGTGCATTCCTTTGGTCAAAGTCCGCTGGGAAGCTAAACGTGGACCGGAGTTTACTTCGGAACGCGAAGATCAAATGAAGGCGAAATATCCGCATCTTTTCCCACAAGTTTCCTCTAAATAAATTTCGGGACGAAATTTCCACAAGTAGGGGAGACTGTAACATCTGTGCTTGTAATCATTGTGAACAGTTCAGTTATCAATAAAACAATGTTATTTGATCCCAATGTTTGTTTGGTTATGTTTTACATTTTTCATGTTTTGACTTTTATTCAATTTCAAACTATATATCGCTTTCTGGAGAGTTATACGCAAACTGGTGCGTAAACGTAATCAGTTTAATGCGAAAAATACTCCGGAACATCAACATATACTTAACATACCTTAAATAACCTTTACATAACTTATAAATAAGTTTTGAAGGCTTTGGTATGGCAAAAACAAGTTAATTCGCTTACAGGGACTAAACTTGACAAACTGCGAAAGTATGCCAATTTGAACTGTAGCGAACATTCCGAAACATGACCATAAGTTAAACACACCTTAAATATCCTTTACATAGCTTAGAAATAGGCTTTGAGGGGTTCGGTGTGCAAAAATAAACTTTTGGGTCATTCAGAGACTAAAAGCGTCAAAAAGTGCACAAGTTTGCATTTTCGCGCATAACTTACGTTCTGAATACCTCCGGACATCCAAAAATTTATGTAAGCACTAAAATATTTTATTTTAGTGTTTGGCATAAGAAAAATCCATTCGTCACGCAATTTAGATCGTTTTTCGCGCTTATGCGCATTCCGTCGTAATTAAGCGAACATCGCAAACGTACGACCAAACGAACTGACATCCGGCATATTTTTGAGCATGTTTCATGTCCACAATGTTTAGGCATCCTTGTGGAGCCTTGAAAATGATTTAACGAGCCTTAAACATGTCGGAAATGGCCTTAATACGCAACGAGGACTAAAAGGGGAACATTGGAAAGTGTTTGCTGATCAGGTGGACCTTAGCGTGACACCTAGCCCCCTTGGCGTCACGCTAGGCCTCTTCTGATCAGTAAAAGCCATTTAAACACATGTTAACAGCCCTTAAACCCTCCAAAGGCCAATGCCAAGTGTCAAACTCTTGTGGTGGAAGCAAAATGAGCTACCACAACATTCCAACAAGTGTAGGGATGTGATCATTCCCTCTTCTCCAAGAAACGATCCTAACGGTGAACCGAAATCTATAAATACCCACCTCAACTTCACTCATTCCTCACAAGAATCTGATTTGAGAAGCTCTAAGTTGAAACCTTTGTTTCATACCTGAGCTACTTGAATCAAGATTAGCATTCGGGGACCCTTTGTAAGTGTTCCTTCGTTCTTTTATCGCTTTTCTAGTCCGAAAGTCGAACTATGTTTGACTTTCTGCATTAAACAGTTTATGGTTAATGCGAAGTTCGTTTGAACTTCATAACGTGAGCGTGATCACGATGGTTATAGTCCCTAGTGACTATACCTACTGATTACCACGTTATCTAGGCTTAGTGACGAGTCGTAGTTTCGGCCAAAATGTGCATTCTTGCGTATTTTGTAACCAAACTACTCTTCGGTATCAAAACCGTTTGTTTTGATACCAAACCTGTTTCCTAAACTTAGTTAAGCATGTTTTAACATGCTTAGCTCGTCACTTTTAGTTTAGTGCTTATATAGGGTCGTAAAGGTAAGCGATCTAAACAATCGCTTATACTTTCGAACCCGACCCATTTGGTCGATCATTAGGATCCGACCAAACACATTAGGTGACCATAGTATATAGGGAATAACCTTCCGAGGTTATACCTTATGGTCGCTTCGTTTAAGTAGTTGTATGATAGGTAGTTTATATGCCTTAGGTAAATTACCAAAATGCCCTTTTTACGCCAAAATTCATTTTAAGCATATGTAACATAACTTTTGGTATCTAAACTGATTTGGTAACAATATTAGATATGTTAAGGCATATTTTACTTGTCATAGGACTAGTTAGGCGTTCCGAACGCGTTTTACGCGAACGACGCGTTAAAGTAGCATAAGCTACCTAAGCGGGCCGTAATGATTCGTAAGCACTTAGGATAGGTTTCATTTAGTATGTAGGCTTTGTTAAACCATATTACATGAGTTCTCATACTCATTTGGTTTACAAGCCCTCATTCTATCCAATCCTCTGATTTAGGTCCGGTTTATTAACATAGTTACCTATATTAGGTGCCGTTTGATATCCGTGATCTCTAGCATTGTTTGGTTGTTACTCAAGGACTACTAAGCAATCTCAAGTGAGTAAATAGACCCCTCTTTTACTGTTTTCCAAACATTTTGGGGTGAAACACATGTGCCTACTTGTTACTTTCATGCTTTCCTGTTTTCACATCATATACTTGCTATGTTCATTAGTACATTTATAGTACATGATTTCATTGTGTTCATGCTATGTATGCCCATTGTGTGCATATTTAGTACATTGTTTTACATTACATTACATTTCATGCTATGTATGTCCATTGTGTGCATACTTAGTACATCGTTTTACATTACATTTCACGCTATGTATGTTCATTTGATTACATACTTAGTGCATTGTTTTCACATGCTCACATTTTGGTATGACATTTGGGTTGTTTAAAATGGAACAATACATTCATTAACATTAGCTACGCCGTTCGTTAGTAGGTAGTGGTACCATAGGAATTGACAACTCCCGTTCCGGACATCCTGGGTAGGTTTTGATGAAAGGAATGACCGAATTCGATACACATAACTTAGATAAACCTTTAATTTGTTTAAGGGTTTATCGCCACAGTCTCAAGGCTTAGATGTATGCATTTTCACAATACCGCATAAATGTTTGTATCAGTATAGCATGCATTTGTTCCACAAAACAAAGCTTTGATTTAAACCATGTTTTACTTCAATACCTTGTTTTTTGTGCATTTTACATATGGTTTAGTTGATATATTTCACTTACCATACATGATATTTTTGGGTACACATTACATGATCTACATTAAACATAAACATTTTGACATTGATATACACATTTAGTGGTTTACATTGGACATAGTCATTTCGATATGGTTTACACATTAACACACGACGATTCATTTATACATAAACAATTTACATTGGTGGTTGGTTTAAGTAAGTGATTTGAGTAACGAGGCGTGTGTAATATGATACAAGCATGGTGGATACGCCGCTGGTACTTCCTATATATAAGTGGTTGTATGACATTACCTGTCGTAGCGTTACTTAAATCATTTCAATATTTGACATATTACGTTTTACATAAACAACTTATTTTCACAAGACATTGATTTACAAAACAACTTTTCTTATACAAACTCATTTTACTTGATTATTCATTTAACCTTACATTATTCTCTTATTTATACATATCATCGCTTTTTGAACGATTTACAAAACAAAACAATTTACAAGGTTCATGACTGACTTTTGTTTAACAACTTTTTCTAAACTTATAAGTCATGAATCCTATTTTCACAAAACCTATGTATCTCACAGGCATTTTTATGCTGACGTACCTATTTTCACATGTGTTTCAGGAACAGGTGCATAGGTTTGATCGGGATACACTAGGGTGGACTCGAGCCTTAGTGACAATAAAAGAAGCAAGATTAGTTTAATTATGTCATGTACTCTTTGTTTCCTGTTTAAGACGATGAAACTCTTATGTTAATAAATAAAATACAACTTTGTATGCCATGGTTATGAAACAATTAATTCTGTTACAACACTCCCCGACGTTTTCCGCCACGTTTTGTATGTTATACGTGGTCGGGGTGTGACAACAATCTTGATGACGTGGACAAGATTATGTGGCGAATCTTGATTACGTGGCACATGCATATAAAAACCTACATCTTCTTATCCTTTTCTTTCTACTACTAATGATTGCGTAGAGAGAGAAAGATTGCTTTCAGACCAGAAGAGAGAGAAAAGATACAGATCTATCTATACTTTCTATAAAAGGAGAAATCCAAGTGACATAAGAAAAGCTGATGTGTCAGCTAGAGAGCATGTCCAACAATACTTTTCTTATGTCATTACTACATCATAAAACCTAATATATAAATCATTTTAAAATCCATTTAATGTTTTATCAAACCACTGCCTTGTGTATTTTCAAAAGTTAAAGGTCTGGCCCACATTCCAAAGGGCAAACCACTGCCCATCTACGAGAAAGTAGCCGCTGGTTCCTTTGGCAAACGTATACTTAGCAGCAGCAGTTGTTGTTATCTTCCGTAATGCTTTTAGATCAGCAGATGTTTAACGCTAATTACCGGGAAATTCAAATTCAAATATGCATGGGAATAAGATATTAGCAATTAATGCATGTCACTCAGAAACTCCTGTCAATCATCCTTCTTATATAAGGCTTTTCTTCTCATTTCCCTCTTCATATTTCATCACGCTTTCATCTTTTCTGATTTTGAAATTTGAAATTTAATCACAATCCGAATTCCGAATTAGAAGCATGTCAATATCAGTTGACAATAATAATCTTAGTTTTGTTAACGATTTGAATCCTGGGAAGGATATGTGGAACATGAAGGCGAGAATTATTCGAAAATGGAATCAGGGTTACAAGATGGAGATCATCTTCATTGATGAGAAGGTAATTTATATCTCTTTTTTTCCGTTTTATTTTAGAAAATGTAGTGTTGTATGCTAAGAAGATAATTTCTTTAAATGTTCTTCAGGGTGCTAAGATTCAAGCAGGTATTAAGAGTCATCTAATACCTGTTTTTGATGGACAGCTGCAAGAAGTTGTTGTTGTGATTCTGTCGAAATTTGGTGTTGGTGAGAATAAAGATTTATATAAAGTAGTAGTGCAGCCTTATAAAATCAACTTTTATAGATGCACAACTGTTACTCGTGTGAGAGATTGGCAAGGTGTTGAGTATGGTTTCAATTTCAGAGCTTATGAAGATATTCTTCAAGGAAAGGCGTTAAACGCTTTGAGTGTTGGTAGTGTATATTTTTGTAATCATGTCTTGCTTGTATAATATTAGAGAGTTTTACTTATATTCTTGTATAATGTGATCATATAGATGTTGTTGGATCTGTGATTTATTGTGGAGATCTTGAAATCTTTGATCGACCTCCAAAGGAGACTAAGAAGATGAATTTCACTACTAGAAAATTGGGCAATTGTGACCAAAATTTGCTACCGAAAAAATATGGTAGCAAATTTAGCCACCGATTTGCCACGGAAATGAAAATAAGTGTATTTGTCATGATATAGTAGCAAAGTGGTTGCAATTTTTGCCACCTTTTTATTTTCGGTGACATTTTGTGGGAAAAATACGCAAAAACACGAAAAATAAAAAGGTATTTGTTAATTGTGACCATTTTATTGGTGACAAAATGAAAATTCAAATAGACGTGTTATTTTTTTAGTGGATCTGCGCGCTTCAAAAGTCAATTAATTAGGGTTCCAACCAAATAACTCCCCTCCTAAAATTTTAATCCCTGCATCTCACTCGCTCCCCTACGTCTAGCCATTCAAAGAACTGTGCTCCCATACGTTTGATCTAATCAAATAACTAAGCCTCTTGCAGAAGCATTTTCAAAGAACCCGCTCCCCTACGTCTAAACCAATGATATTGTTAATCCTACCTTCATCAAAGCTCACTATCACTACACTTTCCACACAGAGACACAAAACCCCCAAATTCTCGTAATTAGGGTTCCTCATCTCCATGGAAATCCACTTGTAAGGTACAAATCCTCCACTCTCTCTTTATTTCCGCACTTGATTCTACTGTATTGTTAACTAAAATCACTTCGATTCTGTGGATTTCTAGTTTTTAGTTGATCTGTTGTTTTGATTTATTTGATTTATAATTCAACTGTTTTGTTTTGTCGACTAAAATCACTTCAATGTTGTCGACTTTGAGTTTATAGTTGAACTGTTGTTTTGATTGTAGTTCCTAGGGTTTCTGATAACGGTACCTAGTGTTTTCTACTTAAATCGATGCCCCTGTGTGATAGATTTGCTGATGTTGTTGTTGACTCTGTTCCAATTGTGTTTTGTGAGTAGATGAGTTTGGATTTTGTGAGATTAGTATGTTCAATTTGATTTTGGTTGAAGATGATGATGATCTGTTAGATCCGAGTTTATTGGAGGTTATGATGATCAGAGAAAACGCAACCTCAGTTGTCGGAGATCTGAACCTCTTCGAATAAATCGATCCTTTTTTCTGGAACCTCTATTGGAGGTTATGATGTTGGGTTAACATATTTTTTGCTACACGCGAATTAAAATCTTGTTATACTCGTATCTCTTAGTTGCATTTCTTCGGGCTCTCAAGGATGATTGGAAGAATACACCACCCAGCTGGGATCATAGTTCCAATTCGTGTGATGGAAGTTGGGATGGCATCAGCTACACAAACGGTCGTGTGACCAGAATGTGAGTCTTTTGACCGATTTGTGACGTTTACATTTACAAGCAAGTGTTTTAATAGCAAAAGCGCGATTATGTTAATGTTATGTAACATTTCAGCACCTTGGCAAGCATGCAATTGATGGGTGAGCCCTCTGGACACATCTGGCAGTTTACCGAATTGCAGATTCTGTAAGTCCTAACTTGTTTATTTATGGTAGTTTTGATGGTTTACACTTGAAATAAGTTTACATATGGCAGTTTACCGAATTGCAGATTCTGTCGTACAATAAAGAATTGGTCGGATCACTCCCTCCGGAAGTCCAAAATTTGAAGAAACTAACAGAATTGTGAGTAATTTCGCTGGTCAGTTTCGAGACACCATTGGATGCAGTTTCTTACTTACTTATATTGTATTTTCAGAACTCTGGTTGGATGCGGTTTCACTGGTCGTATTCCAGATGCCATTGGATGCCTTGAAAGTCTTACCTCTTTGTAAGAAATTTCCTCTATACATTACTAATTAACCCAAGACCCACATGCCAAATAATTGCCTCGTCACTTTTGAGTTTTGAAGCCGCAAATTTTTCTCTTCTTTCTTTGGATTAGGCCATTTCCACCAATTTAGCCGCTTTGAATTCGGTGAAGGACTCCATCACCGCTTCCTTTCCTCTACTTGACGAATCTCCGCTAATGATGAATTATGACTAATGATGTTTAGTAACACTTGATTTTCAGGTAGCCTCAATATGTTAGAACGAGGGATCATCTAAAATGTCTGAATGGCATGAAAGAGGTAATAAGTTTATTTTAGTCAACACATAATATGGTAATAAGTTCTAGGGTTGGGTTTGCACGACTTTTGTGAGACTACCACCATGAGTTTCCGGGGGCAAGAACAAAAGACAAGTATATGGGTTAGGCAATGTTAGTGAACTGTGTAAACATAATGAAACATGCTTTTCAGCTTCTAGCACTTGAATTGTAGCTCACAATTAGATATTGTTATCTTTGCAATCAACTTGACCCGTTATTAGTTTTCGTCAATTCTGACTTCTTGATTCAATTCATTGGTTTCTTTGTAGATTGAAGAGTTGAACTTAGTTATCATGGGGCTCGTTAAGGAAAAGGATGTAGAAAAAGAAAGATTAAATGGAATTATTGTGGGGTTGTTGGCTGAAAAAGAAAAAGATAAGGTTGATAAAGATGCTATGCTCGATAGGATGTCACAAATTGAAGCTATGTTAACAAGTACAGTTTGAAGATAGGCTATAAACACTTGGTTTTGAATGTTTCGATGTTTATCATATTAGGATAATTTTAGTTATATTTGATGTTTTAGTTGACATTTCTATTCGAATGTTTTATATGCCTTTCCAATATAGATGTTTTATATAATTTTGGGTTTGGTGAACCTAGTAGATTTTTATACAATTTTGTAATTTTATTTATATGTAAATTTTATGAAAAAAAAAATCAAGCAATCACAAAATGGTAGCAAATAACTCAACAAGTGTGCTAAATGCCACCGATTTTCAATGAAAAATGGTGGCAAATGGTTGGTAGCTAAATGGTGGCAATATCAAACGGTGGGAAAAAAAGTGGCAAAAAATCTGTCACAACTTGGTAGCAAACAAGAAGCGGTGACAAATAATTTTGACCAATTTTATTATGGCAAAAATCTGGTAGTAAAATATAAAAATGGTGGCTATTTGGTGGCATTAGGGCAATTGCCACGGGTGATTTTGTCACCAAGTTTTCGGTGGCAAAATGGTGACAACAAAGAAATTGCTATCGTTTTGCGACCAAAAGTTTCATGACAAAAACCCTCTTTTTCAGTAGTGTTTCGATATTGAAGATTTGGAGTAAGTTGTTGTTTATATGTTCAGTCTTGTAGTGATCATTAAATGTATTTAATGATGTTAATAAATAAGATGAAGAATGTTTGTATTTAATGTGGAATCATGGTAATGGTAATAAATGAGGTTTATATTGTTTGTATGTAATGCTGAATCATGGTAATAAATGAGGTCTACAGTCTATTCTTAGTGAATATGGTAGTTAATTTATGGCTCATTTGCTACTTTAATAAATGTTATAGTTTTCCTGATTTATTTTCTGTTTTTATTCATTCAATGTTATTTTGATATGAATATTCTTTTCATGTAGGGGTAAGGCTTTACGGTGTACTGTGTGGAATGATTATGCTCTGCAGATTAAGGACTTCATTTCTAAAGTCCCACCTCATGAGCATGTGATGGCTGCTATACAGCATGGAAAGTGTAAGGAATGGAAATGTATTTTTGTTACTTTCTGCAAATCATAACTATACTGTTTATTTCTGGCAATATAAATATCTATATACTTTTCCATGTAGGTGAATATACTGTTCAAAGTGATAAGTTTGCAACATGAATTTTTCTGAATGAAGAAATTGATGAAGTTGATGAGCTAAGGAGGAGGTAATTTCTCATTGTAATTTCTATTGTATATAGATGTTCAAGTCAAATACTTGGTTTCATGTCATTTGTATACTAATTCTAATCATTTGTGGCATTCAAAAGGCATATATTGAAGTTTGGAGAAGGGAGTAGTTCTACTTCTCAAATGATACTATCGTCTTAGAGTATTTTTCCATTACATAAAGAATTTGTAACTGAAGGTGTGAAGAAACATGTTGAGGAGATTAGCGAGATAGAAAAGGTTTCACTTCTTTGTATATAGTTTGGTTATTTGTTTGGTTTGTCACCTGTGTGTCTTTACAGGAAGTGTGTTGTGTTTTTACAGGAAATGTCTTGTGTTGTGGTTGCGACAATTAAGATTGTGCAAGAAGAGTATGGTTGGTTTTATGCTGCCTGTCGTAAGTGTTTCAAGAAGGTGATGGGTAAAAGTGAATACTTGCAGAATGTTGAGAATGTTTCAGATGATATTCTTCGATTTCCTGCGACTTCTTTGGTTTGTATCAGATGTCATACTGACTGTACATCAATCACCACAAAGTAAGCAATGATGACTATTTAGCGTTATATTTATATAAGTAACATTCTAAGACTGATATTTGAATATAGTTTTGCAGTTTACTTAGTTAGTTGTGTATATTTCAGGTTCAAGGTGCAAGTGCGGGTGCAGGATGAGAGTGGTAGTGTTTCTTTTGTAATGTTTGATAGAGATGTTCAGAAGCTTCTTGGATTAGCGGCGAGTGACATAAGAGAGAGGCCGGTTAAGGCCAATGATACTGGATTCCCTCATGAGATATTTCGATTGGTTGATAAGAAGGCTGCTTTTACGATTGATGTTTCAGAGTTCAATCTTAAAAATGACTATCGTGTTTATATTGTGCAAAAAAAACTGATGATCCAGTAATAATTGCTGAGTTGGTTGGTGGAAATGGTAATGGTGATGAAAATACTGATGAGGTAGCATATAAAATTACTCTTTCAATCTATTTATTTTTCTTTTGAGTTTTAAAAACTGGATTGTGTACTTTTTTATATGATATCATATATTATGATCCTTTAGGTTACTCAAGAGGTAGCCGACGTTAGAGACGTTAACCTTTCAGGCTCTTCTCAAGTGTCTGCTGAACGAACTTCAAGGGTGAGTATTTATTTTTAAAGTATGTTTAGTACGTTTAATAAGAGTTCATTATTTTATTAAATGAGATCAATAGTTGTTTTGTGATCTTTTGGAAGGATGTTGTCTCTGTTACGGCCGACTCTTCAGCCGTTGAAGTTGAAAAGGATTCTGGATCAAGTCCCAATGGAAAGCGGATGGCTCAAGATGCTGATGTTGCCAACGTTGGTGAGCTATCCACTAATGTGAGAAGAACCCGGAAGAAGCTGACTAAGGTTAACAATTAGAAGCTTATGAAAAAACAATTCTTATGAGAGATAAGTAGAAGCCACTTATTTTTGAAGAATCCTTGTGGTTTTTATTTATGTCTGTTAACTGTTGTTTTAACAAACTGTGGTTAAAAGTTTGGTTTGTAAGGGCTACAATGATGAATATGTTATGTAATGTCTTTGGGTTGAATATCAAGTAAGGTTAACCTTTATTATACATTTTTGGTGATATTGATGGATTGATGAATGAAAATTTAATCAATTGGTTAGTCGGAAAACTGTTGGGGTATGAGATACATTAACATCTGTTAGAGGCTAAGCACTATTATAGTGTGCTAACATCTGTTAACCCCTAAGCATTGTTAAAGATCTGTTAAAGGCTAAGCACTGTTATAGCGTGCTTCAACAGACCTTATGAGCTGTTGATCATCATCTGTTAAACATCTTATATTATAGATCTTTTGTTCATTTGTGTAATATCTGTTGGTGCATAGCAGAACTTAGGTTCATCATACATTTTGCTTCATCAGCAGAGGTTATAGCGTGCTATAACGTGCTAACATCTGTTAACCCCTAAGCACTGTTAAAGATCTGTTAAAGACTAAGCACTGTTATAGCGTGCTTCAACAGACCTTATGAGTTGTTGATCATCATCTATTAAAGATCTTATATTATAGATCTTTTGTTGAATTGTGTAATATCTGTTGGTGCACAGCAGAACTTAGGTTCATCATACATTTTGCTTCATCAGCAGAGGTTCTCTTTAGCAGACCTTTGCTTCAGCAGTCTTTGTGTTAACAGACCTTTCGGTTCATCAGCAGAGTTTGTTTGGCTCATGAGCTGAGGTTGTTTGGTTTAAGTAACAGAGTTTTCTTTTAACAGTGGTTGTCTTCAACAGATGTTTTGGTTTGCAAAGTTTAGCGAAAAAGATGTTGAGTTTGTCCCTTTGGTAGGAACAGTTTTTAAGACACTATTATTTGTAATTACAAGTTGTATACTATTTTATTAATTTTGAGTGTTATATTTCTTTTTGTTGAGTGACCGGGAAATGTAATGGAAAATAGTAATGTTTAGATGCAAAATATAGTAATGTTTACTTGAAAAATATAAAAAGGTAAAACCACAGTTTTGAAAGTATATACTAAGACTACATAACTTCATTCTTAAGTTAGTTTCCAAAGAAGAAATTTGTCCATCAAACATGTCAACTAAAGCATAAATTAAGAAGGCTGAAAAGGTGTTCAAAGATCATGTCAACAAACTTCAAAGTGTATTTTATCTCCTCTTACACTTTTTTCTTCGACTATCTCAAACCTCAGCTTTTTCCCCACAGATATTCCCGTTTCATCCATGATACGCTGCCAGTCTGTATGCATCACTAAATGGTTGTTGTCGTCAGGTGTTCTAGGATCTCTCCTAACAACCAGCTGTACCAAAAACTTCACCTGACCAAATGACAGCACAGTTCTACGGTAATCATTTAGCGGGTGTTCTCGAACAAAGTTCCTCGGTATTGCCTGTAAAGGAAAATTTTTTCTTTAGTTATTCATTCAAAACAACATATACTTTAAGTAATAACAGTTAGATCCAAGATTATAAGTAAAATCAAGTATATTAAAGGTAGATATGTAAATACCAAGCTGTGTGTCTGTAAAACATGGTATTCAAACTGTTTTTTATAATGTGGACACCTTTTGCGGTGTTGGTGATTGGTACGGCTGCAGTGATGTTTTGTCTCCCCGTGAAGTGCAATCCCGTCTTTGTTAAAAACCTTCACAGTAAAGTTAAAGTCGTCTTCAGGAGTACTTCCCATCCATTGAAACAGCAGTTGGCAGCTTTCCTCAATATCATTTTCGAAGCAAAAAGTTGTCCATCCTGGTCCCATAAAACCAGCAGCTAATCCCTTTTTGTTTTCAGGAGAGAAAACATAATGGACATCAACTTTACTACTCTGCTTTGGTCCATGTACTTTGGCAACCAAGTTATCAATTTTTAATCTCCTTTGCGACAACAGCTTCAGCAAATCGTGTGGTAAATGCTATAATTTTCATAAATTTTAGAAATGTCATATTAGATTTTATATAGGATACAAAATATAAATTAGAAGTTTTGCTAACAGTCCAAAAGATACACTGGCAATATATAAAAATAAGTAGCAATTTTTAACCTGTTTGCAGTATGTTTCTTCTTCAGCCTGTATCAAGCATCCATGAACATAATCTCTGTTCGATCCATCTTTTCTAATCTCCAATCCCTCATTGTCCAAAACATTTATCTCAAATTTTGCTTCCTTCAATTTTTTTAAACACGGCTTGTCTATGTTGTTATTTCTATAAGTTTCAACAAACCGGGTCCATTCTGGCTCGTTTATCCTCTTACTTTTATGACCGATGCTCTGTACTGCAATCTTATACTTAAAACCCGTATAATCAACCAACTTTATCACTTCACACTTTCTTGGTAATTGGTTAGCCATTATCTTTGGAAGTATCTATGTATATAAAATACACAACATTTAATGTATATTTAATTTTATAAATTCAGTTTTTAGCATACAATTGTGATTTGAGCTAATTTGTTCTAAGAATATAGCTTACCAATCCCTCATTTAGGTCTGTCAATTGAGAGACGTTGATAATTATCATAAACTCCATCTGAAAGTAAAAAAATACAATAACAGTTAAATACTAAAATATAAAATCAATTGTATCTTAAAAGCATTCTATTTAAGGTATAAAAAAATATCCAACACTCTGTAGGACCAAACTTATATGTTGTGTACTTCAATATGGTCCCTACAACCAACAATATGAATCTAATACTGTGTAAGATCAAATTTTTATTCTTGTATAATAAAAAAGTATTATATGGCAATAAATTTTTCAAATATCCATATTTGTGTCAACTTCAAACTTCAGTTATTTTTAGCAAACAAGGCTATATTCACTTACAAATCAGACATATGAGTACTATAAACTGATTGCAGAATATTTCATCAAAATTAATATTGATAGAACAAATGTATCAATTCGGAAAATTTACAACCAAATATTTATTAAACAATAATATTTCAGATTGTTATTTAGATGGAATGAATCAAAATGTAACTAAGTAGGTTGATATAAATCTTATTATAAAATAAAGAAAACAAGTTCACACAAGTTTATCTATTTTAACATCAGTAGATTATGATTTTGATGTTTATATAATTTGAAATGAGGAAACTGAAAGGAACATGTCAAAGCATACATGTAAAATACACAAGAGAAAAAAAAATACCTGATCTAAAATTTTAAACTTCTGATCGTCGAGTCTGAGGAAGAAGAAACTATAGAGGTTTTTCGCCGGAGAAGAAGAGGTGAGATTGTATTGGGATTGTTGAAAATAAGATATTTATCTATTAACTTGTAATTGTTTATTTATTTAACTTATAATAATCTTTAATATCGGGATTTAAAAACTATTTTTAATTATATAAATATAAATATATTAAATTAATAGATAAGTTTTTCGTATTTAACATTTTAAATTTATAGTCAAACAGTGTTTATTGTTGTGCAAAAATTGCGTTGTTTTAATGTAAAAGGGGGTAAAATATAAATTTTACAAAACTTAATTTCAACCAACCAGTGTAAATGTAACATCTGTATTAACTCGATTTAATATACTTTTCATCTCCATTATTGAATATAAGCTCCAGAAAACATATTCGGAAGTTTTCTCAAATAACTTTCTTATCAAAATCGGCAAGGTTCTAATATAGATTACACGCTATAAAATCAAGTATTGTTTCTTTGAATTTATTGTTTGTATTATATATGTTAGATTAATCATTATTTGATGTTATGAGTATGTGTTTGTCACTGACGGCGTTTCATATTCTCTCTTGAAGCAAATAATAGTTGCTGTAATCCAGTGTATTTTTATTGATTAAATACTGCATTAACTTAAATGAAGTTACTGATAGCATTCTCTGTCATAATTTGTGCATGCATCTTCGTGATGTTGTCTTCTACATTACGATTGATAAATCAACCATATAATTTTTGTTTGATGCTTATTTGCTTAATTGTTGTGAGAGATGACGATTTTCGTTTTGTGATTTGTTTTTATAATACTTTAAGTGTGTGATTATACAAATATTTAATATTTGGTAATTTTGTTTTTTAAGTGCTGATTTATTTTAAGGGATGTTAGTGATGTCAATTTTATAATGTTGTTTGTCTATGACTTTTGTTGGATGCTGTTCATTTTTATAACTTGTAAGTTTAAATTGTTTATTGCAGATATGAATCTATCCAATCAAACACCATCCTTTTTACAATTCCTTAATGAAGATGATTTTATATTTTTGGTATGTTTTTTTAACTTTCCTTCTACTATTAGGATTCTACGTTAATTTTTGATGTAAGATGTTTGTTAACTACTGTTGCAGAATATACCACTTGATTTTCAGACTCTGTTGTGGGGCAAGGAGGTCCCGTATGGGCAAATTGTAGAGTTACTTGATGGTGACAAATCATGGTTAGTACGAGTATGGAAGAGAGATGATCATTGTATATTTACGGATGGATGGACAAAGTTTGTTAGAGATTGTTGTTTGAAAACGAAAGATGCTATATTGGTGAAAGCTATTGGACGTTTGTCATTCGTTGTCTCATGTTTTAAAGAAAAAGTCTACGAGAACTCTTATATTTCAGTAAATATTAGCCCTGAAGTTGGCATGACTGTAAGTAACGATATATTATTTTGTTACTTACTGTAAACACTTTTTGCTAGCTCAACAGCTTGCTAACATCTGTTTTCCCTTTTAACGTCTGTTTCCTTATAATCTTAACTTCTGTTCACTAAGTTTTTTAACCTCGGTTGACTAACATCTGATATTTAAGATATGTCCACGTTGTAACCTCTGCTGGACATAATGGATGACAGATGTTAAGAAACCTCTGTTGGATAGCAACAGAGGTATGTAATAGTTGATAGACAAACAGTGGTTAGGTTGTGTGTAAATACTGTAACTACCGTTGATTAACCCTGTTGAGTAATTCTCATTTTAACTTTTGTTGACTAATCCGTTGTAACTTCTGTTGCTCATTAGTTCATATCAAATTTGTAAGTCTGCGCTAAATATTCCTTTGCTTCTTCTATAGCTAATTGCTGACAAATTTTGGAAACAATTCTATGGTAAAAATTACGAGTATGGGATGACAACTATCTATGTTGGTGAAAGGTTTTGGAATGTGATGATGAAAGGATGGACTGATGGATACGGATTTACTGATGGATGGTCAAAGTTGATTGAAGAAGTTCCCCTTCCAGTTGAATCTTGGTTGGTTTTCACCATGATTGCATCTAAAACGTTTGAGCTTTCCGTTTTCCATTCCGAGATTGGAACTGAGGTTTCCTTTAAGAAAGCTGATGTAGTTGTTTTGGATGATTCAGTTTATGGAGATGATGGGTTTGATTTATTGGTTGCGGTGTAAAATTTTAATGATAAAATACATTATTTGAAAACATGACGGTGATAAGTAACTTTTATTATATTATGCTAATATCTTTTGAAATCTCATTTTATAGGCTAAACACAAACAGCTTCTAGATTCCGGGGAAGTTGCTTTGGATGATGAGGATATTGGAGCTTCGGTTTGTAATTCTAAGCAGTTTACGAGTTTTGAGGATATTTTTAATGTATATATACACATGTAACATTTATATATTATTATGATTTAAAATATGGTTTCTTATATATGATCCTTCTTATAAATATAGTTTGCTGATGATGGGCTATTTGATTCAAAGATTGCGCGTCTGGTTGACGAGTCAGATGTTAAAAATGCTGTAAATTTATAATTTTCTACGCATATATTTTATTTTATAATAAGTATAAGAAGGTTTTTTTTTAAATTTTGTTGTAGCCTGAAGATCATTCTGAAAAAATAGCTGATGATATTAACAATCCTCAACTACAGTCTAAAGATTTTCCTGTTCGTGACATTTCTGCCTCTTCAAGTGTTGTATCTAATGTAAGCGTTTATTAGTTTTATATTGTCTATTTTATTATTGTCTCAATATATTGATATTCTTCTGTATGATTGAGTCTTAAACTTCAAAGCTGAGTTGAGAAGATGGTTTGTGTTGATAAAGAAAGTTATAAAATTTCAAGAATTTAGAGTTGTTATATTCTAAATTAGTTTACTTAGGTGGATAAGATGCACAAACTTCATGGCAAGACAACTGTAGAGGATAACCAAGCTGTTGATAGACCGTGTAAAGTTCGAAAGGTTCGTTTAGTATCATCCACTTCAGAATCAGTGTTACACTTCACTATACATGCTGAAGATAGACTTGTAAACTTTTGCAGTCGTTGCTTTATTTCGTTATTTCAACAACTTCAGTTATATATCAATATTTTATAAAATTCACTATTCAATTTTCTGTTTTTAGCATCTGCCATCATATGTATCTTCTGCGTTGGATCTGCATACTGATAATTCTAATATCCTATCGGTCACTTCGGTTATAGAAAAAGAATCGGGATTTTCAAAGCTTGAATCCGGTTGTTCGATCCTTTGTTCCTCATAATACCCATATGAAGTAGATGGTTCACACCATTGTTCTTCATTGTAAGCATATGATGGATAAGGGTCGTAATTTTGAGCTTCATAATACTCATATGAGGTGGGTTGTTCACGCCATGGTTCCTCATAATAAGCATATGAAGGTGGTGGCTCATATCTTGGTTCCTCAAAGTACGAGTAAGAAGGCTCATACCTTGGTTCATCAAAATATGAGTATAAGGGAGGAGGTTCATACCTTTGGTCTTCATAGGATGTGTATGAAGTTGATGGCTCGTACCTGGGTTCCTCATAGTAGGTGTATGAATTGGATGGTTGATATGAGTGACTATATTGAACCGAGTGTGGGTTACTACAATTAGTGCAATAATTACTCCTATAATCATCCTTCTCATAGGTGTAGTTGTAACCTCCTGAGTATTGATCCATAAGAATCACTCAGCAGACCATAACCTCCTGAGTATTGATCTATCAATTTGTGTTATGCATGGTTTTCTAACATCTGATACTTACTATCTATGCATCTTGCAAGTTCTGTTGGAGATAATGGATGACAGTTTTTAGGAAAGTCTGTTGGAAACCAACAGAAGTTTTTAACAGTTAATAGACAACAGGGGGAGGGATAGTGCACGGTCCTCCCAACCGCCGGAGTAATCCCACTCCGGGAGCCGCTACCCGACCAAGCTAGCTCCGCGGTGACTTCCCCTTGCCGAGTTCTTACCCTGGGCGACATATGCCACTCCCAAGACTCGAACCCGGTACCTCTGGGAAGAGGTGGGTGTCGGTGGCCAACTGGGCTACCCCAGTTGGTTAGTTAATAGAAAACAGTGGTTTGCTATCAACATAATTGAATTACTGTTGAATAAACCTATTGACCATTAGTGCATATCAATTTTATAAGTCTGCACTAATTATTTTTTTACTCTCTGTTGAATACTAAATGAGATGTTGACCAAAAGTCTAATACCAAATGATGCGTGTCAAGTGTTATATATATTAGGTGTATATTTTAAGCCCTTTAACACTTTTTTTAGACAAGTTTTAAATTTATAAAACACGATATTTACTAACACTAAACACACATATGGGCAAGTGCACCCATCGTGAGCGTAGTATAGTGTTGGTAAGATACCGAGGTCGTCCAAGGACACAAGAGCTTTTAGTACCGGTTTATCCTCAACGTCTAATCAAATCAAAAAGTTTAGAAAAATGTTTTAAACTAAGAAAAATAAAGACTAACTAAAATGCTGAAAAATAAAAATAAAAGAAAAACAGATAGACAAGATGAATCACTTGGTTCCGACTCGTGTATAGTGTAACCTTTGATTATTTCCGCACTTTTGCACTTATTTAAGAGATTATCTTAGTTATTGTAGTAGGCCCCTCTTTTGAAGGTGACGTTACCCTCAACCCAGTAGTTTGAGTCAGCAAGGATACAATCCTAAAGGGTCGGATTATTGAAAGATAATGAATTAAGTTATTAATGCAAATTATGGTAGGCCCCTCTTTTGGAGGTGACGTTACCCTCGACTAAGTAGTCTGAGTCAGCAGGGATACAGTCCTAAATAGCCGGGTTATAGTATTAATAGTAGTTAACTTATGAGGGGATCAAAGAGTTTGGACCCCCGCCATCCAATACCGTTAAGTATTGAAGGAGGTCCTACTAAATTTGACCCAGGTCCATTGCAGGACCTCTAAACGCTGAACAATGGCAAGACTCTTACCAAACCATTCCCTTAACCCCCGACCAGGTAGCCAACATACCTCCATATAGACCGTGGAGATATGAATGGTGAAAATCTTTTATTTTATATAGACAGTAAAATAATGTCAAGACACCACGGACAAACGATAAGGAAGAATCACCTTCAACATAAGAAACTAGTTATTAAAGTCATTAATACAAAACCAAATAAAAAGTGCGAAAAGATTAGAAATAAAAAGTATTACACTAGACACTTGTCTTCACCAAGTGATGTAAGAGACTTAGGCAAACATGGCCTTGATTGTCAAGAACTCTTACGATCAATCTTGGATCCCGAGATGACTCACACACTCTATGATGGACAATGGATGATGGTGGTGGATGATGGTGTTATGGTGGTGGTGGGTGGTGGGTGAAGTGTGAGAGAGGTGGTGTGCCAAGGGATGGTTTGAGCTTGAGCCAAGCACTCTTATTTATAGGCTGAACAGAAGCTCGGGCACGGCCCCGTGTCCAGTGGGCACGGCCCCGTGTCCACATCCTTCTCTTTCTTCATTTAATGCATCTTGTCTTATTAGTTGACCACGCCCCCGTGTCCGCTGAGCACGACCCCGTGTGCAGAAGAATCTTTGTACTATGAAGATTTGCCTGGATTATTCGAATCTTATAGTTGACCACGGCCCCGTGCCCGCTGAGCACGGCCCCGTGATGGGCAATAGAAGCTTCTACCACTTTGTCTTTTCTGCTGACACTTGGGCACGCCCCCGTGCTGGCTGAGCACGGGGCGTGTTCAGTCTTCTGTCTTCTTGTTTTGTTTGGGAAGATGCCGTCGTGGGGTCGGGCATGTCACGTTTGTTCCTTTTCTTGTATTTATGTTAGATTTTGCTGTCTTTTTGCTTCTTTTGTTAATTTAAGCTCATTTAATCCTGAAAATACAAAAGGAAGACAAAAGCACACTTTTTCCAACATTAGTACTAAAAAAGGGTTAGTTTTATGCCACAATTGATGTAATTTATATGTTGCATTTTACACACATCACCAAAATTCAAATAGTTGTTGACCAAAAATCAAACAGATGTTGACCAACAATTAAACAGATGTTGACCAAAAGTCAAACAGATTTTGAACCACTAAGAATCATAGTTTTGCAAACAGTGGTTTGACTTTAAGCAATCATCAATGGAATTGGTCAACTTTATTTGCAAAAATTGGTTTTAACTTTATTTGAATTTGAATTACAAGTACCGTATAATTCTCATTCTTATTGCAAGAATTGGCTTCGATCTAAAGTTAATAAAATATAGTATCTCAGATGGTTTTCTAAGAAACGACCCGTGTTTGCACACGGGTCTTACCGCTAGTTATATATAATAAACAAAAAAAAATTGGGACAATTGGCACAATATTAGAGCTTCCTAGATGTGGTTTTGGCGGGAAACTGAATGGGTATTCTTTTCACATATAATGAAGCCCCGTTTTGTATCCGGATCCACTAATTCGGATCCGTATATATATGTTATAAAAAAATTAATATTTCCAATCTTCATTTGTGTCATCGCCAACAACCATTGTTAACCCTATCGTCTCTGTGTTATTGTGTTGTCCGCCTCCGCCTCCTTCTTATCAACGGCGATATACAAGTTAAAATCCGATGTAATACAGGGTAAACTTTAACTATTCCATTTCTAATCTTTCTTATTTATCCTCTGTTTTCATTTGATTCTTAAGATTTTTGGGTTTTTTGAAATTAGGGTTTCTTATATTCTGTTGACGACTCCTACTCCTTTTCTGTGTTCAATGATTTTATCATCGTTGATATACAACTGAAGATCCGATTTAATACAGGTAATTCTCTAAATCTTTGATGTTTGAAGGGGTAATTGAATCGTATTATATCTAGAGAAACCCTTTAATTTTTATCTTGCTCGCACATGGAACTCCATAACTTCAACCACATCAATCCATTCTAGGGTTTTATTAACCAGATCTTTATCAAACTTGAGCAGGTAAAAAAATTAATTCTTTTTTGTAAATTAATTCTTATTTGATCAGATTTTTTTCGTGATACTGGTTCTTAGTCGATTTAGACATGTTAATGAAGTTTTATCATTTACTTGATTTGTTTTTTTTTTTACATTTAGTGTGCTGCTTTGACATTTATATTTATTGACTCAGGATGATTTCAATTGCATGATAAATATTGTTCACTAAGAAAGAGCATAAGTTACTAAACCCCTGGACTGGATTTGAAGATGTTCATGGTGCTACAATTACGTTACAAGTTGGTACTATTTTAGCATCTGCAGATAGATTTATGGACAATTTAAATAAATCATGTCATTTTACTTTTAGTTTTTATTTTGTCTTATTCAAAACCTCTTTCCAGTTATTCGTGGGTGGCTGGTTAGGAGATGCTCAGGGGACATTGCTCTACTCCAATTCGGTTCCGGAAAGGTAATTTCGTATTTTTTTTTATCAATCATGTTATGGTGTTAAATAACACACTATTTTCTACCGTTTAGGAGATTAAATAACATTTTTTTACAAACAGGGTAACGGGTCAGGTGAAGTGCAAGGAATCGAAGAGGCAAACAATTAATGCTTAAGACGTATTCAAGGCGCTTGAAGAGATCGAGTTTCCAGAATTCATTCCACCACTACAACTATTCTACATACTACAACTACAGGGGAGACATGGTATACACTACATCAACATTCAAATATTCATTTTACTACAAACTATCTTATATACTGGTAATTCTTGATTTCATAACATTTATTTGATTAACTGTATGTGTGTTCATATGTTAACTACATTGATAGATACAAATCTCAGTGAGATTCTCAATTGTATGTTTCAAATGTCTGCATCATAACTGTATTGAAAAGCAATTGGAAATTGATGATTATGTGTTGAAAAACCCCTCGACTTTCAAAATCCCTGACATCCTCTTTGCTAATGTAATGGATATTTTCACAACAAACTAAGATCATCGAAAATATCATTATGAACGAAAATATCATTATGAATGGATAATTGTATTAGAATTTTGGGCCGGTAAATTAAAATAAAGATAAATGCTACATGACCATGAGAAGTGTGGGCCTGAGGATGAGTGGAGATGTTTGTACAGACCATTAACCAAAGATGGTGGAATGTTAGGTGCCCTTACGTTGACTGGGTTGCATGAAACCTTACTATTTCAATTGAACCAAGAAACAATAATGAAGAGACATATCGTTGCTAACAATAATAATGATAATAGTTGTTATAATTAGTATTATTATGTAACCTAGATATATGATTGCTCATATTTGCACTGCAGGTTATTATGGTAGATGGGGTTTATGCCAGTAGAGAATTTAATAGTCTTTAACAAGGGCACATTTTTCGGGGTTTCGCCTGGATGGGATGCAAGCAATGAAGTCTTCAACAACTTCAGTGAATGAAAATGTGCATAAGCAATCTTTTATCATTGGTATGTATTGCAAAAACATTACGCCTTGATTGCTTGTGTAGTTTCGGCATGTCGTAAGCTCAGGTTTGATATGATTTATATTCCTTAAGGTTATAGTTTTAAGCAATAGTTGTGGATGTTGTTAGCACCTTCACAAACTTTCTCATGAGAATCGGTTAGATTGCTTCAGGGAATATATATTTGTAAGCTTTCATTCAGGCTAAGCTAGATTTCATTCAGGATAAAGCTTATTCTTATCTGAATAAGACTTTCTGTTCAAAACAAGTTTTCCTTTAGGCAAGTATTGGCTATATTTATCTTTGAACTTATTAGATGAAGTTCATATTTTATTGTGAAGTATATATATTGTACAGATACAGATGAATTGGAGGAAGAAGAAGGAGTGAGGGAGGGGGTGAAGTAGGGTTTGAAAAGCTCACAAGAGCTCAGAGAAAAAGGCTTTGAAAGAAGAAACTAAAAGAAGTTACTTCTCAAAGGAGACAGATTATCAGGCCGCAGTTGAATCCGGGTCATACGGGTGGTGATCGAATCGATGGTGAAGTTAGTAGCGTTCGTGAACATGAACGTCTGGAAGGTGTTCGACGAAATGCCGCAGAGAAACCTTAGAGTCGCTATTGTCACATTTTAATGCAAAATTACAGATTAATTGATTAGTGATTATTATAGATTACTGGAAAGAATTAGTATTGTATTGGTATTATAGATTACTGGAAAGAATTAGTATTGTATTTGTATTATTGGTATTTGATTTGGAGAAGGAAGACGATTGATCAGATTTCTATACTTTTGGCTTTTCTGTTTGATGAATGGGTTTCAAAAATGATGTTTGGGTCAATAACAGTTGAGTGACCGACCGCGTTATGGGTTTAAATTATTATTTTAAGGGGTGTTTAAGGTTCGATTTCAACGTGTTTTAGGTGAAAATGTGAGCAAAACCATTAGTATCAGTTGCTAAACTATAATCAAAGTGTTGGCAAACTATAAACGAACCAAACCAAACTGTTAATGAGTTTTTTTTAACAAAAATGCAAATATATAGTTTACATACAGAAAATCTTTATTAACTGATAAAATTAAACTACCCGGGAAGCAGTCCTGGGTGATAACCTAGTTCAGATATATACATACATATATACATACATACTTACATACATACATACATACATACATACATACATACATACATACATACACTTTTAGGACTGAATGCTCCGGTGACTGAAAGCTCCGGTGAATCTCCGGCTGTAGGACTCTCCGTTCGTCTGTTATACGACGCCGTTTGTCGGTGATTTTAGGCGTTTTCTCCGATCTGATTTTCAGTAACTGAATCTCCGGTGGTAGGACTCTCCAGTCGTGTGTAATACGACGCCGTTTATCAGTGATTTTAGGCATTTTCTTCGATCTGATATACAGTAACTGAAAGCTCCAATGAATTTCTGGCGGTAGAACGCTCAGGTTATCCGTAATACGACGCTGTTTTTCGATGATTTGATTTGAACAAAGAGCAATGAAGATATCGGCGAACAGTTCCGGATCGAGTTTAACAACTGCGAATCCAGTTGAAGGTGAGTTTATCATCTTCTCCGATTGATTTTCCGTCGAATTTATTCAACTTTTGTAGCGATTTTGATTACTTTTGTGACATCGAGTTTAACTTTTGTGATTTTCCGGATCGAGTTTAACTTTTGTGAGTTTATCATCTTCATGTTTTGAAGCAGGCGGAGAGAAGAATAGGGTAATCAATCTGGAGCTATGGCAGGCATGTGAATACCAGATGCTTATGAGGAAATTAGGGTTTGATGTATGATCTCTAGTGTTATAAAGAAGGTGATGAAGGTTAGTGACAAGTCATTCGCCACGTAATCCTGTCCATCTCAGTAACTCAGTGCCACATAGGATCAGAAACTAACCCAGTTAGTAAGGATTTAACTGAGTGGTGCCAGCACAAACTAAAAGTCAAGTAGGGGGTGCCGGGTGTCAAAGTGTTAGTTGGGGGTGGCAACGGTCAAAGGCCGAAAGCTGGGGGTGATAAAATTCAATAACCCAAATTTAAAAGAGTAAATCTTGTTTATTATGTTATAATTTTTTTAATAAATATTAACGTAAAGTTATAGTCCTTTAAAATCTTGAAGTAAAGTTGGTTTAAAAACAACAATATGTATTAAAGGATTAGGGATACCATATGTTTTAGAACCAACAATTAGTTAAAGTCTTAAAATTATGTAAAACTAAAGTCTTATATATATATATATATATATATATATATATATATATATATATATATATATAGGATTAGGTTCAAACGTGAACAAAATCCTAAGAGTGAACTGATCTGCGCCCTTGATTTTTATGATCTTGAGATTAAAGTGAGTGGCATGATGGTAATTATTTGGTTAATTTTTTTTCATTTAATTAAATACAAAAAGGGTATACGTGTAATTTCAATCTTAAATTGATTGCATAAATATCTCACAAATCAAGTAGTCAATTATCCTCTTAAATTGATTGCATAAATCTCTCACAAATCAAATCAAGGATTAGGAAAGATGTAACTTAATTCAATTATTAAAACAATTATTTGTTTAAATGCGATTTATACATGTGTATTCTGATTTTGCCCTCTTTTTAATGCGATGTACACATGTGTATATCGTCTGTTTTTGTGATATCTTAGAATTTTTTTTGTATTGAATGTTGATGTACACCTGTGAATTACTGTACACATATGTACGATGCTGAGTACACATGTGTACTGTTCTATTTATATCTAAGTACACATGTGTATACCGTTGAAATATGAAGGTTACGTGGATCTTAAAAATCAAATTTTGAATTATGGTGATGAAATCTGAAATAAAAATTAAAATTGAAATCTAGTGATTTGTTGTTTGTTTTGATAATTATCTTATTAATAAATAAATATAATGTGGATAATGAATTTAAATTAGGAAAGATGTAACTTAATTTAATTATTAAAATAATGATTTAAATCTAATTTTTTATATAATTACAATCCTACCCTTAACAACTAAAAAGGAAATCAAGGGTCCATATCTGTTCACGCAGTTCACTCTTGGGAGGTTGTTCACGCTGGAACCCTACCCTATATATATAGGGTTGGGATTTAGAGAAAATGCTCAAAAGTGTAAGAACGGAGAGAACGCTTATGAATCCTCAGATCAAAACAATCTATGGGCTAGATGACGCGGTGGCATTTTCGTAAATAAAATCATTTTTATTAATCTGGCACGCTTCATTAAGGGTAAAAGGGTCTTTTGACTTAACATAAAATGCCAAACTCACGCTATTAAAATCCGCCTCAACACACATAGCACACTTCATCATAATATAACGCCATAGATATAAAACGCCAAACTTTGTTTTTAACCGATAAAGCTGAACAAACAGTACTAAAACGACGTAACTTTATTACTAGCATTTACTGCAATAAAAATCGCGCCTAAAAAACGCGCCAAAAACTTTCTATATAAACAAACTCTCAGAATTACTAAAATCCAAACCAAAACCACAAAAACCTATATTTTCCTCTACACCATTCATCTTATAAACGCTAAAAAAACCAAAATATCAAAGACTCAAATCCATGTTTCTTTGATATACACAATTTTCTCAATAAACTTCCACTCTATGCAATGAGCAAGATCCTCAATATAAACGCCAAAATATACAAAAACCACAAAACTTCAAAAAAAGCCATTTCATGGAGATTCTGTTTTTTGTTCTCTATAAAGTTTAGCTAAACGAGATGGATAACATTGTTACACATCTTTCTTGAACGGGGATTAACAATGTTATCCATTTCGTACAGTAAAATATTATTGAGTTTAGCACGACCAAAAATAAAAGTTTATGGAAGTTTTATTTAGTGGCGTTATTGTTTTTTTTTTTGGCGTTTGATTTCCTTGCCCAATCTAATATTGTTTGTTATTTAACTTTGAAGTAGCATGTTATGAACAAAGAGATAGAAAAAAGAAAAAAGATGCAAAAAAAAAACGGCAAACTGAGAAATGTCTGTGTTCTATAGCATTGAAATAAAAAAAACGCCAAAGTACTCTAAACTGTCTCAAAGACAACTGTATGTGATCTGTAAGAATGACAAATACAAAACGCCAAACTACTCTTCACTGGCTCTCGAAGACCTTGTCGATCTTCTTTTAATTACGGCCTGTTTGCATGTTGATGCGTAGTGTCCATAGGCTTTGCAGTTCTGACACTGTCTTTCTTTGGCCCCGGGTTTCGACTTCGATTTCTTTTTGTCAACTGCTATCTCCTGTTTAGATTTCAAGCGCTTCCGAGAACCGGAACCTTTGGATTTATAACCTATAGGGACTCTTATCGGATTCTTGTCATTTTTATATTGACCAGTTATCTCGGCAAATCTATCCTTAGAACTAGCGGGAGGAGCAACAATCTGCATATCTTGAACCTTCTTCATATAAGATTAAACATGATCCTTGTATAAGGATAGCTCCTCTTTATTACCAGATAAACGGTTCAAAGTGTATTCGGTTGAATAAATAACATCTCGCATCATACTTTGCACATCAGGATCAAGCTCGGTCATATAATCACGAATAATTGAGAATTCAGGAGAGCAGTTTGGGGAGGCCTCTTTGCGCCATCTATTCAGAATGTATTGTTTTGGAAATTCCCTAATGTCCATAAGTCTCAAAACATAGAATATATGTCTACATAGCAAACCAAAACTGTTCAAAATGTCTGCATGAGCAACTGCATGTGCAATCAGACTTACGGAACAATACCTGAAAAGCGCCAAAAACAATATCTCTATAACGCCATGCATAGAATGTTTGTCTAAAAAAAGAAAAGAACACATTGCATATGATAAAACGCCATTAACAGAAAACGCCATAAAAACCAAAACGCCATTATTTACCTCAAATAAGGATGTACAAAGCTATTGGAAGTCATTTATATAAAACTTAACAAACCCATCAGGCTGATCTTCGTAACGTTGATTTATGCAATCCGCAACTCCAATAAGCTCAGCTTGAACGTCACAAAAAATACTTTTTGTGTATATATCAACAACTTGCCCTTCCAACACTTTGTAACTACTCTTCAACTGGGGTCTTTTGTATCGAGATTCATGATCATTTTTACGATGTGCTTCTATTGCAGTCTTCAACTGTTCAACTGTGTGAAACTGTGCTTCTATTGCATTCTCATAATGCGTCATGAACTCAACAAGAGTAGCTTTCGAATTGCACACTTGACCAAAAAAATGATTCTCGCTCTCCAACCTGGATGTCGTTCGCATAAGACCAGACATAGGCTCCATTCTATAGTATGCAGGGATCCAAGATTCCCTAAGTGCAAAAATATCAGATAGCCAATCATTATCTTCTAAATTGAATTCTGCAATAACCATTTCCCATTCTAATTCAAACTCTTCAGGTGTGAGAATATCCGTCCACACAACACCACAGATACGTTCTTTAAAATTGGTGGAATTGCATAGCCTAACACCAACCTATAAATAACACAAAAAAGCCACACATATAAAAAAACATATGACAAAACTTAATTAAAAAAACAGTAACAAGGTACAAAACGCCATGTATCTTAAAACGCATTGTATACTAAAACGCCAAAGGTAAAAAAAGCATACCAACCTTCAGAGAAAGTTTATGCATCACATGCCACATGCATAACCGATGCCTCGTGTCAACAAATACATCAGAAATAGCCTTCTTCATCATTGGATCTTGGTCAGTGACAAAAACTTTTGGTTGAGAACCAACAGCTTTAAGAAACTCTCAACAACCAAATATACGTGTCAGCAGTTTCTGACGCCAATAATGTTGCACCAAATGTAACATTGCAGTGATGATTGTCTATACCAGTGAACGGTACAAACACCATAGAGTATCTGCATATGAAAAACGCCATGTGAACTGAAACAATAATAAAACGCCATTGCATGTAAACTAATAAAACGCCATTGCATGTAAAATAATAAAACGCCATTGCATGTAAAATAATAAAACGCCATTACATGTAAACTAATAAAACGCCAAAAACAGAAGAAGTTGAATTATAAAAAATTACTTGTTGGAACGATACGTGGCGTCAAATGAAATCACATCACCAAACACATGGTAATTACGTTTGGCTTGATCATCACACCAAAAAAGACCCTTCAAACGATTGTCTTCGTCTGTGATGTAATCATACGAGAAATTAGACTGGGAATGTTTTTTTTCATTCAAATGTTTCACAACCATATCAGCGTCATATTTCCCTATGAACAAGTTTATTTGCCTCTTTTAGTTCTTAAATTCAACTTTGCTTGCACCCACATCTTCAAAACCACCAAAACAAGTCTTCATAACATTAAACGCCTTGACAGGACCCAAATTCAGCTTAGACATGCTGTGTATAACATGCTTCTGGAGCTGAGTGAGGTGCCGTTCAGTTGGAAGAAAATGCTTATCAGGACGTTCAACAAGTTCATGATTGTGCTCCTCGACAAACTTATACACCTTCCAAAATCCATTCTCATCTTCTACACATAACAGTGCACCACAATCAGTCCTCTTGGAAAAGTTAGATCGCACTACTCGCTCTTTTTGATTGGGGTCCAACGTATCAACCTTCTTGTCCTTATATACCCTAGTTCTCGTACACAAAAAATACTTAATATGTAACACACCTTTAGAGTTTGTCTTTGTAGTCCCTTTCCTGACTAAAAACCCACACTCCTTGGCATACTTAACATACATTGAATAACAATCATCAAGGCTTGAGAATAGCATGTCCTTTATGGGCTTTAATTCTTCACTGACGTCAGGAATGATAAATGGTAATCCAGTTTTGGGGCAATGCCTTTGACTCGAGGAAGAGACTTCGTCTGAGAAAACACAGGGAGGAACAGAAAAATCAGAAAAACAGAGTGATGTCTCGTAATAACATTATACATTAAAACGCCATTAATTGAAAAATAAACAAGACATAATAAACACATAATGAAAACGCCAAAATTAACAAAACTAATGTTTCCACAAATTAACAAAATAGTAATAACTAATATTCACAAATACTACTAAATAAAATTCAAAACTAATCAAATAGAAGAAAAACGCCAATGACCGAAAAAACATAACAAATACACAAGAACGTAAAACGACAATTAAAATTAATATCGAAAACTCCAATTGCAGTTATGAATAATAGATTAAATATCAATTAAAACGCGATTAAACTGCATAATTGAATAACGCTATGAAAAATCATACAACACATTATAAATTAATAATACAAAAAAACGCCATAGAACAATGATAAAAGAACAAAACGCCATATCTGTTGCATGATTTGCTGGAACGAAAAGAGAAAACGCCAACGAATTTTACTTTGTCGAACAGAATCCACGTTAAACGCCATAGATCTGAGAAAGCTTGCAAAGCAGGTAATAGCTAACAATAAATCTTTGGAGTTTTAATTTGAAAGAGATTTATAACGCGAATAAGGAGGGAACGTATAAAAGGACAACCGTACCCCCGCATAACAATTAGGGCCCCCTGCCACGTGTTGGGCCAGGATCCGTTCTCACACTTTTCACCGTTCTCTCCTGAACCCGTTTCTATATATATATATATATATATAGAGAGAGAGAGAGAGAGAGATGTAGGTAGGTTCAAATCATGGCCATTGATTTACACTTATGTATTGATAATCAAGGGATAGGATTAGTTCACTAGTGTTCACTATCAAGAGGGTTGTTCACTAATGAACCTAGCCCTATATAATATTTTATAGAGGTATTGATAACTTTTTTAACGTCACAATTGCCTGGGATTTTCTAAAATTACATTAAATTTAGTCTTATTTCGGCACTACAATTTGATTCATTTTAGAGTAAACTGCCATTTTGGTCTCTGAGGTTTGGTTACTTTTGCCACTTTAGTCCAAAACTCAAACCTTTTGCATCTGGGTCCCTATGGTTTCAGTTTTATTGCCATTTTGGTCCAAAAATGAAATCAGGTCATACTTGTCTTATAAAATCCTGCAATTTTGTCATTTTCCTCAGGGGCAAATCAGGTCATATTTTTCTTATAAAGTATGGTATTTATTTATAAAAAAAATGATCGTTTTGCCCCTGCGGAAAATGACAAAATAACAGGATTTTATAAGACAAATATGACCTGATTTCATTTTTGGACAAAAATGCCAATAAAACTGAAACCACAGGGACCCAGATGCAAAAAGTTTGAGTTTTGGACTAAAGTGGCAAAATTGACCAAACCACAGGGACCAAAATGGCAGTTTACTCTTCATTTTATTATCATCTTAAGTATTTTATACGTGTACGGTAGCTTGATCAAATTTATGTTATAAGAGTACTAAATACATTATCGGTTTTGTTGGTAACCGGTAACTCAATTCGATATGATAAAAGCATCTATATGACAATCAAATCGATATTAAGTATATTTCTTTATAGGACATGATATTAGATCAATATTACAAACCCTAAAGCCCTAAAATCATATTCTTTCCTTAGCAAGTAACGATTTAACGAAGTATGATCCATTGAGTTGTTTTTAATAGGACATGATATTAAATCAATATATTACAAACCCTAAAGCCCTAAACTCATATTATTTCCTTAGCATTTAACGATTTAATGAAGGATGATACATTGAGTTGTTTTTAATTTATAACCCTAAGCCCATTAAGTCATAAACATGTGGCCCATTAGTTTGTGACATTTATCAAAAACTAAAGGAAAAATTACATGTTTTGTCCCTTATCTTAATACCATATATCAGGCGGTGCTCTTTTCAACGAATTTTGACAGATTTTTCACTTTACAGGGAATTTTGTTGCACGGTTTGTCCTTTACACCCAAATCAGTTAAAAAAGTCTGTTAAGTCTGGTCACGTGATACGCACATGAGTGTAATTTTATCAATTTACTCTCATCTCTCTATCTCTCTCTCTCTAAAACACCTCACCCTTATCACCACCACAACACCCATCTTCACTACCACCACCCCATAAGACTTTCACTGCCACCCCTCCCACCACCACCTCAGCCTTCTCCACCCCCAACCACCCCACCTCAACCTTCGCCGCCACCCCACCCCACCCCACCCACCACCAACTCAACCTTCTCCGCCACCACCCACCCCACCTTAATTAGCCCTCACCAGCCACCACAACCCACTATCTCTCCAGCCATCACAACCCACTCGATTGTCTCTCTCTCTCTCCAGCCATCCCCCTCTTTCAGTTCACCACCACAAACACCTTACCCCCAACTTTAGACCACAAGCGAAACCACAACACCTATTTCAGACCACAACCAACCCCAAATCGAACCCCTAACCCCAAATCGGCCACCATAACCCACCCACTCCCTGATTTATCTCTCTCTCTCTCTCCATCCGACCGGTTTATCTCTCTAGTCTCACTCTCAGTTTATCTCTCTATCTAACTCTCTCTCTCTCTCTCTAGATTTTAATTTGAAGGCTGATGAGAGTGGTGGATGGTTAAGATGCAGTTGATGATGGTTGTTGCGGTGTTGGATGGTGATTTTGTTGCTGGATGGTGGTTGAGGACATGGTGGATGGTGGTGTTGATGGTGGGTTTTTAAAGAGAGGGTGAGGGTATCTAGGTTTTTAGGGAGAGAAAGAATAAAGTGGATGGGAAGGGAAGAGTGGATTTTATATATTTTATTAAAAAATGGTTTATTTATACATTAAGACGTGAAAAGACAACAATACCCTTAAATGGGGTCCACATGATAAGATTTAATAAGAAAAACTAACTGGGTTAGGGTCAAAGGACGTAACGTGCAAGGATTTTCCTATAAAGTGAAAACCTCTCAAAATTCGTTGAAAAGGACACCGCCTGAAAAGTGGTGTTAAGATAAAGGACAAAACGTGTAATTTATCCAAAGTTAAATTGTATTGTTAACTCAGAGACGATTTTTGTAATTCCCAAACCTCAGGGACTATTTTGGCAATTTAGCAATTTAGCAATTTATTATTTTGTTTTTAATTTTTAAATCTTTTTATCTTTAAATAAAAATTTATATATATATATTGGGGTAAGGATAGTGTAAAAAGGGCCTAAAGTGAGAGAAGTATAAGAAGTGTTTTAAAACATTAGATCTTTGATCTAATGATTGAGATCAACAGGGACCAAATTGTAAATTGTGTTTTAATTATTTGGGCTGATTTGAAAATTGTAGTGGTAATAGTGTCTTTTGATATGTTTCAAATAAGGTAACCTTTCCTAAATTCCAGCGATCCTTCTCCTATAAATTCCAGCGATCCTTCTCCTATAAATTCCAGCGATCCTTGTTCGTCCTTATTCTACGAATCCGGAAACATGTAACTGCTATCAGAAAATATAACACTATAACTCTATATAACACTATACATCCACTGACCATTATAGACCTGCTACCAGAAAATATAACACTATAACACTATATAACACTATACATCCATCGTAGAACTGCTACCATAAAATATAACACTGTATAAAAACCTTCATTCTGCAACCATCATTATATAACACTCTATAAAACCTTTATTCTGCGATCTTCAGAAATTATAATTGATGAACGATAACTCACATAATCTTAATAGAAAAAAATACAAATTCATATTCCTATAATAAAGGGTGACAGTTATGGAAGGTTATCAATTGATTGAATCAATTGAATCAATGAGAAAATTACTTGTTTACCCCTTTGAATTAATTTAGATTAAGGACACATGTCATCTCCACAATATTTCTCACACTTATCACACTTTGGGCCCTTTGTATAGGATCTTTAATCTGTATATATATACACACATATACCCACATTTATATACATACACACACTTATTGTTAAGATTCATGTGTTGTGGTTGAGCGTCAAACCGTGAAAACAATTTTGTTCAAAACGTTGATAAAAATAACTTAATTTTCACACGTTACGACGAGGACGTTAATATCTGAATTAACGATACTTTTTATATGAGTTAATAATTTGGATAGAAATGACAACAAAAATTAAAACGTCAGGGATTCAGTTACAAAAAAAATCTTACTTTGAATTTAACAGTCAAAAGTTGCCAAACCTCATGGACGATTTTAGCATTTTACTCTAACAAAAAAAAAGAAGAAAAAGAAAAAAACCTTATGAGTGAGACACTTGTCAATATGTGATTGGCAAAAAAAACATTAAAAGGTTTTAGAGTTTACATGATAAGTTTAACTATAGTGGTAAGGATCATATTCTAGGTTTTGAAGGACTATAATGTGACATCCAAAACCAATGCATAATCTAGGTTTTGAAAGACTATAATGTGACATCCAATACCAATGCATAAACTGTTTGTATAATAAGCTTCCCCACTTGTAAACAAAAGGAATCTTACAATAAACCCACAAAATTTGACCCATGAGCGATGCATCGTAGGCCCACTGCAAACATTGAGTAGATTAGTTTAAGCGTTATGCCCGAGCGATGCATCGTAGGCCCTTTGAAAACATTGAGTGGATTAGTCTAAGCGTTATGTGATGCCTAAGCGTTATGTGATGCGGTAACCATATGAAAACATGTGTTTCAATGTATCCAATCTAACTTAATGCAACCTATATAAGCATTGAAGTTGGATAAAAAGTAGAGTAAATCGAATTTTTTAATGTACAAAAGAAGAGAAATCGAACTCAGGTTGGTTCGTTCAGTGGGGTTTCACCTAACCACCACACCACCCTTACCTTTGCTTCAAGACTTAGTGGCGTCAAAACGTACAATAACTCAAATTTATACCATCGAATGAAACATATTATATTTGACTCGACTCGTTTCCCAATGAAATTTATATCAAATGTAGACAAATAGAAAACATACATAAAAATAAGCATGAAAACGTATTACATTTGACCTGGCTTGTTTCCGAAAAAATTACGTCAAAACATGAATTTATACCGTTTACGTCGAACCGTGAATTTATACTAACATGTACATAATAAATAAGCACGTCAAAAATAGTGTTTTTTAATATATATCAGAACGCAAGCTAACTGAAAACGTACATAAAAATAAGCATGAAAACGTATTATATTTAATCATGCTCGTTTTCGAAAAAAATATGTCAAAACTTGACTTGTGTTATTTTTTTCTTGAGTTTAGACTATATACTTGGCAGCTTATGTTATTTTATATCATGTACATGTGTTTAGTAATGATTTTTCCAATTTAATAGGAGAAGGGTATCTGTTCGTCTACTTTTTTATGTTTTATAGGCTAGCTCTTCATTAACCTTTGTTTAACTTTCTTCTAATGATTTTTTTATTGTTTGCTGCTATCTTCAGTTGTCGTTAAGTGTAAATGTCTCTATACTATATTCTCCTTGTCACTTTTTCTAAGTTTAAAAATTTGGAAGATTCTATCTGAACCAGATTATAATACGGGGTAAGATGTAACACCTCAATCAATAACGGAAACATTGGATCGAAACGAGAACTGTTCATAAGCTCATTGTCAATATTAAATTTTAAAAATTTCATTAAAACCACATCAAGATTCTACATAACAAACAAAAGAGAAATTGTTCCACAAACAAGATAAGAAAATAATCCCAATTTAAAGTTTAACTAGGTCCAAGCTCGTATGTGACTCAAAGCTTGATGATACTTCATGCAATGTTTCCTGAAACATGTATAGGATAAAAGGTCAACTATAAATATTGGTGATTATATGTAGGTTTGACTAGATAGTTATCAAAAGATTAGTTAACAATTCATATGTCAATGGTTTATCAAAAGTAATCTTATGAAAACCACATACCGGGAAGAATGTGCACAACCAGACCTTGTGACATTGTAGGTTCAACTCTACGAGTTAAACTTAGTTATAGTTGCGGTTTCAGGCATCCTCGCTCCCCCTAAAAAGGGTCAATGAATAGTATGGGTTTGTCAGACCTGTAGTGTTATAATCTACTACCGTTGATTTGATCAAAATTAATGATTGTCCTGTTTCAATTGTTAGTTCACCAAGCAAGTTCAAGAAAAGATGCATAATAATAACAAACAACGACATAGGTATGAATTGTCATAGTTCAAGTAGCTGTAGTTTAGCTATATAGATACATGTTTCACCCTAAATAGTTAATATGGAAAAAACAAGCTATGTAAACTCACCTTGGTAAAACTAGCTGGTTATCACACTAGTAGTTGCAGTTGCAGATGGGAGAATTCCAAGGAATTATCCTAAATAGTTTAATAGATAATGTTCAATAGATGTTGGACTTAGATTAAAGACTAGAGGAATTCTAGGACTAATAGGCAATTATGGATTCTAGATCTAATTTAGGAATATTAGTTAAGGGGTTGGATAATGAGAAAACCAAAAAAACTAACTAAAAAAGTCTAAAAAACATAACAATTTTTTTTAATTTTTATAAAAAAATCGTAGGTTTTTATGCATGGAAAAAAAAATTTCAAAAAATAAAAAATAATTTTTTTTTGTTGTATTGCACATGTGCACTATTACGGATATACTGCACATGTGTAGTACACATATAATGCACATGTGCAGTACAACAAAAAAAAAAAAAACTTTTTTTTTTTTTGAAAATTTTTTTATGTATAAAAACTAGCGATTTTTTTATAAAAAATTGTAAAAAAAAAATTTTGTATGTTTTTTAGCTTTTTTTTAGTTAGTTTTCTCGTTTATATGTAGTTTTCTCATGATCCTCTCCCTATTAGTTAAATGGTTATTATTTATTTAAAATAAATAATTTATAGTTAATAGTTATATGATGCGAATTTTGAGAAAATAAGATACCACATAGTTAATTATGAATCACTAAATTTGTTGAATGAAAATATAAGTGATTGCTGAATTATTTATAAAAAATTTCTATGTATTATTATTTATTATTTAAATAAATAAATAAATAATTATTTGTTTAGACCAAATAGAATTTTTTTTTTGAACGTTAAATGTCATTAGAAAACGGCTAAGCCCACCAAAAAGAGGACCGCCAAAACAAACAATTACAACATATACATTGGGTATCTACACCAATCCTTCCAACTAATGTTATCGACTTTAGATCTACTACGAAACCACAACTAAGACCAAGATTTGATGCATGCAATCATATCACAAACCCGAGGCTTGGCATCTTCAAAAACCGCCTTGTTACGAGACTTCCAAATGACCCAACAAGTCGTCATCACAATCCCTCTAATAATTTTCTTCTTCGTATTAGTACCTAGAATCGTCGAAGGCAAGGAGAAGATGTCTTTGATATCAAAAAGGAAGATTGGACCCAAACGACACCATTTTTCTATCCCTTGCCACACGCCACTCGACACAATGTACCAGGTGAAAAGGTGCAAGGCCGACTCCTCTACTGACTGACAAAGAACACACGAGCCATCTCCCACGTTAATATTTCTTCTGCGAAGGTTTTTCTTGGTCGGAAGGCGATCCATATCGAGTCTCCAAGCATGAATATTCACCTTTAACGGAACCCACCCGGTCCAAACCATATTATGGACTCTCCTATCATTACGGTCATTGATGAGGATCTTTTTAACATTCTGCACTGAAAAACTGTTACTCGAATCGGCATTCCAGACCCAGCTATCATTGCCACCGGAAAAAGAGCATTTAGGAACCATTTCTTGCAAATCTCTATACTCCGATAACTCCTCGACAGTAGAAAGACCGCAACGCCAATTGTCCACGAAGGAGAGCATCCCATTACGATCTTGTAATCTGTCCCGAACCGTGCATCTTTTGTTTTTTTCCAGAGAGAAAAGACAGGGCCAGCGCTGACATAAAGTAGTACCATACCAAATATCATGCCAGAAGCTAACTTCTGTCCCAGAACCCACTGAACCCCTTATGATGTTATGTATCTCTTTGCCACCAAGCTTCAAGTTGCCCACTAAAGTAATCATCTTCCAACAGCCGGTTTGACTATTGTTTATCGGAAGAAAACGCCATCTACGTTTTCCACCATGAATCGCCTCTATCGTACGCCGCCAAGAGCTATGTGGATCTCTCTTGAACCTCCAAGCCCACTTAGTAATTAAGGCAATATTCACATCAGATAATCTTGAAATACCCAAACCCACATCCGATTTCGGAGATGTAACAATATCCCAAGAAACCCAATGCATTTTGTTCACACCATTTGAGCCGCCCCAAAGAAAACTTCTCATCAACCTCTCTATTTGTTCCACAATATCAACCGGGGCTTTATACAACGATAAATAATAGATCGGAAGATTGGATAAAACGGATTTAATGAGAGTAAGACGACCTCCCATAGAAAGACTATCCGCTTTCCATTTTGATAACCGAGAGCTAACCGTCTCAACAACCGAACTCCAATGACACACTCGGTTCATGTTGGCGCCCACTTTAATTCCCAAGTAATCAAACGGAAAATCTCCGACCTTACAGCCAAGGATATTAAACATAGCATTTATCTCGTCCCTAGTAACTCCAACTCCAAAAAGATGCGACTTTTTTAAATTAATTTTCAGACCGGTACACATATGAAAGATCCGTAAAAGCCTGGCTGTATTCTCTATGTTACCCTCCGACCATTCCCCAATAATCAAGGCATCATCTGCGTACAATAAGTGAGAGATTTTTAAGCCGGTCTTCGAATCATCAATGCCTTTGAACTCACCTCTTTCGCAAGCCTTCTCCAAAATGCAAGTAAAAGCTTCCATAACGATCAAAAAGAGAAAAGGAGAAAGAGGATCTCTGTAACAACCCTCGGTAAAACCAATATTCTCATAATATTTCCGACCCTCTAATACATTATAGAATGTCTCAAATATGTTTTATATTACACCCGTATGTGAAAACCGAGCCCTAGTTATGTTACAATTATAAAAATAAAATAAAAATCTGAATTTAGAGCTGAGGCGGGCCGTGTAGGATCCCACCTCAAGCTCACGCGGGCCGTATTAAGACCAGACTTTGACTACGCTGACTTCTTTAGTTCAAGCGGGCCGCGTAAGACCTAGTCTAAGTTGACGCGGGCCGCGACAGATCATGAAACGCGGAAGCATCCGGTGCTGACACGTGTCAACATCGTGTCGAGTCTACTTGGTGATCAGGCTAAGCTATAAGTTGACCACGTGTTGACGCGGGCCGCGTAAGGCTTTTCCTTACCTTACGCGGGCCGTCTGGAAGTCAGATATCACAACTATAAATAGCAGGCATCAGTTTATGTAACACCTCGAAAATTCACGTCCTATAATGTGTTGACACGTGTCATAATGTTTGAACGTGTGAAAGAATGTTATAAAAGGACTAAAGTTGACAATCATGGAAAGTATGTGTAAATACGGGTTCTAAATGTCAACCGTGAATAAATATATTGTACATTAACCCTACATGATGTTTATAACGTCAAACGAATAAATCATGGATCATGCGAAGCTAAAAGTGAGAGATTACAAACTACAGGGGTTAAATGTGTCAACATGTTTAAGTTATACCTCTGAATGACCTTTTGACAAACCCGAAGCTTTGTAACGGTTAATTATGCTCACTAGAATGCACGATTTAAATTTCATAAAGTTTCGTTATCGTATGAGAAAGTTATGATCAAATTCGTATGCGAGGGGTTAAAAGCGTTAACGTTGAAAGTTATGACTTTTCGGGTAATAACCGAGTGGCCAAGGACTTAGAAAAGTCGGTACAAGTTCTAAAGCCCTTGTAGGTAAATAATAAGGGGTCAAATTGCAAGTAATAATGCTAGTTGACCTTCCGAAGAGCCAAGGGACAAGATGTGGAAACTAAAAAAAATGAAAAAAACTGATCAGAAGGCCCATGCGGCCCGCTTTAGCACCTCAAGCGGGCCGCCTCAGCCTCCCAGATGCAGAAACTCGTTTTTTTCACCTGTTCAGCCTTCTAAACGCCATGTGTTGCCCTTAAACCCTTCCAAGAGCCCCCTAAACAACCCCTAAACACTTAGGGACACTTGTTGAAGAGTTGTGGTCATTGATAGACTTAGATGTCAACAAGTTATGGTGATCTAAACACTATAAATAAGACCATTAGTTGCAACATTTGATCATCCACCTTCATCTGCATTTGTGGAGCATTTCTGGAGCTTAGGAGCAGATCCAAGACATCCCTACACGTGCATAGGACCCTTGTAAGTACCCTTGACCTTCCTCGATTAAGTTTTAGCCTAGTTTTAGCTTAAAAGTCAAACCGTCGTAATTACCGGTTGACTTTAAGATTAATCACAAATGGTCCAGTGATTAGTCGAATCAAGAGTAGTTATAAGTTGGTATTTATGTGGGCATTAAACCCTTAAAAGGGCACCCTCTGTATTACACTCTAACAAGATCGTTTGTCGGGTCAAAGTTAATCCGAAAAAGTCAACAGAAGCATAAAACGCATAATTAGCAATCTAGATGGCGTACAATCTGTTTTGTCATTGATATAGCTTAGTAATCAATGTAAGAACATGTCTAAGCATGTTCAACCCGACAATTTCCTGATTAGACCCGGTTCGGAACCGAAAGTCGCAAAGCTTTGACTTTTGCTTTGACTTCAGTTCTGACCCGCTTTAGTATGATTTGGAAATGCCTTAGAGCTTCCTTAGGACCAGGCTACATGTTAGCATAACCCTCTGTGGTTGGTTCATTGATTGACCCATTCGTTTACGCGTTTCCGTTAATTGCTCATATGTTGACCATTATGCCCTTATTACCATAAAACGTGATTTCTGGAAAAGTAAAAGAGTAGAAACCTTAAATACTAATATATAAACTTGTAACCAAAATTTGATATCGGTTGGAGGTGTAGATTGAGAGTTATGCTCATTAGCGTAAATTGAAGGCCTTATGTTAATAAAACGGCGAAATTAGCGTATAGCCTAGTTAAGCCTACTTTTTGGTATCAAACTTAATACCCACTGATGTAATATATTATTTTGGGATTTTTGAAGATTTTTAATTAATTTTAGGATGAGCATAACTAGTAGTCGTAGGCTTAATCCGGTAATTGTCGGTTTTGCCCTTACGGGCCATAAAATGAGTTTTACAAATCTAAACGACTCCAAACCTTTTTCTACTGATTAGATATGTTAAATAAATTATTTTAATCCTCCTGGAAGTATAAAAATATCAGCTTTATGTATCGAACCCGGAAATGGCTTCTAATCGCCTAATTAAGCGTTATTAACGCATAGTATGTACTAAAACTATTTTAAACATACCAAGGGTGATACCTACTGATATTTGAGGCAAATTATGATATTTTAACAGTAAGCAAAAGTTGTTTAACTCAGACTTCAGTTTTGAGCTTTACGGCTTATGTGAAATTACCAAAATGCCCCTACGGTGCATAGTTTGGTTATACTTGGTAAATTCACATATATACTTTAACCTACTGTTATAACTTATCAAAATAAGTATTTTTCCTGATTATATCAGACCTGTAACTCAGGTAAATACTTAAACTCTTTTATAACCTTTTAAATGACCAAACTACCCCTACGGGGCCTAGTTTGTGTTTATATACGTTTCGGGCATAATGAAAGACATCTTACTAAGATCACAACATATTTGAGACATAATTAACTTAGGAAACCTGTATATGGCTCTCATGAATACCCGTCACGCTTATTACGCGTACGGTTCGGTTTATGTAACAAGTTTACATAAATTAGCCAAAACGGGTCAAACCTCATTGGTTTTATCTCAAAATCCAGAATGTGTATGAAATACCCATTTAAGACAAGTCTTCAAACTTGTCGGGTCTAAACCACATTCTAAACCGGTCTTCGCTTAATCATGCGTACTGTAGGTCCCTGAATCCCGTATGGATCGTAACAAGACTGTTAATCTATCAAGGGTGCGGAATCCCCTTGATTGATCTTCGAACACAGAAACAAGATTATGTAGAAGAACAAGAACTCGAACACACAAACACGCAAACTTTCAAACTGATCTTCTATGATTATCAAACCCTTAGAAGCGTTTTACAATCACTAAGATCTACAAGAACCTAACAGCCGATTTCTGTTTTGTTCTTAACTTCTCAAACTTGAATGCTCTCTCACAATCTCCAAAAGGCTCTCAAGTTGTCTAAAGTGTCTAACCCTAAAACTCAAGACTAAGGCTGTTTATATACACACAGCCAAGATCTCGAATTGGGCTTTGCCCATATTACATTTGTCACATAAACTTGGGCCTAATAGACTTAGTACAAACTTGGACTGATTGGGCTTCATAGAACTCGTTTTTCTTTAAGTCTTCATGATCCAATCTTCTATTTAATATCCAAAGACCAATCCAAAGCTGTTGTCATATAACATGCACCAACAAACTCCCCCTTGACAATAGCTTGCAAAGGAAACTTTAGTCTTCAGAATTGGGCTTTGGTCTTTAGTCTTTGGTCTTTGGATAGCGTCAGCTTCAACATGAATTATGTCTTTGTCAGCAACAAACTCCCCCTAAGCTGATGCATCCAATCACCAAATCTTCCAAGTTTTGAGTCAGCATTCCATGTAAGTCTTCACAGCATCCACTCTGCATTGTAGAAGGAGGATTCTACCAAGCAGCAACAAACTCCACCTCTCTTCACAGCAACTTCTCATCAACAAACTGCTTCAATCTGTATACTATAAAACAAACATCTCGAGAAACCATAAGAATTTTTCAACATAGTTAAAGAATTATTATTATACAAGAGATAGTTAAACTGTATCAGATTAAGCATTTTCAAATAAAGCACCAACACGCACAAATTGTAACAAACACCTTATAACCTGCATGATTTAAAAAAAATTTGAACCCACTTTCTAACACAGGGTCCCCCTTTCGGTAACAACTCCTCCAAGAATAACAGTTTTCCGTACATTAAGAATTTTAACAGAAAAAGACACTATTTTTGGATTTTTATATTTTCAAATGTAAAGACTGAAAGCAGTAAATAAATATTTACAGACATTCTTTTTGCGAGTTTCGAGGGTAAGAGAATCATATCAGTGTACGGTCATGTCAAAACGCTCTTGTTGTTCTTTTAGTTAACATTTAGATAAGCATCCTATAACGATTATCGGTATTGTTGTCCACATAAGCTCAACTTATCATATGTAATCATGGCGAGGGGATACGTTAAGGTATGATTTATACTTACCGACCGGTGTTCATCCACATCACGACACATTCCCGTATCAAGGTATGCACGAGGGTTCATCTTACCGGTGAGTATACCGATTATCATCTGTTTGATCGTATATGATGTGAGAAACTCACTTATTTTGATTGAAAACAAGCCCTATGTGATAGAATCACTTATTGATGAGGAACTTGATTTTCAGATGCATGAGGCACAGGAGCAAGTCCGTGAACAGGTCAGTACTTTCGTACAGCAGAGAGACGAACTTGACTCCCGGATAAATGTGATATATTATCACTTATTTTGGGGACATGTGATTGTTGATCACTTATTGAGGTCGAATGCAATATGTACACGTAAGTATGATATCATGGAAGATCTAGACTTGCGTCCCCGTTATTTTTCGGTAAAAGATACAACCATGATACCCAGATGATAAGCAGCATAAAGACCGAATATCTCAGAACCTCGGCAATCTCTCAAACGAAATTTCGGTACTAAGACCATATGCCAATGAATGGTTCCCACCTGGTCTTCAGTTGATTTAAGTTTATATCACCCTGCACACTTTAAAATGATTGTGAGCCTACCGATACATCTTATATAGAGCTGCTTAGCATATTTCATTTTAGGTTTAAAGAGGTTTAGACAGACCACTGATGTACTATCATTTTCTCTTTTGCTCGCCAGGAAACTCATTTTTGCTTTTCTATTGTTTTTTGTGTTTTTGAAATTTTTCGATGTTTTTGTATTTTTGATTTTTAAGAAAAACAGTAAACTATTTACAAAAAATCTTATGAAAAACCAGTTATTCAGGATTCCTCATCCCATTGAGTTCGACTAAGTGTTCAAAGCGAGCTCGATCAAAAGCTTTTGTGTAAAGATCAGCAAGGTTATCTTCTGTGTCGACTCGGTGCAATTCAATTAATCGTTTTACAGCACAATCCCGTATAAAGTGGTGACGTATGTCAATGTGTTTAGTTCTACTGTGCTTTACGGGATTGTTTGTGATTGATATAGTGGCATTATTATCTATCATAATAGGAGTACGAGTGAAATCCAAACCGTAATCGCGAATCTGCTGTTGGATCCAGAGAACCTGAGAGCAACAGCTACCCGCAGCAATATATTCAGCTTCACACGTAGAGGTAGACACACAGGATTGCTTCTTGCATTGCCAAGACACGATCCTGCCTCCTAAGAACTGACAACCACCTGTTGTAGACTTCCTGTTTGATTTGCATCCTCCAAAGTCTGAATCAGTGTAAGCAACGAACCTCAAATCACTATCAGCTGGATACCACAACCCAAGTTTAGGTTTCCCCTTCAAGTAACGAAGAATCCGCTTCACTGCTTTCATATGTGACTCCTTTGGATTTGCCTGATATCTGGCACACAAGCATACGGCAAACATGATGTCGGGTCTTGAAGCAGTCAAGTACATTAGAGAACCAATCATCGCCCTGTATTGAGTTGGATCAACATCTTCAGTGCTTTCATGATCTGGGCCGAGATTGTGGTTTTCACAAATGGGTGTGTTGAAAGTAGAGCAATCATTCATTTTGAATCGAGCCAAAATGTCATACACATACTTTGTTTGATGTATAAACATCCCATCCTCCTTCTGTTCAACTTGTAATCCCAGAAAGTAAGACAGCTCACCCATAGCACTCATTTCAAACTTGCTCTTCATCACCTGTTCAAATTCCTTACACATGTTTTCGTCAGATGACCCAAAGATGATGTCATCCATGTATACCTGTACTAGCAGAAAATCTTCCTTCTTTCTCTTAATGAACAGTGTACCGTCAATCTGACCTCTTTCAAAACCATTCTTGACCAGATGTGTAGACAGTGTCTCGTACCACGCCCTGGGAGCTTGATGTAACCCATACAAAGCCTTATCAAGTTTGTACACTCGATCTGGATAGTCTGGATCAACGAACCCATCTGGTTGTGAGACATACACCACTTCTTGGACTTTTCCGTAAAGAAATGCACTCTTCACGTCTAGTTGGTAAACTTTGAAGTCCTTGAATGAAGCAAAAGCCAGAAACAAACGAATTGCCTCCAACCTCGCCACTGGTGCAAACACCTCATTGTAATCAATCCCCTCTTGCTGATTAAAACCTTTGACAACCAACCGAGCTTTGTTGCGTGTGACAATACCTCTTTCATCTTTCTTGCACCTAAATACCCATTTAGTGCCAATCTCTCTCTCACCTTTTGGAAGGTCCACCAATTCCCAAACCTTCAACTTAGCAAACTGGGCCAATTCCTCTTGCATAGCTTCAACCCATGAATTGTCTTTAAGAGCCATATGAATGTTCTTCGGCTCCTCTTGGGAAATAAAGCAACTATACAAGCACTCGTTCACTATCCCAGTCTTCTCAATTTGAAACAAATAACCCAGAATTCGCTTCTATGCTTCTTCTAGTCTGAACACCTGCAGTAGGATCTCCAAGTATCATGTCAACTGGATGATCTCTATTTGCTCGTGTAGTAGCAACAGCATCGACTTCTAGATTATCACCCAGGTTTGATCCAACCTCCCCCTGAATATTTTGATTTGCAAACGGATTAATGAAATCCTCCCCCTGAAAGGGTTCAGAGTCACTATCGCTTGAATCAGGATCAGCAGCACTTTGGGAAGTTCCCGGAGCATCTGACATATCTACATTCGATCTAGGCATAAATTCACCTTCATCGTCTTCACCAATCACTGTTTGAATCAGCTGAGAAGCATCTGCATCAGAAACCTCAGGAATATTAAATGATTTAAACACACTATCATAATCATATAATATAGCAGGACCACTCGTTGATTGTTGAGGTTTGTAAGAAGTAATTTCTACATTGAAAACAACCTCAATTTTACCAGTTTTTAGATTAAAAACCCTTTTATTCGGTGTGCCAGGCACGTAGCCTAGAAAGTAGCCTTCATCTGCCACCTCACCGAATTTTTGTTTATCTTTGTTTCGCACAATGGTGCAGGGTAATCCAAATGGTTCAAACCCTGTTAAGTTTGGTTTTTCATTAAACATTAACTCATGACAAGTTTTGTTAAAACGTTTAACGGTCAAAACTTTGTTTAGGACGTAGCAAGCTGTATTCAGAGCTTCTCCCCAGAAAAGAACTGGTAGCTTTGAATCTGAAAGCATCGTCCTAGCGGCTTCAATCAACGTCCTATTTTTCCTCTCAGCGACTCCATTTTGCTGAGGAGTGTACGGAGCGGAATATTGATGTTCAATTCCCTTTCGAAGACAGTAGAGATCCAGAATCCGATTCTTGAACTCCGTGCCATTATCACTCCTTATCCTCTTAATCCTTGCATCATGGACGTTTTCCAATTTCGTAAAAAGATCTATCAGCATCTCCGTTGTCTCATCTTTTGTACCTAAAAAGAAAACCCATGAATAACGTGAGTAATCATCAGTGACAACAAGACAATAGTACTTTCCACCTATGCTCCTCACGTTCACTGGACCGAATAAATCCATGTGAAGTAAATCATAAGGGGCATTAATGGAATTTACTGTTTTAGACTTATGAGGTTTCTTGTGTTGTTTTCCCTTTTGACATGGAAGACATTTATCTTCCACTTGAAACCTCAGCAATGGAACCCCTTTCACTAGCTCATTTTTAATAATGTAATTCATTTTGCGGTAGTGAATGTGAGCCATGCGTCTGTGCCACAACATAGATTCAGCTTCAGATGCTTTTGACAGTAAACACGCCACCGCAGCAGTTGGATCCTTGGCACCCATGTCCATGACAAAAGTATCATTTTTCCTTGGTGCACGCATAACTATCCAATCGTCCGGAATGACCAAACCCGGTTTCAACACCAATGCCTCAGTATTTGTAAAATGGACCGAGTGACCCTTGTCGCAGACTTGTGACACGCTCATCAGATTGTGTTTAAGCTGCTCAACATAGTTCACTTTGTCCAATGTGATCTTCCCATTCGTCACTTTTCCTCGTCCAGTAATTCTTCCACCTTTAGCACCAGCAAAATTTACATGTCCACCATCAAATTCTTCAAATTCAGAAAACAACCTCGCATCCCCCGTCATGTGCCTGGAGCAGCCACTATCAACATACCATAAGTTGATAATCCTCCTTCACAGCTCCTGCACACACCAACCGAAAGATTAGTTAGATTGGGGGACCCAAGCCTTAATGGTCTTGGGTCTTCCAGATTCATCAACTACAGGAACATCCATCCAGTATCCATCACTCCTAGCTGGAGTCTTGGATCTTGGGCCTGTTGATGGAAATGGGGCACGATTTCCATAAGGTCTCTGGTCCTGAGGGTACCTATTTGTGTTTGGACTATGTGACCTTTGAAAATTTTGATTCCAAGAACCTTGATTGTAATTTCTAAAGCCATTGTTATAAAAAGTTCGACCACCATTATTTTGGTATCGATTTTGATATTGACCTTGACTTCTGAAATTATTTGAATTTTGATTATTCATTCTTGGTGAGTTACTTCTAGGTCTTTCATATCTGCCTGATGTAGATTCAGGCTGAAATCTTGGTTGATTTCTTTGGAAACGAGGAACTTGTGGAGTTCCTTTTTCAGCCTTATCTACACCACCAGCAACACCCGGTTGTTGCTTTGGAGCAGATTTCTTTGGAGAATTTGAGACTTTCTCCTCATTATCACCTTGCTTCTCAGGTGATTTCCTTCTTTGTTTCTTACTAACTTGTGCTTCAACCTTTTTGTTAGGACAGTAGCTAGCTACATGTCCCTTTGTGTGACATTTGAAGCACGATCTCTTTTTCGAAGACTTCTCAGTTGAAGCCTTTGAACCAGATTCTGGTTCTGATGATGATGCCTTAGAAGGATTTGGTTCAGTTTGCTTAGTTTCAAGATTTTCTATGTTCTTATTTTTCGCAAACTTTAAATTTGATTCGTTTTCAATAACGGCTGTTTCGTTTTTCATGTCACTTCCTTGAACAAAATTAACCTTTTTAACAAAAGTTGGATTTTTATTCGTAGGATTTGAGTTTTTCTTTTTCAAAACAGGTTTGCTGTTATTTTCCTTCTTAGCATCATTATCTTCAGACACATCACCTTGACTGGATGTGAAACTACTTGGTGATGTTGACAGACAGTCTGTAAGCTCATCCTTATCAGGTAGGAAAGAATAGTCATGACTAAGAGGAGGTGGGACTTCATTAAAGCCCTGGAATCCCACACTTGTCTTGTCATTACTCTTCTTTAACCCACCCATCATATGTTTCATAACAAAAGTAGAATCTCTGAATTGACCTAACTTCTTTTCAAGTTCAACAATTTTAAGTTGTGCATCTGACAACTCTTTGTTTTTATCAGAAATCTCTTTTGTTTTCTCAGCCATCATGTCATGAGCTAAGTCTATGACTTGAAGTTTTTCATTTAATTTGCAGGTCAAAGCTTCAATTTCAGCTTCATAGCCTTTTATCTTTTTCAAATATGATGACTCGTTTCTTTTAGCAAAGAAATTTGACTCTTTTACGTTAGACATTTCGCTCACAAGACTTTTGTTTTGAGTTGACAATTTTTCAACTTCACCCTGTAGTTCACGACACTTTAAGCAAACAGAAGTGGCAGAGTTACTTACTTCTCCTGTTGATTTGTCTGAGTTGGCTATGAGAGCAACAAGTTGAGCTTCCATTCTTTTGATGATTTCATCTTTCTCATCAGCTTCCATTTCATGCTCAGACTCTGGCTTTTCCTCTTCAGCATCTGTTGTCTGATCAGCCTTATCTTCCTCAACTTCACTCTTCTTCTCAACTTTAGCCTCATCTACTGTAGCTTCACCATCATTGACTGGAGTGATCTCTGCCATGAATGCTTGAGTGACATTCTCATCATTTTCTAAGTGAATGCTCCAGTCATATGAGCCTTCTCTTGCAGTAGATATCAACGCCCTTGAGTTAGAGTTGTTTGATGCATTCCGATTGTTTGAACTTTGATTCGTATTCTCATGCTTTTGTTTTTGACATTCCCTAGCGAAATGACCATAACTCTGACAGTTAAAGCACCTGACTTTGGTCTTGTCAAAACCTACGCTCTTTCCTACAAACTTCCTTACAGTTCTGTTCATGAACCTCTTCACACGTCTCGAAATCATGGCCATCTGCCATTGTAGATCCATCTCTTCTAGATCATCAGGGTCAATCTGATCATAATCTTCATCTAAAGTGGCAGGATCAGATATTTTCCCTTGAATGTAGTTCTCATAAGACGCAACAAAAGAAGCAAGTAGAGCAAGATGTTCTTCAGCAGACTTCACACTCATAGGCATTGACTTTGCACTACTACTTTGCTTTGAAGTTGATGTTCTCTTGACTCCTGTTGATCCTCCTGCAGCAGCTACAAAACACACATCACCATCCTCATTCACTGTGACCTGCTCCTTATCACACGAAAGAAATGCAGTTGCAGAGTCGCTAGAAGCATCATGAGATGAAGAAGATGTAAGCCCATTGTATATCCCTGGATCTTGAACCTGATCATAACCAGTGTCCTTTTTCTTCATACTAAGCTCATAAGCTCTAAGCTTTCCAACTACTTCTTCCAATTCCTTCGTGTCATAATCTGCTTCTCCCTTAATCATGAGAGTGTAGATATCCCATTTAGCCGGTAGAGCATCAAGCAGCTTGTCGTTTTTCTCAATGTCAGTATAGCAATCTATATCATAATTATCCAGTTCTGACATCAGATGGTAGTATCGAGTGATGACGTCTTCAAGTGACTCATTCTTCATGTACTTGAATACAGCAAACTGCTTCTTCAGTAGATCAACTTTGTTCTTCTTGACATCAGGATTTCCCTCATATCTCTTCTCTAGTGCATCCCACATTTCCTTTGAAGTAGTGTACTTCTTAAAGGTATGCTTGATGCCATTAGGTAAAGACATTTTAATGGCTGCCAAGGCTCTCTTTTCAGCCTCATACATTTTCTTTTGTTCGGCATCCATATCAACATAAGCAGTTATACGTTGTCTTCCCTCAAACTCATGAGTTGGGTTCACATACCCATCGTCTATGCATATCCACATACGCGTGTCCTGGTACTCAACAAAAGATTGAAACCTATCCTTCCATGTCAAGTAGTTCTCCACCTTCATCATCTTAGGTGGTTTGTTCGTCGTGCCTACCTCATGTTCCATCCTTAAGAGTTCGTTCAATTTAGACATGTTCGACATTTCAACGTAACAGACTGATAAAACCGTACAAAAATTTTTCCGTAAACAGTGGTTACCAAATTACACCGTTAGAATCGTCTCGAAAAGACGAATCCAACGATATATAATGTCGAAAAATGAATTCGGGATTTTCCAGACTTTTTTTTTTGTCGTAAAAATCCCACGAGTTCAACGGTACAGACGGCTTCTTCAGATGTGCTACAGATTGTTCTCTAAACTCAAAACACTGAAAAAATTCCTACGCTTGCCTTTCAAAATTCCACCACTAGTGAATCGCACAAGATAGGCTCGCACAAGACCCTTTGAAACGCACAAGGTCTTCTGGATCGCACAGTCCACTAACTTTGGGCCAACAGTCACTTTAACGGGCCTGGGCCTGATCGCACAAGTTTCTGGTTCGCACAAGCTGACTTTGGGTCGCACAAGAGTAATCCGGGTCGCACAAGAACTCCAAACGCACAAGATCCTCAAACGTACAAGATCTCCAAACGTACAAGATCTCCAAACGTACAAGGTCTCCAAACGCACAAGATCTCCTAACGTACAAGCTTAAAACAGGGTCGCACAAGATTCAAAATTTGAAATTTTGAATATCAAATGATCGCACAAGAGCTGATTTGGCCACCCAGCCACCCAATCTCGAAACAGCAGCAGCTGACAACAGCAGCAGCTGACAATCCAGATCGCACAAGCTAGGTCTTAATCAGCACTTCTTTCCATACACGAAATCCAAGCAAAGTCTTCCTACAAACATGAAAACAGTCAAAACAATAATCAAAACAGATTAAAATACACGAATTTAAACTGTTCTTCAAGTGTTCTTCGTGTTCTTCGCAAAAACCCAGAACTTTAACTCGAAATTTTCAAACAACCAACTACCAAAACAGATCAAAACTCAGAATTTTGAACTGTTCTTCCTTGTTCTTGCTGTTCTTCACGAAAATTATGAATGAGACACCAAAAGTTCTTCAACCGAAAAACAACTTGAATCCAATCGATCAGTCTTGAACCACGCTCTGATACCAATTGTAGGTCCCTGAATCCCGTATGGATCGTAACAAGACTGTTAATCTATCAAGGGTGCGGAATCCCCTTGATTGATCTTCGAACACAGAAACAAGATTATGTAGAAGAACAAGAACTCGAACACACAAACACGCAAACTTTCAAACTGATCTTCTATGATTATCAAACCCTTAGAAGCGTTTTACAATCACTAAGATCTACAAGAACCTAACAGCCGATTTCTGTTTTGTTCTTAACTTCTCAAACTTGAATGCTCTCTCACAATCTCCAAAAGGCTCTCAAGTTGTCTAAAGTGTCTAACCCTAAAACTCAAGACTAAGGTTGTTTATATACACACAACCAAGATCTCGAATTGGGCTTTGCCCATATTACATTTGTCACATAAACTTGGGCCTAATAGACTTAGTACAAACTTGGACTGATTGGGCTTCATAGAACTCGTTTTTCTTTAAGTCTTCATGATCCAATCTTCTGTTTAATATCCAAAGACCAATCCAAAGCTGTTGGCATATAACATGCACCAACACGTACGAGCCGTATCTTCCTGTAAGACTAACCGGTCAAAGCTTAGGCTTAATTAAAGACCCGTTAGCATTCTAATAAGTTATTTATACAATCATTCCAGACTAGAGCCTTCCGGTAAATGGTACCTACGCTTACTTATGTGAATACGCCTGAGTTATTAAATTCCTACTATTTAAGACAGGAGCTAGCTCAGGTAAATACTCTTAACTTATTTTCCCTATACGGGCTTGGGATACGGCACTATAAAAGTACCGCTTGGTCGGGTGTGTAATTATTTAAATCGTATTGTGATTGATGTACTTACAACCCGTTTAATATGTATTATTTGGTGTATGGCCTTTGGGGGTTAATGACTGTGTCCCGGATATCCTTGGCATCATTTTACGAAATGGCCACGACCTAAGCACGGGGTGTAGGCATACACCTGACAGCTGCATTATGTAAAAACTGGTAATCCACTCCGAGGTATCATCCTTGTGGGCATTATACCGGAACTGGTAATCCACTTAGAGGATGATAGCCTGTGGGCATTATACCTGTGGCGTGTCAGTTAATCTAGTCCGGCCCTACAAACCGGCCCTAACGGACGACAAATAAGTAAAACTGTATACAAGATTATATACAAATAATTTTTCCAAGTTAAAAAGGTTAATTTTGCCTCTGTGCATTTTCATCAAATTATAAAAGATATTTTGTGCCACGTGCATTCAAACCAATTTTCTTAAACTCTTTTCAAATGAGTCGGTTGAGTGTATTTACCAGTGAAAACTGACGTATTTTCCAAAAAGGTTAAGTGACAGGTACTGAACGAAATTGGCTGGAAGCTCAGGGCGCTAATAAGGAATCTTGCAAGTTCTAGGCGTCTAAAGTCTGTTGAACAAATGATATGTTTTAAGATCCGCCTGTGGATCCTTTACTTTCCGTTGTAATACTGGATATTACTAAATTCGGATTTGTAATATATAATTTATCTTTTGCTTCCGCTGTGCATATTAATATTGTGTTGTTTGACTATTATGTTGCCAACCATGACGTCACGATACTCCCCACCGGGCCCACCGGTGACACGTGGAAATCGGGGTGTGACAGTTTACGTTTTCCGTCGCTCACAATCTCAATTCTAAATCTCAATTCTGTAGAGAAGTTATAATACACGGGTATTATACCCCTAATTAGCGAGGTTCTGCTCCATTATAAGTATTATAACCCTAGTTTCGTAATAGTTACGCTGCCCGATTGATTTAGGGTTCCGTAACAACTGTCGTGGTTCTGCCCGACGTAGTTGTTGGAATGCCGTCTCGGGGAGGGTATCATTAATAATTTCAAAGGGTTATGATACAAACCAATGTACATTTGTATAAATTATAGATTATATCCAGGAAACCCTTACAAGAAGCCTAAGATAGCAATGTGAGTTTATCCACTTTTTGTAAACCTTTTTGTGAACTGTTTTACAAAACCTTACATATCTTTCCATGCGAATAACCATATTGAGTATTTGTAAGAATACAATTATAGTGGGTATGTTGGGGTTTTGTATACAAAATTTGTTACCACCTGGTCAAGGAGTAACATTTCCACAGGTTGAGTATGACAGTACCACTGATGTTAATTGGTATATCTTGGAAACAAATGTAATTGCGGATGTGCTCTCAATATTGTTCACTGTGACTTTTGATTTAAACTTGATTAAACTGGGATTCACTCACCAGTATTTCCCACTGACAAAATATTTTTAAACGCGTTTCAGGTAACCCAATGTGACATCCAATTAATAAAAAGCCAGCGGGAGAGCACTGAAGGCTTGGGATAATGTGGCTATAAAAGTTACCAAATAAACAGTGTTTTAAATTTAAATAAAATAGGGTTCATCCCTATAAATGTATTGTAATAAGAAACTTGGGTTTTACCCATGTAATTATTAATATTAAATGAGGTGGTTTTACTCTGATAAATATTTCCTAACTACGGTCCTGATGAAAATTCCGCTGCAAGATTAAATAAAACCTGATACCACCGAAGCTCTGTGATCGCGTCCGCCCGTTCCCGGGGATCAGGGATCGGGGGTTGCCACAGAAGGTGGTATCAGAGCCTAGCCACTGGTCTGAGCCAAAGAAGTGTTCTGCTGACACTTAAATACTATATTTTGTGTTAGGAAATAAATTACGGAAATCCATGCATAACTGTAATTATGTGTTATGTGTTATTTGACTATCTGTTAGTTTTCAGTATGAGTGATCAAGGACCATCAGATGTGAATCGTCAGTTATCTGATTCACCTAGGAGTGAAGGTACATCATCACAGCCTGCCCTTTCAGGGTATTCTGCTGATCAGGATGAGGGAATATTTGCTTTTAGAGCTCAATCTGAAGAACCATTTCCTACTAAGAAACGAGAATGGTTCAGTAAAGAAGCTTTTGCTCGTAGGAAGAGAATGCGAAAATTGCAACAGCAAAGGGCTTTAGCAGCCATTAAGCGAGAGACAGATGCCCATACTCAAGATATGCTAAATAGAAGCCTAGCTAATTTCCATATCTTAGCCACAACTGCTGCTGACCCAAGTCTGGAACAATTAGTAGCCCCACAACCACAAAACCCAGAACAACCCATGGAGATAGAAAATCAGGAAAACCAAGTGGAAATGCACGACTTTAATCCAGAAGAAATCCCTAGGGTGCCTGCACTAAACCCACTAGACCCGAATTATGACCCCTGGTGGGACAATAATAGGGACTTTGTGCAACGTTACCCTATCCAGGATTATCCACCCATACAGAACATAGAAGCTTACCCAGGTATGGACCCTTTAGATCCCTATTACCATGATAACTACATTAGGGAAATATTAGAGGATCCTTACCAATTTCAGGAACTGTCACCCCCATATCAGGAACCCATACCCCAGATTCCAAACCCAGTCCAAGAACCTGCACCCCCAATGAGTGCAGAAAACGTTCAAGAACTTAGGACTTTCGGGGAGGAAATTTTAGAAAGCAGTGAGAGAATGCGTCAGGTGGGAGAACGTCTCGTATGGAAATACGATGAACGTAATATGGATTTTTGGATAAATCCATATCCGTGAATGAGATGGTGAAACAATGATAGTAATAATATATATTTATAAATAATAATAATAATAATAATAATAATAATAATAATAAAATATGTGTGTACGGATGCATATTAATATTAGTGTGATTTTCTTTCTGTTGGTATTGTAATCTTTATTTATGTACTAGTGTGTAATAGACGCATAGTATATGAAAAAGAGTATAGTCGCAATGATCGACGGTTTTGGTTAAATTGTGTGTCATATGATTAACTATATTACCTATTATTTGTGATGTTAATATGGGATAAATGTTTAAAATTCAGATGGCCGACGAAGGAAATCAAGGAAATCTGAATAATGATAACCAGAGTAACATTAACGTGGTTAATGATAATCCAAGCATCAATAACAATGGAAACCAAGTGGATAATAGTGCTATCCAACATATAGTGGCACAGGGAATTATAGATGCTATGCCATTTATTCTTCAAACTGTTAAGGATGCTGATAATAAAAGTAAACATAGCAGTAAGCGACCTGTTGAACCAGAAAATAGTGTGAACAATGGACCTATACTTCAATTGCCTATTCCCAAAAGAAGAAGAACCATGCCTTATGGTTGTTCTTATAAAGAATTCTGGTCTTGTAAACCAATGGAATTCTCGGGCAATGAAGGGGCCATTGCAACATTACGCTGGATAGAAAAGACTGAGGCGGTCTTAAGGATAAGCAAGTGTGCTGAAGAAGATAAAATACTGTTTGTTTCTAATCTGTTTAAGAATGCAGCATTAGAATGGTGGAACACTATCCTTCAATCAAGAGGAAGTGATAGGACCTACAATATGGAATGGGAAGAATTTAAGAACAAAGTAGAAAGAAAATTCTGCCCACCCAATGAAAAGGAACAGATAGCAAACAAATTCTTAAATCTTAGAATGACTGGTGTAGATAGTAAGGGGTATACTAAGTTATTCTTCGAATATGCCAGAATAGTACCAACTCTTGCATCGCCAGAACCAGTGTTAATTTCCCGTTATATTTGGGGATTAATTGGGGAGATTAGACACATAGTCAAGGCAGCTAGACCTCAAACGATAGAAGAAGCTGTAGAACTAGCAAATACCTTGACTGATGAACTAGTTCGTACTAGAGAAGATGATCAGAGGAGAAACTTAACTCAAAGGCTTACTCAAGAATTCCGTTCTGGGAATTTTAACCGTAGGAACATAGGTTCTACCTCTGCACCATATTGCGGAATCTGCAAAAAGAAGCATTCTGGAAAATGCTCTACTCACTGTAATTTCTGTAAAGCACCAGGACACAAGGAAGAGAACTGCATGAGGAAATCCAGTAATGGATTGTGTTTTAATTGTGGAGAAAAAGGTCATATCAAGCAAAACTGTCCAAAACTGGCTACAGCCACAAACAACAAGAACACTAAAAATGCTAGAGCATTTGTTTTAACTGCAGAAGAAGCTAAGATTATCCCAGACGTTATAGCTGGTACGTTTTTAGTTAATGATATAATTGCTAAAGTATTATTTGACTCTGGTGCAAACCAAAGTTTTATTAATACTTCGTTTTGCAAAATTTTAAATCAGTCATTAACTAAACTACCACAAGAATGTCTAGTAGAGACAGCTAATGGAGAAACTATTAGGATTTCTGAAATCTTGCAGGGAGCAAGAATAGAAATTTTAAACCAAACGTTTAGGGCAAACCTTTATCCAATGAATCTAGCCGGATTTGATGTTGTTTTAGGAATGGATTGGTTAATAGCCAATAAAGCTAGTATTTTATGTGATCAAAAGTTAATTCGAGTTAATTCACCAAAAGGAAAAATGATCACAATTAAAGGAGATAAATCTTCTAAGACCATTAAATTCATCTCTGTGATGAAAAGTGCAAGTTCTATAAGAAAAGGTTCTATAGTGTATTTGATTTCTATAATCACTAACACTAAAGGGAAAGAACTAAAAGACATTCCAGTAGTATCTCAGTTTTCAGATGTCTTTCCAGAAGAATTACCAGGACTACCTCCAGACAGAGAAATTGAATTCAGAATTCACCTGCTACCAGGAACATCACCAATTGCCAAAGCACCCTATCGTTTGGCACCTGCCGAAATGCAGGAATTAAAGAAACAACTAGATGGATTATTGGAGAAATGATTCATACAACCGATCGCCATGGGGAGCGCCGATTTTATTCGTTAAAATGAAAGACGGATCAATGCGTATGTGCATTGATTACCGTGAATTAAACAAGGTCACAATTAAGAATCGGTACCCATTACCGAGAATCGATGATTTGTTTGATCAACTGCAAGGAGCTCGATTTTTCTCTAAGATCGATTTCAGGTCAGGATATCATCAATTAAAGGTACAGGAAGAGGATATTCCTAAAACCGCATTTAGAACAAGGTATGGTCATTATGAATTTACTGTCATGCCATTTGGTTTAACCAATGCCCCAGCTGCATTTATGGACATGATGAACCGAATATGTAAGCCATATTTGGATAAATTCATAATTGTATTCATAGATGATATTCTAATTTACTCTAAGAGTAAAGAGGATCATGCAAAGCATTTGCACATACTTTTAAGTTTGTTAAGAAAGGAAAAGCTTTATGCTAAGTTTTCCAAGTGCGAATTTTGGTTAGAACAGGTACAATTCCTTGGACACCTAGTCAATCATGCAGGAATTCATGTAGATCCAACAAAGATAGAAGCAATTACTAAATGGAAAACCCATGAATCACCAACAGAGGTTAGAAGTTTCTTAGGATTAGCCGGTTATTATAGAAGATTTATTAAAGATTTTTCTAGAATAGCTATTCCCTTAACTAAGTTAACTTGTAAATCTGTTAAGTTTGAATGGGGATTAAAACAAGAAGAAGCATTTAGAATTCTTAAGCAAAGATTAACCCATACACCCATATTAGCATTACCAAAAGGAAATGAAGACTTTGTAGTCTATTGTGATGTTTCTAGATTAGGTTATGGATGTGTATTGATGCAACGCCAAAAGGTTATAGCTTATGCATCAAGACAACTTAAGAATCATGAAGAGAATTACTCAACCCATGATTTAGAATTAGGAGCTATAATTTTTGCTCTTAAGATTTGGAGACATTACCTTTATGGTAGTAAGTTTACCATATTTACTGATCACAAAAGTTTAAGGTATGTTTTTGGGCAGAAAGAGTTGAATATGAGACAAAGACGCTGGATGGAATTTCTTAGTGACTACGACTGTGATATCCAGTATCATGAAGGAAAGGCAAATGTAGTGGCAGATGCTTTAAGCCGAAAGTATCATGAAAAGCCAAAAAGGGTACGTTCTCTTAAATTAAATCTGCAAGTAAATTTAAATGATCAGATAAGAGAAGCACAAGAATCAGTAATCAAGGATGATACTGAAAAATTAAAAGGTATGCTAAACGAATTGAAACAAGGAACAGATGGAATTTGGAGATTCCATGAAAAGAGAATGTGGATACCTAAATTAGGAAACCTACGTAATCGTATATTAAAAGAAGCCCATAAATCTAAGTATACGATTGTAACGCCCGGCTCTTTTGTACTTTCCATTTATAGAAAGTTTTGTTCGTATTTCTATTTTTGGAAACCTCGTATTCTTGTAATCGTCCTTTCCTTGTAATCATTGTAAAACTGAGACTTGGATCATTAATGAAACTCGTATTTTGTTACAAATATGTTATACACACGTTATGTATGCTCGTATGTTCGAATTGGCGAATCAATTGGTGTTTAATCATTATTCTTGGAAACTATGTGCTAAACTTGTAATTAATCTAAACTTATGTTTAAAACGTGTCTTGAACGTGAACGACACTTGATTTTGATACTCATACGCTTAATCATATTTGGTTTATACTTCTCATACTTGAATTTATCTCAAACTATGCTTTTGTGGCAAACATAGTCCCTAAATGGCCTTAGAAACACTAAACTAACAACTTTGGGGGCCAAAATGTAATATTTGAAACTTATTTCCGGAACAATAAGTTGAGGCGGCCCGCGACAAGGACCCCCTTGTCCTTTACGCGGCCCGCGTGAACATCAGTTTCGCAGAAAACACAATCAGCTGCGTTTTGAGGCGATTTTGCACGAAATCCTAAGTTCTAACCTCACCCAATCACCTCTAATCCACCTCTAATCACCTCCAATCATCCCTAACCTCTTCCACTATAAATACAACCCTTCTCCAAGAATTTTTACACTTTCACAACTCTCTACAACTCACAAATTCACACTCAAATCAGTTGCAAATCTGCATTTTCGGACAGATTCATACTCTTGCACAAAAGTGAGTATAACTTGCTCATTTCTCAACGAAATTACTTGATTCTTCTTCCTACTTGCTTGGATAATCATGGGGTTCGATTCCTTGATTTCTCCTTGGAGAAATCAGACCTGGAATTGCCCTGAAATGGTCCATAAACTTTCTGTTTTGTTTGATGTTATTCAAGAACTTGTTTAAACTTATCCAACTTGTGCCTAACACATCTCATACCTATGTCCTAATGCTTACAACCTATCTCATGGTTGGTTAAGCTTAAAAACAAGGTTGAGACACTTAAATCAGAGGATTAAACCTCATAAAGTTTCTGTTTTGTTAGGGTATTTAACCCACAAGTCGTGTCAAGCTTAGACTTTGATGAATGAGTGATTATGGAACAACTTGGGTTGTCCAAACATACAATCCTCACATGATTTGATGATTTCTCTTTAGTTAGGTTGTTTTTATTATTGTACTAATCCTAGTTCTTGACCCTCCTTGGTTGTCTTTACATCAAGTGAAGCGGTGAACGTTCAAGGGGTTCCTAAACGGAAGCTTGTTCTTCCTACCCCATACATGACATCCATGATAACTCGAGGTGCCTAAATGAAGATTTAATCTTCTACCTCCTACTTGAATTATTGGACTTAATAATATGTAACATTTAACCTAAATATATATATACACTCATTCTAACCTTTAATGTTAAACTTGTGTTTATATGTTAAAGTAGTAGAATACCATCTAAGACTTAAAACGCCAAGTATGATTCTAATGGGCGTATTACCCATGAAATACAATATAACCCTTGTGGTTACATAGTGTCATATAAGAGTATAAGTTAAAGATGATTATTTTCAATATCGTACTTTATGTTATGTTAAACTCCAAATTATAATCTTCCGTTGTACGCCAAACTCACACACCTATGTTTCCTCGTGTAGAAGGACTAGGTGCTCCAAACTAATCCATCCACCAACACACTCGCGAGATTTCAAGTAGGAAAGCTTGCAACCACCGTGAGTATACTCGATCCCTTTTTCCTCTTTACACTTTGGGATGCAACATGTATAATTATGCAAACAACTTTTGAACTAAACATACTCAATCTTTGAACGAAGCATGAAACTAATGTGACTTACTTGCTATTCTTGTATGCTCTATGAACGATTTGGAACGTTATATGCTCATTGACTTGCTCGCCCACCTTAACAATTATAGCGCTATAGGATTAACGCCCCGCCTGCTATTCTATTGGGTATTGTTAAGTTACCACCCCGCTGAACTATTGGGATTAGGCTATTTTATGCGTTGTGTTCTAGGGTTTGATCATATTGTACGCCAAAATTGCATACTAGTAATCACATATTATGAATCATGTTGGATTTGAGTTTTTATTCTATTATGCTATGTAAACAAACTTGTATACTCGCTCATGCTTTTGCATTGAAACTCTATTTTAATACATGTTGCAGGTTGATTATTGAAGTATGGATGAATGATGAAACAAGTTTAGGGTGGACTAGATACACACCTTTAATCTATTTATCTTTTGTTGATTTGAATTTGAACAATGTTGTTATTTCCATTTTAAATGTTGTATGACAATTTAGTTCTTGCAATGAAGTTTGAATTCAATTAAATATTGTCACATAGTGTTATGATGTTTTGAGCAATTTGTTCATCTCATCCCGATGTTTCCGCCATCGGTTGGGGTGTGACAACGATGCACCCAGGAAGTGATAAAATGTACCAGGATTTAAGGAAAAATTTCTGGTGGATAGGAATGAAAAAGGACATAGCAGCCTATGTTTCTAAATGTTTGACCTGTTCACAAGTCAAAGCTGAACATCAGAAACCCTCAGGTTTGTTACAACAATTAGAAATGCCAGTTTGGAAATGGGAATTTATAACAATGGATTTTGTTACTAAATTACCCAAAACAAGGAAATGTAATGATACAATCTGGGTAATTGTAGATAGGCTAACCAAGTCAGCCCATTTTCTACCAATGAAGGAAACAATTAGTATGGAACAATTAGCTAAATTGTATGTAAATGAAATTGTTTCTTTACATGGTATTCCTTTATCAATTGTTTCTGATAGGGATAGTCGATTTACATCTCATTTTTGGTCAAGTTTCCAAAAGGCAATGGGAACCAAGTTAAAGCTAAGTACGGCTTATCATCCTCAAACGGACGGACAAAGTGAAAGGACAATACAGACAATGGAAGATATGCTTAGAGGTTGTGTAATTGATTTTGGAGGTAATTGGGACGATCACTTACCTTTAATATAATTTTCTTATAATAATAGTTATCACACAAGTATCAATGTTGCACCATTCGAAGCACTTTATGGACGAAAGTGCCGAACCCCAGTCTGTTGGGCAGAAATTAGGGAAAAGCAACTATCTGGACCTGAGATAGTGCAAGAGACAACTGATAAGATAATTCAAGTCAAGGAACGACTGAAAGCAGCACGTGATCGACAAAAGAGTTATGCCAATAACCGACGAAAGCCGTTGGAATTTCAAGTAGGAGATAAAGTATTGTTGAAAGTCTCTCCTTGGAAAGGAGTGGTAAGATTCATCAAACGGGGAAAGCTAAGTCCCAGGTATGTTGGACCTTTTAAGATTATTAAAAAAATAGGACCTGTAGCCTATCAGCTACAACTGCCAGAGGAAATGGCAGGAATACATGATGTGTTTCATGTATCAAATCTTAAAAAGTGTTTAGCTGATGAATCACTGATAATGCCTCTTAAGGATATAGAGGTAAATGAACAACTCAAATTCGTAGAAAGACCTCCACAGATTGAAGACAGGAAAGTTAAGAATCTCAAACACAAGAGACTAGTTCTAGTCAAAGTAAAGTGGGACTCCAAAAGATGACCTGAGTACACATGGGAACTCGAGTCAGAAATGCAAAAGAAATATCCGCATTTATTCCAGTAGATCTCGAGGACGAGCTCTAAAATAAGGTGGGGAGGATGTAACAACCCTCGGTAAAACCAATATTCTCATAATATTTCCGACCCTCTAATACATTATAGAATGTCTCAAATATGTTTTATATTACACCCGTATGTGAAAACCGAGCCCTAGTTATGTTATAATTATAAAAATAAAATAAAAATATGAATTTAGAGCTGAGGCGGGCCGCGTAGGATCCCACCTCAAGCTCACGCGGGCCGTATTAAGACCAGACTTTGACTCCGCTGACTTCTTTAGTTCAAGCGGGCCGCGTAAGACCTAGTCTAAGTTGACGCGGGCCGAGACAGATCATGAAACGCGGAAGCATCCGGTGCTGACACGTGTCAACATCGTGTCGAGTCTACTTGGTGATCAGGCTAAGCTATAAGTTGACCACGTGTTGACGTGGGCCGCGTAAGGCTTTGCCTTACCTTACGTGGGCCGCCTGGAAGTCAGATATCACAACTATAAATAGCAGGCATCAGTTTACGTTTTCCGTCGCTCACAATCTCAATTCTAAATCTCAATTATGTAGAGAAGTTATAATACACGGGTATTATACCCCTAATTAGCGAGGTTCTGCTCCATTGTAAGTAATATAACCCCAGTTTCGTAATAGTTACGCTGCCCGATTGATTTAGGGTTCCGTAACAACTGTCGTGGTTCTGCCCGACGTAGTTGTTGGAATGCCGTCTCGGGGAGGGTATCATTAATAATTTCAAAGGGTTATGATACTAACCAATGTACATTTGTATAAATTATAGATTATATCCAGGAAACCCTTACAAGAAGCCTAAGATAGCAATGTGAGTTGATCCACTTTTTGTAAACCTTTTTGTGAAATGTTTTACAAAACCTTACATATCTTTCCATGCGAATAACCATATTGAGTATTTGTAAGAATACAATTATAGTGGGTATGTTGGGGTTTTGTATACAAAATTTGTTACCACCTGGTCAAGGAGTAACATTTCCACAGGTTGAGTATGACAGTACCACTGATGTTAATTGGTATATCTTGGAAACAAATGTAATTGCGGATGTGCTCTCAATATTGTTCACTGTGACTTTTGATTTAAACTTGATTAAACTGGGATTCACTCACCAGTATTTCCCACTGACAAAATATTTTTAAACGCGTTTCAGGTAACCCAATGTGACAGTCAATTAATAAAAAGCCAGCTAGAGAGCACTGAAGGCTTGGGATAATGTGGCTATAAAAGTTACCAAATAAACAGTGTTTTAAATTTAAATAAAATAGGGTTCATCCCTATAAATGTATTGTAATAAGAAACTTGGGTTTTACCCATGTAATTATTAATATTAAATGAGGTGGTTTTACTCTGATAAATATTTCCTAACTATTGTCCTAATGAAAATTCCGCTACAAGATTAAATAAAACCTGATACCACCGAAGCTCTGTGATCACGTCCGCCCGTTCCCGGGGATCAGGGATCGGGGGTTGCCACAATCTCCCTGACGAAGGCCTTTCTCGCATTGAAACTCGTAAGTAGGTGAACCATTAACTAGCACCGAGGACCTTGCGGACTCCAAGATCCCTTTCACCCACCTCCCCCATCTGTCTGGAAAACCCATTTGATCCATCATATCAATTAAAAATCCCCAGTTAACATTATCGTAGGCTTTCTCGAAGTCAATTTTCAACATAAAAGCTTTTTTCTTTCGTTTGCCTAACCACCCATAGACCTCGTTAAGAATCAAAGGCCCATCTAAAATAAATCTATCCTTGAGGAAAGCTGATTGCGTATCAGAAGTCACATAACCAAGCACTTTCTTAACCCGAAGAGCAAGCACCTTGGAAACCACTTTGCTAATGGCCCCAACCAAAGTAATAGGCCTATAATTGGATAAACCCACCGGATTCTTAATCTTATGGATCAAGGTGATAAAGGATGAGCTGCAACCTTTACCAAAGACACCCGAATCATAGAAAGCATTCAACAGGGAGAAGAAATCATCTTCAAGATAGCTCCAAAAACTCTTAATGAAGTTAAAATTAAAACCATCCGGGCCTGGAGCCCGGTCAGACCCGCAATCAAAAACCGCCAACTTAACCTCTTCTCTAGTGAATTTCGCTACCAAAGCATTTGAACAATCTTGAGGAACCTGTTTAATAAGATCACACCGTAATAAAGGTCTCCTCGGATACATTTCCGAAAAAAGCCCCCTATAATGCTTTAACACCTCTCGCTTGACAATCGAAGGCTTAGTAATCCAGTTCCCATCCACCATTAAACCCGGAATGGAATTTTTTGATTTTCTCCCGTTTACAATCCCGTGGAAAAAAGCAGAGTTGTCGTCCCCATGCATCGCCCATCGGACCCTAGACTTTTGTTTTAGATCTCTAATCTTGCATTGATTAAGAAAATCAACCTCCTGTTTGCTTTTCTCCCACACCCAAATCTCCTCCTCTTCTAAATCCCTTTCTTCCATCACCTTTTCCAAACTGTCGATGTCTTTTTGCAATTCTGTTAAAGTTTCTCCTTCAGTCTTATTAGTTCGAATCCACCAGGAGCTCAAAGCAGCCTTAAGAGCCTTAAACTTCAACGAAATCTTTACTTCGGGAGTACCTTCAAACATAGGATTTTCAAGCACTTTGATAATCTCCTCTTTGCACCCTTCCCTATCCAGCCAAGAGTTGAACCAACGGAAAGGAATGGAACCAGACTTTGTCTTCACAAGAGAAAGCAGCAGCGGAGAGTGATCAGAACATTCTCTCGGTAAGGCTCTGAGAACCGCTTCTGGCCACCTATTGAAAAAACCTTGACAAACAAAAAAGTGATCAATCTTGCTCAATTTAAACTCATTATCCTTAACCATCAGACAAGTATATTTGTTACCCCTCATGATGTACTCAAACAAACCCAGGCTATCGACAAACTTATTCAGATTGGAAGCGCATCTGTGATTAAAACGGGAATTTTTTCTATCCTCCGGGGCCCTAACCGCATTAAAATCGCCCATGAGAAGCAAAATCCCCTCCAACCCAGTTAGAACGCCCTTAATTAGATCCCAAAGAGCCCTTTTTTCTCCCAATTTCTGAGGAGCATAAACGTTTACACAATTGAGCACAGTTCCGTCTTCCACCAAGCAACCGGAGGTAATTAGGAAATTCTGATGCTTGACCGAAAAAGATTTTTTAAACACTTTTGGATCCCAAACATTAAGAATACCCCCGGATCTACCAGACGCATTAACAACATCGAAATCAAACCTGTCGTTACCCCACAACTGATGAAAATCAAATCTACCAATATTCTCCAAATGAGTTTCCTGAATCCCTAAAAACTTAACACCATTTCTTTCCTTCAAAACTTTTACCTTACCCGCTTTACCATTACCACCAAGACCTCGAATATTAAGTGATAGGAAATTCATTTAATACCTGATTGTAGCCCCTCCTTGACAATAGACTCCCGGATTAACGACTGGAAATTAGAGACATCCACCCCTACGGCAGACCCAAGCTTGGTAGTCAAACATACCTCTTTCTCCATCTTCTTACCTTCTTCCAAAATGCTCGGCTTGTTGGGTGGATGAGAACCAATTTCTATCTCCTGCTCGTCTGGTGTATCATTACTTTGAAAAAGGTTGTCTAAATTTTGTTCCTCACTAACATTAAGATCGTTAAAGTCCAGTACATTGTTATCAAGGTTCACCGGCCCACGTTGAGTAGTCACATTTAGGCCCAATATAATTGGGGCCAGCCCAAACGGGTCATTCTCTTCAAGTCTGGACTCTTTATGTGGTCTATCATTGCTACTAGAATAAGAACCAGAAACCTGACCCACACCCGAGAGATCTTTTTTCTTTTTCCTTTTGTTTTTATTAGCCACAAAAGAGTGTTCCACTTGGTCAACTGAATTCATACCTGGAGTTGCAAAAAAATCCGTAACAGGCTCCACGTCATTTGGAGGAGAATCCGCAATGATTGGAGCGTTTCCAAGATTAGTTTCATCAGCAATAAAGTCATTAAAACCTTCCTTAATTTCTGCCTCGTCGTTGTTCTCATCGTCACCTGCAACGTCTTCGTCGGACATGTCTTCATCTGAACTGTCTTCGGAATCAGACTGGACAGCCTTGTATACGTCAGCAGTAGCATTACAGAAAGCCGGAGCCCAATCGCAGTTGGTTTCCACCACCCAAACTGCGTAAAGCTTATCTTGCCACAGTAATGAAACCTCCCCATTGATAATACCTCCGGACTTTACTACGATACCGGCCACCCCGCGTGACCAATCAACATTCGACTGATCAAAGTTAACCTGTTGAACCACTGTACCAAACAAAGAAGCCACCTCTACAAGAAGATCAGAATCAAGCAAATGTAAAGGCATGCCTACAATCTTCACCCATGCAATCCTTTCAAACTCAACCTCCTAACCATTCCATACCTGGACTCTAGGAAAAACATCGCTCCTTCCTACCAATTCGTCCATCGCCATGATGGCATGATCATGAGACTTGAACGTAACAAGAAAATGCATACCTCCGAGATACTTAATCACACCTTCATCAAGTTTCATATTAGTCAGTTCACCTTTAAATCCATTCACCAAATCTACATTCGAAACCTTAACCAACAGAGACCTCCCATGTAGATCATTGAGACATGGCAGTTTATCTTCAACCCTAAGAACTTTAGAGGACACGGAGTTATCACTTCTTTCCCCCGTAAGAGCCTCTTTGAACGAGAAGTTGCCGGTTTTCTCGTACCTAGTCTTCTGAAAACCGTTGCTCTGAGTAGAACCATGCACAGCCTGAGCCCTAGGCGGTTTCTTTTGAGGGGGTTCCCTGATCTCCCCATCTTCATAAACAAACCTAGCCACATTGAACGATAGTTTTTAATCCCCCATCCTCAGATTCTTCAAGTTGCTTAACATCTCGTCTTTGTGTTTGACATCGAGGAAGGAGACAAAACCAAACCTTTTCCCTCCTCTGTCCCTTTTTTTCGCTATGTATATGTCAAAGATATCGCCATGCCCACGTAAAACACTAGCCAAATCGCTCCCACTGCATCGATCCGGGAGGTTTGAGACAAACAGCTTCGTAATCCTGCTTAGAATCGTGTCCGGAATAGGGTTTCCGGGATGGCCGCCGATAATCGCCCATTAGGCTAGAACTGACCAAATAGAAAAATAATTATGTAAATTACTAATTAATTACTTTAGGGTTTTAAGAAAAATATTTTATCTAAAATTAAGTAGATCAAACAAGTTTAATAAGTAAAGGTTAAGTTTTATAAATTTATCTAATTAAATAAGTTTGGTAAATAAATGTTGTAAGTTATAAAAGTAATTAATTAATATATTTTTATAAATTAGATTTATATTTTCTGTTTTAATTTTATAATTAAAAACAGGTTTTAAGTTTATCAAACTTTTTAAAGATTTAATAAAATAAGTTTGGTAAAATAATTAATAAAACTTATAAAAATTAATTAATTATATATTATATAGACAGCGTAAAAGGTAACTGTTGTGAGATAAAATCATGGCCGTCCAAATTATTTAACACTAAATCTCATCCGTATAAACTCTTAAAATAAATGTAAAAGTTTCAGTATTTCTCCGTCTTTCTCTCCCCCTTTTCTCCACATTGCGGTGGTTAACTGATCATGATCACGTTCTCCGTCTTTCTCTCCCCCTTTTTTCCACATTGCTACTGCAACTGCGTACTAACTGCTTTATATTCCACCAAAGTTTCAATATTTCTACTCTACCGAAAGGCAGTATAATCACCCAAAAGAGAACGACAAAAGTGTGTAGCAGCGACTATCTAAACCCTACATCGATAATACCTGCACTATCGTGCTTAACTTTGTCAAACGAGGTATGATTAACATTGTATCCCAGTTTTTATATCGTGGATATGGTGCTTAGAATCTTCTAATTCGATTTCCATGTCCGATTGTAGCCATAAAGTTTGAAAAACTTCTTAGTTGGCACACATATGAGTTTCGCACTGAGGATCCGGGTTCATGGTAAGACCAGTTAGGTCTTATAGGTGAGTGAATGAATCAGAGATGGATCTTCATTTATGTACAATTGGTTATCGATCTTTGAAAGTTGAAACATTCATCTTTGTAATTATTCTTTATAAACTCTTCACCTCCTAAATCATTCCTTTAATTATGAAGCCGGAGAATCATCTATTTGATTTACACCCAATTTAAAAAAAAAATAGGGTTCGTTTTTGTTTGGACAATGATCACTGTTGCATTCAGACGCCATTGTTGCTATTGCTCCTCCATCTCAACTTCATGCTAATTTATTTATAGTTTTTTTACCTTTTAAGTTAGTTATTGATTGATTTGTAAGGTTTTTTTATTTGTATATGGTAGTATTGAGTGACTTACAAGCAGGGAAGTCATCTGGTGAAATCGAGGGCATGGATGTGCTTCTTTTAATTTCTTATAGCTGGTAAATGTTTTGTTTCATTATATAAAGCTCAAATGCGAGGCTGTCTGCGAGAGGTTAGCGCATTTTATAAGTGTTCGTAGTGTACATGTGTGTTACTCCTTATATATACAATTATATTAACATATGCATCTAATTAATTTTGGAACTGTGGATCTAAAAATTAATGTTGCTTTATGCAGACTCAAATTGCTATATCATTAGAGAAGCAACATTTTCTGATATCCATACTTTGAGGTTATGTTTTCATATTATATCTCAATACATGTTAAGCATGTTGTCCTGGCTTCAATGGCTCTTAAAGTCACTGGCGGGATTTTATTTGTATTTTGCAGTACCACTAGTGCCTATTTGTTGGTAACATTTTTCTCCATTTTAAACCCTTTAATCCTTTATACATTTTTATTTAGGTATTTAATGTTTATTAATTCAAATATATAGCACTGAAATTTGATCAGATCTTTATCTTCATCTGCAGATGTATTACCTGTTGTTGAGGTATAAGATTTTGCTAATCATAAATGGTGTGTGCATACATGCATGTTCCAATGTGACATTTTACAAAAGAAAACTTGATAATTGTTGTTTTGTGCATAATATTTGCAGGTATACTTTGAGAATATGAGATGCTTTAGGGTTGAATTTGATGAATTCTTCTAGAACGGGACCATTACTGAAATTCGTTTAGGTGTGCGTGGAGAATCGCATTACCCACCCTACCTTGCAAAACATGTTTTGGAACTGGTCTCGGTGAATTTTTTCCATTTGTATTTATGCAAAATAATTTTTGGTCTCGCTTTGGAATATGGATGTTTGTTGGTTATCTATGTTTTTATGTTTATCATTTCATTTGTATTTAAGCAAAATAGTTTTTTTTTGCCAATATAATTTGTTGTAGTGCTGACATTATGACATTAGTGTAACCCGTCCACAGGACGGGTAAAGTACTATTGAAAATGATTTCTATAGATTTGAAATGTATTTTCTGTTTTATTATTAAAAAACAAATTATAAGTTTATAAGATCTATTATTTGTAAATTTCAAAATAACAAGTTTTAAAACTTATAAATTTATCTAACTAAATTTATAAAATCAGATTTTGGTTTTCTGCTTTATTTTTTTATAAATTAAACAATTTTTTTTATAATTAGTTTAAAAAACATAACTAAATAACATGTTTAAAAATTAAATACAAAAAAGGGGGGTTGCACGGCTCGAACCCCCCCCCCCCCCCCAAAGCGATTCAACAGACAATGACAAACATCACAACCATCTGGGCCACCGGTCTCCCCGGTTGTCCGGTGGTTTCAATTTTTTTATATTTGGTTCGAATTGCGTCAGGTTAAATATTAATATAAACAATAAAAAGGTGGGTGGCATGGACTCGAACCCGCAGTCCATGCCGGGTAAACAACACAATAGCCAACATCACGACCACATGGGCTACCAGAGCCCATGTGGGGTTTATTATATATTATAATTTTGTAACATGTTTGTGCATTTAGTTCTTGTACATGTACCTTAAATGGTGTTTTATGTTTTAGCTGTTTGTATGATTACTTTAGGTGGTTGTACATTGATAGCCACCCATACATGACCTTCAAATCTCTCACTGATTTGTCCACCATAGCCACCAACACCAACCCTAACTTGATCGCCCATGAAGAACGTTGCCTGCTTCAGCCTTCTAGATTCATGGTGGTTCCACGGCGGCGTCGCGCAAATCAATACCGAGGGGTGCTTCATGGTCACCCCAAAATCCAAGAGGAAATTTCAGGTTTCAGTAGGCATGAATGATATCAAATCTCCAAAACAACAGTTTCTCTTCACTGTTGTAATTCTATCATTACTATTCTAATCGCTATCTTTTCTTTCAGTTCTAATGTATTTCACGCACAATTACATATGCTCAAGAAATGTATAAATTGACTTTAAGTTAGGTTTTTTCGCTCGGGTTCTTGTACCGTCTGCTATGAAACCCGTCAGATGAAGGGTTTCGATGAAGACAATCGGAGAAGACGATGATGGTGATTTGAGTAAGTTTTACTTCACTTCTGTGTTCAGATTTTGAGTCCGGAAATCGTCGGAGTTGCGATGGAGTTTCTGGCCATTAACGGTGCCGGTCTATCATTGTCGCCTCCGTCAAGTGTTGAAGAAATAGAAGGTAACTTGGTTATGCAAAGTATATTATTTTTTGTTAGTATGTTTTTTTGACGAAGAATCTATACTTGCAGATCAGGTCACAAAGTTATCGAAAACCATTGCAAAGGAGATTGATCATTAATCTGTTTAAATATCAAGGTTTTTTATTGATCAAAAGGTTATGGAAAACCCTCCAACGATGACCTCTGGTGACTACAAAAGACTACGAGCCGGTTCTCCCGCGAAGAGGTAAGATCTTTCAGTTTCGTTTTTGTATTCGAATTAATGAATAGTTGATGTTTGTGTTTCGTTCCAACGATAGGTGCTTTATCTGCCACTAATGATGTTATTTGATTTGGGGCTTATTCAATGTATTTATGTATTTTCTTGATTCTAGCCAAAATTGTCTATTATTTAATCAATTATTTGGATTTTTCTACCTGAATCCAAGTTGTTGGAGGCAATTTGTATATGATAATGGAAATATGAGGAATCTAAATATATATGTATGTATAAGATCAAACAGAGACCATTATGAATGCAGATGGTGTCCCCGAATTCATTTGGTCCATGTTCCAGTGACCCATGGTAAAGTTGACTTGACCATATATATAGGAATGTAGTAAGTTCAGAGGTAAATAAAGTTCAAAACTTTCTAAACAGTTTTGAGTTTTGCATGATTTTTGGGTATCATAAAACCTTGGTGTGTTTACTTTTGTTTTTTAAAGGTTGTTTCTATTTTTGCAAGGAAGTGGCGATGCGAGCTCGCGATTGATGAAGTGTATCTTCACTTCACTGATGCTGCTGAGAAACCTTGGAAAGTATTGATGAAAAAGTTCTATGTTTTAGGGCTCACTTTGGTAAGACAACATTATTTGTATCTTTGTGGTGCAAGAATATAGCAGACCTTTAAGAAAATGAGTTAAAAGGTGCTAGAAGTAGCTTGCTGTTACCCAGATCAAGGGAATAGACTTTAGTTTGAGATTTAATGGGTTTGAATGTTCATTTGTTAAGAGTATGAATTAAAAATGTGTATTTTATGTTTGATTCTAATGTATTGAATGTTTATTTGTAAAGCGTATTCTAATATGATATATGTAAGAACCCCGCCGCATTGCGGCGGGTTCTGTTTCTAGTTATATACAAGTTAATAATAAACCTAATTCCCAAAATGATCCAAGAACCCTAATACCTATTCCTTAAAATTGAAACTGATGTAGCCTCTGTCATTGTAAATTGACTAGGGGCTTTTGCTCGAAATGTTTTAACAATCAAAAAGCACAAACCAATTTACCTGGTTAAGCAGTTGACATAAAGAATAGGATTTTGGCCGGAGTTCATAATTTTGACGAGTTCGGAGGTTGTTCGATGCACAAAATTGAGAGTGTATGGTGTGGGGGAAAGGTACAGATGAGTGTTATGGGTTTGATTTTATATTGAATTTCATTATCAATAGTTATAGGCATGATTGAAGAGTTACAAGATTTTTTGGTTTCTTTAATTTGAGTCAAATAAACAATTACAAAACGGAGTAAATGCGTGGATTTGATTTGGAAAGTTTGACGAGGGTTATCGTAAGTTGAAACGAGTGATTTTGAAATCAGAAGCATCAATTCTAGGCTTGTAAAAATTCCGGATTTCTTGCTAGAGAATGATTGGGGAAACGGGTTAGGGGGTTGGGCTTGGTTTAAATGGTTCTCAAAAATGGCAAAGCTAGCCCTTGGAGTTTTATAATGTTTCATAATGTATTAAAACTTTATTAAACATTAAATTTAGTTTTCTTTATTTATATATGAGTTATATGTCATTTTAGTCCCTGTGATTTGGGTCATTTTGTCAGTTTAGTCCAAAGGTTTGAAACATTGCCCTTTTAGTCCAAATAGTTTTAAACATTGCCATTTTAGTCCACTGGTTAACTCCATCCCATTATTTTGTTAACTAGAAAGGCATTTCGGTCATCTTAAATGTAATTCTGTTAACTAGAAGGACAATTTGACCATATAAAATGATCGAATTACCATTCTAGCTAACATAAAAAATGGACGGAGTTAACCCAGTGGACTAAGATGTCAACGCTTGAAACTACTTGGACTAAAATGGTAACGTTTCAAACCTTTGGATTAAACTCGCAAAATGGCCAAACTACAGGGACTAAAATGGCATTTAACTCTATTTTTATAAAAACTTTTAACAAGTTAAACTTTTAGATAAATTTTTATTTAAACTTCAATCTTTTATAAGTTTTAATAAAAAATTTCAAAATAATAACTTAATTAATGATTTAATATCATTAATAATTAAAAGTATTTTTATACAATTCTAGAAAAATATATAAATCAATTAAATAGTTCCTTATTTAATTTTTATTTCCATGATTATAATATTCTACTAATTTTAAAAATATCAAAATAGAATATATTTGTATGATAGTTTGAGAATTTTAGAGTTTGATACAAAATTACATATATACATATATAATAAAAATGAATATATATGGTTAAATACATACATATATATATAGTGTAATGCTAGATAGAAAACACTAAAAGTTTGAGAAAACCCTAGAAACCCCAACCTCCCGACTTTTTTTTTTTTTTTTTGAAAAAAATAACACATGTAATATACATGTTTTTAAGAGTTTTGAGCCAAAAAAATCAAAAAAGCGCCGAGTGGATGTTTTAAAAAAAAAATAAACAAGTTTCAGCAACTTTCATCACTAACATGTGTTAGACAAAAAGTTGCTGAAACTTGTTTATTTAAAAAAAAAAAAACCACTTGGCACTTTTTTGATTTTTTGGCTCAAAACTCATAAAAACATGTATATTACATGTGTTATTTTTTTCAAAAAAAAAAAGTCGGGAGGTTGGGTTTTTTAGGGTTTTCTCAAATTTTTAGGGTTTTCTATCTAACCCTCCCCTATATATATATATATATATATATATATATATATATATATATATATATATATATAGGGTTAGCTTAACGTACAAATGCGCTTATCGTACATTACGTACGCTACAATCTCAGCCGTCCGATCATCTTCCCGCATTGAATTCGCATGTTGTTTTTTTGTAACAATTTCGCATGTTGGTTTTTTAACATGCGATTTCATCAAAATTACCACATGCGAAATTGTTACAAAAAAACAACATGCTATCTCATCAAAATTATCACATGCGAAATTGGTACAAAAAAACAACATGCGAATTCATTAAAAATTATCACATGCGAAATTGTTATAAAAAAAACAACATGCGATTTTAAAATGCGGGAAGATGATCTGACGGCTAAGATTGAAGCGTACGTAATGTACGATAAGCAATATTGTACAGTACTCTTTACCTATATATATATATATATATATATATATATATATATATATATAAAGTGCAATGTACAATAGGGCTTATCGTACGCTCGTACGCGATTGTGAAATCGCATGTTATAAAAAAGGATGTTGGAAATCGCATGTTGGTATATAAAGTTATTTCGCATGTTGGTTTTTTCAACACAAATCGCATGTTCAAGAGCGAATTCGCACCAGAACGTACGGTAGAATGATCGCGTAAATTTTGTATGATAAGAGCCATTGTACGTTAACCTGCCTCTATTTATAAATGTATGTATATATATATTGTTAAATGGATTTATAATGTAATAACAAGGTTAAATAAATAATAAAAAAAAAATCCCAAGGTGATTTATTGATCGAGATACCTATACAAGTTCAATGGAAATAAATTGGATGACAGAACGTAGCTGACATGTACTGGATGTTACATAAGACTTCGACTTTCTCCTTCATATTAATGACATATACCACCTTTAATACTATTGGTATCCAAATGTGATATATAAATATGCCTTTGTAGTTATTTAACCAAAGCATGTTTAATCTTAACTATAGTGCTTACGAGTTGGAGATGGAAGCTAAAGCTAGAGATTCAGAAGATGAACATGTAGGCGTTGCCTGGAAGGCATAGCGTAGGAAAAATAACCAAGCCCTCACCATTCTCTGTTATCAAAGCAAGGAATCCCAAAAACCATATCGAATATTAATGCCTCAAGCTTGTTTAGTAATCCCTTAGAACAGTGTCAATTGCCATGAAAGTAATGATTGTAAGATTAAATATATTATGATTTAATATTTAATCTAGTAGCCATTATAATCATTTACATAATATAGATCAAAATATATAACAACCTATTAAATAATTAGTTGGTAATTCTCGATGGACCATATTACCCTTATTAACTAATTAAGTTTCCTCTTGGGTGCATATATAAGGAGACTTATGTAGAGTTTCTAAGGTTAGACACATAACATAATTCTCATAACATCAAAATCGGCCCTCTTCTCCTAAACCGATACCCTTTTCGGTTCCATCACCACCATCATTAGTTTGCACCCTAAGGAGGAACCAGATCACACTGACAAACATGTCGAACTCGATGGCATCATCCCTCACTGGATTCTCTACTGCACTGTCTGCTGTAACAGGTATGTTTTCATGTTTTCCATTATGCTTAAAACAGAACTGATTCAACATGTGGTATCAGAGCATATGTTGATTAATCAGTTCTGTTTTCATATCCATTATTCTGGGATGGAAATCTGAAAAACAGAAGTTTTGAAAATTTAATGAACATCACGGCTGGTTCCGAGTATGATGTGTCAATCACAGTTTTCGGAAAAAGAATAGTTAAATGTTCACTCGAAATCAAATGGGTTAATTTTTTTATGTCCGAAATCTGTTTAGAAACCTTAATTTTCAGGTTTCGGGTTCCAGAATTATGCTTTATTTTTTTAGGGTTCATCATGTGTTCTTCGGAAAATTCGAAATTCCCTTATGTTTTGGAATATAATTTGAATTGTTGAATGTTTTTCCTAACTTTGATCTGTTTTATCTAATAAGAATTTTCGAAATATGTTAAAAGGATAAACAGATTGTGATTTTCGAAATATTCTGATAAAATTAGATCAATGTTAAAACAGGAAACTCTATCACAATTCCTAAGAATTCGAATTTTCAGTTATGTTTTCACAACAACAGCTATTTACAGAAGGTTCGAGATCATCATTAATAAGTCGAGACCAAGATTTCAACTTGAGACGACAAGGTCTCGACTCGAAATCATAAGGGTTTTTTTCAATCTTCACAACTCAAGACCATGGTTGCGACTCGAGACCAAGATTTCGACTAGAGACCACAAGGTCTCGACTCGAAATCCTAAGGGTTTTCAGTCTTTCATGACTCGAGATCATGGTTGCGACTCGAGACCAAGATTTCGACTCGAGACCACAAGGTTTCGACTCAAAATCATAAGGGTTCTCAAATCTTTACAACTCGAGACCATGATTCTGACTCGAGACCAAGGTTGCGACTCGAGATCTCACTCGAGACCTCATAACTGAGTCAAGACCTCATAACTGAGTCGAGATCTGACTCGAAACCAAAGACTAACTCGATGTCTCAACCTCGATGCCCTGACTAGTTCGATCCGCGCTAACAGGTGGTTTGCTATTAAATAATTGGTTTTTGTAAATACTTAGTTAATTAATCAAAATCAGATAATGTTTTACAAAACCAAAATGGCTTAACTTGAATGAGCTTCTGATGTATCATTTCTGGCCAAAGCTGATTTAATACATCTACTTATCGTTCAAGTATTACAAAAGCTATATTAAGTGTGCATTACAAACGTGAATGTCTTAATATCTAGCCAAAGCTGATTTAATTCTTTCATATATAGCATAATTAACAAGTGCATAACTAAAGTGATTGTTTCATTTCTGGCCAAAGCTGATTTGTCACAAACACTTTGCACACATGCTTAAATGATTACACTTCTGGCCAAAGCTGATTTGTCTTCGTTTAAGTAGAATTTTAACTAAGTCTATTATTTTGATGTTAGTAATAGACAATATCACAGCTTCATAATTAAAATGGTCATTATTTATGCCTGCCTTAGTATAATATGCCCTTAGATCACATTAGGACTTCTTCCTTAGTATCATAACTTGCTCATCTTATTTCCACTATCAGCACCCAATTGCGGGATTCCACCTTTGACTGGTGATAACTTTGCTGCATGGAAGGATGCTCTCATGCTTACGCTTGGACTGCTGGACTTTGATTATGCTCTAAGAGAGAATAAGCCAGCGGACCTCACTCCTCAAAGTACTTCTGCTGAGTCGTTGACTCATGAAAAGTGGACTAGGTGTAACCGCATGTCTCTCATGTTAATGAAGCAGTCCATAAGCAATGCAATCAGAGGAGCCATTCCTGATTCTGAAGATGCTAAAACCTACTTGGCTTCTGTGGAGACACAATTTAAGGGGACATCAAAAGCACATGCTAGTACTCTTATTCTCAAGCTGGTGACAACTAAGTATGATGGGAGGAGCGGCACTCGCTAGCGCATCATGATGATGAATGACATGTCCAATAAGCTGAAGGGGCTGGAAATGGAAATCAGTGATGGTTTCCTCGTTCATTTCATCTTTACTTCGCTTCCTTCTTCCTTTGAAGCATTCAAGATCAATTACAACACTCAGAAGAATAAATGGACGAGGAGTGAGCTGGTCGTTATGTGCGTACAGGAGGAAGATCGTATGAGGATGGATCGCACTACTGATGTTGCTAACTTCACCACCTCCAACTCTAAGAAAAGGAAGAAAAATCATTAGAGGAAGGATGCTTCTAAAGTCCAAAGGCCCAATCCTAATACAAGTGCACCTTCTAGTTCTAAGAACCCCTTAGGCAAAATCCACTGCAAGTTCTGTAAAAAGGCAGGACATATGCAAAAGGAATGCCCTGACTTTAAGGAATGGCTGGCTAAGAAAGGTAACGATTATTTTATGATACTTGAGTCCTATAATTTAAATGTTCATGCTAATTCTTGGTGGTTTAATTCTGGTTCTATGGTTCATGTTACCAATTCAACTCAGGGATTCCTTACAATCTGGAAGCTGGAAAGAAACCAAAGAACGCTTAAGGGTGGGGATGATCGAGAATTAGAAGTGAAGGCCATTGGAACATTACAATTATTTATGAAAACTGGTTTATGTATTAAACTTTATGATACCTTATATGTTCCTGAGGTAACTCAGAACCTTGTATCAAGATCAAAATTAGACATGGACGGTTTTATTGTTTCCCATGGTCATCGTAAACTCTATAGATTCTATAATTTTGTTCTTTATGGCATTGGTATTCTGGATGGTGGTCTCTATAGATTAGAACTAGATGATGATTTTTCCAAATCTTTGTTGTCATATAACATTAATGAATCACTCACAAAGATGAAAGAGAAACGAGACTTAGAGACTTCATCCATGTTGTGGCATCAACGTTTAGGCCACATCTCAAGAGAACGATTAAATCGTCTCGTAAAGGATGAAGTCTTACCTCCTCTCGATTTCTCTGATTTTGGAACATGTGTCAAATGTCTTAAAGGTAAAATGACATTAGCAAATAAGAAAGGTGCCACTAGGAGTTCTAATTTATTAGAAATCATTCATACTAACATTAGTGGTCCCTACCAAATCGTTGGCATAACAGGACATACTTCATTTATCACTTTCATTGATGATTATTCTCGTTACATGTACTTGTATCTTATTAAGGAAAAGTCTGAATCTCTTACAACTTTTAAAGATTATAAGGCTGAAGTTGAAAAGCAATTAGATCGTCAGATTAAAGTTGTGAGATCAGATAGAGGCGGTGAATATTATGGAAGACATACTAATGTGGGTCAAGCTCCTGGTCCATTTTATGAGTTTTGTAAGGGCCAGGGGATTGTGAACCAATACACCATGCCTGGTACACCTCAGCAAAACGGTGTCGCTGAAAGAATAAACCGTACCCTTATGAACATGGTGCGCAGTATGTTAGCCAACACTAATTTACCATTATTCCTCTGGACTGAAGCGTTAAAAGCAGCTGTTCATATACTCAATAGAGTTCCTTCTAAGTCTGTCCCTAAAACTCCTTATGAACTTTGGACAGGAAGGAAACCGAGTCTTAAATATATGAAAGTATGGGGCTGCATTGCTGAAGCAAAACTTTACAATCCTTTCCTAAGGAAACTTGACCCTAAAACAGTTACCTGTTTCTTTATCGGGTATCCTGATAACTCAAAGGGTTATCGTTTCTATTATCCTTCCCATGTCACCCGTATTGTTGAAACCAAGCGTGTTGCATTCCTGTAGGATTTCAAGGTCATTGGGAGCAGTACCAACCCTTACAAAGAATTGCAAGAAGTACAAGACGCGGGGGGGGGACTCATCGCTTACCATTACTCCGATTACTCCTCTTGTACCCAATGCAACTACTTCACCTGAAGCTACTGGACCAACTCCAAATTTATCTCTACAATCAGAACCTATTATACCTCATGACGAAGGCACATCAAACGCTCAAAACCAAGACAACGCTGAACCCGATAATCCACTCAGGAGGTCATCTAGGCAAAGAAGGCCTACTAATTAGGATGATTATGTTACCTACCTGACTGAAATGGATCCTGGAAAGCTCAATGATCCTATCTCTTACAATGAAGCCATTAGCAGTGATCAGTCTTATGAATGGAATAAAGCAATGATTGATGAGCTTAAATCCATGAAGAAAAATGACATTTGGGATTTGGTAGAATTACCCAACGATGTCAAACCCGTAGGATATAAATGGGTGTTCAAAACAAAACTGGATCCAAATGGGAACATTGAACGCTACAAAGCGAGATTGGTTGCAAAGGGCTACACTCAGAAAGAGGGAATTGATTATCAAGAGACATTTTCACCTGTCTCTCGTAAAGATTCATTAAGGATCGTCATGGCCCTAGTAGCTCATTTTAATTTAGGGTTGCAACTGATGGACGTTAAAACCGCTTTCCTTAATGGAGAGTTAGACGAAGATGTTTACATGAAACAACCTGAAGGCTTTAAACCTGAAGGTCAGGAGCATCTAGTCTGTAAGTTGAAGAAATCCATTTACGGATTAAAACAAGCATCACGTCAATGGTACCTCAAGTTTGACGAAGTCATGAAGAAACAAGGTTTTATGAAGAATCAAGTGGATCAATGCACCTACCTCAAGATGAGTGGGAACAACTTTACTATACTTGTCCTTTACGTAGATGATATTCTATTGGCAAGTAATAGTTTAGACATGTTTCATGAGTCGAAGCGGTTACTCTCGCATAACTTTGACATGAAGGATCTCGGAGATGCTTCTTACGTCATTGGCATCGAAATTCACCGAGATAGACACAAAGGGATCTTAGGATTGTCTCAAAAGGCTTACATAGATCGTGTCCTTACACGTTACAACATGCAACAGTGCAAACCCTCTGTCGCTCCAGTAGTTAAAGGAGATGATTTCGGTTCATTCCAGTGTCCGACAACAGAGGTTGAGAAGGAGCAAATGAGCCAGATACCTTACGCTTCAGTAGTAGTCGGGAGCCTAATGTATGCTCAAGTCTGTACTCGCCCAGATATCGCTTATATTGCTGGAATGCTAGGCCGTTATCAGACTAATCCTGGCCTAGATCACTGGAAAGCAGCTAAGAAGGTACTTCGATATCTGCAAGGTACGAAAGACTATAAACTGATTTATAAAAGAAGTGATCATTTCGAAGTGGTGGCCTATTCTAATTCTGACTTTGCAAAATGCAAAGATGACAAGAAATCCACTTCGGGCTATATCTTTATGTTAGCAGGCGGACCTATCTCATGGAAGAGTCATAAACAACAGTTGACCACAACTTCCACAATGATGGCAGAGTATATTGCTGTTTATAACGCAACCTTTCATGGAATATTGCTTAGAAATCTGATCACTGGACTCAAAATCGTTAATTCTATTTCTAGAGCATTGAAGCTTTATTGTGATAACTCAGCTGCCGTTAGTTTCTCGAATAGTAACAGTTCGACTGGAGTTGGTTTATATCTCGATAAAAAATATCTGTTCGTACGTGAACGAGTTGAGGAAAATAATCTTTGTATCGAGTATATTAGTACTAAATATATGCTTGCGGATCCGATGACTAAAGGTCTCCCTCCTAAGGTTTACGAAGAACATGTTCGGAATATGGGATTTAGTAAAGACCTTGTTTAGCATATTGTACTAGCTTATGTTTTATGATTAATGAAATTTCCTCAGTTTGATTTTGTATGTCTCTTAGAATATGTTCAACCGGTATAATGGCATATAGACAAATAAAGTTGCAAATCAAACAAAGGGCTTATGCGTATTTTGATCATAACGATTAGGTTTTAAATTAAGGCTATAGTATGACTAATGGGGGTCCTGAGCCGCATGATGATTCAACGGCTGTATTTCTCTGCTATAGTTCTTGTTTAAGGCTAAAATAAGTGTTAACTCCTGAGCAGGCTTATCTAATACTCATAGTAAATGATTACTTGGCTAAGTGGGAGAATGTAAGATTAAATATATTATGATTTAATATTTAATCTAGTAGCCATTATAATCATTTACATAATATAGATCAAAATATATAACAACCTATTAAATAATTAGTTGGTAATTGTTGATGGACCATATTACCCTTATTAACTAATTAGGTTTCCTCTTGGGTGCATATATAAGGAGACTTATGTAGAGGTTCTAAGGTTAGACACATAACCTAATTCTCATAACATCAAAATCGGCCCTCTTCTCCTAAACCGATACCCTTTTCGATTTCATCATCACCTATCATTAGTTTGCACCCTAAGGAGGAACTAGATCACACTGACAAACATGTCGAACTCGATGGTATCATCCCTCACTGGATTCTCCACTGCACTGTCTGCTGTAACAGGTATGTTTCCATGTTTTCCATTATGCTTAAAACAGAACTGATTCAACAATGATGTTAGGGGTGGATTTCAATATGACCCGTGATCCTCAGTTATTATCCTGGTTGGTGATCCTTACTTCTGTGTCAGTTAGTGATCCTCAGAAGTGCTTCAGGATTAGGATCATGGATCATCCTAAGGATCCTTATACTAATGATTGTCTGCTTTGAATTCGATATTGTTTTGCAGGAATATCAGCTTGGACTTAGTCTTGGTAACGTTCCTGAAGAATATTCCACGTCTATTCCGCACGTGCTTGGTCAGAAATGGACGTTGTGGAGTCGTGGAGGACTTGCATCATTTGCGGACAATTAGTTAGGCTATGTATTTTCTAATTTAAAAGGGGTAGCGAGCTAATTAGACAACACTTTTGGCTATTTTTGGCTACACACACACTCATACAACTGCTCTCATCAATTTTCGTTAACACACTTGGCGATTACACACATTTTCTACACGATACACTATAGTGATCCTTGTACTTAGCTCGCTATCATCCGAAGTTGTAACAGATAATTTGTTTAATTTAAGTTGGTGATCGGTAGTTTCCATCACCCGGGGTTTTTTGTGTCGGAGATCAACTCTTGATCAAGGGCTTTTTCCTTGTATAAATCTTCGTGTCATTTGTTCACCATACTTCACAGTGATCCTGATTATTGTTCATCAATTCAAGCATCATACCCCGTAACAAAGAGTTTGGTTGCATTATCCTCGTCTGATTTTTCACCAAAACAGTTTGGCGCCCACCGTGGGGCAATTGGTGCTTCATTCCTAAGAAATTCTCATTTTTGTGATCATTTCGGTTCGTTACATCCAAGCAGATGGCTTCGTCATCAAAGAACACCTCCAGTGCGATGTCTGCAGTCAATTCATCCCAGGGCATTCCACCATTGCCTCCACCACCTTCTGGACCTCAGAAAAATGCCGAGAAGAAACCAACTCCCATTTTCTCAAAACCTCCAACTTCTTCTGCTTCTTACACTCCCACTACTAGTGACTTGTTTACTCTGATTTTGCAGATGAAGGAGCATATACAGCAGCAGGATAAGACCAATGAAAGGATTCTCAGAGAGATTGGAGACATCAAGAAACAGAAGAGATCAGCAGAGGATCATTCCCCACTGATGCCCAGATCTTTGAATTTCGATACTCCGGTTATAACTTCTCAGCCTTCAGTGGTTCCAGACGTTCAATATGTGGGAGGACCAAAAGGAGTGCATTACGGATCATCAACAATGACTCAGGCTTCAGGGTTACACTTCCAACCAGCAGGATCCCATCCTCAGCATATAGGATCCTTCGCCAGCTCAGGAGGATACTCAAGAGCGCAGCAGATTCAAGGGTTCTGGCCGTTTCAAGGATCCTCCTACGTCCCAGGATCCTCACAGGTTCAAGGATCCTCCTACGTCCCAGGATCCTCACAGGTTCAAGGATCCTCCTACGTCCCAGGATCCTCACAGGTTCAAGGATCCTCTCAGTATCATGGATCCTTAAGGAGTTTGCAATCAGGGAATTCCGATATCCATCAGGGAGATTTCATTCCAATGCAGACCATTGCTTCTACTGGTCCATCGGTCATTCCAGAGCCCCAACAATATGGATTCACATCCGCTCTTCCTAACTTGAATCCAATGGGAGGTAACACTTTCAATAATTCTTATACCACTAACCATGGCCTTATGCATGATACAGGTATCAATCACGCCATGGCCAGAGAACTGCAAAAGTTAAAGGATATGATATCAAGTGTCCCAGGAGTGGTCAAACCTATCCCGGAAATTGCAGATGGGAGCCACAAGATATCTCGTTTTGCACCACCAATCTGTGATGCTGAGATACCAAAGAGGTTCCATGTGCCTACTATGAAGTTGTATGACGGTTCAACAGATCCTGAAGAACACATAGCACAATACAGGGAAAGGATGGAGATCAATCCCATCCCAGAAAGGTTAAAGGAAGCATGTCTGTGCAAGGGATTTGGATCCACTCTTACTGGATCAGCTCTTAAATGGCTGCTAAGTCTTCCCCCTTACTCTATTACCTCATTTGCTAATCTAGTTAACCTATTTAATAACCAATTTTCTTGTAGTAGGAAATTTGAGCATTTAACTAGTGATCTGTATAGGATAACCCAAGGTCATAATGAATCATTAAGGGATTATATCACTAAATTTAGTAAAGAATCCTTAGATATTCCTAACCTGGATATAGCTACGGCTGTTGAAGCCTTTAAAATGGGATTGCTTAGGGATTCGTTATTCTATGATGATCTTGTTATGACACCATGCAGGAATCTAGATGAGGTAAGAACCCGGGCCCTTAGGTTCATCCGGATAGAGGATGACAAAAGGATCCAGGAGAGGTTAGCAGGATCCGCAAAGCAAGAGAAGCAAGGATCCTCATTCAAGAACAACAAGTTTAGATCCTATAACAAATCTGATAACCAGAATGTGCATGTCGTTGAACAAGAAGAGGACGATGAGGATTATCCTCCAATTTCTGAATATTGTTTTTCTGTTGATAACAATGAACTAATCCTTGCGATGCAGAATTTAGGTGATAAAGCTAGATGGCCTAGGAAAAATGACAGACCGGCTGCAACCAAAGATAAGTCAAAGTGGTGTGCATATCATGAAGATTTTGGGCATCTCACAGAAGAATGCATCGCACTGAGAAAAGAAATTGGATACTTGTTGAGCAAGGGGCACTTAAAAGAATTATTGGGGAGAAAGAATTCAAGGACTCAGGATCCTAAAAGGATCCCAGAGAAAGCTCCAGCCCCTCCAGCAGATGCACAAGTTATAAACTTTATTTCTGGAGGATCAGACATTTGTGGAACATCCTTCTCTGCAGCTAAAAGACATGCAAAGGAAACCAAGATGGATAATGGATAATGGAGATAGACCCATTCGAACATCCAGTGTCTCCGAAGGAAAAGTTATAACTTTTGATGAGGATGACCGCGTTGACATTCAGGATCCTCATCACGATGGTTTGGTTATCACTCTTTTTATTTCTAATCATTTTGTTCGCAGGATCCTTATAGACGGAGGAAGCTCTGTGAACATTATCCAGCTTGATGTCCTCAAGAAGATGAATATTCCTGAATCCGATATCATACCAAGATCCTCTGTGCTCGTGGGATTCAGTGGCGAGACTAAGAATACTCTGGGGGACATTAAACTCCCAATCTATATCGAAGGCCTACATTCTTACCAAAATTTTTGTGTTATTAACTGTTTATCTTGTTGTAATGTTATCCTTGGCAGGCCTTGGATACATGACATGAAGGCAGTCCCATCCACTTATCATCAATGTGTAAAGCTACCTAGTCCTTGGGGAATAGTGAAGATTGATAGTGATCAGCAAGAGGCTAAGAACTGCTACACCTCATCAATGAAACCAGCATCAAAGTCAAGGGAGCAATAGCAATTAAAGCGTCCTCCAAGGGATGTCTTGGAGGCAAGAGAACAGGATGTAGTAGAAATCCTTATGGATCCTGATGATCCTGAATCTAAAGTTTATATAGGATCAGGGATCCTTGGTGAAATAAAGGAAGACCTCATATCCTTCCTCAAAAGGAGAAAGACTACCTTTGCATGGAAACACGAAGACATGATAGGTATATCTAAAGATATAATCACTCACAAACTTGGCATTGATAGGTCATTCAAACCAATCCATCAAAAGAGGAGGAAATTTGCACTAGAAAGAAATGCCATTATCCAGGAGGAGGTAGAGAAATTACTCCGAGCAGGTATGATTAGAGAGGTCAAGTATCCAAGATGGTTGGCCAATGTGGTTGTTGTTCAAAAGAAAAATGGAAAGTGGAGGGTATGTGTCGATTTCACCAATTTAAATAAGGCATGTCCCAAGGATCCTTTCCCATTACCCCACATTGACTCCATGGTGGATGCAACTGCGGGTCATGAACTGTTAACTTTTATGGATGCTTCATCTGGATTTTAACAAATTCAGATGGAACCATCCGATCAAGAGGATACAGCCTTTATGACTCCAACTGGTATATACTGTTATATTGCTATGCCATTCGGACTAAGAAATGCAGGTGCAACTTATCAAAGGCTAGTGAATATGATGTTCAAGGATCAGATTGGACAAACTATGGAGGTTTACATAGACGATATGGTGGTAAAATCAAAAAAGGCTGAGGATCACCTTAGAGACTTGGAGGAAGCATTCAATATCCTTGACAAGTATAACATGAAACTTAATCCTTCTAAGTGTCATTTTGGTGTAAAGGCAGGTAAATTCTTAGGATATATGGTGACAAAGAGGGGTATTGAAGCCAGTCCAGAACAAATCAAAGCTATAGTGAACATCAAGTCCCCTGCCAATGCTAAAGATGTTCAGAGGTTAACAGGCAGGATTGCAGCTTTAAACAGATTCATATCCAAATCCTCAGAGAAGTGCAAGGAATTCTATGATATCCTAAGGAAGAACAAGAAATTCGAGTGGACTGAGAAGCATGAAAATGCCTTAAAAGCTCTTAAGGATTACCTATCCTCAGCCCCAGCCTTGATGAAACCAGAAAAGGGAGATGTGTTATCCTTATACTTGGCGGTATCCTCAAAAGCAGTAAGTGCAGTCCTTGTTAAGGATCACCAAGGTACACAACATCCTGTCTATTGTGTAAGTAAGAGTTTACTTGATGCTGAATCCAGGTATTCACACTTAGAAAAACTTATCCTTGCATTAATTATGGCATCTACTAAATTGAGACATTATTTTGAAACTCATGCCATTATCGTCAAAACTAATTTTCCAATTAAGAATGTCCTCAGGAAACCTGAAATGTCAGGAAGGATGGCTAAGTGGGTGTTTTGGTCAAAAAATCTGATGAGGATAATGCAACCAAACTCTCTGTTACTGGGTATGATGCTTGAATTACTTTGTAGCGATAAGGATCACTATGAAAAATAAATAACAAGTGACACAAGGTTTATACGGGGAAAAAGCCCTTGATCAAGAGTTGATCTCCGGCACAAAAAACCCCGGGTGATGGAAACTACCGATCACCAAGCTCAAATAAATCAATAAATGTTTACAACTTCGGATAGCAACGAGCTAGGTACAAGGATCACTACGGTGAAATGTGTAAAAGTGAGTGAAAACTGTTAAGTGTTTGCCGAAAGCTTCAAGAGTGCAATTGTACGAGAGTGTGTGTAGCTGAAAAATGGCTAAGTGTTCTAAATACTAGCTCGCCACCCCTTTAAAAATAGAAGTTAACTACGCTAACAAACTATCCGACTTTCGTGCCATGCTCCCACGTTCTCCACAACGTCCATTTCCAGTCAAACGTGTGCGAAATACCCGTGGAATATTCCATAGTAACGTTGCCAAGACCAAGTCAAGCTTGTTACTCCTGCAAAATAATACGAAACACAAACAAACAATCGTTAGTATGAGGATCCTTAAAGTGATCCATGATCCTGATCCTGAAGCCCTTCTGAGGATCACTATCTGTCACAGAAGTAAGGATCATTTATTAGGATAACAAGTAAGGATCACTAATTGTTAGAAAATCCTCCCCTAACAATTGCCCCCAAAATATAAGGAGTAATATGTAAAATGAGCGAATTATATTTTCTTGATCTTATCCGCAACTAACTATCGTAAATATAGCCGGTGATGTAGAACTATCCGTTGCAACTATGACGTCACAGAAGTGACAACCCTGCATAATCATGATTATAAATAGGAGATATAGATAGGATCGTTTGCATTTAAATTTCAGAGATACTCCCTTTATAACTGCATCCGAAGATAAACAGGTATTCTCTCTTCATCTTCTTCCTTCTTTTACTCTGTTTTCCGTCTCTTTCCATCAAAATGTTACTCCGGAACTCCCCAGCTAAGGATCATCCGAAAAACAGTCCACTGAAGAGCCAGGGGATCATCGAAGATTCCATAAAAGAACGCTGCTGTTTCAATGATCCACATATTGATAGGATCCGCCATTGTTTCCCGGCGAACACCGTGTTCAAATCTTTTGTTCCCAACGCCCTGAGCGATTATATTTCCGACAAGTGGGTTGCTTTTCCTGTCACTCCGTTCACCATAGGCTATACATATCCTTTTCCAGCCTTCACCCAATCTTTCTTTTCCCTAACCGGCATATCTTATATACAAGCCATGCCGATGATATGGAGGGTTTTGTATACCCTTGAAAGGATCATCGAGCAGGAAGGGATAGACCTAGGAATGTCAGAGCTGGGAGAGCTGTATGATCTTACTACCTTTGGTTCTCATCGTTATTTGTTCAAACGTAAACCTGGTGAGGAACACCCGATCTTCAAAGCTACCAAGAATGATGCTAATTGGAAGCGGCGTTTCTTTTTCGTCAAGAGAGATTCTATCTCTGACGGGAAGGATCTACCCAGGAAATGGGCTACCCATGGTAGGATGGAGGATCCTGAGAAGGATCACCAAAGGACTTTCTTTTGATATAAGGATCACTTATATACTTTTGTTTTCTTGTTATGCAGCTATCACCGTTTCACGCCTCAGACTGTCTCCTGCTGCCGAAGAGAGACTCGCCACTTTCAAGAGACTTGATCCTGAAACAAGAACTTTCAAGACAACCACCCAGGATTCTCAGGAGGTATCCTCAGGCTCTGTCGCGATGTCAAGTAAGTATCTTTGTTTAAAAATTTAAATAAATAGTGAAATATAAGTGAAGTAAAGATACTTATCTTGTTTTGGTTGTGTAGATGTTGGAAAATCCACCAAGTCTGCTTCAAAGTTCAATGTCACCGATCTCACCACCGTCAGATCCTCCAAAAGAAAGGCTCCTACCAGCCCGACAGCTTCAGTCCCCAAGGCACCCCTCAAAGGAAAGGGAATCAAGAAGAGAAAGGCCTCCGAGGCTGAGGATCTGCAGGGTCTGCCTCTGATCCGCCACCAATTCCTCAAGTACTTCAACGATGTAAGGATCACTGTATCTGCTCGTATATCCTGCTGACATATCCTGCTGATTTGAGGATCACTTGGTCCTGACCTTATCTTTTACCCCCTTTGCAGAAATTCGCTGAGATTGAGGACTATGTTGGCCACGTTGAGGATCAGGATAGGAAGATTGCTGACCTCCAACAAGTCGCATTGCTTAAAGATCTCAAGATTGCTGACCTCCAAAAGGATCTCAAAGATGCCAAAACTGAAACGGCCAAGATTCTGATCAATTTTGATTATGAAAAGCAGGAGATCACAGATGACGCCAAAGTCTCCGCAGCCATAGCCATGTACAAGACCAAGCTACAAATGGCTCAAGAAGCTCAGGATCCTGCCTTTGACAGGAGCAACTGGGATGTGGAAGGCTGGAAGGCTAGGCTGGTTGAATTGGAGGATGAGGAGGAGGCTGATGAGGTTTTGGCAATCGAGGCTGGAGGCAAGGGTGAAGGTGGTGAAGCAAGTGGAGCAGGAGGTGGTGATGCAGCGAAGGTTTAGGCTGCAAGATTGGGCGATGATGGAAACTTCTAGACATAGCCGGAGCCCACTTTTTTAGTTTGATGGTTGTTTTGTTGAACAATTTGATGGTTTGTACTGAACAATAGTTTTTAGGATTAAGGATCATGTATGATCCTTTAGACAATAGGTAGGATTGCAAATGGTGGAAGGATCCTCTGTTTGGGGGATGAAGCCATTGTGATCCTGCCCCCTTTATATTCCTGCACTACTTTGAACCTATTATCATGGACACCCTTTACCTACCCCAGCGGACGGGCCACGTATTGCTGGTAGATGCTCGGGGTAGGTAATTTTGACAACCTTTTAAGGGTTAATATTTTGTTAATAAATAAAACTTTAATATTTTGTCGCTTATCTTGTATTGTTATCCTTTTTGTCTCTTTAATTCTCAATTGTTTTGATGTACACTTCTTGAATAAGCAATTTTGAATAAGTCAGATTGAAAATATTTAGGATATGATCCATGATCAAATATCCTATAGTTTAAGAATCCAAAAAGTAATATATTTTAAGGATCACAAGTTTAGTTGTCAAATTTTAAGGGTTATTCAAATGAACAATGAGTAGAATTAAAAATAGTTAAGGATCATACCTGAGGATCCAAGTTAGGATCCTAACCATAATCAGGATAACTATAAGATAAACCTTAGAGAGAAGTAAGGATCAAGGATCCCTAGTTGCTTATCTTCAAGGACCTGAAAATAGAGCATAACTTGGGACTAAGCCAATATGAGATAAGAGTTAGCAACTGGGGACAAGCCCAAGGATAACTGGGGACAAGCCCAAGGATAACTGGGGACAAGCCCAAGGATCGTATGTAAACTGGAGTATGGCCCTAACTGGCGACTATCCAAACTTAGTGACATGAAAATGCCAAAACCTTAGCTAACGTGAAAACGTTAGAAACCTTAGGAACGGATGTATGGTACGTCTACCCTTATACGTAGGATCCTAGGTATAGCCAGTACAATGGAATTATCAGCCCCTAAAACGAGTACTGGTCCCACTGCCATGAACTATACCAGGATCATCGTGCGCTACTGGCGGAACTGGGGTCAAACCCAAGGATAACTGGGGACAAGCCCATAAACTTTGGAGAGTTGGCCAACCACTTTGATCTTCTGTAAAATGATAACAACTCTGCAAAAGCTTAAACTTTGTGAAAATAGATGTTAACTGATTAACATCTTTAACTTATGATAAGTAATAAGTATAAAATGAATGAAAATGAAAATGAAAATGAAAATGAAAGTAATGTGTTACCAAATGTAGAATCATATATCCTTTGAGGATCATGGATCCTTAATCAGAATACCGGTATCGCTGAGGATCCCTGATCCTTCTTACTTAGTATTTTTTGAGATGAACAGCATTCCAAGCTCTTGGTAGGAGATCACCATCCATTGTTAACAAATGATATGCCCCCTTTCCTGATTCAGCTTCAATTAGATAGGGGTCTTCCCACTTTGGTGCTAGCTTGCCATCAGAAGGATTTGTAGTGTTCTGGAATGCTTTTCTTAGCACAAAATCACCAACTTGAAATCTTCTAATCCTAACATTCTTGTTGTATGCTCCAGCCATTCTTTGTTGATAACTGGCCATTTCCTTTTTTCTGACTTTGAGCAAAAGCTTCTTCTTAGGATGCAGATGTTATGTTGGTTGGTGTAGAATATTACTGTGTCTTTGACAAGCATCACACTTCTTTGCATAATCCACAACATCCTTCTTCGTGGTAGGCCTATAGTATGTTGTTCTAAGGATCCTTGAGAATAGTGCTCTGCCCCCAGTGTAGTTTCCACAGTCTCCTTGACTTTGAAAGCTTTAGGATTTTGTCCTGTAGGGATCTCTCCATGTTGTATATATCTTAGGATTGGAAGGATCCAAGATCCTGAATTCGACTGTGCAGGATCACCAGGTATGATTGCAGAATCCTCCACTATCTCCATGGCTACGTGATCCTCAATTGCAGGAGTTAAAACATGGGTGATGAGTATTTTCTTCCCTGGGTACCTGTGATAGACTGAAAAAAGCAAAAGAATCTGCCAGTTTCCTGACTCATGATTAGTGGTTTGGAATTCCATGCAGTGGATTGGGGTATAATGTCCCCCTGTGGCGATTTTGGTAGTGTGCCTGTTAGGGGAGGATTTTCTAACAATTAGTGATCCTTATTCGTTATCCTAATTAATGATCCTTACTTCTGTGACAGGTGGTGATCCTCAGAAGAGCTTCAGGATCAGGATCATGGATCACTTTAAGGATCCTCGTACTGACGATTGTTTATTTATGTTTTGTATTACCTCGCAGGAATAACGAGCTTGACCAAGTCTTGGCGACATTCCTGGAGAATATTCCCAAACTATTCCGCACGTGCTTGGCCAAAAATGGACGTTGTGGAGAACGTGGGAGCTTGGCACGAAAGTCGAATAGTTAGTTTAGGTAGTTAATTTCTATTTTAAAAAGGGGTAACGAGCTAGTAGAAAAACACTTAGCCATTTTCAGCTACACACACTCGTATACTCGCACACTTGAAGCTCTCGACGAACATTCATTTGTTTTCACTCACTTATACACATTTCACGATAGTGATCCTTGTACCTAGCTCGTTACTATCCGAAGTTGTAAACATTTCTTTATTTATTTGAGCTTGGTGATCGGTAGTTTACATCACCCGGGGATTTTTGTGCCGGAGATCAACTCTTGATCAAGGGCTTTTTCCCCGTATAAATCCGTGTGTCATTTGTGCAATTTACATTGAAGTGATCCTTGTTATTGATATACACAATTAGCATCATACCCCATAACAAAGAGTTTGGTTGCAATATCCTCAACAGATTTTTTGACCAAAACAGTTTGGCGCCCACCGTGGGGCAATTGGTGCTTCGTCCTTAGAAAAATTCGTATTTCTGTGCTCATTTCGGTTCACTACAACCAAGCAAATGGCTTCCTCAGCGAAGAATGCTTCAAATTTGATGCCCTCATTCACTTCTTCTCAAGGCGTTCCCCCTTTGCCTCCACCACCTTCTGGATCCCAGAAGAATGCTGAGAATGCTGCGAAGAAACCGACTCCCATTTTCTCAAAACCTCCAACTTCTTCTGCTTCTTACACTCCCACTACTAGTGACATGTTTACTTTGATTTTGCAGATGAAGGATCAGATACGGCAACAGGATAAGACCAATGAGAGGATCCTCAAAGAAATCGGAGATCTCAAGAAACAAAAGACAACGGCATAGGATCATTCCCCACTGGTGCCGAAATCCTTGAATTTTGATACTCCGGTGATTACTTCTCAGCCATCAATGGTTCCAGACGTTCAATATGTGGGTGGACCGAAAGGAGTGCACTACGGAACAACAACAGTGACCCAGGCATCAGGTTCATATTTCTAGCCAGTGGGATCCTATCCTCAGCATATGGGGTCCCTCACGAATTCAGGAGGATATTCGGGAATGCAGCAGATTCAAGGATCCTCCTTCGTTCCAGGATCATCCCAGGTTCAAGGATCCTCCTTTGTTCCAGGATCATCCCAGGTTCAAGGATCCTCCTTCGTTCCAGGATCATCCCAGGTTCAAGGATCCTCCTTTGTTCCCGGATCATCCCAGGTTCAAGGATCCTCCTTTGTTCCAGGATCATCCCAGGTTCAAGGATCCTCCTATGTTCCAGGATCATCCCAGGTTCAAGGATCCTCCTTTGTTCCAGGATCATCCCAGGTTCAAGGATGCTCCTTTGTTCCAGGATCATCCCAGGTTCAAGGATCCTCCTTCGTTCCAGGATCGTCCCAATTTCAGGGATCCTTCCAGATGCCAGGATCCTTGAGGAGTTTGCAAACAGGAAGTTCAGATGTCCATCTGGGAGATTTTATTCCAATGCAGACCAATGTTTCTACTGGTCCCTCGATCCTTCCAGAGCCTCAACAATATGGATTAACATCCAATCTTCCTAATCTGAATCCAATGGGAGGTAACACTTTTAATAATTCTTATACTACTAACCATGGTCTTATGCAGGATCCAGGTATCAATCATGCCATGGCCAGAGAATTGCAAAAGCTAAAGGATATGATATCAAGTGTTCCAGGAGTGGTCAAACCTATCCCAGAGATTGCAGATGGGAGCCACAAGATATCTCGTTTTGCACCACCAATCTGTGATGCTGAGATACCCAAGAGGTTCCATGTGCCAACAATGAAACTGTATGATGGTTCGACGGATCCTGAAGAACACATAGCACAATACAGGGAGAGGATGGAGATCAATCCAATTCCAGAAAGGTTAAAGGAAGCATGCCTGTGCAAGGGATTCGGATCCACTCTTACTGGATCAGCTCTCAAATGGCTGCTAAGTCTTCCTCCCTATTCTATTACCTCATTTGCTAACCTAGTTAACTTGTTTAATAATCTGTTTTCTTGTAGTAGAAAATTTGAACGATTAACTAGTGATCTATATAGGATAACCCAGGGTCATAATGAATCATTAAGGGATTACATTACCAAATTTAGTAAAGAATCCTTAGACATTCCCAACTTAGATATAGCCACGGCTGTTGAGGCCTTTAAAATGGGATTGCTTAGGGATTCGTCTTTCTATGATGATCTTGTTATGACACCATGCAGGAACTTAGATGAGGTAAGAACCCGAGCACTTAGGTTCATTCGGCTAGAGGATGACAAGAGGATCCAGGAGAGGTTAGCAGGATCCTCAAAGCAGGATAAGCAAGGATCCTCATTCAGGAACAACAAGTTCAGATCCTACAACAGATCTGATAACCAGAACGTGCATTATGTTGATCAAGAAGAGGATGATGAGGATTATCCTCCAATTTCTGAATATTGTTTTTGTGTTGATAACAATGAACTAATCCTTGCTATGCAGAACCTAGGTGATAAAGCTAGATGGCCAAGAAAAAATGATAGGCCAGCTGCAACTAAGGATAAATCAAAATGGTGTGCATACCATGAAGATTTTGGGCATCTCACAGAAGAATGCATTGCACTAAGAAAGGAAATTGGATACTTGTTGAGCAAGGGGCATCTAAAGGAATTGTTGGGAAGAAAAAAGTCAAGGACTCAGGATCCTGAAAGGATCCCTGAGAAGGCTCCAGCCCCTCCAGCAGATGCACAAGTGATAAACTTTATTTCTGGAGGATCAGACATTTGCGGCACATCCTTCTCAGCGGCTAAAAGGCATGCAAAGGAAACTAAAATGGACAATGGAGAAAGACCAGTTCGAACATCAAGTGTCTCCGAAGGAAAAGTCATAACCTTTGATGAGGATGATCGTGTTGATATCCAGGATCCTCATCACGATGGTTTAGTTATTACTCTTTTCATATCTAACCATTTTGTCCGCAGGATCCTTATAGACGGAGGAAGCTCAGTGAACATTATCCAGCTTGATGTTCTAAAGAAGATGGGTATTCCTGAATCGGACATCATACCAAGATCCTCCGTGCTCGTGGGATTTAGTGGCGAAACTAAGAATACCCTGGGGGACATTAAACTCCCAATATACATCGAAGGCCTACACTCTTATAAAAAATTTTGTGTTATTGACTGTTTATCTTGTTGTAATGTTATCCTTGGCAGGCCTTGGATACACGATATGAAAGCAGTCCCATCCACTTACCATCAATGTGTGAAGCTCCCTAGTCCTTGGGGAATAGTGAAGATTGATAGTGATCAGCAGGAGGCCAAGAATTGCTACACTTCATCGATGAAACCAGCCTCGAAGTCAAGGGAGCAATAGCAATCAAGGTACCCTCCAAGGGATGTCTTCGAGGCAAGAGAGCAGGATGTGGTAGAAATCCTCATGGATCCTGATGATCCTGAATCCAAAATCTATATCGGATCAGGGATCCTTGGCGAAATGAAAGAAGACCTCGTATCCTTCCTCAAAAGGAGAAAGACTACCTTTGCATGGAAACACGAAGACATGACTGGTATATCCAAAGATGTAATCACTCACAAACTCGGCATTGACAGATCCTTCAAACCAATCCATCAAAGGAGAAGAAAGTTTGCACCGGAAAGGAATGCCATTATCCAAGAAGAGGTAGAGAAATTGCTCCGGGCAGGTATGATTAGGGAGGTCAAGTATCCAAGATGGTTGGCCAATGTGGTTGTTGTTCAAAAGAAAAACGGAAAGTGGAGGGTATGTGTCGATTTTACCGATTTAAATAAGGCATGTCCCAAGGATCCTTTCCCTTTACCCCACATTGACTCCATGGTGGATGCAACTGCGGGTCATGAACTGTTAACTTTTATGGATGCTTCATCTGGATTTCAACAAATCCAAATGGAACCATCCGACCAAGAGGATACAGCCTTCATGACTCCAACTGGTATATACTGCTATATTGCTATGCCGTTCGGACTAAGAAATGCAGGTGCAACATATCAAAGGCTGGTGAATATGATGTTCAAGGATCAGATTGGACAAACTATGGAGGTTTACATAGATGATATGGTGGTAAAATCCTTAAAAGCTGAGGATCACCTAAGAGACTTGGAGGAAGCATTCGATATCCTTGACAAATATAACATGAAACTTAATCCTTCAAAATGTCACTTTGGTGTTAAAGCAGGTAAATTCTTAGGATATATGGTGACAAAGAGAGGCATTGAAGCTAGCCCGGAACAAATCAAAGCAATAGTGAACATCAAATCCCCGGCCAATGCTAAGGATGTTCAAAGGCTAACAGGCAGGATAGCAGCTTTGAACAGATTTATATCCAAATCCTCAGAGAAATGCAAAGAATTCTATGATATCCTAAGGAAGAACAAGAAATTTGAGTGGACTGAGAAGCATGAAAATGCTTTAAGAGCCCTCAAGGATTACCTATCCTCAGCCCCAGCCTTGATGAAGCCAGAAAAAGGCGATGTGTTATCCTTGTATCTTGCAGTATCCTCAAAAGCAGTAAGTGCGGTCCTTGTTAAGGATCATGAAGGTACACAACATCCTGTCTACTATGTAAGTAAAAGTTTACTTGATGCCGAATCCAGGTATTCACACCTTGAAAAACTTATCCTTGCACTAATTATGGCATCTACTAAGTTAAGACATTATTTTGAAACTCATGTTATCATTGTTAAAACTAATTTTCCAATTAAGAATGTCCTCAGGAAACCAGAGATGTCAGGAAGGATGGCTAAGTGGGCAGTGAAGCTAAGTGCATATGATATAAGATATGAGCCTAGGACAGCTATCAAATCCCAAGCATTAGCTGACTTTGTGGCTGATTTCAGTAGTGATTTACAAGAAGAAGCTGAGTTAGAAGTCCAGCAACTAGAAGAGACCAAGGATCCTTGGATACTCTATACTGATAGATCCTCAAATGTCAAAGGCACAGGGCTTGGAATACTACTAAAATCGCCACAGGGGGACATAATACCCCACTCTATAGCTTGTGAGTTCCAAACCACTAACAATGAGGCTGAATACGAAGCCTTAATTGCTGGTTTGCAAATTGCAAAGCATATGGGGATCAGGTATCTTGAGGTACATGTAGATTCATTGTTAATTACAAACCACTTTAATGGATCCTACGCTGTTAAAGGTGAAAAGCTAACCAAATATTTAGAGATAGTCAAAAGTTTGGCACTCTCTTTTGTTTCCTTTAGTTTGACACAGGTACCAAGGGAAGAAAATACAGAGGCTGATGCATTGGCTAACTTAGGATCATCTTTGAAGATTCCTGAGGATATCAGGATCCCTATTATCCATATCCTGACCCCGGCTATCGAGGATCATGCGGCTATGGAGATAGAAAATGATTCTGCAATTATCCCTAGTGAGGATACTCAATCCCATTCAGGATCAGGATTATGGATCTCACCAATTATGAGATACTTACAACATGGAGAGATTCCTACAGGAGAAAACCCTAGGGCTTTCAAATCTAAGGTATCTCAATTCACAATTTTAAATAATATGTTGTATAGACGATCTCTTGCAGGACCATACTTAAGATGCATTGAGGATCCTGAAATCCAAGAAGTTTTAAAAGACTTCCATGAAGGAGATTGTGGAAACCACACTGGGGGCAGGGCATTATTCTCAAGGATCCTGAGGACAGGATACTACTGGCCAACCATGAAGAGAGATGATGTGGAGTATGCTAAAAGATGTGATCCTTGTCAGAGGCACAACAATATCCTTCATCAACCAGCTGAATTATTACATCCTATATCCTCCTCTTGGCCATTCATGAGATGGGGTATGGATATAGTTGGTAAGCTCCCTAAGGCACCTGGTGGAAAAGTATTCATGCTAGCTATGACTGATTACTTCTCCAAGTGGATAGAGGCTGAAGCTTTTGCCCAAGTCAGAGAAAAGGAAGTTATATCCTTCATTAAAAGAAATATTATAACTAGATTTGGAATTCCTTCTGAGATTATATGTGATAATGGTTCCCAATTTATTGGGGGCAGAACCACTAACTTTTGTGACAGCTGGGGGATCAAGATGATAACATCAACACCAGTCCACCCACAGGCTAATGGTCAGGCAGAATCATCCAACAAGATCATCATCAACAATCTGAAGAAGAAGCTTGGATCCAAGAAAGGGAAATGGGCAGAGGAACTACCCTATGTGCTTTGGGCTGATAGGACAACCCCTAAGAATGCTACTGGTCAAACGCCATTCTCTTTGGTATTTGGGGCAGAATCAGTGATCCCAACAGAAATGGTGGTTCCAACTGCAAGAACAAGTACCCGTGATCCTGAGGAGAATGATGAGAACTTGGCTCAAGACCTGGATACTATTGAAGAAATCAGGGATATGGCTAGGATAAGGATGGCCAGTTATCAGCAAAGAATGGCTGGTGCTTACAACAAAAATGTCAGGATCAGGAGGTTTCAAGTTGGAGATATGGTATTAAGGAAAGCATTTCAGAATACCACCAATCCTGCTGATGGAAAATTAGCTCCAAAATTGGAAGGCCCTTATTTGATTGAAGCTGAAGCAGGGAAGGGGGCATATAGATTGCTAACCATGGAAGGTGATTTGCTACCAAGAGCTTGGAATGCTGTCCACTTGAAGAAATATTTCATGTGAGCAGGATCCTCATGGCACAGATGATCCTCACGATAGGGATATCCTTAAAGGATCCTCAAAGTGTCGGTGATCCTTACTTAGGTAATATCCTAAACTTGAACTATTTTGTTTCTTTATTTTCTCATATAAGGATAAGGATCATGTATCCTTTATCCATCTCTCACGTGAGTTTAAGTTTTGAAAGTTCAGGTATCCTTAGCATAACATTGGTTATCTGCTGAAGCAATCCGTTCCTTGGGTTTAACCCCAGTTATTTGGGCTTGACCCCAGTTCCGCCTGTAGCGCATGATGATCCTGGTATAGTTCAAGGCAGTGGGACCAGTACTCGTTTTAGGGGCTGATAATTCCATTGTACTGGCTATGCCTAGGATCCTACGTATAATGGTAGACGTACCATACATCCGTTCCTATGGTTTCTAACGTTTTCACGTTAGCTAAGGTTTCTAACGTTTTCACGTTAGCTAAGGTTTTGGCATTTTCATGTCACTAAGTTTGGACAGTCGCCAGTTAGGGCCATACTCCAGTTTACATACGATCCTTGGGCTTGTCCCCAGTTATCCTTGGGCTTGTCCCCAGTTATCCTTGGGCTTGTCCCCAGTTGCTAACTCTTTTCTTATGTTGGCTTAGTCCCAAGTTATGCTCTATTTCAGGTTCTTGAAGGTAGGCAACTAGGGATCCTTGATCCTTACTTTATTCTAAGGTTTGTCTTATAGTTATCCTTATTATGGTCAGGATCCTAACTTGGATCCTCAGGTATGATCCTTAACTATTAATAATTCTATTCATTATTTATTTGAATAACCCTTATACTTGACAACTGAACTTATGATTCTTAAACCATATCACTTTTTAGAACTTATCGGTTATGGGATATGTGATCTTTGATCATATCCTAAACTTTTTTATATCTTTTTAAGGCTTGATAAGTATAAACAGAATGAACATTACAACAGTTGGAAAGTAAAATATTAAAAAGGATAACAACACAAGATAAGCGACAAAAGGTTAAGATTTTATTTATTAACAAAAGACTAACCCTTAAAAGGTTGTCAAAATTACCTACCCGAGCATCTACCAGCAAAACGTGGCCCGTCCGCTGGGGTAGGTAAAGGGTGTCCATGAAAATAAGTTCAAAAGTAGTGCAGGAATATAAAGGCGGCAGGATCACAATGGCTTCATCCCCCAAACAGAGGATCCCTCCACCAATTGCAATCCTGCCTATTGTCCAAAGGATCATACATGATCCTTAATCCTAAAACCTATTGTTCAAGTACAAACCATTAAATTGTTCAACATCACAACCACAAAAGGTTACTACCAAATTTAAAAATTGGGTTCCGGCTGCGTCTAAGAATGTCCTTCATCGCCTAAACCTTCGCTGCATTATCACCTCCAGCTCCACTTGTTTCACCACCTTCACCTTTGCCTCCAGCTTCAATTGTCAGGATCTCTTCAACCTCCTCAGCCTCTTCATCGTCCAATTCAGCCAGCCTTGCCTTCCAGCCTTCAATATCCCAGGTGCTCTTGTCAAAAGCAGGATCCTGAGCTTCCAAGGCCATTTGCAGCTTGGTCTTGTACATTGTTATGGCGGCAGAGATTTTGGCGTCTTCGGTGATCTCACGTTTCTCATAGTCAACATTGATCAGCACCTTGGCCGTCTCCTGTTTGGCATCCCGAACTTCCTTCTGAAGATCAGCAATTGCAAGGTCCTTAAGCACTACAACCTGCTGGAGGTCGGCAATCTTCCTATCCTGATCCTCAACGTGGCCAACATAATCCTCAATCTCAGAGAATTTCTGCAAAGGGGATAGAGGATAAGGTCAGGATTAAGTAATCCTCAAATCAGCAGGATATATCAGCAGGATATATCAGCAGGATATGTCAACAGGATATACAAGCAGAGACAGTGATCCTCACCTCATTAAAGTACTCAAGGAATTGATGACGGATCAGAGGAAGACCCTGCAGATCCCCAGCTTCAGAGGCTTTTCTCTTCTTGATGGCCTTTCCTTTGAGGGGTGCCTTAGGGACTGAAGCTGTCGGACTAGTAGGAGCTTTTCTCTTGGAGGATCTGACAGTAGTGAGATCAGCAACATTGAACTTGGAAGCAGACTTGGTGGATTTTCCAGCACCTACACAACCAAAACAAGATAAGTATCTTTTCATAATTTATATTTCACTATTTATTTAAATTTTAAACAAGGATACTTACTTGACATCGTGACAGAGCCTGAGGATACCTCCTGTGAATCTTGGGTTGTTGTCTTGAAAGTTCTTGTCTCAGGATCAAGTTTCATGAAAGCAAGGAGCCTCTCCTTAGCAGCAGGGGACAATTTGAGGTGTGAGACGGTGATAGCTGCACAACAAGAAAGCAAAAATATAAGTGATCCTTACATCAAAAGAAAGTTTCTGGTGATCCTTCTCAGGATCCTCCACCCTACCATGGGTAGCCCATTTTTTGGGTAGATCCTTTCCATCCTCAATAGAATCTCTCTTGATAAAAAAGAAACGCCGCTTCCAGTTAGCATCGTTCTTGGTGGCTTTGAAGATCGGGTGTTCCTCACCGGGTTTACGTTTAAACAAATAGCGATGAGAACCAAAGGTAGTAAGATCATACAGCTCTCCCAGCTCTGCCATTCCTAGGTCTATACTTTCTTGCTCGATGATCCTTTCAAGGGTGTACAAAACCCTCCAAATCATCGGCATGGCTTGAATATAAGAGATGCCGGTTAAGGAAAAGAAGGATTGGGTGAAGGTTGGGAAAGGATATGTATAACCTATGTTGAACGGAGTGACGGGGAAAGCAACCCATTCATCGGAGATATGATCACTCAGGGCATTGGGGTCATAGGGCCTAAACTCGGTGTTCGCCGGGAAGCAGTGGCGGATCCTATCGATCTGAGCATCATTGAAACAGCAGCGTTCTTTAATGGAGTCTTCAATGATCCCCTGGCTTTTCGGAGGGCTGTTCTTCTTGTGATCCTTGCCCGGAGAGCTTCGGAGCATCATTCTCAAAGTGATGGTGATAAAGAAAGAAAAACAGAGTAAGAGAAGAAGGAAGATGAAGAAAGAGATACCTGATTGATCTTCGACTGAGAATATAAAGGGAGTTTCTTTCGAATTTAAATGCATTTGATCCTATCTCTATCCCCTATTTATAATCATGATCGTGCAGGGTTGTCACTTCTGTGACGTCATGGTTGCAACGGCTAGTTCGATATCAACGGCTATATATCCGTTAGTTAGTTGCGGATAAGATCAAGAAAATATAACTCGCTTATTTTACAAATTACTCCTTATATTTTGGGGGCAATTGTTAGGGGAGGATTTTCTAACAATTAGTGATCCTTATTCGTTATCCTAATTAATGATCCTTACTTCTGTGACAGGTGGTGATCCTCAGAAGAGCTTCAGGATCAGGATCATGGATCACTTTAAGGATCCTCGTACTGACGATTGTTTATTTATGTTTTGTATTACCTCGCAGGAATAACGAGCTTGACCAAGTCTTGGCGACATTCCTGGAGAATATTCCCAAACTATTCCGCACGTGCTTGGCCAAAAATGGACGTTGTGGAGAACGTGGGAGCTTGGCACGAAAGTCGGATAGTTAGTTTAGGTAGTTAATTTCTATTTTAAAAAGGGGTAACGAGCTAGTAGAAAAACACTTAGCCATTTTCAGCTACACACACTCGTATACTCGCACACTTGAAGCTCTCGACGAACATTCATTTGTTTTCACTCACTTATACACATTTCACGATAGTGATCCTTGTACCTAGCTCGTTACTATCCGAAGTTGTAAACATTTCTTTATTTATTTGAGCTTGGTGATCGGTAGTTTCCATCACCCGGGGTTTTTTGTGCCGGAGATCAACTCTTGATCAAGGGCTTTTTCCCCGTATAAATCCGTGTGTCATTTGTGCAATTTACATTGAAGTGATCCTTGTTATTGATATACACAATTAGCATCATACCCCGTAACAAAGAGTTTGGTTGCAATATCCTCAACAGATTTTTTGACCAAAACAGTGCCTTGTCAAGTTCCTTTAACATTTGAAGCTCCATCCGTGAAGAGTGTCTAAGGATCCTTGGTCTTCTCAAGTTGTTGAACTTTTAATTCAGCTTCCCTTTGTAGATCACTACTGAAATCAGCCACAAAGTCAAGTAAAGCTTGGGACTTGATTGCCCATTTTGCCATTCTACTGCTTTAGCTGAAATACCTAATTATAAGGATAACGATTCTCCATTTTCTGGTTTCATCAGGGCTGGTGCTCTTCTTGGATAATGGCATTCTTTCGAGTGCAAACTTTCTCCTGTCATATCTTCATGTTTCCAAGCGAAGGTAGACTTTCTTCTTTTCAAGAAGGATATTAAATCCTGCTCAATATTGTCTAGGATCCCGGATCCTATAAAAATTTTGGATTCAGGATCCTCTGGGTTCAACAGAATATCCTTGACGTCTTGCTCCTTGGAGGCTGTCTTCAATGAAGAAGTGTAACAGTTCTTTGCCTCCTGCTGATCACTTTCTATCTTCACCACATCCCGTAGAGTTGGGAGCTTGACACATTGATGATATGTTGAGGGGACTGCCTTCATATCATGTATCCATGGCCTGCCAAGGATAACATTATAGCAGGATAAGCAATCTATGACACAAAATTTTTGAAAAGAATTAACTCCCTCTATGTAAATAGGAAGTTTTATGTCCCCCAATGTAATCTTTGTCTCTCCACTGAATCCCACAAGGACAGATGATCTTTGGACAATATCGGATTCAAGGATGTCCATTCTATTGAGGACATCCAACTGGATTATGTTCACTGAGCTTTTCCCATCAATGAGAATCCTGCGAACAAAAATGGTTAGATATAAATAATGTAATAACCAAACCGTCATGATGAGGATCATGTATGTCGACACGGTCATCCCCATCAAAGTATATGACTTTTTCCTGGGTAAGGATGGAAGTTCGAACAGGTATGTCCCTATTCTCCATCTTTGTTTCCTTTGCATGTCTCTTAGCTGCTGAGAACCTCCGGAGATGAAATGGATGATTTGAGCATCAGCTGGTGGAGGAGGAGCTTTTTCAGGAACTTTCTCAGGATCCTTGGTCCTTGACTTTTTCCTTCCAAGCAATTCCTTCAAGTATCCTTTGCTCAAAAGATAACCTATCTCCTTCCTTAATGTTATGCACTCATCTGTGAGATGACCAGAATCCCCATGGTAAGCACACCTAAACCTTGTCACCTAAACTCTTCGGTTCTTCGGTGGCAGGCGGTTTGTCATTCTTCCATGGCCACCTAACCTTGTCACCTAAACTCTGCATAGAAAAGATTAGTTCATTATTATCAGCAGAAAAACAATATTCAGAAATAGGAGGATGATCCTCATCATCTTCCTCTTGTTCCACAGCATGCACATTCTGGTTGTCATGCTTGGAGTATTGCTTGGATCAATTATCCTTGAGATAGGATCCTTATTTGTCTTGCTTTGAGGATCCTGACAATCTCTCGTGGATCCTTTTGTCATCCTCTAAACGGATGAACCTAAGGGCCCTGTTCCTTTCCTCATCTAAGTTCCTGCAAGGGGTCATGACAAGATCATCATAGAACATTGAATCCCTAAGCAAACCCATTTCAAAGGCTTCTAGAGCTGTAGCAATATCTAAGTTAGGGATTTCTAAGGATTCTTTACTGAATTTAATTATGTAATCTCTAAGTGATTCATTATGACCTTGAGTTACCCTATATAAATCACTAGTTAATCGTTCAAATCTCCTACTGCATGAGAATTGGCTATTAAACAAATTAACTAGATTAGCAAATGGAGTAATAGAGTAAAGAGGAAGACTTAGCAGCCATTTTAACGCTGATCCGGTAAGTGTGGATCCAAAGCCCTTGCACAAGCAACCAAATTTGGTGTCTGAAACCTCTTCAGTATCTCTGCATCATAAGTAGGTGGTGCAAAATGAGATATCTTGTGGCTTTCATCAGGAATTTCAGGAATGGGCTTAACCACTCTTGGAACGTTGGATATTATATCTCTAAGTTTCTGCAATTCCTGAGCCATAGCTTGGTTGATTCCTATATCCTGCATGAAGCCATGGTTAGCATTATAAGAAGTATTCAAAGTGTTACCTCCTAATGGATTCAAGGTTGGAATTCCAGATGTGAATCCATATTGACGGAATTCTGGTATAACTGAGGGACCAGAAGAAGCAATAGTTTGCATCGGTATGAAGTCTCCTAGATGAACATCTGAACTTCCGGGTTGCACACTCCTTAAATATCCTTGATCCTGGAAGATGTTGGATCCTTGATGTGTTGTGAATGTAGGTCTTGGAGGATAATCCATGGATCCGGAAACCTGAGATGAGGATCCTTGAACCTGGAAGGAGGATCCTTGAACCTGAGAGGATCCCTGAACCTGAGGAGATCCTTGAACCTGAAAGGATCCTTGAACCTGAGAGGATCCTTGAACCTGAAAGGATCCTTGAACCTGAAAGGATCCTGAATTGGCTGCGTCCCCATGCATCCTCCTAAACTGGTGAAGAATCCCTAATGCTGAAATGAGGATCCTGAAGGCTGGAAAGAGGATCCTCGAGCCTGAGACATTACCGATGATCCAGAACGCATTCCTATTGATGCACCCTGGTATTGGACATCTGGAGCTGCAAAGTGCTGGGAAGTTATGACCGGAGTGTCGAAATTCAGCGACCTCGACATCAAAGGGGAGTGATCCTCTGCTGATTTATCAATTTCGAGAAGGATCCTGCCATTAGTTTTGACCTGCTGTTGCATGTGATCCTTCATTTTGGAGAATGCTCAGCATTCTTCTGGAATGCAAGGGGGAGATGATGCAAAGGCGGAATGCCCTGTGAAAAAGTGACTGTCGACATAGAACTTGGAGTAGTTTTCCCTGAGAAGCCATGTGGTTGAAGGTAATGAACTGAAATGAATGAAATGAACAAAATTTCTCAGAATTGAAGCACCAATTGCCCCACGGTGGGCGCCAAACTGTTTTGGTCAAAAAATCTGATGAGGATAATGCAACCAAACTCTCTGTTACGGGGTATGATGCTTGAATTACTTTGTAGCGATAAGGATCACTATGAAAAATAAATAACAAGTGACACAAGGTTTATACGGGGAAAAAGCCCTTGATCAAGAGTTGATCTCCGGCACAAAAAACCCCGGGTGATGGAAACTACCGATCACCAAGCTCAAATAAATCAATAAATGTTTACAACTTCGGATAGCAACGAGCTAGGTACAAGGATCACTGCGGTGAAATGTGTAAAAGTGAGTGAAAACTTTTAAATGTTTGCCGAAAGCTTCAAGAGTGCAATTGTACGAGAGTGTGTGTAGCTGAAAAATGGCTAAGTGTTCTAAATACTAGCTCGTCACCCCTTTAAAAATAGAAGTTAACTACGCTAACAAACTATCCGACTTTCATGCCATGCTCCCACGTTCTCCACAACGTCCATTTCCAGTCAAACGTGTGCGAAATACCCGTGGAATATTCCATAGTAACGTTGCCAAGACCAAGTCAAGCTTGTTACTCCTGCAAAATAATACGAAACACAAACAAACAATCGTTAGTATGAGGATCCTTAAAGTGATCCATGATCCTGATCCTGAAGCCCTTCTGAGGATCACTATCTGTCACAGAAGTAAGGATCATTTATTAGGATAACAAGTAAGGATCACTAATTGTTAGAAAATCCTCCCCTAACAGTGGGCAGTGAAGCTTAGTGCATATGATATAAGATATGAGCCCAGGACAGCCATTAAATCCCAAGCATTAGCCGACTTTGTGGCAGATTTTAGTAGTGATTTGCAAAAGGAAGCTGAGTTAGAAGTCCAGCAGCTAGAGGAGACCAAGGATCCTTGGATACTCTATACTGATGGATCCTCAAATATCAAAGGAACAGGGCTTGGAATACTACTAAAATCGCCACAGGGGGACATAATACCCCACTCTATAGCTTGTGAGTTCCAAACCACTAATAATGAGGCTGAATATGAAGCCTTGATAGCTGGTTTGCAAATTGCTAAGCACATGAGGATCAGGTATCTTGAGGTACATGTAGATTCTTTGTTAATCACTAATCACTTTAATGGATCCTATGTTGTTAAAGGTGAGAAGTTAACCAAATATTTGGAGATAGTCAAGGAATTGGCACTCTCTTTTGTATCCTTTAGTTTGACACAGGTACCAAGGGAAGAGAATGCAGAGGCAGACGCATTAGCCAATTTAGGATCATCCTTGAAGATCTCGGAGGATATCAAGATCCCTATTATCCATATCCTGACCCCGGCTATCGAGGATCATGTGGCTATGGAGATAGGAGAGGATTCTGCAATCATCCCTAGTGATGCTAATCAATCTCATTCAGGATCATGGACCTTTCCAATCATGAGATACATACAACATGGAGAGATTCCTACAGGAGAAAACCCTAGGGCTTTCAAAATTAAGGTATCTCAATTCACAATTTTAAATAATACATTGTATAAACGATCTCTTGCAGGACCATATTTAAGATGCATTGAGGATCCTGAAATCCAAGAAGTTTTAAAAGACTTCCATGAAGGAGATTGTGGAAACCACACTGGGGGCAGGGCATTATTCTCAAGGATCCTGAGGACAGGATACTACTGGCCAACTATGAAGAGAGATGCTGTGGAGTATGCTAAGAAGTGTGATCCTTGTCAAAGACACAGCAATATCCTTCATCAACCGGCTGAATTATTACATCCTATATCTTCCACTTGGCCATTCATGAGATGGGGCATGGATATAGTTGGTAAGCTCCCTAAGGCACCTGGTGGAAAAGTGTTCATGCTTGCTATGACTGATTACTTCTCCAAGTGGATAGAGGCTGAAGCTTTTGCCCAAGTCAGAGAAAAGGAAGTTATATCCTTCATTAAAAGAAATATTATAACTAGATTTGGTATTCCTTCTGAAATTATATGTGATAATGGTTCCCAATTCATTGGGGGCAGAACTACTAACTTTTGTGACAGCTGGGGGATTAAGATGATAACATCAACACCAGTCCACCCACAAGCTAATGGTCAGGCAGAATCCTCCAATAAGATCATCATCAACAATTTGAAGAAGAAGCTTGGATCCAAGAAAGGGAAATGGGCAGAAGAACTACCTTATGTGCTTTGGGCTGATAGGACAACCCCTAAGAATGCTACAGGCCAAACTCCATTTTCTTTGGTATTTGGGGCAGAATCAGTGATCCCTACAGAAATGGTGGTTCCAACTGCTAGAACAAGTATTCATGATCCTGAGAAAAATGATGAGAACTTGGTTCAAGACCTGGATACTATAGAAGAAATCAGAGATTTGGCAAGGATAAGGATGGCCAGTTATCAGCAAAGAATGGCTGGAGCCTACAACAAAAATGTCAGGATCAGGAAATTCCAAGTTGGTGATATGGTACTAAGGAAAGCATTTCAGAATACCACCAATCCTGCTGATGGAAAGTTGGCACCAAAATGGGAAGGACCTTACTTGATTGAAGCTGAGGCAGGAAAGGGGGCATATCGATTGCTAACAATGGAAGGTGATCTGCTACCTAGAGCCTGGAATGTTGTCCATTTGAAGAAATACTTCATGTGATAAGGATCCATGATCCTCACATGATAAATATCCTTAAAGGATCCTTAAAGCACAGATGATCCTCATTTGGGTAACATTCTAATCTTAAACTATTTCATTTCCTTACTTTCTCACAAAAGGATAAGGATCCTGCATCCTTTATCCTCCTTTCACGTGATTTTGAGTTTTGAAGGTTCAGGTACTCTTAGCAAAAGGATGATTATCCACAAAAGCAACTAGTTACTTGGGTTTGACCCCAGTTGTTTGGGCTTGTCCCCAGTTCCGCCAGTAGCGCATGATGATCTTGGTATAGTTCATGGCAGTGGGACCAGTACTCGTTTTAGGGGCTGATAATTCCATTGTACTGGCTATACCTAGGATCCTACGTATAATGGTAGACATACCATACATCCGTTCTTAAGGTTTCTAACGTTTTCACGTTAGCTAAGGTTTTGGCATTTTCATGCCACTAAGTTTGGATAGTCGCCAGTTAGGGCCATACTCCAGTTCACACACGATCCTTGGGCTTGTCCCCAGTTATCCTTGGGCTTGTCCCCAGTTATCCTTGGGCTTGTCCCCAGTTATCCTTCGGGCTTGCCCCCAGTTGCTAACTTTTATCTTATATTGGCTTAATCCCGAGTTATGTTCTATTTCAGGTCTTTAAAGTTAAGCAACCAAGGATCCTTGATCCTTACTAAGGTTTGTCATATGGTTATCCTGGTTATAATATTAAGGGTTAGGATCCTAACTTGGATCCTCAGGTATGATCCTTAACTATTGTGATTTTATTCACTGATTATTTGAATAACCCTAATACTTTGACAACTGAACTCATGATCCTTAAAATATACTACTTTTTGGAATTTTTCAACTTTAGAATATTTGATCCTGAATCATATCCTAAATATTTTCTTTATCTAATTTGTTTAACTTTTCTTATACAGGCAAGTGTACATCAAAACAATTGAAAAATAAAATAACAACAAGGATATCAACACAGGATATAGCCAAAAAGTTAAAGTCATTTTATTCACAAAAGCTTAAACCCTTTTTAGGTTGTCAAAAATACCTACCCAGAGCATCTACCAGCAATACGTGGCCCGTCCGCTGGGGTAGGTAAAGGGTGTCCATTGTTCATAGGTTTTTCAAGTGCAGGAATCAAAAAGACGGCAGGATCACAATGGCTTCATCCCCCAAACAGAGGATCCCTCCACCATTTGTAATCCTACCTATTGTTCAAAGGATCATCCATGATCCTCAATCCTAGTTACTATTGTTTGAGTACAAACCAACCATTGTTCATCAAAACATCATCAAAAGAAAAAAACTACTACCAAATTTAAAAATTGGGCTCCGGCTACATCTAGGAATGTCCATCATCGCCCAATCATGCAGCCTACACCTTCGCTGCATCTTCGTCCCCTCCAGCTTCGGTATCCTTCACCAGATCCTTTCCACTGCTTCCAGCCTCAATCGCCAAAACCTCCTCGGCCTCCTCATCATCTTCCAGATCAGCTAACCTCGCCTTCCAGCCCTCAACATCCCAGCTGCTTATGTCGAAGTCAGGATCTTGAGCCTCCTCGGCCATCTTCAGTTTTGTCTTGTACATTGTGATGGCAGCGGAGACCTTTGCACCTTCTATGAGATCATGCTTCTCGTAGTCGATGTCGATCAAGATTTTAGTTGTCTTAGTCTTGGCGTCTTGAAGGGCTTTTTCGAGATCAGCAATCTTAAGATCCTTGAGCACTGCAACTTGTTGGAGGTCAGCAATCTTCTTATCCAGCTCCTCAACGCTCCCCACGTAGTCTTCAATCTCTGCAAATTTCTGCAAAAGAGACAAAGCAGTTCAAAATCAGGTGATCCTCAAATAAGTAGGATACCTAGGCAGAATTGGTGATCCTCACGTCATTGAAGTATTCAAGGAACTAGTGGCGGATCAGTGGCAGGCCTTGTAGGTCCTCTATCTCAGAGTTTTTCCTCTTCTTGCCACCCCTTCCTTTAGTGGGTGCCTTGGGGAAGGAGACACTAGGGCTGGCAATGGCCTTCTTCTTTCTGGATCGAACAGTGTCAAGGTCGGCCATGTTGAACTGGGAGGCAGGCTTGGAAACTTTTCCGGAACCTACACATTCAAAGCAAGATAAGTATCCTTACCCTATTCTTATTTAATTATTTATTTAAATCTTTAACTATATAAAAAGCAGGATACTTACTTGACATGGTGATAGAACCTGAGGATATTTCTTGTGAATCCTGGGTGTCTGTCTTGAATGATCTGGTTACAGGTTCAAGCCTTCTAAAAGCAGCAAGCTTTTCCTTGGTGGTAGGTGATGGTATGAGGTGCGAAACAGAGATAGCTGTATAACATAAAACAAAAGGGGGTTAGTGATCCTTATACAAAAACAAGACTACCTGGTGATCCTTCTAAGGATCCTCTGTCCTACCATGGGTGGACCACTTCCTTGGTAGATCCTTTCCGTTTGGAATGGTATCCCTTCTGACAAAGAAAAAGCGTCGTTTCCAGTTTGTATCGTTCTTGGTGGCTTTAAAAATGGGATGTTCTTCGCCGGGTTTTCGCTTAAACAGATATCGGTGGGATCCAAACGTTGTAAGATCATACATCTCTGCCAGTTCTGACATTCCTAAATCAATCCCTTCCTGCTCTATGATCCTTTCAAGGGTATATAGGACCCTCCAGATCATCGGCATAGCTTGGATGTAGGAGATGCCGGTAAGGGAGAAAAAGGATTGGGTAAAAGCTGGGAAAGGATAGGTGTATCCTATGGTGAATGGGGTAACCGGAAAGGCAACCCATGTCTCAGAAGTGTAGTCGCTCAGAACAGTGGGATCAAAGGGTTTGAAAAAGGCGTTCGCCGGAAAGCAGTGCCGGATTTTATCTACTTGTGCATCGTTAAAGCAACACCTCTCATTCGCTGAGTCTTTGATGATCCCTTGACTCTTCAAGGGGCTATCCTTCTGGTGATCGTTGGCGGGGGAGGACCGGAGCATCATTCTTAATGTGATATTGATAAAGAAAGAAAAACAGAGTAAGAGAAGGAGAAGTAGGAAAAGAGATACCTAATTGATCTTCGGTTGAGAATTTAAAGGGAAGTTCTCTTGGATTTAAATGCAAATTGATCATATCTCTAACTCCTATTTATAATGATGATTTGCAGGATTGTTACTTCGGTGACGTCAGGTTTGCAACGGCTAGTCCGTCTACAACGGCTAGTTATCCGTTAGTTTGTTGCGGATAAGATCAACAAAATACAACTCGTTTATTTACAATATAACTCCTTATATTTTGGGGGCAATTGTTGGGGGTGGATTTCAATATGACCCGTGATCCTCAGTTATTATCCTGCTTGGTGATCCTTACTTCTGTGTCAGTTAGTGATCCTCAGAAGTGCTTCAGGATCAGGATCATGGATCATCCTAAGGATCCTTATACTAATGATTGTCTGCTTTGAATTCGATATTGTTTTGCAGGAATATCAGCTTGGACTTAGTCTTGGTAACGTTCCTGAAGAATATTCCACGTCTATTCCGCACGTACTTGGTCAGAAATGGACGTTGTGGAGTCGTGGAGGACTTGCATCATTTGCGGACAATTAGTTAGGCTATGTATTTTCTAATTTAAAAGGGGTAGCGAGCTAATTAGACAACACTTTTGGCTATTTTTGGCTACACACACACTCATACAACTGCTCTCATCAATTTTCGTTAACACACTTGGCGATTACACACATTTTCTACACGATACACTATAGTGATCCTTGTGCTTAGCTCGCTATCATCCGAAGTTGTAACAGATAATTTGTTTAATTTAAGTTGGTGATCGGTAGTTTCCATCGCCCGGGGTTTTTTGTGCCGGAGATCAACTCTTGATCAAGGGCTTTTTCCCCGTATAAATCTTCGTGTCATTTGTTCACCATACTTCACAGTGATCCTGATTATTGTTCATCAATTCAAGCATCATACCCCGTAACAAAGAGTTTGGTTGCATTATCCTCGTCTGATTTTTCACCAAAACAAATGATATCATGATTCCTTATCAATTAATTTTATTTTAGATTATAAATAAATAACAATTTTAATTAAGAATATTACTTTTGGTCATATATGTTTGTATTTTCAATTCCAAATTTTGTATTGTTAATATATATTTGAAGATTCTTATCTACATATATCGTGGTTAGTGTCACATAAATATATTTTTATCACATATTTGCATTTCTTTATTTATATATAGAAATCAATGTCTATACATCGACCACTTTTACCTACATATAATATTACTTTTACCTACACATTTATTTATAACACGTGTCAATAACACTGTGTAGGGGCGTGCCATGTCATCAAAATATAATCCAAGTCAGCTGTCACATCATCAACACGTCATCCACCACATCAACTGCAACCCAAACAATTTGTTATACTTCAAACTACACATATTAAATAGTATTAGCCACACATATATGTGTAGGCGTAGCATGCTATGTGATATATATGTAATGATCTTATTCACAGTCACGAGTCTACACACCATGGCACTTAATTTATGTGTAGATAAATACAACGACCCAAATTTCTTGTAGTGTACCATTACCACTATGTATAAAAACCACTGATGCATAACGATCTATATTTGTATATGTTTAAATGAGTTATTAGTTAATGATGCTTGTTGTCTAAACTTTATATGTTAAGTAGAAAACTTAAGCATTGTGTTGTCTTTCTCACCTAAGTTACACGAAAATAACATATACTTCGTGAATCTTTGTCTTGTGTGTATTGAATATTGTCACCTATAAGTACCTTTATGAATAGCGCTTGATTTAGAGGTTGATGCGCGTGTAGTGTTTTGCGTACAACAAGACTTTTACTTTGATATGTATGATGAGAATTAAATGAAACACATTCTTTTAAAGGAAGGTGGTTACTTTTTGATAACCACTGGTGGAAACAAAATTTCTTTGTTGTGGGGTCATCACAGGAGGTCAACGGACCCTCTTATCCCCCTTTGATTTTGCCCCTATCAATGACATAAATATTTATATGGAAATCTTATTTATTGGAAATTATTGAATACATATATATATATATATATATATATATATATATATATATATATATATATATATATATATATATATATATATTTAGGGAGCCGCTAAAATAAAAACCATCCCCAGTTGTAAGAACCAAGAGAACCACTCTCCACCAATAAGACAATGACAAATATGCAGTATAATTTTAAAATCAAAAGGGCAATTTAGTAATTTACTCTATTTGTCAAATCCATCTCTGTCTATGTCAGTCTTCAAAGTCTCTCACTCTCTTGCTATCACACATTAAAAACCAGACCTCTCTTCCTCTCATATCTTCAAATCCTGGAGTCTCTTCCTCATTTATTTTTCAAACCCTAATAACCCTGAGCAGCTGATACACCTTTCTCTCCCCCTCTCGCTTCCTTTCCGGCGGCCGGAGTTGGACTTCGACAACTATGACTGTTGTTCTTTGCTCCGACGTGACACTCACACCACACCACTACCCTCCTTCTTCACCTTAAGTCCACCACAAACCCCAATGTTTTCAATGATATTCTTACCCCCCCCCCCCGTCTGTTTTCCGATGATGTCGTAGATGATGTTCTGTCTCTCTCATCTCTCATCAGATCCGCTATCTCTCTCTCATCTCTCATCAAATCAATTTTGACGGCGACGGGGGGTGTGGTGGTGGGTTTCACGGCGACGGTGGTGAAGGGTGGGTTGTGGTGGTGGGTTTGACAGCGACGGTGGGGTGAAGGGCGGTTGTGGTGGTGGGCGGATAAACCAACTTTTGCCTGTTATGAAGCAATCTTGAAGGTTCTGTTATCACTTCACTCATCACTTTCACATTTTAGTTGTTTCTGTAAGGGTCTTCTTTTTTTTTTACTGTTATGAAGCAATCTTTGAAGGTTCTGTTATCGGTCTTTTATTATTCAGTGGTTCATTGTTGATATACCTACAAAAGGGGTTGTTGGTGATATACCTACAAAAGGGTTTTTTTTTTTTTTACTGTTATGATGCAATCTTGAAGGTTCTGTTATCTTATGCAGTCGGGGGAAATTATGATGCTTTTGAGTTCCCAATTTGGACGCGATTACCCGACGATACTGTGATTCAGGGGGATCCCGTGGTGCCCGTTTGGTGCCGGTGGTGCCCCGTGGTGCCCGCTTGGTGCCGGTGGTGCCCCGTGGTGCCGAGCGAAAAGTTATCGAATTTGCATGAGGTTGTCTACTACTTTTTAGCGGATCAGGGAGTGAGAATTTGTGTCGTTTGGCAGTGAAAGTTCGAAACAATTTTTCCGCCAAAGTGATGACGATGGCGCGGCAAGGATGGTTGATGGTAGGTTTTAGAACCTGCAACCCCACTTTGCAGCCTTGATTATTTGGAAACTTTGAGCCAAACCCCGTTTTTTCAAGTTCCACATATTGTTTTGATTTTTTGTTGTTGGGTTTTTTTATTTTTCTTCCCAGTCGATGATGATAAGTTCAATCTATCTGAGTCACCTTTACCGAGTTGTGATTTTTGGGTGCGTTCGTTTGGTGTAAAAAAAAAAATTTAAAAATTCTAAAGCCGTAAAAAAGTAAAATTGAACAAAAAAAAGTTTTTGTAAAAAAAAAAGTTAAAACCGTAAACTTTTTAACGAAAAACGTAAAACGTAAACTTTTTAACGTAAAACGTAAATTTTTTAACATAAAACGTAAACTTTTTAACGTAAAACGTAAACTTTTTAACGAAAAACGTTAACTTTTTAACGTAAAACCTAAAACGTAAATTTTTTAACGTAAAACGTAAATTTTTTAACGTAAAACGTAAACTTTTTAACGTAAAAACGTAAACTTTTATGTAAAAACTTTTTAACGTAAAAACGTAAACTTTTATGTAAAAACTTTTTAACGTAAAACGTAAAAGTTTTTTTTGTAAATTGTAAAAAATAAAAAAACGGCGCGTTAAAAAAACGAGACGTGAAAAAGCTGGGCGTAAAAACGGGGCGTTAATGTATGTAAAATGCAACATATAAATTACATCAATTGTGGCATAAAACTAACCCTTTTTTAGTACTAATGTTGGAAAAAGTATGTTTTGGTCTTCCTTTTGTAATTTCAGGATAAAATGAGCTCAAATGAACAAAAGAAGCAAAAAGGCAGCTAAATCTAACATAAATGCAAGAAAAGGGATAAACATGGCATGCCGGACCCCTCGACAGCATCCTCCCAAGCAAAAACAAGAGAATAGAAGGCTGAACACACCCCGTGCTCAATGAGCACGGGGGCATGCCCAAGTGTCTTCAGAAAAGACAAAGTTGTAGAAGCTTCTATCACCCAACACGGGGGCGTGTCCACCAGACACGGGGCCGTGGTCAACGCAAAGATTCGCAGAATCCAAGCAAATCTTGATAGTACAGATACGCTTCTGCACACGGGGCCGTGCCTAGCGGACACGGGGGCGTGGTCAACTAATGCAGACAAACTGCATTTAATGAAGAAAGAGAAGATGGATGGACACGGGGCCGTGTCCGGGCTTCTGTACAGGTAATAAATAGGGGTGCTTGGCTCACTTGCAAATCATATCTTGGCAAACCACCTCTCTCACACTTCACCCACCCACCACCACCATCACAACCCACATCCACCACCATCATCCATCATAGAGTGTGTGTAGTAGTCTCGGGATCCAAGATTGATAGTAAGAGTTCTTGACAATCAAAGGCTATGTTTGCCTAAGTCTCTTACATCACTTGGTGAAGACAAGCATTTAGTGTAATACTTTTTATTTTTAATCTTTTCGCACTTTTTATTTGGTTATGTATTAATGACTTTAATAACTAGTTTCTTGTGTTGAAGGTGAATCTTCCTTATCATTTGTCCGTGGTGTATTGGCATTATTTTACTGTCTATATAAAATAAAATATTTACACCATTCATATCTCCACGGTCTATATGGAGATATGTTGGCTACCTGGTGTGGGGTTAAGGGAATGGTTTGGTAAGAGTCTTGCCTTGTTCAGTGTATAGATCCTGCAAGGACCTGGGTCAAGCTTAGTAGGACCTCCTTCAATACCCACTGGTATTGGATGGCGGGGGTCTGAATTTCTTGATCCCCTCATATGTAAACTACTATTAATATATTAACCCGGCTACTTAGGATTGTATCACTGCTGACTCAAACTACTTAGCCGAGGGTAACGTCACCTTCAAAAGAGGGGCCTACCACATTACGTATTAATAACTTAATTAATCATCTTTCAATAATCCGACCCTTTAGGATTGTATCCTTGCTGACTCAAACTACTGGGTTGAGGGTAACGTCACCTTCAAAAGAGGGGCCTACTACGATAACTAAGATAATCTCTTAAAAAGTGAAAAGGTGCGGAAATAATCAAAGGTTACACTAAAGGCGAGTCGGATCCAAGTGATTCATCTTGTCTATCCGTTTTATTTTATCTTTATTTTCAGCATTTTTTGTTTTTATTTTTATGTTTAAACCTTTTTCTAAACTTTTGATTTGATTAGACATTGAGGATAAACCGGTACTAAAAGCTCTTGTGTCCTTGGACGACCTTGGTATCTTACCAACACTATACTACGCTCACGATGGGTGCACTTGCCCATATGTGTTTTTGGTGTTAATAAATATCGTGTTTTATAAATTTAAAACTTGACTAATGTGTTAAAAGGGCTAAAAATATACATAAAATATATCACACCGCACGCACATCAAGTTTTTGGCGCTGTTGCCGGGGATACAAGGATTTTAAGAAGGCTTAAAATCGACGGCCTAATCAGTTTTTCAAAACTTTTTTTTAAAACGCGCGCACATTTTTCTGCATTTTAGTTAGTTTTGCATTTACAGTAGGTTGAACACGGGCCGTGCTCACTGAACACGGGGCCGTGCTGCATATTTCTTTCAAAACTCCCAGATACAGAGTCTGAACACGGGGTCGTGCTCACTGAACACGCCCCTGTGCTGCACCAAACCAGTGACTTTTATTAAAACGCCCAGATACAGAATCTGAACACGGGCCATGCTCATTGAACTCGGGGCCGTGTCTAGTCTCTATTTCCGTTTTCATTTTTGTTTTCTAGTCCCGAGACTCTGTTGTGGTCTACTGAGTGATTCTTATGGATCGATACTCAGGAGATTACAACTACACCTATGAGGAGGATGATTATAGGGAAGACTATTGCACCATTTGTGGTGACCCGCACTCGGTACAATATTGTTACTTATTTCAACCATCCACTTCATACACCTGTTATGAGGAGCCCGGGTACGAGCCATCAACTTCATACACATCCTATAAAGACCCAAGGTATGAACCTTCTCCCTCATACTCATATTTTGATGAACCAAGGTATGAGCCTTCATACTCATACTTTGAGGAACCAAGATGTGAGCCTTCACCTTCATATACTTATTATGAGGAACCATGGCGTGAACAACCCACCTCATATGAGTGTTATGAAGAACAAAGTTACGACCCTTATCCATCATATACTTACAATAAAGGACAATGGTGTGAACCATCTACCTCCTATGAGTATTATGAGGAACAAAGGATCAAACATCCGGATTCAAGCTTTGAGGATCCTGATCCTTACTCTATCACCGACATAGCCGATAGGATAATAAAACACATTAAAACTATCGAACGTTGCATAAAAGAATCTCGCGCAAGGGAAGAGGAGTCCCGCACAAGAGAAGAATTAACTTTTAATAAAGAAGAGATAGTTGAAAATGTGAAAATGGAAGAACAAGTAAGTGAAAAACCGACACATGAGTTAAACAAAGAGAAAGGTGAGTCCGACAACGTTAAAATTAAAGAAGAGTCTAATTTTCAAGAAATTAACCTCTTGTCACCTTCTTTCGAAAATCATTGTTTAATACCCACTCATGCTAAGTTTTTAAAAGAGTTGAACACTAACACTAAAATTGACAAAACGGTAAGCATTAACTTAACAAATGATCAAACTTCGCTAATAAAAGAAGAACCCATTTGAAATCAACATTACACCGGTTCCCTGTTTTTTTCAAAACTCCTTTATTAGTAATATAACAATTGATAAAGATCTTTGTGTTAACATAATGCCCAACTACATTTTCAAAAAATTAAGTATTGGTGATTTTTCTCCAATTCAAATACCCATTTTTCTATCCAATCGGAAAATAATAAAGTCAATAGGGGTAGTTGAGGATGTCTTGGTCCAAAAAAATCAAATGGTAATCCCAACCGACTTTGTCATCCTTGATGACGCTCCTCTAGTGTTGGGACGACCTTTTGTAAAAACCCACGAAGCTTTGAAAAACCGGAAGTACAACAATCTATCTATTCAATTAGGGGCATTTAAAAAGAGTGTCGATCTTGAGCGTTCAATGAAATATCCATTCGGCAATAATGACCCCCTAATTGAAGATGAAGATGAACCACCCGATACAAGAGAAGAGATTGACCACTTTGTTGAAGAAGAGGTCGCTGTAGAACAAACTTTTATGGTTCTTGATCGAAATGAGCAACCAAATAAGGAGTCTCCTAAAGACCCACCTCTTGAGCTCAAAGAACTTCCTAAAACTTTGGAATATGATTTTTTAGACAAAGATGGTAAATCACCTGTAATTATTTCATCAAATTTAAGTAGTTTAGAAAATGAAAAACTAATTACACTTTTGAAAAAACACAAAAATGCGATCGCTTGGAAGCTTGTAGATATCAAAGGAATAAGTCCTTCCATGTGTATGCACAAAATTTTAATGAATGATGACTGCAAATCGGTAATACAACCACAACGTAGAGTAAATCCAAATGTCCAAGAAGTGGTTAAAAATGAGGTCATCAAACTACTTGACGCCGGACTCATTTACCCAATCTCCGATAGTCCTTGGGTAAGTCCCGTACAAGTAGTTCCAAAGAAAGGAGGTATGACGGTAATAACTAACGAAAAAAATGAATTAATACCAACGAGAACCGTCACAGGATGGAGAGTGTGTATAGATTATCGTCGATTAAATGAAGCAACAAGGAAAGATCACTTCCCTTTACCCTTCATTGATCAAATGTTAGAAAGATTATCCGGTCATAAATTTTATTGTTTCTTGGTTGGTTTTTCAGGTTACTTTCAAATACCGATAGCACCCGAAGACCAAGAAAAGACAACATTTACATGTCCCTATGGAACTTTTGCTTATCGACGCATGTCATTCGGTCTATGCAATGCCCCCGCAACCTTCCAACGTTGCATGATGGCCATCTTCCATGACATGATAGAAAAAACAATGGAAGTCTTCATTGACGACTTTTCTATCTTCGGAGATTCATACGACCAATGCCTCGAAAACCTAGAACGAATGCTATCCCGATGTGAGGAAACTAACATCTCCCTTAATTGGGAAAAATGCCATTTCATGGTAACGGAGGGAATAGTACTCGGTCACAAAATCTCAAGCGAGGGAATGGAGGTTGATCGAGCCAAGATAGACACTATTTCTCGATTACCACCCCCATCCTCCGTTAGAGCTATAAGAAGTTTCCTAGGGCATGCCAGATTTTATAGGCGATTTATCAAAGACTTTTCTAAAATCTCAAGGCCTCTAACAAAATTACTTGAAAAAGATGCTCCTTTCATCTTTGACAAGGATTGCAATCAAGCATTTCTAACACTAAAAGCAATGCTAGTCAATGCACCTATCAGGATAGCGCCCGATTGGAAATTACCTTTCGAAATCATGTGTGATGGAAGTGACTTTGCAGTTGGAGATGTCTTGGGACAAAGAAAAGAAAAGCATTTTCACCCAATTTATTACGCTAGTAAAACACTTAACGATGCACAAGAAAATTATACAACAACAGAAAAGGAATTACTAGCCGTGGTATTTGCTTTTAATAAATTGCGTTCTTATCTTGTTCTTTCTAAAACAATAGTCTATACAGATCATGCAACCATTCGATATCTCTTCAAGAAACAGGATGCTAAACCGCGTTTGATTCGGTGGATTCTACTCATCCTAGAATTTGATATCGAAATCAAAGACAAAAGAGGAGCAGAAAACACCGCAGCAGATCATCTTTCGCGCTTAAAAGACCCAGCTTTGGAGGCAACCAGGGACGAGCATATAAATGAAAATTTTCCAACGGAGTCCCTGGAGATGGTGGAATACCGAGAAGAGCCATGGCACGCTGACTATGCTAACTACCTAGCTAGCGGTATAGTCGCCAAAGTATGGCCACATCATCAAAGAAAGATATTCTTTGCCGATGTGAAGCATTATTTTTGGGAGGATCCTTATCTTTTCAAAATGTGTGCTGATCAACTCATCCGCCGATGCGTACATGGTAGTGAAGCAAGAAGAATTCTCTGCCATTGTCATGAAGGTCCATATGGAGGACATCATGGTGCCGCTAGTACCGCACGAAAGGTATTTGATTCAGGATTTTATTGGCCAACCATTTACAAAGACGCCCAAAGTCTTGTCAAGACTTGTGATGCTTGCCAAAGATCTGGTAATATTTCTTACAAAAATGAAATGCCGCAAAACGGTATTCTTGTTTGTGAAATTTTTGATGTGTGGGGACTCGACTTTATGGGACCTTTCCCACCGTTAAAAGGAAACAAATATATACTTGTGGCGGTCGATTACCTGTCTAAATGGGCCGAGGCCGAGGCACTTCCAACAAACGACGGAAGAGTTATGGTAAGATTTCTGAAACGTTTAGTCTCTCGTTTTGGGACACCAAAAGCATTAATAAGTGATAGAGGTACCCATTTTTGTAACCACCAACTTGAAAATTTTTTAACAAGGTATGGGGTCTATCACCGGGTCTCAACAGCATATCACCCTCAAACAAATGGACAAGCCGAAGTGAATAATAGAGGTTTAAAACGAATACTCAAAAAAACCGTACGGTTAAATAAAAAAGATTGGCCGATAAGTTAGATAACGCTTTATGGGCTTTTCGAACTGTTTATAAAACAACAATAGGCACAACCCCATATAAGCTAGTCTACGGAAAAAAGTTGTCATTTGCCAGTAGAAATTGCACACAAGGCCTACTGGGAAATTAAAAATGTAAACTTAGATTTAGAATTTGCCGGTAAAAATCGATTTTGCCAAATAAATGAATTAGACGAATTAAGGAATTATGCATACTCTAACTCCAAAATTTATAAGAAAAGAATGAAAAATTTGCATGATAAACATATTAAAACTAATGAATTTCGGGTAGGGGATCAAGTTCTATTATTTAATTCACGACTTCGATTGTTTCCTGGTAAATTAAAGTCTAGGTGGTCAGGACCTTTTTCCATTACCGATATTTTCCCACACGGTGCAGTCGAAATTAAATCTCGGAATGGAATTCCATTTAAGGTCAATGGCCAACGGCTGAAGCTCTATCAAGGATTCATTGAGGATGAGGAGGAAGAAATCTCGCTTCAAACGGTCGAAGAATGAAAGCATCGACATCATACCTGGTAAGTTACGAACAAGCGGGTTGACATCCAAATCGGTAAGTCTTCTAACCAAGTTTTTGGAAACAGGGCACTCACACGAGCACTTAAAAAAAGGGGGGGTTTGCCCGCCCACGGGGCCGTGTCCGCGCAACTGTCAGGATAAAACCCCCTTTTCAAAACAGTTTCCTCATTCCACACGCCCCGTTTCCCCGAAAACTCTCTGTTTCAGGCAATTTTTCTGCAAGATTTCGACGTCTCCTCTACTTCTAACAACATCAAGGTATGATTCTATCATCATTAGTAGTTAGATTAAGCACTTGCATGTAGTTTAACATAAAAAATTTGGGGAAAATCTAGGGTTCGTGAACTTGAATCGGATCAAACCTCAAATTTTTGCATAAATCTGTTAGCATTAGTTTAGATTCATGTTATAGGAAGTAAATCAACTTGTATTGTTTGAAGATTCGCCCGATTTCTCACAAAAACCCCCAAACCCTTGTTTTTTAACCGAAAAAGATAAAATTGAATGGGTAAACGTTTTGTTTTGAGAAAAAACGGCACTTGGGGTTTCATTTTCGGGGAAAACCGCCCCTACTGAACCAAAAATTTTCAAGTTTTCGGGACCGGGTCGAAAAATGGGATTTTTGGGAGACAGACATCTGGACACGGGGTCGTGCTCATTGAACACGGGGGCGTGTCCAGCCAAAATCAGGCGAACTCGGGGCATGTCCGCTGAACACGGGGCCGTGTTCAGCCGACTGTTTTCAGTTTTCTCCGAAAATTTCACTATTTCTTGCTAATTGTTTGGTGTTTTCTTTCAGATGGCCAAGAAATTCACCCGATTCAATGCAAATGAGTTGGATGCTAAAGCAAGATACGATGTGCTAAGAACTAGGCCGGATGAGTACCCACGACAAGTATGCATGGATCTTCTAGGAGCAGTAAAACAGGTAGACCGATTTAACAACATTGTCACCGGCCAACAAAGAGCCGCCCTGTGCACTCGGCTTCGCTCAGTCCATGAATACAACATGGAATTCTACAGGTCGTTCTCTTTCAAGACGAGAGCCGATCCATTTGATAATGATGGGGTAGAATTTCGTTGTGGGGGGGGGGCTGTGTACTCAATCTCGATAGCACAGTTTGGGGCAATAGTTGGGCTGTACGCGGAGGAAGATGCTGGGGATGAAGAGAACACCGGCGGTCTACGTGAAATTCCAGAAAATCAACGCCAAGCTGCTTGGGCCCAAATAGGAGATGGCAACTATAATCCGAGCCGAACTAAGAGCACACAGCTGAGAGAACTTCTTTACCGCTACATCCATAGGGTCCTCACCTACTCTCTTAGCCAGAGGCATGACAGCAACGGCGTTGTACGGTTACGAGATCTGGTGGTCCTCCATTGCATTCACACCCGCACCAACCTTGATGTTCCATACCTACTACTCCGAAACATGCACTGGAACCAACTTGCCACTCCCCCCAACTCCTATCTTCTTTGGAGGGTGGATTTACCGCCTCTTCAAACACTTTGTTGATAGGATGCCAAGGTCTTTCCAAAAGAGCCCATGGTCGGGGAGGGTGGACATGATCATTTGCCGCTCCATGAACTTGATCTATGAAGCGGATGACGGGACGGTTAGTTTTCAAAGAGTTCAAGGGTATGCATGGAACCCGCAAGAGGCACTCGTCTTACACGCACCACACATCCGTCCTCCCCCTCAGTAGCACTACCAGCCCCAGGGTGATCTGGGTCAATCCTTTTCTCAAGGAGGCGGTTTTCCTAACTTTCAAAGTTTACATGATTTATTGCAGGAAAACCTCATGTGCACCAGGAACACCTACAACATGGCCAGCAACACGTACGCCTGGGTCGGAGCAATAGAGAGAAACATCTCCGACATACAGGATGACATTGGGAACATCCAGGAGTACATGGCGGGGCATGGAGGGGACGATGATGATGAAGACGAGGACATGGATTGAGCGGGAGGAGTGGAGGTAGGATCAGCCGGTTGGAGGTCTATCAGGTTAACCCCTTATTCTCATGAACAATTACTTGGCCTGCGTGCTGTTTGTTGAACAATTTTATTTCCTTAACACTTTTAATTTTCTGCATTTCTTTTATTTTAACTTTGTGATGTGGATGGTTGAACAATGGTAATTTAGGATGTTGGCTATTGTTTGGTGTGGCATTTATTTGTGAAACGGGTACATACGAGGCTTAGATCACTAAACATTAATGCCACTAAAGTCGGGACAGCAAAACCGAAGCCAGAGACCTGTTTTACACCTTTGCAGGTTGTCCACACGGGGTCGTGTTCAGTCGACACGCCCCTGTGCCCATCGCCCAGACCTGCTGTTTGTTTAAATTATGCAGACTTTCGCCAGACACGGGGCCGTGTTCACCAAACACGCCCCCGTGTCCACCTTCTATAAGTTTTCGTTACTGGCAATCTAACCACGGGGTCGTGCTCAGCAAGCACGGGGCCGTGTCCAGACGCCCAGTAACATCAATTTTTGCTTTTTCACACCTTTTTACACATTCAATCAACCTAAAAACATATTTTTGGGACACATTGAGGACAATGTGTAATTTAAGTGTGTGGGGGATGCTAAAACCTTGAATTTTGCAAGTCCTAATTACAAGCCTTACACAAAACTCTATTGGAACCGCTAATCACCCCAATTTTTTTCAAAAACTTTTCTTTTTTTTACTTGTCTTGGTTTAATTTGGGAATTACAAGTTTTAAAAAGGTTATATTTTTACAAATTTACAACCGATAGCGTCGTGGTAAAAAGAACCAACATAAGAAAATTATGAAACGGCATGACAAATCTAGTTAAAATTTGATTATTTATACTTGATCACATAAAAACCCATTCCCACAAAAAGTGAGTTTTGAGCCTTTATTGAGCATACAAATACACATCTTTAAACTAAATGCTCATTTTTCGTTTCTTATGTGAATAGCTGCTTGGTTTCTTACGACTCTAGAACTTGCCATGACAATACATTCCCGATCCTTAGCAACTTAACCCAAGTAAGTAAATGATGGACGCATTAGGAGTTTAGGACTAACCCTTTTTTTCTTTTCAACACCATTATTTTTCTTTTTTTTTACCACCTTCCCAAAATCCCCCTAGCTAACCCCTTTGAGCCTAAACCTTTTCATTTATAAACCCACAAACAAACACCATTTTACCCACCAAAACCCTTTTTCATTTTAAACCCTTTATTTTAGTAAAAAGCTCGGTTTTTCATGTGACATTCCTTATAAAAAAAAATGAAGTCAAGAAATAAAGAAACAAGTTCATCAGAAAGAACTTTGTTTGAATAATTGCTTCATTAGAATAAAAAGTTACAAAAATAAAAAGTCTTACGAAAAACCGACGCTTTTTACGCCTTTCGCCCTTTTTCCACTAACCACTAACCCAACCACCTACCTTTAACCCAAGCCTACCCCTTCCCCAAAAGTCCTCTTGATATTTACAAAGGTTTATAGTTAAAAAGGAGGAGGATTGATTGTTTGGCAAGCATATGGTAGAAGTAAGTTTCATGCCGCTCTCGAGTGCTTCACAAAAATACATCTTCGGCCGAGTGTTGAGTGATCTCCCGTGAGGTATGTGAACTTGTATATAAATGGAATTTTAAAAAGGCATGTTATGCCCAAATAAATAATTTCTCTTATGAAATGTTCTAAATAAATCATGACGAATAAGATTGTAAATAACATAAAAATAAAACCTAATAAAAATCTTGGAATCCCGACACTCAAGACAAGCCCAAAACATTCTCTTCTACCCATTCCATTTGAGAGTGTAAAGCCACATTATAAAGAGTTTTGCTTGAGGACAAGCAAAGATTCAAGTGTGGGGGTATTTGATGTGTGTAAAATGCAACATATAAATTACATCAATTGTGGCATAAAACTAACCCTTTTTTAGTACTAATGTTAGAAAAAGTATGTTTTTGTCTTCCTTTTGTATTTTCAGGATTAAATTAGCTCAAATGAACAAAAGAAGCAAAAAGACAGCTAAATCTAACATAAATACAAGAAAAGGGATAAACGTGGCATGCCCGACCCCTCGACAGCATCCTCCCAAGCAAAAACAAGAGAACAGAAGGCTGAACACGCCCAAGTGTCTGCAGAAAAGACAAAGTTGTAGAAGCTTCTATCACCCAACAAGGGGGCGTGTCCACCGGACACGGGGCCGTGGTCAATGCAAAGATTCGCAGAATCCAAGCAAATCTTGATAGTACAGATACGCTTCTGCACACGGGGCCGTGCCTAGCGGACACGGGGCGTGGTCAACTAATGCAGACAAACTGCATTTAATGAAGAATGAGAAGATGGATGGACACGGGGTCGTGCCCAATGGACACGGGGCCGTGTCCGGGCTTCTGTGCAGGCTATAAATAGGGGTGCCTGGCTCACTTGCAAATCATCCCTTGGCAAACCACCTCTCTCACACTTCACCCACCCACCACCACCATCACAACCCACATCCACCACCATCATCCATCATCCATCATAGAGTGTGTGTAGTAGTCTCGGGATCCAAGATTGATAGTAAGAGTTCTTGACAATCAAAGGCCATGTTTGCCTAAGTCTCTTACATCACTAGGTGAAGACAAGCATTTAGTGTAATACTTTTTATTTTTAATCTTTTCGCACTTTTTATTTGGTTATGTATTAATGACTTTAATAACTAGTTTCTTATGTTGAAGGTGAATCTTCCTTATCATTTGTCTGTGGTGTCTTGGCGTTATTTTACTGTCTATATAAAATAAAATATTTACATCATTCATATCTCCACGGTCTATATGGATATATGTTGGCTACCTGGTCAGGGGTTAAGGGAATGGTTTGGTAAGAGTCTTGCCTTGTTCAGTGTATAGATCCTGCAAGGACCTGGGTCAAGCTTAGTAGGACCTCCTTCAATACCCACTGGTATTGGATGGCGGGGGTCCGAATTTCTTGATCCCCTCATATGTAAACTACTATTAATATATTAACCCGGCTACTTAGGATTATATCCCTGCTGACTTAAACTACTTAGCCGAGGGTAACGTTACTTTCAAAAGAGGGGCCTACCACATTACGCATTAATAACTTAATTAATTGTCTTTCAATAATCCGACCCTTTAGGATTGTATCCTTGCTGACTCAAACTACTGGGTTGAGGGTAACGTCATCTTCAAAAGAGGGGCCTACTACTATAACTAAGATAATCTCTTAAAAAGTGCAAAAGTGCGGAAATAATCAAAGGTTACACTAAAGGCGAGTCGGATCCAAGTGATTCATCTTGTCTATCTGTTTTATTTTATCTTTATTTTCAGCATTCTTAGGTTTTATTTTTAGGTTTAAACCTTTCTCTAAACTTTTGATTTGATTAGACATTGAGGATAAACCGGTATTAAAAGCTCTTGTGTCCTTGGACGACCTCGGTATCTTACCAACACTATACTACGCTCACGATGGGTGCACTTGCCCATATGTATGTTTGGTGTTAGTATATATCGTGTTTTATAAATTTAAAACTTGACTAATGTGTTAAAAGGGCTAAAAATATACAAAAAAAATATATCACACCGCACGCACATCAGCGTTAAAAAACGACGCGTGAAAAAGTCGGGCGCAAAAAAATTTTGTTTTGTTAAAAAATCTGAATTTAAAATGGTTTTTTAATAAAAAAATTATGTTTAAAAAATAACAAGTAATATAATAATGCAAAAAAAAAAAGTAATAAAAAACAATAAAGACAAAAAGATAAAATTTAGTAAATTTACTAAACTAACATTTTAGATTAAAATATTAAAGACATAATAAGACAAAAAGTATTTAATAATACTTTTTAATTACTTTTAATCTCATCCATGCATCTTGAAGATCTAATGGTTGAAAAGTGGTTCTCTCGGTTCTTACAACTGGGTGATTTTCATTTTAGCGGTCCCATATATATGTATATATATGGAAAAAGTATATCGTACATTACGTCTTAACGTACTTCACGTACGACAACGTGCGTGATTTGTTCTATAACATGCGTGATTAATGTTTTCAATATGCGTTATTATTGTGTTTCAACATGCGTGATTTTGAATTTTTGAGTTATAACGTGCGTGATTTTAAAATGAACGTGCGTAATTACCTGTCGTACGTAATGTACGTTAAGCCGTAATGTACGTTAACCTTCCTATATATATATATATATATATATATGTTTAGGATCTTGTAAAAAAGATTAAAAAGTGTGAGAATGATAAGAAAGAATATGGTGTATATGAGAAAATAAAAACCACGCTCAATATTGTCACTGAAACAAATCAAACTTCCTTGCCTTCTCATTAAACATAAGGAATATATATAGGTTACAAACAAATCTCCTCATATTGTGTAGGAGATATTCATGACAATAATAACATATAATTTCCTATTATATACAATTATCTATTACACCCCCGTAGTCGAAGCGAGAGGAGGCCGAATGCTGAGACTGGATCGAAAATCGTCAAATAAGACTTTAGGTAAACCTTTGGTGAATATGTCAGCGACTTGAAAACGCGTAGGAACATGTAGAATCCGAACAGAGCGACGCTGGACCAGGTCACGCACGAAATGAATATCCAACTCTATGTGTTTCGTACGTTGATGCTGAACAGGGTTCCCGGATAGATATATCGCACTGATATTGTCACAATACACCAGACTAGCCGTGGTTAATGGCCTGTGTAATTCCAGCAACAGATTGCGAAGCCAACAAATTTCCGCAACTACGTTGGCGACCCCTCGATATTCGGCTTCTGCACTGGACCGAGAAATAAATGATTGACGTTTAGACGACCAGGAGATAATGTTAGAGCCCAAAAAGACACAATAACCGGAAGTAGAGCGCCTTGTGTCCGGACACCCTGCCCAGTCGGCGTCAGTGTATGCTCGTAACGAGAAGTCGGTAGATGCACCGATGGTTAAGCCGTGAGAAGAAGTACCTTGAAGATACGGAATAATTCATTTGAGAGCATTCCAATGATCCACTTTCGGTGCATGCATGTACATGCATATCTGTTGAACTGCATAGCATATATCGGGTCGTGTGAATGTTAGGTATTGAAGAGCTCCCGCAAGACTCCGAAACAACGTCGGATCTTCGTAATCAGGACCCGATGTCAAACCAAGTTTGGGTTTAGTATCAACTGGAGTGGCAGCAGGTTTGCATGATGACATGCCAGCCCGGTCTATAATTTCTTTAGCGTATGCCTGTTGAGAGAGAAACATTTTGTTACCTTGTCGGGTGACATGAAGGCCTAGAAAATGACTTAAAGGACCGAGATCCTTCATTGCAAATTCAGCTGCGAGACGAGACATCAGCTGAACACGAAGGGAGTCTGTCGATGTCGTGAGAATGATGTCATCAACGTAAATAAGAAGGTAGGCAGTCTGGCCGTTGTGCTGGTATGTAAACAGTGAATTGTCACACTTACTTTGTTTAAAGCCCAAGGAGAGAACAAAATCAGTGAAGCGTTGGTACCACGCGCGCGGAGCCTGTTTTAAACCATAAAGAGATTTTTGTAGAAGGCATACATGATCAGGATAATGTTGATGCCGGAACCCCATGGGTTGATACATATAGACTGTCTCGTTAAGGTTACCATGAAGAAAGGCATTGGTAACATCTAGTTGATGAATTGGCCAGGATTGAGACAAAGCCAAAGATAAAACAGTACGTATTGTAGTTGGTTTGACAACAGGACTAAATGTCTCACCACAATCTACCCCAATCTGTTGATTACTCCCATCACACACAAGATGAGCCTTATACCTCTCCAACGTACCGTCCGACCGAAATTTGTGTCGGAATAGCCACATACTACGTAAAACATGCATATGAGGGTGCCTCGGAACTAACACCCAGGTCTTATTTTTAATAAGAGCATTAAATTCCGTGGTCATGGCAGAATACCAATCTGTGCTGGACAAAGCATCCTTTGGGTTTCTAGGAATAGGGGTAATGGACGATGAATGAAGGTTAAAAACCTGTTTTGGTTTATGTATACCGTCCATAGATCGGGTACGAATTGTACGAGTGGGTGGGGGAGGGGGTGGTGGTGGTGGGGTGGGAGAGAGTGGGGTGAAGGATGACTGAGGAGAGGGTTCGGATATGGGCGAGTGACCGTAAGCTGAAGGAGAGTTGGGTGATGGGCTGGTTGAGGGAGAATACTGGTCGAAGGATGAAAAAACAGTTGAGCCGTGGGGAGGGGAGTCTGGGCCGAGAGGTAATGGTTGAGGTGGACTTATGGGAGTGGACCGTGTGTTAGGAGGGGTGGTTAGTAAATGGTGTAGAGTAGGTGGAGGGTTAAGAGGTGGGTCAGGGGATTTCTAGTGGGCCGAGATGTGAGTAAGGGAGGGGGAGGGAAGTTGGGCCGGATGTTGAGTATGAGAAACAGGGGTTTTAGGGTGGGGAGTTTGGTGGGAAAACAAATGCAAAGGGTGAACAGAATCTGTAAGGAAGTCATATGTATTTGGGGAAGGTTTAGGATTGTTGGCAAAAGGGAAAACAGTTACATCAAAAATCACATGTCGGTTAAGAATGATTTTGCGAGTAGAGAGATCAAGGCATTTGTAACCTCGATGATTAGAGGGGTAGCCGAGGAAGACACATGGCATAGAACGGTATTGTAGTTTATTGATAGTAGTGTGAGGTATGAGAGGGTAGCATAGGCAACCAAAAACACGAAGGTGGGAGTATGAGGGTATGGTTTTATATAGTTTCTGAGTTGGAGAAATATGAGAAAGAATTTTGCTAGGGAGAATGTTGTGTAAGTAGGTGGACACTTCCAAGGCATGATGCCAATATGTGTTGGGTAAAGAGGAATGGGCAAGCAAAGTACGGATAATGTTATTTATAGAACGTATTTTGCGTTCGGCTTTTCCGTTCTGAGAAGAGGTATATGGACAAGAGAAACGAAATTGCATGCCGTTTAATTTGCAAAATTGGTGAAACGCATTATTGTTATATTCCGTTCCATTATCGCATTGAATTTGTTTGATTTTTCTTTCAAATTGAGTGTTGATCATGTTGTAAAAAGTGGTGAAGATGGAGAAAACATTCGATTTAGTGGTGAGGGGGTAGGTCCATTGAAAGTTAGAAAAATCATCTAAAAAGAGTATATAATAACGATGACCCCCCGTACTAAGTACTGGTGAAGTCCAAAGATCACTGTGTAGAATATCAAAAGGCATGTGAGTAACATTATGAGAATCAGAGAAAGGTAACCGAATATGTTTACCAAAAACACAAGATTGACAAATATTAATTTTTCAAAGTTCCACAAGAAATAAAACTAGAATTTTTGAGTGAATGCAATAAAGAAGATCCCGGATGACCGAGACGTTGATGCCATGTGTCTTGAGAAATAGCAGTGAGAGCAATGGGAGAGATGATCTTGGTGACTTGCGATGGATCAAAAGTGTAGAGTCCTTCCGAGCTATTGCATCGTAGGATAGGGGTCCGAGTCTTGAGATCCTTCACCAAAAAAACCATACGGGTCAAATTCAATAGATAGTTTATTATCGGTAGTAAAGCGACGAACGGAAAGTAAATTTTTAATTAGTGATGGGGCATAAAGAACATTATTTAATTTGAATGGTGGAAGGGGAGGGGGTAGGGTAAGGTTGCCTTGTCCATGCACGGGAATGGTTTGACCATTTCCCACGATAATATTTTTATTAATGCTTTCATTAAAAACAGACGAAAGATGAGAGTTAGAAGTCATATGACCTGTGGCACCTGTATCCATAGCCCAAGAGGGGTCGTGAAACGACATTGCATGCATAGCTTGATGGATATCCGTGGGCATGTGAGTGGCAGTAGCGGGCTGACCTGATCGAGGGCCGAGAATACCCGCCGAACTATTATTTGACTTATTCATGGTTGGGTAAGGGCAAGGAGGTGAATGAGTCCAGGAGGCCCAAGGAGCTTGAGGGGATGTTGTTTGAGTTGGGCCGGCCCATGGTGCATAACATAGCCATGGGAAGTAACCGGCTGGTGAACTGTTTCCAGAAAAATTGATGTTGCCGCCATTATATTGACCTCCGAAATTACTCCTGCCGCCCCGACTGCCACCCTGGCGACCTCTACCCCGGTCGCGGCCACGACCACGGCCTCGACCTCGCTCATAGTTATCCGGTCGCTGTCCAGTTGTTGAGTCAAACCTTTCACGAGAGTCTTTTTGTTGATTATCGACTGATGCAGTGAGAGCAGCCCCGGTGGACTGAGCTGAGTGGCGGATCTGATTCAATTTACGGGATTCGGCCATGCATAAACGCGAACGGGTATCGTAGAAATCTGGGAAGGGCTTCATCTGTTGAATAACAGATGCAGTGTTCTCGTATTGTTCGGTAAGACCGGATAATAGTTGCAGCACCAGTTGTTCATCGGTGACGGTGGAACCGAGGTTTGTTAATTGATCGAAAATTACCTTCAGTGCCTGACAATATGCGGACATGTTCGGAAACTGATCCAGATGAGTGTTGGCAAACTTGTTGTTAAGATCGATTGTCCGGGTGGCCTTGTTGTCTTGGAATATATTTGCGATAGTGGTCCAGGCGTCGTAGGCGGTTGTATCAGGTTTGAGAACAGTGTGAAGCAGGTCGGTAGATATGGTGCTGTAGATCCATTGTAAAACAATGGAATCGAGACGTTCCCATGTTTCGGTAGGAGCGGTCTTGTCTTTGTCTTTACTGGTATCGGATGATGATGAAGTCTGAGTGGCCGATTTTGGTTGAAGATGATGATAGACAAGATGAGCTTTACATTGTATTTTGAACATCTCGGACCAGGTGGTGTAGTGCCCGGTTTCGATGTCCAACGTGACAGGGATAAGGTTTTTGATAGATGTTACAGTGACTGCAGGGTGAGGAGTGGTAGAAGAAGACATGATGAATAGGGAGAAGGCTGTTACGGCGCAGGGAAGAAGGTGAGGAAAAGAAAAAAAATCGGCTGTTGTAGGGTTAGGGATCGAATATTAGGTTTGATACCATGAAACAAATCAAACTTCCTTGCCTTCTCATTAAACATAAGGAATATATATAGGTTACAAACAAATCTCCTCATATTGTGTAGGAGATATTCATGACAATAATAACATATAATTTCCTATTATATACAATTATCTATTAGTCACAACAATTGGTGGGGTGGGTGGGGACATTCGGGATACGGTGTTGGGTTCATTGATCCATCCAATGATAAAGAGCCACGGTGTTGATTTTGTCTGCTTTTGATTCGATTTTGGTTAATGATTCGGTTGTTGTCCATTTATAAACATTGTTAATCACATAACATGTCATTGTTTTTTATTATAAAAACTATAGTAACACTATACTCAAATTAAAGAAAATAAAGTGTTTTTTATGCTGTATTTTTTTCTTTCAAAAAGTACTAACCTAATGAAAAAGTTATGCTTATTTATAAATTGTGGGGTAGCTGGTTTAAAATAAGAGGGAAACTATAATTATTGTTTAAATAAACTAATAAAGTGTCATTGGTTAAAAAAAATGAGAGAATTAAAGTGTAATTAAGATGATGACATTAAAGTGTAATTATTTTTTGAAAAACTAATTTACCCTAATTTTAGGTTTGTAACTTATGCATTAAATAAAAAAAACTCATAACTTTTGGATATTTTAAAATGCATTTCCCAAATGCATTATAATACAATATAGGTTTATATATAGAATTAGGGTGTTTTCAATTTTACATACACCGGTATAATTGTGTTGTGTCAACCTTTTAACTAGGGCTGTTCAAATCGCTCGCCGCTCGTCGCTCGCTCGACGCTCGTTCGGAAATTGCTCGAAAAATACTCGTTCGATTTGACGCTCGGTTGTAAACGAGCCACTCTGTCGGTTCGGTTTATAAATGAGCCAAGCATGAGCAAAGGTCCGCTCGGCTCGGTTCGAACCGAATTATTATTTTTAATTAGTATATATATACATATACATATACATATACATATACATATACACATGCACATACACATACACATACACATACATATATAAACATGTATATACATATATATACACACACACACCTATATATATACACACATTACACAGACATATATACTTGAATATAAACTAAATTTATAGTTTTATATATACCACTCTATTAGATTTTGGTCCGCTATATACAAATTTACAACTGTATCTATACGTACTAGCCAAACTTCGCCAATAAAAAATTAATATCAAATCTAAAAGTTAAACCCTAACCCGATAAACGACAGGCTGCTCATCACCTTAATGTTTCATGTCGTTACCCTAAGTTGATCGTCTCTTGCTCTCAACGTAATTGTTCGTGCAATATGATCATCGCCTCGTCGGTGACAACATTGTAATTCATAAGAAAAATATTATGCCACGAAATGTGTATGTTTTTAAGGACATAAAAGCTTGAGACCAAACATTGTCACTATCTCTCTCAGCAAATTTAAAACGGGTGACACGGTTGTTCTAATCGCTCGAACTTCGCTCGACGCTCACTCGGTAAATTTTCTGCTCGAAAAATGCTCGTTTGATTTGAGGCTCAGTTTTAAATGAGCCGCTCCGCTCGGTTCGGTTTGTAAACGAGCCAAGCACGAGCAAAGGTCCGCTCGGTTCGGCTCGGCTCGTGAACAGCCCTACTTTTAACCATTAACACAATATCTAAATGGATTACGTGGGCTGAACATGCTTAAACACATAATCCATTTAGATATCATGTTAATGAGTTCAAAAGTCCACAAGGCTAAACTCGTGTGTAAACAGATTAAACACTTGCTAACTTGTTACTAACCAGTTTGAACATGTATATACTTGTTTAAATTGTTAGTAAACCTAAAGTTCTTAACCCTAGCCTATTGAATCTTTGGTTGACGACTCTTCACAACTTCATCTCTTAAACCCCGTCTCTCGGAACCGCCATCCAAAGTTGCACGCCTCCCATCCGCTCGTCGCAACCACCAACTTCCAACAACATTAACTATTCCTAACAGGTGGAAAACTGTAATGAGTTCTTTAGATCAGATCCTGATTTCGAGGATTTAGTTTCGACTGAAATCAATATAACAATAAGTCCTATCGCCTGTATCGTTAAACAATGTAAAGAAGGTATGAGGAATTGATGTTGTTGAAGAGTAAGGCCACCTGTAACCGTTCAATTTTCGACCTCCGGTTCTCCGATTGAATTTTTGGCGGACATCATTGGCCTACGCCTCCGACCCCCACGGTGAGACAAAGAAGCGCAAGAAGAAGACCACAAACCTTAACCCTAGGTGTGATATTTATTGTGTCCCTAAACATGTCGTATCGAGTAACCTGTTTATAAACAAGTTTGTGTTCGTGTCCAACACCTCAGATAATCATGCTGTTGTGTCTAACCTGTTATGCCAGTCCTACGGTCATGTTAATCATCCGAACCCTTAAACCTAAAAGGCTCAAACCCACAACTTCTTATTGAGTGATGTCATATTATTAGGTCATAACATCAATTCAACTCTGGTCTAAATTGATATATAGGCAATTGGATCATCTAAATAAGGTGTTACCCCGTCCCCTACAAATGAAAAACATCTCCATAGACCGTATATGACATATTGACTTGACAATATATGGTTATTATTGTTATATTTAAAAAAAATGAACAAAAGCCGTTCAATGTATTGGAAAAACAGTGGAAGAATAAACTTTTGTAAAAATCATGAAATTTATGCGCGACAACTTCTAATTTCAGAAGAGCAGCATATTTCTATATAAACAGATTTCGTAAAGAAATTAAAAAGCATAAACATATATTATCTTGAAAGCTACGTATAACCTCACATATATCTACTGTTTTCCACTAATAAAAAAGTCTAATCCTATATTTTTATTCCCCCTTTTTCCTTTTAATAAAGCTTAATATTAGGAGTTATGTTATTATTACATTTTATTTTAGCCCAAGAAAAATTTAGTGATTTTAATCAGAAGGTTGACATGGAAAAAGGAGCAACAAAACATGGTATGTCGATTTGCCTACGAAAGCTTATTGCATCCAAGTACATGCGAGGAAAAACATCCAACAATCGAAAGAATCATATCGACGAGGAATGTGGAATACGAATGTGGCATGAGTGCTCATGATAAATAGCGGTCAAGGTCATTGTGAAATCTCTAGCATATAGTGACTAAAATGCACACAATGTATCTAGGGAAGATGTTACGAGGCACAAATCATCTTCATAGCCTACTCACATCATCATATATCATCTTGCATAGTGTCACAGACCCATATTGACGAGCTCGGTTTGGTCTCATTAAGATCTAGAGGGACGAGCCTTCCATCTCTTGTGCGATCAATATGTACTAGTTTCGTCTTAAATGGGGCTCTCACCACCATTGTGAGTCATGTCAAATCCATGTGACAAACCGAATTAGTTTTTTTTTGTTTCATATCAATGCCTTTGTAAGCTTGGAGAGCATGAATGCACCACCGTCCCAAAGTAAAACCCAATCAAATACCACCCGTCACAAACTTACCTTTAAATTTTTTTTGCGCGACACAGTAATCCAACTAGGGCATCTTAACTATGATACTCTTACTGATTCACCGACACGACTTGTAAGGGATGGTTTTTTTGGACTTGTGGATGAGAAAACTCCACGTACGGTAAATGTGTTTGAGTGAGAAATCTCAAGATGGTAACCTCTTGGAATGTTCCCATTGTAGTAAAAAAATAATGATAAACAAATCCATGACTGGTGGGAAAATATATAGCCTCAAATATCATCTACGAATTTTGGGTGCTTTGATTATGCATAAGAGGAGTGTTTAAGTTAATTGTGCTTAAAGAAGAGAAATTTCAGGATGAGTGATTTTTTGGAAGTCTTTAACTTTGTTAACCAAGAACAAAGTCATAAATAAGTGATAAATATTGTTTAGTATGAGAGGTCCAATGTTACAATTCTCAATCATAACTTTTTGGCCCTTATTTATAACTTTGATAAATATAAAAATAAAAATAAAAACAATTAACACTTCTCCTACACCATATTTACATATTACTAGATAACTATGTTTGGTATTGAGCATAATTAGCTACACATCCGTAACTTCAATCTACTTTTACCACTCATGCAATGTTAATTTGTAGCTTCAATTCTTGTTTCTTAAGTATACTTTACCCCTTAAATATAATCACATAACAAACACTTGTACCAATAGTAGCATAGACATGATTAGTATTGTTAACCAATACATAAGTTTTACCCCTAGGCTATGTTTGATTCATTGTAGGTTGATCTCGCAGTTGTATGTTGTGTTACAATTACCTCAAATAGAACATTTTCAAGATAAAACGAGATGGAACATATAATATTGTTCAGTCCAAGTCAGTATCCCAAAATATCTACAAATCTACATCATCAAAAAAATATATATATATAATCGGATATCGATCACAGGTAGTTGAGGATGGTGTAAATGAAGTTGTCACTGTCAGATAACGATTGCAGTACCTTCACTGCTAGAGGTAGAATCATGCCAATGTGAACTGTTGTTTCATGGATTGAAAGATACTGACAAAGATTATGGTTATACATGTAAGGATAAGATTATGGTGAGAAGACCATTTAAAATTTTTAAACAACATTGTTCTCCTGGCCAACCCAACATAACATGTGGATATGCCCACACACATTTTATGCCATGACGTAACGATTATGATTACACTAGAACACATGTTACGCCTAATAAACTTTTCATTCTTCATTCATCGCGCACCTTTGTCTTTTTCTTTAAACAACTTACCTCTTTCATACATATTTTTCACCCTTCACCTTCAAAATACCCTATTGTGATTCGTGAATTAAAAGCATAAAGGCGCATAATTGTATATAATGCGCGTCTATCACTTTGATAGCGAGGGAAAACCACTAGTTAGAGTTCACATGTTTTGTCTTTAGTTGAAATCATTTCAAGGAAACACATTAATGACAAAAATGACATTTCCCCGTAACATGTTCATGTTTCGTGCCACACGATGCCGCTAGAAAGGAAGAAAGACGACATAACATGGCATAACGTATGAACCTTCATATCACATGCTACCTCCAAAAAAACCCACACGTTAACAACACATGTTAAAGTTTGCTTCATGTCATATGTCACATTTATAAAAGAAAAACATGCAACTCTATAACTATCAACACTAAACTCGGGGTAAAACTGTAATTCTGTAATTCTCATTCCACGTCATAATCAACTAACCAGTAACCAACATATCAACACAACAGAATTAACCAATAGTAATGCATCCTTACCGAGTTACCGTAGACCACTCCACACCGGAGCACTCCCTCTGGCTCTACTTTCCAGATCAAAAAATGTAGCATATAACAAAAGTAATTCACTGTACGGACCGGTCTAGAGGACGACAAACCGGTCCAGCCGGTGACCGGAAAACACCTACAACCACCTCATCATAAACACAATGATGAAACTCCGGCGACTTCCTCTGCTTCTTTGCTACTGTACAATCCTCACACAACGACCGATTTACGTTACGCTGTTCAACGTAAACCCTAGGGTACGCATCTTCAATCGTCGGAAAATTCGTATCCAAACGCGAATCCGAATCGAATTCATATCCAGAATTCAATCTCACATTCATATACTTTCCTCTGTTTACTCTGTTCATCAACAAATCGTGAAACCGATCGTCGTAACAATATGAACGGTTAAAGCCGTTATGATTCAAACTAAATCGTGATAAATCAACCGAAGAAACATCTAAATCGCTAGGTTTAACGTTCAAACCGTTACGATTCAAACTAATTCGTGATAAATCATCCGAAGAAACATCTAAATCGCTAGGTTTTACGTTCAAGTTGTTACGATTTAAACTAATTCGTGACAAATCATCAGGTGATACAGTAGATACATGTAAATCGCTAGGTTTAACAGCTTTTCTCCGGCGATCTCTTCTTGAACGTTTTAACACAACGAAGAAGTAACAGTTTGTTTCTCTAACTACAACGGCGAAATTAACCTTACCGGTGATGAGAATCTTCCGGCGGTCCGGTGATGTTTTCGATTTCGAGCTATCTACTAAGTAAGTAGTGAGATTGTTGTACGATATGCCTGTAATTTCGGTTAATTTCGTTTGAAACGATTTGAAGACAAGATCTGGATGAATCTGAACGTTGCCGACGAGAGTTTCGCGTTCGCCATCGTAGAGAACTACTGGAAACGACGTCGTTGATGACGTTGTTACCGGTGCCGGTGCTTCCACCATGTTTTCCGGTGAGGTTTTGAGTGAGGAAATGTTCTAGAGAATGCGTGGAAATGAATGTGGATGGTATTTATATAGGCGGTGGGGTTAGGGGTGGATATGTAAATAGTTGAAAGTACGGGGTTGATTGTGTAAATGTTGAAATTTAGTTGCTTGGGGCTTAAGTGTGTGTACTTGGTACGGCGTCATGCTATATTTTCTTTTTGTGGGTTTATGGGGAATGTGAAAAGACGAGATTACCCTTGAGCTGGTCGTGAAACTAGTAGAAATTAGTAGGGGTATTCATCGAATCGAATTTTCGAATTATTCGAATCGAATTGTTCGAATAATTTTTATTTTTCCTTCAATTCGTATTCGATTCGAATTCGATTAAAACCTACCGAATTCGATTCGAATTCGTATTCGGATAAAAAACCCAATTCGTATTCGATTAAAAATTTGAATTCAAATCGAATTCGAATAAATTCGATTTAATTCAGATTCTTAAAAAACATGTAAAAAACTTTCAAAATGAAACCTAAATTTTAAAGCAGCCATAAAGCACGATATCACATAAAAAAGTTCCAAATAAAGTACCACAAGTCTAAAATTCAAAACGAGAAGTCGGGAATAACCATTCCACATTACAAGTTAATATTTTTACGCTTAGAAATCTATTGATAGATTTGTTACTTAGGTTTTAGTTATGGACCATGTGGTGGGTTTGGTAATGGGTAATTTTAATACTTGAAAAATAATATATAGTATAGCCTAATAAAAGTTATATATATGTATTATATATAAAAATAATAAATAAAATTGTATAATTTTTATTCGAATTTCTAATCGAATCGAATTTGAAATTATAAATTCGTATTCGATTTACTTGACTCGAATTGAATCGAATTCGAATTATTATAATCGAAACGGATTCTTGATAATCGAATCGAATTTAAACGAATTTCGAATTTTTTCGAATTCGAAACGAATTCTGCACACCCCTACAAATTAGTCCAAAAGTGTAATTTCCTTCTAATTGTAATTTTTTGTTTTTTACCCCCTCGGTGAAAGCGGGATGTTACAGATTAAATTAAATTAAATTAAACTAATTAAATTAAATTCTTAATTATTATTTAATGTCATAAGCAGTTTTATAACTATTACATTGAAGCCAATAACGTGGAAAATTTTCACAACATCTAAGTATAATTAAACCAAACTGAATTTCAAAACAGACACAAGATGAATGATATTTTATTATTTTTACGTCTACATGTTATATACTGTCTACAGGTGATGACCTTGTGGTTTAGTAGCATCAAATTTTATTCTTCGAAAAATGTTAAAAGTTGAGTGTTACAAAGTGTATGTTTGTACTTAAAAAAAGATAGTATTTAATAATTTTTTTGCTATAAAAAGTTATCTAATTTCATTAATATCTCATTAAGCATTAGTTAAGGTAATTGATGGTTTTAATGATAAACTAGTTTCTTCTTTCTGTTATCCGAAAGGTAGCTACAACTAGGATTGAATGAAAATGATGTAATTAATGTATTACACAAATATAAAGAAAAAGCTAATGTTTTTTTTTCTTTTTTTTTTTTTTTTTTGTTATGCAAAAATAATTATAATAGGATGCATGTGTGTCATGTGTACTCATTCATAATGAACTAAGGATGACACACAAATCCAACCCTGATGATAAATATGAATGTTGAGACACTTAAAAGGTGTGTTTGGGCATGAAATTAGTTATCTTCATTAGTTATAAAAGTGTTCGTTGGTTTATGGTACTGGGTGACACTTGTTCGATAAGCTTTTTAGCATGTAATTTTTAACCATATAAGATCATAAATAGGTATACTGGCAAACCAAAACTCGTATTAAACATGGTTCTTTAATTGGGTATAAGAATTCCCACAATAAAGCTCCATGAAATAGCAAAGTGTCATTTTCTACAAAATATAAGAATACTTTTAACGAACAAAATTAATTAATTATGAATAATAACGATCTTGAAATAATCGATTCCATTACTTCACATACACTCTTATCGCATATATGTGATATATGTCTACTTTATGATTTAAGAACTCACACAATTTTGCATAAAACTCATTTTGTATCTTGTTCATTAATTTGATTTAATCTAGTAACCATCCTAACAATCAAATTAAAGGAAGACTAATGAATAACAAATAGACTAAAAACATTAGTTATAAGAAATCCCTACAGTTTGCTATGGGTAAGTGATACGTGAAATTGTGAAAAAGAATATTTTTTAAGGAATGACGTTAACTTTTTATTATTGGATGGATGAAGAGATGAAATTTTTTTGGTTGAATATCCGTATTGAGTACTGACCGATCATAATTTGTACGGTAGTTGGTATTTATTTTCAGCGATTTCGGTTTTGATATTTCTAGGTTTTGGTATTTTCTATGATACATGTATCTATCACTCAAAGTCGGTACAGTACTCGGTATAAAGATTAGCTCACATTCGATTTTTGGTAATATGAGGTACGTTGGTATAGTACTGGTTTGATCAGCCGATACAATATATATGCTACAGTAGTAGTTTGGTCAGATACCAATACCGATCTCTCATCATTAGATTGTCATCTCGATTGGCAATATTGATTTGATGTCAAATTTGCAACTAAGATGCCATTTAATTCATTAGATTGTCATCTCGATTGGCAATATTGATTTGATGTGAAATTTGCAACTAAGGTGCCATTTAAAAGATCACGAGTCAAAATAGCCAAGGGATGCTTTATTAATTATTTAATTTTAAAATGTAGAATAATATTACAGTCTCTTTTATTTTTTGTTTATAGTACACTTTATTTTTTTATTAAATGTATTGCATAAGCACCAAAGTTTTATTGCTTACATTTGATACCGTCTTGTTACATGTTAATGGGGTCTATATGTGACAAAAATACATTGTCTAGTACACAAATACACTAGGGCACATATATTAGGTCATGTTACATTGCATAGAAAAAGATTAAGGTTTGATGTACATTAATCAAAAGGTTAACTATTTGATACAACTTAATCAATATGAATGATATGATGCAAATTAATTATAGATGAAAATTTGATGCGAGTCGACAAGGACGTAGCTTTGTGGGGGGCGGGAGGGGTCGGCCGACCCCTCGAACTTTTCGCTCGTTAGTGGAGTGTATGTAGTTTTCGTATTGAAATTTTTTGGTATATACGTTTTTGACCCCCCGGTTTTATATAAATTTTTGGTATATACGTTTCCGACCCCCCGGTTGGAAATCTCAAACTTCGCTACTGCGAGTCATACACATGTTTGTTGACACATAACATTCAAAGATAGATTAGAACATGGTTTGATGTGTATGATTAACAATTTAGAAGTTTGTGTTCTTCTTAGTGAGAGATTCTTAACAAAATTAGAGCAGTGAATGTGATGTTTGTAATTAAGTTGTGACTGAGAAAATACGTAATTGCACTATATGGGTGGGTGAAGTGAAGTCAAGATGTTCAATAAAAATTTTAATATTCCGTTTAAAGCGATTTATTTAACTTGACTATTTTTTTCATTTGTTTGGGCTATAAAACCGAGGTTTGTACTTCAATTCTAAACACATACTACAACGACGGATTTCTTAAATTAATCATGTCAATCTGTATGACTTGAACTCAAGATCTTCAAACCTAGTTGTTCCTAAAGGCTTTGACTTTGTCAATGGGCCACCAACCTCTTTGGTAGCGAAAAAGAAATAAGAAATTCAAATGTTATGTTATCTCTCAAAGGAAGTAAAAAGTCTAAAAATCAAACCTAGTCGAGTTCAGCCAAAAAAATTTCCAAAACTTTCTAAAACCTAAATCGAACAGTTGCAATTTTCAAAAACCAAGCATTTTTGTTTTGGATTTTGATTTTAATACAGAGCCACACAATACTCATCTCTACTTAGTTTTAAATACATAAAGTACAAAGCATTAAAATTATATAGTTTGGTGGTAAATACCAAATTGAATGATCGTACTAATACATATAAATACATCATTTTAACAATATGGTCCACTTTTACTTTTGTAATTGAATTTTTTTTTGAACTCACTCTCTTTTTGAGTGACCCAATGTCACACCACCTAAACGGCGGCCCTAGCCAAGATCTGTCTAGACTACGTTGTCTTAACCGAGACTGTGCTGGGTTTATCAGACTTGGTTAAGGCGTTCACCCGGAAACCATACTGCCTCCACACAATATGCCACGCTGAAGTAACAGCCGGATGAAAACCGGGATGCGGCTCAGGATCGAACCCCCGCGGTGGGTTTGTCTCCATCATTGCCCAATATCCACCCAAATATGACACAAGTAGAAATTAAACTTGATTCTCCATTGGAAAACACAAGTCTCTTACCACTAAATACATTATATTAACAATATGGTCCACTTTTACTTTTGTAATAAACAAATATTTTATCATTTTAGAAAAAAAAAAAATAACGTTAGACACAACATATGTTTTTCAACGTCCAGAAACAACAAATCACTCATCCTTAATGTCTTTCGGTTATGACATATTTGTTTTGCTATCGTGGTGTTGTACCTTACTTCATGATGTGACACCCTGACTGGAGGCGGAAAAGTCAAGGGCATCACAAAACATGGCAGAATGCATTTGAGCACATGATGATTAAATTAAGTTGAAATATAGTTTAGATTCAATTAAAGAGATTGCATTCACATCCGAGTAAATAAGAGTACATAAACAAAATACATCATAACAAATTATTTCACAAATGATAGATTCGGATTTAATCTAAGGCATAAATCTTGATCAATCCTATATGAAATATTCTTACAAATCATAGCATCAAACATTGTCACCTGAAACATATGTTAGCAAAATATTGGGTCAACAAACGGTTGAGTGAATTCATAGGTTTTGTTAGGCAAAAATAACAATGTGATATGAAAATGGTTTAATACTGTGGCATGTGATATGTCTTTAAGCAAAAGAGTAATACAAGTAGTCACTTGGTGGTACATTCAAACCTTCGTTATGACGTAACACGGGTCTATCACCACACTTCCAAAAAGTTTCACATGAGTATCAACAACAACAATTGCAACAAATAGTTTCACTGGAAGTGAGATGGGGCGTCACACCTATAGCACTATAATATAACCGTTGGGCTTTTGCAAGTTAATGAACGTAAACGCGTTAAAGCAACAACAACAAGTATTAAGCAAATGCAAGGATAATCGGGATATCCACAACTAGCAAATAAGTTTGTATCACATTGTATCATATGTTTCATCCCAAAAATAATGTAAAAAGGGACTATGAACTCACCTTGATTGCGGGTAAGTCCAAACACGTATGTAGTTGTAAGAGTTTTAGGAAACAGGATTCCACGTCACTCTAATTGATTGAACATGCAACAATATAGAATGTGTATCAACAATAATGTTTAATCGAATAAGCGGAAATCCTAAATCTATAGGATTCGGTAGGGTTTTGTCTAAACGGTAACTAAATAGTTTGGATAACCTAACAAGAGGACCTGGAAAATGAATATGATGTAAAGGAATGATTTATGAAAAATATTTATTTAACATAAATAATATAATTGCAAAAATATATAATTGATTTAATATAACATTTGTAATAATATATAATTAACTAGTATAATTAAATAACATAGTTAAATAATTGATTATAACCAAAATATTTACAAGTGATATTATTAATTTATAAAAATTATAAATTAATTTAGATGGCTAAATATATATTTAAAATATCAATGAATAAATTTATATAAGTTTAATTATCTAAATAATTAAATATAATAAAAATTCAGATTCTAAGTTTATATAAACTCAGTAATATGTCTATTTTGTCATAAAAATAATTTTGGATAAAATTTATATAGTTATATAATTTAAATGCATCAAATTAAACTATATTTATAAGTAATAAAACTGATTAAATTATATAAATATCAAAACTGTATAAAATATCAGAAAAATCATTATTTTTGTAAAGTTCACCATTTAAAATAATTAACATAAAAATTTCAGTATTTATTTCCTAAAAATTGATTTAATATGAATTATTTAATAATAAACTGTTTTAATATCATAAAAATTAGTTTTATAAATAAATTGACTAACTTTATATTTTTAATAAAAGTAACAGTGTCTAATAATGTTATAGAAATTATTGAAATGTTAAAAGTATTAAAAATAAAAAGAATAAAAAGGTTTGGTTGTTCCCGGATTCAAACCCGGGTCAACTGATTAGAAAACAACACACACAACCACTGGGCTAGGCCTGGTGGTTGTTTATAAGTTTAGTTTAATTAAAATAAATACAGAATTGAAATTTGGTCATCTTCTCCAATGATAAGTCAAAGTCAGAACTCGGAGTCAAACCTGAAAATCAAACTTTTCAATTCTACGGGAAACCTATGTTGTGTCTAAATTAACTCTAAGGAATCATTGTACAACCTAATACGAAGCAAATGGATCAAAATGAACTAACCGGTATCGACGGGTTTGTCGATTTACTGAATTCCGGCGACTGTGCTCGATTCCGGCGAGTTGCAGGTTATGGTTCCGATATAATTCTAAGTGTTTGAGTAATTTGAAGGTATTAGGAGTTCGGTTGTGAGTTAGGGAGTTTATATACACGTTCTAATTGGCATAGAAACGACACTAACTAGTGGAATCGATCCGCTTTAAGTTTTTAAAACAAAAGAACTAAAACAGACTGTATCGACACTTGATTGTGTCGAATTAATGAGTGAATTGAATTGGGTATGGGTCGTGGGTCTCGTGTGAATGCTTTACAGATAGAAAATCGATTAAACAATCGATTTTTGATTGTTTCCGACAACATCAGTGCGATCTGCGCTGTTTATAATATATCTATATACCTAATAAGATGTTAAGTATAATATTAATCGGAAATATTAACATATCAGTTGGTAGTCCAACTGGTTAAGTGTGTGTGTTAGTTCGTGAAGGTCGTGGGTTCGAGTGGGGGTGGTGACCGGTTTTGAAAGGTTTTAAAAATCTTTTTATATATTTTATATTTAATAAATAATAATTAATTCTAATAAGTGTATAAATGAATTAAAATCTATAACCTATCAGCTCCGAGACAGAGGATAAACTGGTTAAGACGTTACGGTTCTAAACACGAGGTCACGAGTTCGATTCCCACACGCTGCCGGTTCGATCAAGGGTTTAACCCTTTTATCCGACTTTTTGAGAATTTACACTTAGGCCCCTGAAGTTTTTTTGTTTACAAAACAGTCCCCCCAAGTTTGAAAATATACATAATTGGTCCCTGTAATAACCAGTTAGTTAAACTAACTGGGTTAAGTTTTAAAGAAGAATTTATTATATAAGGACTAACTCAGTTAACATAATTCAGTTAAATAGGGTTTTGAAATGGCAGAGTTAGCCACTAAAGTTTAAGTTTGAGATAATGACCAAATGAACCCTGGACTTTTAAAACTAAATATATATTTCTTTTATAAAATAAGTTTCAAAAATTACAAAAAGGCCTCTAAACTTGTAGTTTTAAATAATTGCACTTTAACCCTTGTATTTATATAGTTTCAAAAATGACAATTTAGTCCCTGGATTTGTACTTTCAAATAGTGATGGTTTTAACCCTTGGACTTTAAAATCAAAGTTTTAAAGCAAGTTTCAAGGAATGACAAATAGGTCCCTCAACTTATACTTTCACATAATGACCCATTAGGCCCTTGTACTTAATGTAGCTTTATTTTTAAGCATAAAACTCAATCAACTTTGCAAATATTAACGTGTTTGGGCCAGTAAATCATGTAAAAGCATGAAACAAAGCATGTGTCAAACAAATTGCATTTCAATATACGATAACTGCTATTATGTGCATCAAACAAGTACATGTTTGAAAAATCGAGGTGGTTACAGTCTCCCCTACTTTAGAAAATTTTGTCCCGAAATTTATCCAAAGAGACTTGTAGAGAATAATTGAAAAGATAAGCAAAGCGTCATTTGGTGTTGGAAATTTTGAGGAAACAAAATTTGAATAGAGGCGTTCAACCCTTTAGGATTTCATGAATCTAAAACGCATCATTGGGTGTGAAATGTTTGGTCTTGTATGGCAATATGTTACGCGCATACAAGGGGTATATATCCAAATAACAAATAACAATTAATAACATAATGGTCCACGATAACATAAAATCTTCAAGTGATTCTGGTAACGTTCCGAGGTATAACATAATAAGAACACTTATATATAGGAAGTATCATCGGCGTATCCACCATGTTCTTATTTCACCATACTCGTCTCGTTACCTAATCACCCTAGATTTTATGCCACCATACTTAACAAGGTTTACTATGATTCTCATGCGCCGAACCTCGTAATTAAGTGTGCACCCATAATTACGCGTTTCGTCGCATGGTCCACATAGCTCTTCTAGTTAAGTGAGGGAAACAAATAAGGTCGAAGTACATCCAAAAAATAAAGCATCGTCATATCACAATATTACTTGAATCAGTACATATTTCACATTTTAGCAATGATAGCATCGTTTGTTTTTCATACCACAAAATTTGTAACCGGTATTTTGGTTAAATACCATAGCAATATAAGTTCCGTATTTAACCAAACTGATAGTGTGCATTATAAACTAAACATGGGTTGTCATAGGCAATGTGAGTTTATTGAGAAATTCTTTTTTTTTAAACTATGTGCTAGGTCAACATATGAATAAGTGTTTGTAAATCATGTTCTAAGTCAATACGACGCAAAAATGTATTTGTAAGTCATGTATTAAGCATGCAGCAAAAATTCGAGAACTAAGCGTAAAGCCATTCTCGTTTTAGGAGTTCTAAGATCACTCGGAGGTGAATCTCATGATTGGTTTTGGTTTTGGCGTTAATAAGAATGTTTTCAATGAGAACAATGACGATTCTATTCAAGTAGGGGTTGCAGACGCGATTCACTAAATTTCGATCGTGGTAAAACAAGCAGGAGTTAGAAACTCAAGTGAAATTGGGATCAAACAAAATGGAAGCATAATAGTTGTTAATGAAAAACGTACCATCGATCGTATCGTTCGGGGCACAAGCTTCATTCACGTTGAGATTGAATGCACAACCTTGAGCGGGTTGGGCATTCGCGAGTTTGGGGCATTCCCGTATGAAATGGGTTGGATCCCCACAGTTGAAGCAAGTCCCCACGGGATAACAAGGTGCAGCAATTTGGGCAGGATGAGGAGGAACGGCTTGGTTAGGTGGAGGATATGTGCGGCAGGCGGCTGCCAAATGGCCCAATTGTCTGCAGCTGGTGCATTGTTTGCAAGGACAACAACGAGATGGTGGTAGTTACAGAGGTGCAACAATTAATGTGTGAGTATGAATATAAGTAGAAAACATGAACGTTCGCGTACGAATAAAGTGTATGAGTTGTGAATATAAGTTCCGGAATAGTTGTACGAGTATGAGAAAAATGTATGAACGGGTATTTTAAGTGTAAGCATAATTGAATAAGTAGGAGGTGTGAGTATCAACATGATTGTGAACGTAGTGTAATCATAATCGTATAGGTGTAGGGATAAGTGAAATGTGTGAGATGAATGTGAATATGAATGTAAGTGTAAAACACGTTTAAGCATGAAGAGTGTATAAGTGTGAATATGATTGGGAGCATTAGTGTAAACATAAATGTGGAGAAGTGAATATAAGTGTAAACGCGTAATGCATGAATGTATATACGAGCATGAGTATGGTTACAAACGTAATTGAAACGTGAATATAAATATGTAAGTAATATCGTGAATATAGATATGACGTAATGGCATCATTGTGAGTATGGGTATAAACGTATAATGTGCAAACTTTGAATTATAAATGTATGAGTATAAGTATAAGTTTAAATAATAACACTTATGAGTATAAATATAAATATGGATACGAGTAAGAGTATAAGCTTAAAAGCGTATTGTTATGAATATGACTATGAGCGTAAATACGAATAATAATGATTGTGTATATAGTATAAATTGAGTATAACAAATGTAGGTATATAGAACGATCAAAAGATTGAGTATGTAAAACGAATAATATAGATGAAATCTTCGTGAGATATCGACTAAAACGTGCACGATTATATGCATGTGTAAAACGTTGAGTTTACCGAATAAGGTAAATTGAGTTTGTCTTGCAAAGTAGAATCTAGTTTGTATATGTAAAAAGAATATAAATTACTTACTGGTTATGCATGACATATTTTGTAAGAAATGCTAATGCTACTTTTGTTTTAAAAAAAATATAAATAAGTCGAAAATTGTCGGTTCCTATGAAGTTTTCTTGCCCATGGTCTTGAATTTAAATGATATATCGTGCGGTGTATGAAAAAAAAAAGTTTTTTTTTTGGAAGGTAGTAAGTTTGCATTATTAAGAAATTTGAATTTTGGAGGTTCTCGTGAAAACGTTGATCCTTGAGGAGAAATTTAGCATGATGATCTTAGGGAGCAAATGATTTATTGATTTTGAAAAGAATTTTAATACAATGATCTTATAATATCTATGAGACCTTATAGGTATGAAAAAAATTTGTTTGGTTTCCGTTTGAGAACAAATGTCTTTAGTAAAATGATGTAGTATGATCATGTTTTAGTGACTATGTTGAATATGAAGTTCATGGGCAAAAGATTCATTGGACCGATTACGTTAATGGGTAGCATTTCGTAAGATTTTGAAAATTGGGTAATAAATTTTTTTTTTAAGATATGGTTGGGAAGCATCGCAGCTATCTGTTGAGCAACGAGAACTGTCATTTCTGCGAGGAGCCATCGACAAGAGGTAGAAGAAGACATAAGATCATTGGAATCAAAATGGAATGTTTTTAGTATAATCGCTTTATAAAATCAATGAGGATGAGAGAAAACACATAGCAAGATGGATATCATTTATTCCATGAATAAACAACATCAATGACAAAAGTAGTCGGGTTCTTATAACTTTAGTGAAGTCATGCTTTAGCCCATAAGTGGACACTCACCCCAAGAGTTCCCAAGTAAGCACAACTAGTCCCTCGAGTTGGGATTTATACGAAGTGCTTGCCTAGACAGAAAACTCAGAATACAGGCATCCACCCTTCCAGATTGCACGAGTTCGTTATTAGAGCCCAAGACTTGACGAGAATTTGAAAATCAAGAGAAGTTTTGAAAATTAATCACCTAAGGATAAATGATGAGTATTGTATAACCCAAGGAGTCTAAGGAATGAAATCCGCGGTGACGAGGCATCGGTTGCAAAGAATGAGAATAGGGATGAAGATAAGGATAAGGAAAGAGTACACTAATGGATAGGTGTCCTAGGTAAGTTATAGTCTAGGTCAAAGCATCGCTAATAACCTAATTCCCTATAACCATGGCTCTGATACCAATCTGTGACACCCTGACCGGAGGCGGAAAAGTCAAGGGCATCACGAAACATGGCAGAATGCATTTGAGCACATGATGATTAAATTAAGTTGAAATATAGTTTAGATTCAATTAAAGAGATTGCATTCACATCCGAGTAAATAAGAGTACATAAACAAAATACATCATAACAAATTGTTTCACAAATAATAGATTCGGATTTAATCTAAGGCATAAATCTTGATCAATCCTATATGAAATATTCTTGCAAATCATAGCATCAAACATTGTCACCTGAAACATATGTTAGTAAAATATTGGGTCAACAAACGGTTGACTGAATTCATAGGTTTTGTTAGGCAAAAATAACAATGTGATATGAAAATGGTTTAACACTGTGGCATGTGATGTGTCTTTAAGCAAAAGAGTAATACAAGTAGTCATTTGGTGGTACATTCAAACCTTCGTTATGACGTAACACGGGTCTATCACCACACTTCCAAAAAGTTTCACATGAGTATCAACAACAACAATTGCAACAAATAGTTTCACTGGAAGTGAAATGGGGCGTCACACCTATAGCACTATAATATAACCGTTGGGCTTTTGCAAGTTAATGAACGTAAACGCGTTAAAGCAACAACAACAAGTATTAAGCAAATGCAAGGATGTCACACCCCGATATTTCCACGTATTACCGGTGGGCTCGGTGGGGAGTATCGTGACGTAATTGATATCGTCATAGTCAAACAACACAACATATAAATGCACAGCGGAAGCAAAAGATAAATATATTACAATCCGAATAAAAAGTAATATCTAAGTATTACAACGGAAAGTAAAGGAACCATAGGTGGATCTTAAAACATAAACATTGTTCAACAGACTTTAGACGCCTAGAACTTGCAAGATTCCTTATTAACGCCCTGAGCTTCCAGCCAATTACGTTCAGTACCTGTCACTTAACCTTTTTGGAAAATACGTCAGTTTACACTGGTAAATACAATTAACTGACTCATTTTGGAAAAGAGTTTGAAAATTGATTTAGATGCACCAGGCACAAAATATCTTTTATAACTTGGGACAATTTTATTAATAAAAATCTTGTATCCGATTTACATGTTTGTCCAACATTTAGGGCCGGTGATTATACAATACAAGCCAGTCAAGATTAATCGACACACCATAAAGATAACTCACAAGAAGACACCCTTACGAGTGAGTATATCTTTTACATACGCAACAGGAGGTGTTATGCCTACACCTTGTGCTTAAGTTATGGTTATTCACTTTTTAAATGAGCAAAAGATATCCAGGACATGGTCATTAACCCCTAATGTTATTTGTTATCAATCAATACAGATTAAAACGGGATTATGCAATTTAATCATCTCCGATTAAAAGGTTTCTACACCCGACCAAGCGGTATTTTTATAATACCGTATCCCAGGCCCATATAAGGGAAAATAAGTTAAAAGTATTTCCCTGTGCTAGCAATTGCAATTTATACTCAGCCGTATATTCTAATCGGCAAGCACAAGTACTTCTACTGGGGCTCTCAATCTGGAACGAAGGTTTTTAATAACCTATTAGAATCCTAACGGGTCTTATTTAAGTCATAACTTAGACCGGTTAGTTTTAAGGAAAGGTTTACGGTTCAAACGCATGATTAAGCGAAGACCGAAATAGAATGTGATTTAGACCCGACAAGTTTGGAGAATTGTATAATATGGGTAAACTAAACACATTCTGGATTTTGAAAAGAAAAAGATAAGGTTTGACCCGTTTCGGCTAATTTGTGCAAACTAGTTACATAAACCGAACCGAACGCGCAAGGGGTGTAACGGGTAACCATTTGGGTCATATACAGGTTTCCTAAGTTAATATGCCTTAAATATGTTGTGATATCGGTAGGATACCTTCCATTATGCCCAAAACGAGTTTAATCTCAATATAAGCCCCGTAGGGATATTTTGGTCATTTAAAAGATTATAAAAGAGATTAATTTTAAATTATGAGACTTGGGTCCAAAATCATCAGTAAAACAACTTAATTTAATAGGTTATATCAGTTGGTGATAAGTCTTATATGCCAAATTGGTTTTAAGCCCATACTAGGTGTTTAATACGCGTAAAAAGCCGTTTTAAGCGATTTCCGGGTTATACAGGAAATCTGAGTTTTCTGATCAGATTATAAAGTTCAAAATACTTCATTTATTATATAAAATCAGTAGCAATTGGATTGGTGTCAAAATACTATGTAAAACTCATTTTATACACAAAAAGGGTATAATCGGTATTTACCGAATCAACGCCATACCCTTAGGTTATGAGCAGGTTAAAAATAATTAAAAATCTTTAAAAACCCCAAAATATTATATTACATCAGTGGGTAAAAGGTTTAGTGTCAAAAATTGGGTTTAGATAGGCTTTACGCTAATTATGCTTTTAATTAACAAAAAGCGTTCTAATTACGCCTTTAAGCATAACTCCTAATCTAGACCTCCAACTAATATGAAAATTTAGGGACATGTTTATAAATCAGTAACAAAGATTATTGTCCATCCACATTTCCAAAATTCTTATTTTATGGTCAAAAGGGTATTATGGTCAACATTAAGCAATTAACGGAAACGTGTAAACGAATCGGACAATCAACGATCCAACCACAGAGGGTTATACCATCATGTAACCTGGTCCTAAGGAAACTCTAAGGCATCCCCAAACCCATCTAAATCGGGTCAGAACTGAAGTCAAAGCAAAAGTCAATGTTTTGCGACTTTCGGTTCCGAACCGAGCTTAAACAGAAAATTGTCGGATCAAACAAGCTTAGACCAGTTCTTATACTTATTACCAAGTTATAAGAGTGTTAAAACAGGTTACACGCCTTCTACATTGTTAATTATGCGTTAATTCGAAAGTTATGGTTCTGTTGACTTTTTATAAACAACTTTGACCCGACATTTGATCTAGTTAGGAAGGGAATCAGAGGGTGCCCTTTTAAGGGTTTATTGCCCACATAATTACCAACTTATAACTACCTTCAAATCGACTAATCACTGGACCATTAATGATTAATCGCTAAGTCAAACGTTAATTACGACGGTTTGACTTTTAAGCTAATAACTAAGTAAAACTCAATTAAGGAAGGTCAAGGGTACTTACCAAAACCTAATGCACGACTAGGGATGACTTGGGTCTGCTCTTATGCTCCAGGAAGCTCCACAATTGCAGATGGAATGAATGATCACAAGGTTGCAACATGAGGGCCTTTTATAGTGATCTTGATTGCTCAAGATCATGCCAAACAAGGCTATACATGTTCTCTGATCATTAACAAGTGTCCCTAAGGCCTAAGAATGAATTTAGGCAGCCCCTGGTTGAGTTTAAGGGCCATATATGTCGCTTACATGGCTGAACAGACAACCTGTCCGAGTTTATGCATTTGGGACACTCTTACAGACCGTAAGGTCCATAGTGTTACGGTCCGTAAGGACCTGGTCAGCAGCAAAGTTTCAAAAGTTGACATATTTGGCCCCTGCACTTCCAAATGTCATTTCCGACATATCTAAGGCCCGTTAAACCATTTTTAAGGATCTACAATGATGCCTAAGCATAGGGAACATGAAACATGCTCAAAAATATGACGGATGTCGGTTCGTTTGGTCGTACGGTCATGTTGTTCAGCTAATTACGACGAAACACGGTCGGACGCGAAAAACCATCCAAACGACGCGACGAATGGAATTTTATCAAGCCAAACACTAAGATAAAATATTTTAGTGCTTACATAAATTTTTGGGTGACCGGGGATATTCAGAATGTAAGATATGCGTGTAAACGCAAACTTGTGCGCTTTTTGACACTTTTAGTCCCTACATGACCTAAAAGCTTATTTTTGCGCACCAAACACCTCTAAGCCTATATCTAAGCTATATTAAGGATAAATAGGGTATGTTTATCTCATGGTCATATTTCGGAAGGTCCGATAACATACGAATCGGTATACTTTAGCAGTTTGACGCTTTAGGTCCCTCTAATGCGCAAACTTGCGTAAATCATCATTTAATAGCATTGAAGCCTCATCTAATCCATATTAGGCATTCTTGAAAGTATTATTAAACATCATAGTGCTTCGGGCTTGATAAAAGGTCATTCAGAGGTATAATTAAACATATTGACACTTTTAGTCCCTTATACTTGCAAGGTTGCGCGTAGCTTCACTTTTAGGCATAAAAGCCTTGGATGGCCAATGATTGGCATTCCCGAGAGTATAATTAAATATCATGAGATTCTTGGTTTGTTAAAAGGTCACTCAGAGGTAAGAATTAACATGTTGACGTTTTTAACCCTTTATTGCGCAAACTTTCAATTAATTACACACACGGCTACACTTGATCAAGAAGTGGCTCATTTGTGAATATAAAACCGTAGAAGGTTATTTAGAAACTTATTTTTGGTATGATAACACTTCCAGTCCTTTCATAATCAAAGTTTTCGATTTTTCGAAAAATTAGTTCCTTAAATTCAAGGTTTGACTTCATTAGGGTTTATTACACGTGTCAATACCTTATTGGACGTGATTTTACGAGGTGTTACATCCTCACCTCCTAAAAAGAAATCTCGACCTCGAGATTTGCTAAAGTAAATGAAGTACTTTCTGTCTTATATTGAACTTAATCTCTATAGTATATCTGGAGCTTTTCCAAGCTCCCAAGTTAACCTTTATAATGGGTACATGTATCCTTTTGGAGCTTCTAATCTTGTCGATCCTTAATTGACACAGGTTGCTCATCATATCATAAATCTGCATATCATTATGTGATAGTGCTTTTCGACTTATTGGTGACACGTCCTTAAATCATTAGTGTGTTAATGCATTGCGGGCTCCGCCAAGCTCCTTAAATGGTTTTAGCTTATAAGCTATTTGATCTTGATACATTCGATTCCCTTCGAATGATTCTATATATTCAGAGCTTAACTAGCCTGATAATTTTCAAATTGGCACACCTTTCCTGGGTGATATCTTTTGTTGAACCTTATTCCTTAACAAGAATTTAGGAGGGTTGCTACTTTCATTAATTCTTGAATTTCTGCCGAATACTGGCAACTTACAGATGATTAGGGATTTGTATTATCTTATTCGTTGTTTCCAATGCAATTTTCAGATCCTGATAAGTGAACTTCCCAAAGTCTCGTCCATCCAACGGATGTTTTGATATTTCATTTGTACAAGGTCTCCAAAGGAGCCACCTTGATACTTATATAACAACTATTATAGAAAAGCTTATCTTAAGGTGAGATGGTTATTCCAACCATTGCCCAAAACTATTCTTAAGGAATAGCTAATCCTTACAGTTAGTCGAACAAATCGACGATCCTGGGCCGCTGATGGCGATTCTTAATCGTTGCCTAGTTAGGGTTGCGGTAAACAATGCATAAGCAAAATGAACCATCTTTTATAGTTAACTATATCGAATTCTTATGATATTGGGTTAGGCTATATGAATCCATATCTTAAAATTTACTTAACCAGGGTTTCGATTATTCCATAATCAACACGGAGTTCTTACAACACTCCAACCCAAAGTGGGATGTTAATCTTAACTCTACTTGCCTCTCGGGAGGTAAACAGGGTAGTCTTAGGAGAAGATAATCAAGATACAAGGAGGTTACAGAGATTTTTTTCCAAATCTTAGGCTACAGTTCATCCATCCTCGCTTGTGTCAAATAAGTGACACATTTATGCTATGAGTCCACAGATTCCTTTACCAGGAAACATTTATTTGGAAAATTCTACTCTCTAGATATCTTCTTTGAATACCATTAGCTGACTTTAATACCGTATGACCATTGGAATATCTTTGTGGTTCCATGCATTAAACCTCCATACTGATCAGGCATGGAAGCAATCTATGGAACTTATTAAGATACATCAATTCTCATACGGCGGTTTTGTCATACCATTTGGTATTCGTAATCAATAGGGATCAAAGAGATATCAATTACATGTGAATGTACTTTATCTGGAGAGAGGGTACTTTAGAATTTTATGTTTAAAGATTTCTGATAGGAACAGAAGAAATGGTTCCTATGATTTTGTCTGTAAGTTTCACTGTACGCTTAATATCTAGGGTTCTTATGGAAGATTTTAAAGGCTTGCTATACTTAATATCTAGGGTTCTCATGTATAAAATTATTATAAAAATAACTCAATAATATAATTTATGTTATCTATAAGCATTATAGTTAGATATAAGAAAAATAACAATTAGGGGTTGGTTAACGTACAATTTGTGTTAACGTACGATGCGTACGAGATTGAATTACAACATGCGAATTTTTTCTTTATAACGTGCACAAAATGCGATTTTAAAATTATCAACATGCAATTTTTTTTTGTAATACAACATGCGATTTGTGTTTTCATACAACATGCGACTTTTTTATAACATGTGATTGAAGTTTATAACGTGTGAACTTCAAATCTCGTACGCTCGTATGATAAGGCATAATTTACATTACACTTTCACATAACAATTATAGATGTTCATAAATTAATGAGTAAATTTTACTTTTTGTCCTTTATGTATTACCTGAATTTTGAAACGTGCCCTTTAAAAGTTTTAGTTATGTCCTTAAATCACATGTTTTATATCACTTTAAGTCATTTACACCAAACTGAGTTGAATAATTCAGTTAGGTTTATTTAATGCAAGGGTATTATTAGTATTTCACCTTATTTATTTTGTTTTTTAAAATAAATTAAAACAATTAAAGGTGGGACCCACTTTACAAAGTTTCAAGGCTTCATATTTCCCACACCTCACGTTTTCCGGTCATCTTATCCGGCTCCGGTCATCTTATCCGGTTCCGGTCATCTTCTCCGGCGGGCTTTTCATTTCCGGCCCTGTTGGCCTTCATTTGTAATTAGTGAAAGTTCAGATTTCATTCAAATCTCTCTCAATACAAACGACCTTGTTGGCCGGTATCAGAGCGTAGGATTATCTCCCACCGTTTGCAAATCACGAAGAACATATCAGTTCATGTTCATCCCTTGTTTTGCGAATTGTAATAGAGGACACAAAATTTGGAAACCATAATTGTTGTTAAGGAATTCTATCAGTTTAGAATTCATCGCCCAAACATACGATCAAAGGAGGATCGTCTATATATAACCAGAACCATTACAGATGATCGAAATCGAAGATTATCGTTTCCCGTTGAAAAATTCCGGCGAACCAGAAAAAGAACAGTGAACATATAAAGTCAAGAATTAACGGTTAAAATAATCATCCCTTACCCTTATTGCATAATCGAATACATAAGAACTTTAATTCGGAATCAAAATCATAAATTTCTGAATCTTTGTTTGTTCGAATCAAAACCGTTCCGGAAAAACGAATTAGAAACAAAAATTTTAATGCAATTCGAAACAACAATATCAGAAACTTTTGAGGAAGAAAGCATCAAATTATTTTAAGGAAAGTCAGAGTTACTTATTTTAAGGAAAGTCAGAGTTGACTTATTTAAAGGGTATAATATATTGTTGCCTAAAATGAAGAGCCTGTCGGCGAAGATGACCGGAGCCGGAGAAGATAACCGGAGCCGGAAATGAAAAGCCTTGAAACTTTGTAAAGTGGGTCCCACCTTTAATTGTTTTGATTTATTTTTAAAAACAAAATAAATAAGGTGAAATACCAATAATACCCTTGCATTAAATAAACTTAACTGAGTAATTTAACTCAGTTTAGTGTAAAGGACATAAAGTGATATAAAACATGTGTTTTTTGGACATAAACTGAAACTAAAACTTTTAAAGGGCACGTTTCAAAATTCAGGTAATACATAAAGGACAAAAAGTAAAAACTACTAATGAGTCGAGTTCAAACGTTAGAACTAGAGCTTGAAATAAACTGAGCTTGAACACAGGCTCTCGTAAGTCGTAAGTTAAGGGGACGAGCTTGAACTAGACGAGCTTAGACTCGACTTGTTTACACCTAGAACAAAGTTAGAATTTTTTAAGGGTGTAACAATAATTACAATGCTTGTAAAAGTTGAGTAAAAGACTACCTGACTCATGATGATTTAGGTCCGTAGATACAAACAGTTGCAAGATATTCAATAAAAGTCACTTGTACAGTGACGGATGCAGGAACTTCTTTTAGTGGGTACGTTTTGATAGATTCTCACTAATTTTTTTTTCCAAATCATACAAAATTCTTACTATTTTTTTCCAAACCAAGTGGGTTCATGTGAACTCACGAAACAGGGTTGAATCTGCCACTGCTTGTGTGTATGTGTTTTTGTTAAAATCAATATATTATACATATTAATATGAAGTCTCCATGAACAATATTTTTAATTTGAATTTAATAATAAACAATTATAGCCCAATATAGATTGTAATTTGAAGTCTTTATTAATGATATTTCTAATTCTAATTTAACAATAAAACATTATAGCACAATAGATTGTGCTAACACCAGATGGCCAACTTTATATATATATATATAGGGAGGGGCTCATGCGAGAACCACCCTTATTGTGAGAACCTTGAGAACCAATGTGAACACAACCTAAAATAGCTAAAAAAACCTAAAAAAAGCCTAAAAAAACCTAACCCCCACCCCCCCACCCCCCAAAAACCTAAACCCCCCCACCCCCCCCCCCCCCCCCCAGAAAAAACCTACCCCCCCCAAGCTAAATGCTAAAAAAACCTAACCCCACCCCCCCCCCCCCAAAAAAAAAAAAAACCTAAACCCCCCTCCCTCACCCCCCAAAAACCTAAGCCCCCCACCCCCCCCCCCCCCCCAAGCTAAAATGCTAAAAACTAAACCCCAAAAAAACCTAAAAAATCTAAAAAAATAAAAAAAAAATCTAAAATTTTTTTTTTTGATTTTTTTAATATTTTTTAGGTTAAAATCGCTACTTTTCGAAGCAAAAAAATAAAATAAAATAAAATAAAAAATTAAAAAAAAAATTTTTTTTTTTTTTTGGCTTCGAAAAGTAGCGATTTTTTTATAAAAAATATTAAAAAATTCAAAAAAAAATTTTTTGTGTGATTTTTAGCTATTTTTAGGCATTTTTGGTGTGTTCACATTGGTTCTCGCGGTTCTCACAATAAGATGTGGTTCTCGCATGATCTTCTCCCTATATATATATATAACCTTTCAAACGTAAAAAAATAAATTCATCATAATTCCATGAATATAGTATTTTTAAAATAATTAATGTAATATGGTTTATAAATATTTAGTTGTTCTATATACATTAACATCGAACTCATATTTTTTTTATTGTATCGGTTTTGATAATTATTATAAAACTTCATCTGCGATAATAAAACCGATATCTATACCGATACCATGATGAACCGAACCAATATCATCCGAACATTAATTCAAATTCAAAGTGGTCATGAATAGTAAATATATTTTTAATAGATTTTTTAAACTTTTTAATTATATTTTATTTACCATGTAAATTATTTTAGTAAATTGCATTCTATGTTTATTTTTTTCTTCAATTTCGTGATATAAATTTTTATTAATAACGTATATTGTGTCATATCGTACTAAACCGAACTGAAACTAGTTTTTTCAACATTGTGATATAAATTTCATTGAAGACGGCTATCGTGCCACACCGATCAGTAATCGACCAACAATATATGTATTAATACCGTATTTATATATGTTATTTTTGTTTTCGAAAAACTAACACCATGTCACTATCGTACCCTAACGAACAACATCGATACCGGCATCTGTATTCATTTTTATTGTTTCCCGCTTCGATAATTTTCATTTATGCAACTCTATATGCGACCATAAACGAATATCAGTACGAGTACCTGACAATCTGAACCGATCGATACCATTCGAACAACATCGGTGTCAGTACCGTGTTCGTTTTTATCGTTTTCGGTCGATGTAAAACACGTATTGAATTCTATATCGAGTGCATGGATCGTACCGGTAGTGTAACGAACCAAACTGACATTGATCGAATGCCCGCGATAAAGTACCGCCACAACGCGCGGGCATATATCCTAGTTATGTATAATAAAGAACTTGTAACTAGTGTTATACATAAAGCCTGTTAGAATAATTTAAAAGAAAGGACAAATGAGGTGAAAGCCAACAAAATGGATGTGTGACAATAAACATTATAAAGTGAAACCAAAATTGGTGAGACATATTCTTGGTTGTCTGATTTATATGGTTCATTCTCATTGTGCCGGCCGTTGTAAAAGTGGACAAGAAATAGAATATGAGGTTGCCTTTACAAGGTACAATTACAATTGCACCAAGTACAATATTACAAAGCTCTACCCATTTCAAAATCTAACCATACATTTGCAAGGCGGATCTAAGAATTTTTTTCACTGGGTTCCTTTTGGTAGATTCTCACGAATTCTTACTATTTTTTTTCCAAATCATAAGAGGTTCTCACTAATTTTCTCCATTTTTTTCCAAACCGAATGGGTTCCTGGGAACCCACAAAAGTGGCCTAGATCCGCCCCTGTACATTTGCTCCATTTTAAGCCTATAAATACAACCATCATTAGCCATCCATCTCCAACTTCTGAAATACTCTTAAATTAACCAATTAAACATACTTTAGTCTTGAAAATTCAAAATCATGGGTGCCTTGAGTTATACAGATGAGCGCACTTCACCGGTCCTTCCGACGAGAATTTTCAAGGCCTCTATTGTCGACTCATACAACTTTATGCCAAAACTTTTGCCGGAGGCTATTAAAAGCGTCGAACTTATAAAAGGTGACGGTGGGGCCGGAAGCATAAAGCAGATTAACTATGTTGGAGGTAAGTAATGGGTTATTATATGCGGTTAGTAGTTGTACGACGAGGTAACATATTCAAATAGATTCGGATTGAAAAGTGAAACATATCAAAGTGACTTTAAATTGCTAAAAGTTCACTTTTAAGTATGTGATTAATTTAATACTAATTTAATATATGTTTTTTCTTGTATACAGGTTTCACAAAGCACCACATAGATGAAATCGATGAGAAAACACTTACCTATAAGTACACTTTGATCGAAGGAAACGGTATCTCAGACAAGATCGAAAAGGTATCTTATGACATTAAATTTGAGACTTCACCTGACGGTGGAAGCATCGCCAAGATGACCACAACTATTTACACACATGGCGATTTTGAAATCAAGGAAGATGAACTCAAGGCCGGCAGAGAAAAGTTTTTAGGGCTTTACAAGGTTATTGAAGCCTACCTTATCAACAACCCGGATGCATATGTTTAAAGATTTTCATTTTAAAATTGCGGTGTAGCCATATTTGGCATACTCAATATTTCCGTTGTTTCTCTTTATATAAACATCACATCATTAATAAAGTTTGAAATTTGAATAACATAAGAGAAGAAAAACTCTACGTTTAGCATTTGAACGTCCTCGCACGTTGTCCATGTGTGGATGTAAATATAAGGGGACAACTAAAATCTGATAGTTTAGTAAATTTATGTTTTAACTTCTAATAACAACAATTACATGAATTAAAGTCTATAATATGTATTTACACTTGAACTCACCTAGACTTTACCTCTTTATCATTTTGATTCTCGCGACAATTAAATTCCTCAATCATTCACATTAAAATATTTTTTTTTTGAAAATATTCACATTAAAATATACCCATGAAATGATACAATTATTTTTTATTATTTTTTTTGAACAGTAAACTTTATTAACAGAAACGCCGGCCCAAGACGGACCGACACGAACACAGACACAAACACAAACAGAAAAGCTTACATATTAATAAAGGAACACCACTCCCTCCAATCTATCTCTTTAAATCTGGACCTATTCGAAAACCAAAAGAAATCCAACGCCTTAACCTCGCTCAAAATACTCTCAATCTTAACCAGCTTGTTACAAAAGATAAGGTTATTCCTGGCCCGCCAAATACTCCAGCACACAATCAAGATAATACCTTGAACATCCTCCTTTTTATCCGACACCTTCAGATTCGAATGAAAACCGAGGAGGTCCTTAAGCGAGAATGCGAAAATACTTGGGATCTTACACCAACAACTAACAGCGTTCCAAATAACCGAAGCGACTATGCATGAGATAAAGAGATGCTCCGCCGATTCCTCCTCCCGTTTGCAAAGCGGACAAGTGGAGTCTTCAATCTGAATGTTCCTTTTCTTCAGAGCTTCCCCAGTAGGTATTTTACCCATCTCCAACCGCCAAGCATGAATGTTGCATTTAGCAGGGACCCAATTACACCATTCCAAAATGAATTCGTGACCAGATTGATGTTCAGCATTGAGCAAACGCTTCACAGCCTTAACCGAAAAAATCCCTTCGGTTCCAGCATTCCAGTACCAACGATCCTCTTGGTCCGAAATCTGGATGCCATTCAACAACACAGTCAGCTGCTGTATGTTGTCCGCAACCTCCGCTGAATCCTGATTGGAAATCCAATTCCACACCAACTCAGTATCCAAGCCGTTATTCTTCACCCGATCCGCCACTTTACATTTTTTAGCAGCTTCCAATCTAAAAAGAGCTGGGAATCTCGTTCTAAGAGGCTCGCCTCCAATCCACGGGTCAAGCCAGAAAGATATCTCCTTACCATTTCCTACCAAGCCTTTAATGAAGTTTGTCGCAACCCCCGATCCCTTATCCCCGGGAACAGGCGGACGCGATCTCAGTTGTGGTGGTATCAGGTTATTAAATCTCGCAGCGGAATTTTCATCAGGACCGTAGTTAGGAAATGTTTATCAGAGTAAAACCACCATATTTTATATCAATAATCACATGGATAAAATCCAAGTTTCTTATTACAATACATTTATAGGGATAAACCCTATCTTATTTAATTTAAAACATCGTTTATCAGGTAACTTTTATAGCCACATTATTCCCAAGCCATTAGTGCTCTCCAGCTGGCTTTCTACTAGTTGGCTGTCACATTGGGTTACCTGAAACGCGTGTTAAAAACATTTGTCAGTCGGAAATACTGGTGAGTGAATCCCAGTTTAATCAAGAAACATTTTATAGATTAAAACAGTATCGAGGACGATTACAATGTTTATGTCTACACAATTACTCCATTTGGTACTATCAATCCACTGACTTGTGGGTCATATTACACATTGGCTAACTCATTGTCCCAATGGTAACGTACTGTCATCCTCGACTTACTACTCACAGTGTAGTAAATTTTGTATACAAAACCCCAACATACCGGCAGTAATTGAAGACTACAAAGACTCAATCACCGCTTAATCATATTGTAAAATAATTAAGGTTTTGTAAAAACTGTTAACAAAAAGGAGATTACTCACTTTGCTATCTTATGCTTCTTGTAAGGGTTTCCTGGGTATAATCTATAATTTATACAAATGTACATTGGTTAGTATCATAACCCTTTGAAATTATTAATGATACCCTCCCCGAGACGGCATTCCAACAACTACGTCGGGCAGAACCACGACAGTTGTTATGGAACCCTAAATCAATCGGGCAGCGTAACTATTATGAAACTGGGGTTATAATACTTACAACGGAGCAGAACCTCGCTAATTAGGGTATAATACCCAACTATAATTCCTCTTCTACAGAAAGTGAGATTTAGAATTCGAGAAGTGAGCGACGGAAAACGAAAACTGATGCCTGTTATTTATAGTTGTGATATCTGACTTCCAGGCGGCCCGCGTAAGGTAAGGCGAAGCCTTACGCGGCCCGCGTCAACACGCGGTCAACTTATAGCTTAGCCTGATCACCAAGTAGACTCGACACAATGTCGACACGTGTCGGCTCAGGGATGCGCCGCCATTTGGAACACGCGCGGCCCGCGTGAACTAATGAAGAGGATTACGCGGCCTGTATGAACTAAAGGAATAAACGGTATTAGTTTTAAACACTGATACGGCCCACGTAAGCTTGAGGTGAGGTCCTACGCGGCCCGCCTCAGCTTACTATTTCTTGTTTTTGATTTATTTTATAAACTATAACATATTTTGGGCTCGGTTTTCACATACGGGGAGTAATATAAAACATATAAGGATATTTTAACATATAACAGGGTGTCGGAATTATTATAAGGGCGTTGGTTTTACCGAGGGTTGTTACAAAGTTACATAGAGGAGATCCACCGACCTTAGTGTTAAAAAAAACCTTAGCGATATTGCTCCAAACTCCGCTCATAGACTTCATGAAAGGGATACATTCCCACCCCGTTCGACTATGGTGAATAACGTCTATCACTCTCTTCCAAAGGTTATTTTTTTCCGACTTATAACGCCACCCCCATTTGGCTAAAAGAGATAAATTTACCTCATTTAGTTTATTCAAACCTAAGCCCCCTTCCTTCTTATGACGCGCGACCCGATCCCAAGCCACCTAATGTAATTTTTTTCCTCACACGAACCTCCCCAAAGGAATTTTCTAATCATAGACTCAAGATCCGAAATGATCTTGATCGGCCCTTTATAGAGGGAGAAATAATAAGTTGGAAGGCTTTCTAACACGGATTTAATAATAACCACTTTACCCCCTATCGACAAAAGATTAGACTTCCATTTAGCAAGACGAGATCTGAACGTGTCAATCACCGGAAGCCAGTTATTAATCCGGTTCATGTTCGCTCCCACTTTTAAAGCGAGGTATTTAAAAGGAGGAACGTCCGGTTTGCACCCCACTTCATTAGCCAAAATACCAGTATCCTCCAAACTAACACCAATGCCATACAAGTTGGATTTCTCTATGTTTATTTTGAGACCGGAGCACATGTGAAAACAACGAAGGATTCTCACAAAATTAATGTCACACCCCGATTTCCAGTGGACCCGGATGGGTACACACGTGACGGTTGGATAACAGTTATCACAATATAATATTATGCAGCGGAAGTATTGGAATTAAAATAAAGCTTGAATGTATTAAAGTATTACAAGCGTTCGATACAAGCCCACAGGCAGGATCCAAATAAACAGAGCTTTAGACATCATAGGCCTTAAGCATCAGGAGTGCAAATTCCTTAGCCTTCATTCTAGCCGACCCGTAATCCCAGCCTATAATAAGGTTCGGTACCTGCTGTTCAATCTTTTGAAAATACGTCAGCCAAAGCTAGTAAATACAATTAACTGACTCTTTGGAAAAATAGTTTTTCAAAAAGAGTTTTATACATATAGATAACCCGTAGGTAATCTTTTAAATATATCTTGGGATTTTTCTTGTTACAAGATTATATGCTTGATTAACCCATTGGGTTGTCCGGACATGGTATCAATAACCCCCAATAACAGTAATTATCAAGTAAACGGAGTAAAATCCGTATTCATACACTTTTGCGCAATCATAGGCGACTTACTTGTGTAATAACCGTCCCAAGAGGCATAATTACCATCCCAAGTTTACACTAAAATAAGTCAAGAGTATTTACCTTTTTGCTAGCTTCCAATCAATAAGACTATATTTGGCAAAAAGCCGCAAGTCTAAATATATTGACCCAAGTCCGATTATCTGGGGGTACTATAGTCTGGAATGAACAGATTTATTATCTGTTAGAATGTATACGGGCCAAAGGTAGTTCCTTTAGACATGACCCGATACTTAATAATAGGTTCGCTAGATTAAGAGTATACCGAATAGAATGTGGTCTAAACCCAACAAGTACTAGGACTTGTATAAGATGGGTAAACATAATACATTCTGGATCTTGAGATCAAAACGATAAGGTTAAACCCCTTTTCGGCAAACTTATGTAAACTAGTTACGTAAGTCTAACCGTACACGTATAAGCGATAACGGGTAACCATATGAGTCCTGAACAAATTCCATATGCCAAAACACTTAAACCAAGTTATAATATCAGTAGGATATCAACTTGTATGCCCATTAAGGTTTTAAAATCAAACTATGCCTTATAAGGGAATTTTGGTTATTTTACAACTTATAAAAGGAGCTTGCAAGTAAACTGATGTCATGGTCATAAACATTCTGTAAAAATGTTTAAATTATGATATCATATCAGTAGGATATCAAAAACATGTGTGGTTTATGCTTAATGACCAAACTATGCACCGTAGGGGCATTTTGGTCATTTCACACATAGTTTTGAGACATTATTTGGGATTCTGAGTTCGTAACTTATACCTACTGTAAAAAAATTTAAAATGGTTTATAAAATCAGTAGGCAACAATTCTTGGTTCACACATATGGTTTAAAACCATACTACGCGCCTAAACAGCGTTAAAGTCGTTAATTGGCGATTTATGCGAAGATTTATGAAATCTGATGTTATGACCAGCTTTGAATAATTAAAATATTTTATTTGTCATAACATATCAGTAAGTAAAAGGTTTGGTTTGAATATTATGCTTAAAACACATTTTAAGTACCATAAGGGCGTTATCGTCATTTATCGGCATTGTATACGAAACTGAAGTTAAACTCAGTTTACAATCTGACTTCGCATCCCAAAAAATTGTAATTATAATATCATATCAGTAGGTAATGAATTTTATACTAAAATTATGTTTAAAACTCATTTTATACTTAAAAGGGTATTTTAGTCCTTTTAAAGAGTTAATTACTGAAATGGTTACGAAAGTGAAACCACAGGGACTGAAATCGCAATTTTTAAACTAATGGACTGAAATAGTGATTTTTGACAAACCACAAGGACGAAAACAGTAATTAACTCCCTTTTAAAAGCATAGTTTACGACTATATGCGTAAACTCAGTTTATGACCAGTTTATAAGCACCAAAATATTCTAAACATGTTTACTTATCAGTACATAACTCACTTGCATGCTCATTTATGTCTTAAACCTTATTTTTAATCAAAAGGGCATTTTAGTCAAAGTATGGCATAATAACGGAACATGCGCATAAACTCAGATTCCTAGTCCGATCGTGTAATATAACCTTATGGGATTATACTACATTATATTACGATCATAACGGAACCTAAAATCAGTAGCATACTAGTCTAATTCGGTTTATAACCAAAAGTCAACGTAGAAGTCAAACTACGCGACTTTCGGTTGCGAACCGACCCTAAAACGGGAATTGATGAGCCGAACATGTTTACACATGTTCTAATAATTATTACCAAGTTGTTTAAGTGATAAAACATATTTTAGAACACTCTTAAACTCAGATCGCAATTATTTTAAAACCTGACCCGTTGACTTTTTAAATTAATATTACTTTGACTCGTCAATCGACCTAGCAAACATGATTCTTAGGAGGTGCCCTTTTGAGGGATTAACACCTACCTAATTATGATTACGTAGCCATATTCGTTGCGAACAATGGCTTGACCGTTTAAGGTCTAGCTAAAAGTCTAAGCGTTATTATGATAACGCTTGACTTTTGGCTTAAAAGCCTATAAAACATAAACTAGTGGCTAGGAACACTTACAAAGGGTTCTAGCAATCTTTTCAACTAGAATAGACTTCCGTATGACCAGGAGTCCCCATAAGAGAAGGATAGAAAGAAATGGTGCAAGTGAAAATGAAAGACTCATGGCCTATTTATACTAATTTGAGAAGAACAAGATCTTGACAAGTGTAATGTGTGTTCTCCAAGTAATTATAGGATCACAACATTTGTAAAACCATGTTTTAAAACAATTAACACCCATAGAATTGATCTTATGTGAGTATGGGTGGTATGTGTGGAGAACAAGCAAAGGAAAATTGTGACAACCCGAACTTTCAAGGTTAGTGACGTTAGTCTTGTGATCTTAGCTTCCCGTTACCCCTTTCCAATGTGAACGTACTGTGATTGTGGTTGTTATAACTTCGTTAAATTTAAGTGAATGATAATTTGGGAATATAACATATTGGTATTTGGTTGGGCCGCGCAAGTTTTGGGTAACACATGTACACCTTATAACTATATACTACATCGGCCCAAATTAATACTACAACGGCCCAAATTAATACCCGAGCCCAACTCACTTCTGGTGTAATTTGAACAACTCAGTCCGGCTCCTTGTAGCCAAAGAGGTGTTGGGTTCGGCCCACTTGTTTAAGGGATTGGCATTATAGGTGGTTTGTACGTAACCTCCTCACATCATACACAATCATAACATAACAAACCCTACCCCCTTCCCTGATCGCGACGGTAGGCACATCTTCTTCCCCTACCTTCATCGAAGTCCCTTGTGTTGTGCACCCTCTATTCCGGTTAGTCATTAGTTGTGTTCCTGTTTACTTGTGTTGTATTCTTGTGTGCCAAAGTGAAATATGTGTTAAAAGGTTATTAAGATTCGCAACTCAATACAATGATTTCGTGAAGATGTAACAAATAGGGTTTGAATTTGTAAATAAATAGGGTATGACATGTGATATAATATCAACTCTTGAACTATTGGGCATGAACTTAAAAGTGATAATTATCTTGAATATGTGTTCGATGTGATCATCAGATGTGTTACAAATTTATATGGTGATGGTGTGATGCTCAAGGTCCTTTTATAAATATATCCATATGTATGTCAAGAATTAATAAACTAATGAATGAGTAAACTAAGACGTTAAACAGGATCAAGTGAATTAGGCAATGTAAATGGTAATTGGCATGAATGGTTAAACGAAAGGGTTATTGGGCTGCTTGATGTCTTTAACGAATACATGTTCATAATCGGGCTGACTGTGTAAACGAGCTGCTGAGTGGGCTGAGCACGATGTATCACAGTTGGGTTAGGTCCTGTTCGGATCTCGGGCCCAATTACAATCACAACAGTTTTGTTTTACTTGGTCCAGGTGGTGTGGTTCGGACGGAACGGGAAAGTGGGGACTATATAAGTTTGTTTTGGGCCGAAACCTAATGGGCTATTGTAACCCAAAGTACTAAAAACTGGTCTAAACATTCGGTTGTGTTATTAAAGCGAAATTGGGCTCGATGGGCCACACACACACACACACACACTTACATCGGGAAAGCCCGGTGGGCCGCACTGTAAGTTGATTGACGTAATAAACTGCTATGTGTTGTTAGTCAGTTATGCTTGAGATACGAAGTAACTTGTGACCCGAGTGTTTATTATGTAATATGTGGTCTAGCTTGTGAACCTGACTGTTTGATTGCATGATATTGGAGAATGTGAACTTGTAACACGAGGGTGTTTGTGGTTCGTACACTTGCTATGATAAGCAGTAGGGATGTGTGTCATACTTGTTTACTGTTTGTGTAATACGTGACAATCTACGTGATGCAATGTGAATATAAACTGATCGTTGTTGGTAAACGATGATAGGACGTGTTTGACCGACTGTTAAGCAGTTAACTAACTCTACCGAGCAAACCTAAGGTGAGTTCATCTCTCTTGAGCATGCGTCCCGGTGGTTGGGACAGTCTTTGGGTATCCCTGAGAGGGATCGGTTTTGGGTAAATCATGGGTATTCCTGAGAGGAATTTGTCTTTTGGGTAAATTTGGATTGTTGGATAATATACTCATCCTATCACCATTAAAGTCCCTCCCTGTTGTTTGGTTACCTGAGAGGTAACAATGTATTAGTTAGTAGCGCTACTTAGGTTTGGCACCCTCACCCCGTACCTGAGAGGACGGGTGTGAACTAATGACCTAGTCATGACCAATGCTTTGATAGGAGCATTGGAGAAAGGGCAATGTAAACCAGGAGCCGTCTTGTATTCGGGATATTATCAACATTAAACTCAATGGATTAACTAAACACTTGGTAACTAACATTTTCACAAACTATGAACTCACCAGCGTTGTCTGATACACTTGTTGCATGCTCGCAGGTCCTTAGATGTCTGGGATTTGGAACTTGCTGTTTGGAGTAGCTGGAGTGGTCATGGGTCGACTGGAGGAATTCATGTGATTGATTATTGATATCATACATTGGTTTTGAACAATTTAACTTTGGTTTACTATTTGCTTCCGCTGAACACGTTGGTTTTCATTTAAACTTGTTGATGATATTCTTCATTAATAATTGGGGATTTTATTTATAAACTTGAATGGGTTCAATGTAATTAGTGGCTCGTGGTTGGTACGTCACACGCCTAACAGGGACTTTCCCTAGGTGGTATTTTGGGGGTGTGACAAAAATAAAAATAATTCTGCTGCAGATCAAGGCCTCGCGGCCCACGTAGAAATTCAGAGGGGGAGGTCGCGGCCCGCGACACTCACCCGGATTAGCAAAACAATTTTAAATGTTGACACATTTAGCCCCTTAACCTTTAACTTGATATAACTTTCATATTTAGCACTTTTGGCCCTTCAAGTTAGGTTGTAGGTATTCTTGGAAGTATAACCAAACATTGTTACGCTCCGGGTTCGTCAAAAGGTCACTCAGAGGTATAATTTAAACATGTTGACACTTTAAACCCTTTTAACGCACAAACTTGTGCGTATTACCGTCTAACGGCATAAAAGCTCTAGACGGCCAATATAAGTATTCCCAAGAGTGTGATCAAACATCATAAATGATGCGTGTGAAGTGTTATATATATTAGGTGTATATTTTAAGCCCCTTTAACACTTTTTTATTCAAGTTTTAAATTTATAAAACACGATATTTACTAACACTAGACACACATATGGGCAAGTGCACCCATCGTGAGCTTAGTATAGTGTTGGTAAGATACCGATGTCGTCCAAGGACACAAGAGCTTTTAGTACCGGTTTATCCTCAACGTCTAATCAAATCAAAAGGTTTAGAAAAATGTTTTAAACTAAGAAAAATAAAAACTAACTAAAAATGCTAAAAAAATAAAAACAGATAGACAAGATGAATCACTTGGTTCCGACTCGTATCTAGTGTAACCTTTGATTATTTCCGCACTTTTTCACTTATTTAAGAGATTATCTTAGTTATTGTAGTAGGCCCCTCTTTCGAAGGTGACGTTACCCTCACCCCAGTAGTTTAAGTCAGCAAGGATACAATCCTAAAAGGGTGGATTATTGAAAGATAATTAATTAAGTTATTAATGCAAATTATAGTAGGCCCCTCTTTTGGAGGTGACGTTACCCTCGACTAAGTAGTCTGAGTCAGCAGGGATACCGTCCTAAATAGCCGGGTTATAGTATTAATAGTAGTTAACTTATGAGGGGATCAAAGAGTTTGGACCCCCGCCATCCAATACCGTTAAGTATTGAAGGAGGTCCTACTAAATTTGACCCAGGTCCATTGCAGGACCTCTAAACGCTGAACAATGGCAAGACTCTTACCAAACTGTTCCCTTAACCCCCGACCAGGTAGCCAACATACCTCTATATAGACCGTGGAGATATGAATGGTGAAAATCTTTTATTTTATATAGACAGTAAAATAATGCCAAGACACCACGGACAAACGATAAGGAAGAATCACCTTCAACATAAGAAACTAGTTATTAAAGTCATTAATACAAAACCAAGTAAAAAGTGCGAAAAGATTAGAAATAAAAAGTATTACACTAGACACTTGTCTTCACCAAGTGATGTAAGAGACTTAGGCAAACATGGCCTTGATTGTCAAGAACTCTTACGATCAATCTTGGATCCCGAGACGACTCACACACTCTATGATGGACAATGGATGATGGTGGTGGATGATGGTGTTATGGTGGTGGTGGGTGGTGGGTGAAGTGTGAGAGAGGTGGTGTGCCAAGGGATGGTTTGAGCTTGAGCCAAGCACTCCTATTTATAGGCTGAACAGAAGCTCGGGCACGGCCCCGTGTCCACATCCTTCTCTTTCTTCATTTAATGTAGCTTTGTCTTATTAGTTGACCACGCCCCCGTGTCCGCTGAGCACGACCCCGTGGTGGGCAATAGAAGCTTCTACCACTTTATCTTTTCTGCTGACACTTGGGTACGCCCCCGTGCTGGCTGAGCACGGGGCGTGTTCAGTCTTCTGTTATCTTGTTTTGCTTGGGAAGATGCTGTCGTGGGGTCGGGCATGTCACGTCTTTGTTCCTTTTCTTGTATTTTTGTTAGATTTTGATGTCTTTTTGCTTCTTTTGTTAATTTGAGCTCATTTCATCCTGAAAATACAAAAGGAAGACAAAAGCACACTTTTTCCAACATTAGTACTAAAAAAGGGTTAGTTTTATGCCACAATTGATGAAATTTATATGTTGCATTTTGCACACATCAAATACCCCCACACTTGAATCTTTGCTTGTCCTCAAGCAAAACTCTTTAATAAGTGGCTATTACACACCCAAATGGAATGGGTAGAGAAGAAGGTTTTTGGGCTTGTCATAGAGTGTCGGGATTTCCAAGATTCTTTATTTAGTTTTATTTTTATTTATTTACAATCCTATTCGTCATGATTTATTTAAAACTTTTCATAAGATAAATTACTTATTAGGGCATAACATGCCTCTTTAAAATTCTATTTATATACAAGTTCACATATCTCACGGGGATCACTCAACACTCGGCCGAAGATGTATTTTTGTGGATCACTCGAGAGCGGCATTGAACTTACTCCTACCATAGGCTTGCCAAGCAATCAATCCTCCTCCTTTTTAACTTATATACCTTTGTAAATATCAAGAGGACTTTTGGGTGAAGGGTTAGGCTTGGGTTAAAGGTAGGTGGTTGGGTTAGTGGTTAGTAGAAAAAAAAGGGCGAAAAGCGTAACAAGCGTCGGTTTTCGTAGGACTTTTTATTTTTGTAACTTTTATTTTGATGAAGCTATTATTCAAACAAAGTTATTTTTGATGAACTTGTTTGTTTATTTTCTTTTGCTTCATCATCAACACACATTTTTTTTTTTGAAAGTCATATGAGAAACCGAGCTAGTTACTAAAAGAGAAAAATGCTCGGATAGTCCCTGTGGTTTTACCTTTTTTCACCTATAGTCCCTATCTTTCTAAAACTACTTGAATAGTCCCTGTGGTTTTCCGTTTTGTTCTCGGATAGTCCCTGGGTCTAACTTCAGTTACTTTTCTCAGTTAAGTAGGTGTTGAAATGACCAAAATACCCTTTCCTTAAAAGGCCAAACCACAGGGACTATCCGGGCATCTTCTTCATTTTTTTTTTATAAAACCCCACCACCACACTTCATCTTCAACCTCCACCCACCATCACCCTCCTCCACCCTCCACCATCACCACCACAGTCACCTGAACTGCCATTTGACCTCTGTTGACCCGCATCTGAATCGGGTTGAACCAAACTGAAATCCTTATAAATCGAGTCACCAGAGTTGACTTGTGCCTGTGAAACAAACAAAATCAGATCTGCACTGAGCTTGTTGTCGTCGACCCGTAGCTCCGGTGGTCAGGCCGTCGCCGGCCACCACCTTCATCATCGTCATCATCAACAGCAAACATCACTATCATCATCATCATCATTTTTTTTAGAAAGCAAAAGATGAGAAACAAACTGAAATATGTCCGAACTGTTCGAAATTACAGCGAAACTCAATCAATTTCACTGAAACAGACTGGATTTCAACTGAACTTGATCAAATCAGTCCGGAATGAACAATATTTGATTCGAAACAAATCGAATCAGATCGGAATTTGTTCGAAATACGTCAAAAATCAACCGGAATGATCCGAAATTCAACCAAAACAATCCGGAACTTGATCAAAATAGTTCGAATTGAAACATACTGCACGTATTCTTAACAGTTTATGCCGTTCAGATTCAGATTATGCAGTTCAAAGAACAAAATCAGATTCACAGCTTATGCCATCCAGATTCAGATCCAGAAAGTTCAGTTTTTTTATCAAAACATATTAAAATCAAACATAATATTCAAATCTTGATCTGAAACTAATTGAAATCAATCCAAAATAAATCCGATTTTGTTCGAAACCTGTCCGATTCGAACACGATTACATGCAGAGCTTCCGTAGCTCTGAAACCACTTGTGAGTTCAGGAACGGATCGTAATCGATCACAAGATCTGCGTTTAAACAGAAGAAAAAGGAAGTTCGATATTGTTGTTGCAGAGTACATCGAAGAAGAAGAAAGAGTTTAATGTGGAGATGGTGGTGGTTTAATGTGGAGATGGTGGTGGTCTAACGGCGGCGTTGCCGTCTAACTCCGCCGCTCTCTCTCTCTCTCTCTCCTCAGTTCTACTCTCGATTTCGTTCTCTCTGTTCTTCGTCACCGGAAAAGAAGACACCGAGGTAGTGTCGGTGTTGTGTGGTCGCCGGTTAATAAACAAGGGAGGTGTATTTGAGGTGTCGTGAGGTGTGTGAGTGACCGGAATAACAAGGATCGGAGGAGGGGGGTTGTCGGCTTCCTCGTTCACCAGGGTGGTGGGAGAGGGTGATGGTGGGTGGAGGTTGAAGATGAAGTGTGGTGGTGGGGTTTTATAAAAAAAAAATGAAGAAGATGCCTGGATAGTCCCTGTGGTTTGGCCTTTTAAGGAAAGGGTATTTTGGTCATTTCAACACCTACTTAACTGAGAAAAGTAACTGAAGTTAGACCCAGGGACTATCCGAGAACAAAACGGAAAACCACAGGGACTATTCAAGTAGTTTTAGAAAGATAGGGACTATAGGTGAAAAAAGGTAAAACCACAGGGACTATCCGGGCATTTTTCTCTTACTAAAACAAAAGGTTAAAAATGAAAAAGGTTTTGGTGGGTAAAAGGGTGTTTGGTTTGGGTTATGAAATGAAAAGGTTTAGGCTCAAAGGGGCTAACTAGGGGTATTTTGGGTATGTGGGAAAAAAAGAAAAAAAAGAAAAAAAAAGAAAAATAATGGTGTAGAAATAAAAAGGGTTAGTCCTAATGCCTCCATCATTTACTTACTCGGGTTTAAGTTGGTAAGGACCGGGAATGTATCGTCATGGCAAGTTCTAGAGTCGTAAGAACCAAGCGGCTATTCACAAAAAAAACGAAAGATGAGCATTTAATTTAAAGATATATATTTGTATGCTCAATAAAGGCTCAAAACTCACTTTTGTGGGAATTGGTTTTTATGTGATCAAGTATATATAATTAAATTTTAACTAAGCTTGTTATGCATTTTCATAATTTTCTTATGTTGGTTCTTTTTATCACGACGCTATCGGTTGTAAATTTGTAAAAATATAACCTTTTTAGAACTTTGAAATTCCCAAGTTAAACCTAGACAAGTAAAAAAAAATGAAAATTTTTGAGTGATTAGTGGTTCCAATATAGTTTTGTGTAAGGCTTGTATTTAGGACTTGCAAGATTCAAGGTTTTAGCATCCCCCCCACACTTAAATTACACATTGTCCTCAATGTGTCCCAAAAATAAGTTTTTCGGTTGATTAAAATGTGTAAAAGTGGGTTAAAAACAAGATTTTATGGTACTGGGTAGCTGAACACGGGGTGGTGTTGGCTGAGCACGGCCCAGTGTCCAGACTGCCAGTACCAAAAGTAAACAGAAGGCTGGGCACGGGGGCGTGTTCAGTGAGCACGGCCCCGTGTCCAGGTACCTGAACTGGGCATTTTCTACAAAAACTCGGGCACGGGGCGTGTTGGGGTGAGCACGGCCCCGTGCTGAACTTGCTGTAATGAAGAAAAATTATCGGGAGGCTCTGTTTTTGTGCATGGGTTGTTGGTTCAAGCTTCCCTTAGTATCCTTCACCATCCCGAGTGTGTTTTATTCCCGGAAATTAAAACTAAACTAGAAAATATAAAAGTTAATCTAAATTAAACTAATGATAGTTCCGCGGAATGCCTCCATGGTGCGCCACGTTTATAAGGGTCCTTGGCTAGACCCACCTTATCGGGTGGTTCTGGCTCATCTTCAATTAGGGGGTCATTATTGCCGAATGGATATTTCATTGACCGCTCAAGGTCGACACTCTTCTTAAATGCCCCTAATTGAAGAGGTAGATTGTTATACTTCCGGTTTTTCAAAGCTTCGTGAGTTTTTACAAATGGTCGTCCCAACGCTAGAGGAGCGTCATCGAGGATGACAAAGTCGGTGGGGACTACCATTTGATTTGTTTGAACCAAGACATCCTCAACTACACCGATTGATTTTATTACTTTCTGATTGGATAGAAAAATGGGTATTTGAAGTGGAGAAAAATCACTAATACTTAATTTTTCGAAAATGTAGTTAGGCATTATGTTAACACAAAGATCTTTATCGATTGTGACATTACTAATAAACGAATTTTGAAAGAAACATGGAACCGGTGTAATGTTAATTTCAAATGGGTCTTCTTTTATTAGTGAGGTTTGATCATCAGTTAACTTAACACTTACCGTTTCGTCAATTTTAGTGTTAGTGTTTAACTCTTTTAAAAACTTAGCATGAGTGGGTACTAAACAATGATTTTCAAAAGAAGGTGACAAGAGATTAATTTCTTCAAAATTAGACTCTTCTTGAATTTTAACGTTGTCGGACTCACCTTTTTCGTTGTTTAACTCATGTGTCGGCTTTTCACTTATTTGTTCTTCTATTTTTACACTTTCAGTTATCTCATCCTTTTTTAATTCTTCTCTTGCGCGGGACTCCTCTTCCCTTGCGCGAGATTCTTTTATATAGCGATCGATAACTCTAAGGTGTTCTAATATCCTATCGGTCACTTCGGTTATAGAAAAAGGATCGGGATTTTCAGAGCTTGAATCCGGTTGTTCGATCCTTTGTTCCTCATAATACCCATATGAAGTAGATGGTTCACACCATTGTTCTTCATTGTAAGCATATGATGGATAAGGGTCGTAATTTTGTTCTTCATAATACTCATATGAGGTGGGTTGTTCACGCCATGGTTCCTCATAATAAGCATACGAAGGTGGTGGCTCATATCTTGGTTCCTCAAAGTATGAGTAAGAAGGCTCATACCTTGGTTCGTCAAAATATGGTATGAGGGAGGAGGTTCATACCTTTGGTCTTCATAGGATGTGTATGAAGTTGATGGTTCGTACCTGGACTCCTCGTAGTAGGTGTATGAATTGGATGGTTGATATGAGTAACTATTTTGAACCGAGTGTGTGTTACGACAATTAGTGCAATAATTACTCCTATAATCATCCTCCTCATAGGTGTAGTTGTAACCTCCTGAGTATTGATCCATAAGAATCACTCAGCAGACCACAACCAAGTCTCGAGATCAGAAAACAGAAATAAAAACAGAAACAGAGGCTGGACACGGCCCCGTGTTCAGTGAGCACGGCCCCGTGTTCAGAATCTGTATCTAGGCGTTTTAATTAAATTTACTGATTTCGTTGAGCACGGGGCGTGTTCAGTGAGCACGGCCCGTGTTCAAGCTACTGTTACTGGGTGTTTTTATGAAAATGTGCAGCACGGCCCCGTGTTCAGCGAACACGGCCCCGTGTACAGGTTACTGTAAATGCAAATCTAAACTAAAATGCAGAAAAAAATGCGCGCGTTAAAAAGGTTTTGAAAAACTGATTAGGCCGTCGATTTTAAGCTTTCTTAAAATCCTTGTGTCCCCGGCAACGGCGCCAAAAACTTGATGCGTGTGAAATGTTATATATATTAGGTGTATATTTTAAGCCTCTTTAACACTTTTTTATTCAAGTTTTAAATTTATAAAACACGATATTTACTAACACTAGACACACATATGGGCAAGTGCACCCATCGTGAGCGTAGTATAGTGCTGGTAAGATACCGAGGTCGTCCAAGGACACAAGAGCTTTTAGTACCGGTTTATCCTCAACGTCTAATCAAATCAAAAAGTTTAGAAAAATGTTTTAAACTAAGAAAAATAAAAACTAACTAAAAATGCTGAAAAATAAAAATAAAAACAGATAGACAAGATGAATCACCTGGTTCCGACTCGTATCTAGTGTAACCTTTGATTATTTCCGCACTTTTGCACTTATTTAAGAGATTATCTTAGTTATTGTAGTAGGCCCCTCTTTTGAAGGTGACGTTACCCTCACCCCAGTAGTTTGAGTCAGCAAGGATACAATCCTAAAAGGGTGGATTATAGAAAGATAATTAATTAAGTTATTAATGCAAATTATGGTAGGCCCCTCTTTTGGAGGTGACGTTACCCTCGACTAAGTAGTCTGAGTCAGCAGGGATACAGTCCTAAATAGCCGGGTTATAGTATTAATAGTAGTTAACTTATGAGGGGATCAAAGAGTTTGGACCCCCGCCATCCAATACCATTAAGTATTGAAGGAGGTCCTACTAAATTTGACCCAGGTCCATTGCAGGACCTCTAAACGCTGAACAATGGCAAGACTCTTACCAAACCGTTCCCTTAACCCCCGACCAGGTAGCCAACATACCTCCATATAGACCGTGGAGATATGAATGGTGAAAATCTTTTATTTTATATAGACAGTAAAATAATGCGAAGACACCACGGAAAAATGATAAGGAAGAATCACCTTCAACATAAGAAACTAGTTATTAAAGTCATTAATACAAAACCAAGTAAAAAGTGCGAAAAGATTAGAAATAAAAAGTATTACACTAGACACTTGTCTTCAGCAAGTGATGTAAGAGACTTAGGCAAACATGGCCTTGATTGTCAAGAACTCTTACGATCAATCTTGGATCCCGAGATGACTCACACACTCTATGATGGACAATGGATGATGGTGGTGGATGATGGTGTTATGGTGGTGGTGGGTGGTGGGTGAAGTGTGAGAGAGGTGGTGTGCCAAGGGATGGTTTGAGCTTGAGCCAAGCACTCATATTTATAGGCTGAACAGAAGCTCGGGCACGGCCCCGTGTCCATTGGGCACGGCCCCATGTCCATTGGGCACGACCCCGTGTCCACATCCTTCTCTTTCTTCATTTAATGCAGCTTTGTCTTATTAGTTGACCACGCCCCCGTGTCCGCTGAGCACGACCCCGTGTGCAGAAGAATCTTTGTACTATGAAGATTTGCCTAGATTGTACGAATCTTATAGTTGACCACGGCCCCATGTCCACTGAGCACGGCCCCATGGTGGGCAATAGAAGCTTCTACCACTTTGTCTTTTCTGCTGACACTTGGGCACGCCCCCGTGCTGGCTGAGCACGGGGCGTGTTCAGTCTTCTGTTATCTTGTTTTGCTTGGGAAGATTCTGTCGTGGGGTCGGGCATGTCACGTCTTTGTTCCTTTTCTTGTATTTATGTTAGATTTGATGTCTTTTTGCTTCTTTTGTTAATTTGAGCTCATTTCATCCTGAAAATACAAAAGGAAGACAAAAGCACACTTTTTCCAACATTAGTACTAAAAAGGGTTAGTTTTATGCCACAATTGATAAAATTTATATGTTGCATTTTGCACACATCAATAATGTTCCGGATTCGTTAAAAGGTCACTCAGAGGTAAGAATTAACATGTTGACGCTTTTAACCCTTCGATGCACAACTTTTGAATTATATTGCAAACGGTTTCGTTTATCCAACAAGTGACTTATTAAAAGAATACGAATACCGTATAAGGTCACTCAGAGGCTTAGTTTAAGCATGTTGACACCTTTAATCCTTGCATATTCAAAGTTTCATTGTTTGGCAATAATAGTCCCTCCTAGTCAATGATTGACATAGCTAGGATTAGGGACACGTATCAACACATTATTAGACACGGTTTTACGAGGTGTTACAATTAACAACTTCTTCTTTAGACCATTCCCCTACCACTAACGCATCGTCCTCGTAGAAAAGGTGGGAAATAACCGGCCCATTGTTAGGGGTAATAATCCTCTTAATCAACCCCGCCCCCTAGTGCTAATAAACTTGCAAGATAAAGCTTCCATAACTACCAAGAAAAGAAAAGGAGAGAGCGGATCTCCTTGTCTCATACCTTTCTCGCACTTAAACTGGAAAGTAGGTGCCCCATTCACCAAGACTAAAGAACTAGCCGACTTGAGAATTCCCGAAATCCAATTACACCAAATACTCGGGAAACCCATTTGGAGAAGAGTATTCACCACAAATTTCCAATTCACGTTGTCATAAGCCTTCTCAAAATCTAACTTGAGAAAGAAAGCTTTCGACTTCTTTTTCTTTACCCAATTAGTGAGATCGTTGATGATGAGAGGCCAGTCCAAAATATATCATCCCGAAAGAAACACCGATTGGGAGTCTGAAATAATACCATCCATAACCTTCCTCAACCGGTTCGCCAAGACCTTTGAGAGGACCTTGCTGATAACACCCACCAAGTTAATCGGCCTATAATTGTTAAGAGACAACGGGTTAGTGATCTTCGGGACAAACGCAACGAACGACGACCCGCTACCACTACTAATTTTGCCAGAACTATGGAACCATACAAAAACTCTAGCAAAATCGTCCTTGAAGTATTCCCAAAAATGTTTTATGAACCTGAGATTCAAACCACCGGACCAGGGGCCCGATCATCGCCGCACTCGAAAACCACATTCTTAATTTCCTTGCCAGAAAACGGTTCAATCAGCATATTACTTTCGACTTCCGAGATCTTCCTGATATTCTCACAAGAAAGAAACGGTCGGCTCGGGACTGAATCTTTGAACCTATTCCGAAAGAAGGAAAATATCTCTTTCTTAACTCTGGAGGGCTTAGAGCACCAACCCCCCATTTATGTTAAGACCGTGAATCGACTTCGTAGCTTTCCTGTTGTTAACCAAAGCATGAAAAAATTTAGAGTTCTCGTCCCCATCAACTGCCCACTGTGCACGGGCTCTTTGTTTAAGGTCCAATTTTTTTCTAATTTCCACTTCTTTAATGATTTTCCTATTTTCAGCCATAATCCATTCCTCCTCCTCCGAAAGATCCCTCGATTCCATCTCAGTTTCCAGCTGCTCCAATTCCGACAAGGCCGATGCCTCAATTTCTCTTTCTTTATCTAAAGAATCATCCCCCCAATTTTTAACAGCAGATCTAATACAAGCAAATTTGGAGGTTAAGCTGCTGTCAGGAGGATCGAACGAGATGAATCCTTCGAGAGCCGTCTTGACCACCTCCTCAAAACTCGGCTTCCCTATCCAAGAGTTGTAAATTCTGAAGGGGCGAGGCCCGTAGTTCAAATCCACCAATTCGAGAATAATCGGACAGTGATCGGAGTGTCGGTGAGGCTAAACTCTAACACTCGCAGTAGGCCACTTGTTGAAAAATTCCGAGCAGACCAAAAACCGATCTAACTTATTGAGCTTCCTCTTGTTATCCCTAATACAAGTGAATTTTCTGCCCTGCATCGGATATTCGAGCAGCCCATTGGAGAAAATGAAATTATTAAAATTGTTGGCACATACCGATTTGAACTTGGATTTTCTCCTTTCCTCGGAGGACCGCACCGCATTAAAATCACCGGCGAGAACCCAAAGACCGTCGGCCGATTCAATGTGACAGGAAAGCTCGGACCAAAGGGCAGATTTAGCAACCGCTTTGGGGAGCATAAACATTAACCAGATTAATCAGCTCCCCACTCCCAACCACAGACCCCTTGATAATAAGAAAACACCTATTCTGGACAACAACGCTAACCTTCAAGACCTTAGGGTCCCAGATCCAAATCAGACCCCCAGAGAGCCCCACCGAAGCAATAAAAGCGGACTCGAAATTCTTATCCCCCCAGAAGCTGGCTAGATGAGAATTCGAAACCGATTCCACCTTTGACTCTTGGAGAGCAATAAGACTGATGTTATTAGCTTTCTTCATCTCCTTAACCCACGACGCCTTTCCTCCCCCAACGACACCTCTAATGTTGATGGACAAAATATTCATTGGTCCACAACATTGTTACCTTCCTTCCTGATAGATTCTCTAATTGAGGAACCATGATTGGTTAACTTAGCTCCCACAATGTTCCCGATTCTGATAGTTGCCGCCACTTCCTCTTCCTCCTGGTTCACAAAGGAATCTGCAACCACATCGATACTAGGATCTCCTTGGTCTGGGAAACCTGCGTACTTGTCCTGAATTTCCACACTCTTCGGGATATTTCCACTGGATTCATAAGGATCCATATGTTTTTCCGATACTTCCCCTTCAGAGGAGAGAGTCTTCATAGGGGAATGATCCACTGCGGCTTCGGCAACCTGGATGTTAAGGTCAAAAAGAAATTCCCCTGGTCCCGGGTTCTTTTTCTGGGCCTTTCTTCAGACGCTGAGCTAGAGTTATCATTAGGAGCAGATCTACACCTCTTGGGCTTGAGTCTGGATGGTTTTTTATTGGGCCTTGAATTAAAATCGGCTGACTTAAAAAAACATTATTTTCTTTAATGTTAATCAACCCAACAGGGGCATGGTCCCCATCCTCTTTACTTTTCGGCGCAGGGTTATCCTCGGAAGATAAAACATCTCCTAGGACATTGGAACAATTAATGTTGTTTATTTCGAAACTACCACCGCCTTTACCTTCCCCAATCCATTCGTCTGCCTCCTCCAAGCTCCGATGCCTCACCGGAGAATAGAGATCCTCTTCCGGTAGGATAACTTCACTGATGTCGTCCGACTCCCAATCGCTAATTTCCCCCTCGATCCAAACCCTAAACTGCAACTTTTTCCAGCGGAGGGTGATATGTTCATGGATGTTGTCTCTGTCTCCAACCAACACTCCGATCCAACTAGTTGACAGGTTTCCGTCTTCGGCCGAAATCTGAGCTCCATGCACAATCTTACCGAACTGCCCCGCGATAGAGTTGAAGACGTCGGAATCTGTCAAATGGACCGGTACTCCTTGGACCCTGACCCATGCAAGTCTCTCGAAAGGAAATGATTGGCCAATCCAGGGATCCAAGGACATGAACCACTTGTCCCAGCAAGAGTGATTCAGAAGAAATTTCCCACATACGGCTTCATCGGAAAACTTTCACATCATGGACAACCCACCTAGATAGCTTAAAGAAACACCCGGAATTCTTGCTTCGACGAGCAGAGGGTTAAGTCTTCTTAGAGTAACTAAGTCCCTACATATTCCCACAAGGGCTTTACCCATTAAGTCTCTAAAGGCTAACGTGTCATCAGGAACAGTGATGGTCTTACCCACCACCTCATCCTTATGATAATCTCCTCCGGCAACACCGGATGTGTTTGTGAATAGATCACTAAATTTCCCCCCTGGTTAACGTATGCATGGTTATGAAACTTGAATCCCTGCGGTTGCAAGGGAGGAGCCGGATTCTTATCTTTTACTACTCCCACGTCCGGAGTGTCCTCGAGCAGGTCTGCATTTTCTTTAGCGAATCTAGCAATATTAGCCTTTAATTTAGACCCCCCCATCTTGGTCCCGTTAAGGGCTCTCTCCATTTCTTTGGCATCAGTCACATTCTTGAAACTAATGAAACCGAACCTGTTACCAACTCTTCTTCCTAGCTATGTAAACCCCTGCTACCTCTCTAAAAACCTTAACGAATTCCGTAACCTCCCACAGCGTGCATCCCTGAGGCAAGTTTGTCACGAAGAATTTCGTGATGTTCTATTTCCCAGCCTTGTTTTCATTGTAGTCTTTCTCCTTCTTCCAAAGATGGTGGGGGAGCTCCCACAAACCTTCCTCTTCCATAGACGAACTCAAAGGAAAACGAAATCCCAGAAGGCGGATGGAATCAACGGGAAATCGAGCTAGAATGTAAGGTAAATTCAGATCCGCAACCAATATGCGAATAAGGTCAAACCTCAGACTCTATCCCAAGCACCACCTCTTCGTCGAGCCCCCGACGATATGTTTTCCGGCATGAATAGAAACTCAAAGATACCAAGTCCCAGACGGCGAATGGAAGATATGAAAGATCAAGTTAGAATGAGAGGTCGAGCCAGAAAATCAGGCGACCTCGCATGCTAACCCAAAGTTCCCCTCTTCGTCGAGCCTCCGGCGACCGGCGGATATTTAGGGTTCAGAAGGATTTTATTATATGGATTTTTAATTATTTTTTATTTAGTTACATAAATATCAAATTTATAGTAACTATTACACAATGTTACAAGTGTGGATTTATAACGAGCGAATGAGTATTTTTTAGAAAATAATGTAGTCTAGATTCTAATAGAAGAGGTAAGTTGTTGTGAACTTGATTTATATAGATCTTAAACCTTCAATTGATATACTGCGTGATCACTACCACTTAAGTGACAAAAGATTTGGTTAGAGTTAACCGTCATTTTCGTCCCTGTGGTTTGTTCACTTTTGTCATTTCAGACTAATTTTCAAAAATGCACCAGTTTCCTCCATGACATACTGGAAATGTGTCACTTCAGTCCAAAAATTAAAACACAGTTAAGTCAGACATGTTAATTGAAGGGTGTTATAGTCAATTCATAAAATAAGGTGAAAATAAAAGATTATGAATTGACAATAATACCCTTCATTTAACCCTTCTGACTTAACTGAGTTTTAATTTTTGGACTGAAGTGACACGTTTCCTGTATGTCAAGGAGGAAACTGGTGAATTTTTGAAAATTGGCCGGCCTGAAATGGCAAAATTAAACAAACCACAGGGACGAAAATGACAGTTGACGTATTTGGTTATCATCACTATCATATAACTCATGAGATGAACATTCACCACCGACGAAAAATGGTGTCATATTAGTGTGGCGTTGCTTTAGACTGTTACGTTGTTGATAACAAAGGAAAAATGTTGAATCACTATACATTGTATTATCTTTCTTTCCTCTCATATTCTTACAAGAGTTTTATAAATCAAATAAAAGTAAAAAAAGCATACTATTTATTCCACTCTAGATTTACATCATCAAAAGTTTACGCTTAGGGGGTCCGGGGGACTGTTGAATCGCTCACGAGTACCCGCTACCTGACAGGTAACACAGGCGGCAATCGTCCAGGTAGGGCACTGTGGGTAATGGTTTGGGGTTGTGTTTACCGATTAGTTGTGTGTGTTGATGAGAGAGATAGAGAGAGACATGAAGAGTGTAGAGAGAGTAGGATAAAAGTGGTGGGCCAATGGTTTATGGTAGTGTGACACCTATTAATGTGTTTTAGCGTCGTTGCACATAAAAGTGACAGGACACTGCAGGATTGGAAGGAGTCAGGGTACCTTAGCGTAGTGGTGCCACCCCCCTTAAATTAGTTAATTGTCCACATATAAACTTTGAAAACTCTCATATTCTTATAAGCGTTTTATATATAAATAAAATTGTCTTAAAAAATTAACATAATCTGAAAGAAAAAAACAGATGAAGTAAAAGCCAATAAAATGGATGTGTGACAATAAACATTTAAAAATAAAACCAAAATTAGTGAGACTAATTAATTGTGCTTATATTTGTTTGATTTAAATGGTCCATTGTGGCTAAGCCACTTCAAATGTGGACAAAAAACAGAATGTTTATACCCACCTGGGCCCAACACGAACTTGCCATTGCAAGGTACAATTACAATTGCACCTAGTACAAAATCTAACAAAACATTAGCTCCATTTTGAGCCTATATATACAATCATCATTAATCATCCATCTCCATCGCCTGAAACACTCTAAAATTAACATCTTTTAACCTTCAAAATTCAAAATCATGGGTGTCTTTACATATACCGATGAGTACACTTCACCCGTCCTTCCGGCTAGAATTTTCAAGGCCTCGATTGTTGACTCGCACAACTTAATGCCAAAACTCTTGCCGGATGCTATTAAAAGCATCGAACTTATCAAAGGTGACGGTGGGGCCGGAACCATTAAACAGATCAACTATGCTGGAGGTAAAGTAACATTTATCCAAATATTGATTCTGGTTGACCCGTGTAACGTGTCTAAATAAGTTTGGGTGGCACTGTCGGTCCAATTGGGTTGACCCACAAACACTTTTTACTTGTTATTATATTATTTATATGTGATGGTAGCTTTAATTGTAAATACATAAAATGTTATTACGATATAATTTAAACGAATTATGTAAGCGATTTAGGATGTTGAATGGATTAAATACATATTACTTTGTTAATTTGACCCGTTTAAGATGCACAACCCAAATAGGCACATTCATAAGGATACTTCAGCTTCAAATACTAATTTCCTATGTGTGTTTTCTAGTTTAACTCAATTCTTGTATGCAGGTTTCGCGAAGCACCAAGTAGATGAAATCGATGAGAAGACATTCACTTACAAGTACACGTTGATCGAAGGAAACGGCATATCAAACAATATCGAAAAGGTATCTTATGATATCAAGTTCGAGGGTTCATCTAATGGTGGGACCGTCTCCAAGATGACCACAACTATTTACACACGTGGTGATTTTGAAATCAAGGAAGAAGAACTAAAGGCCGGCAAAGAAAAGGTTTTAGGACTCTACAAGGTTGTGGAAGCCCACCTTATCAACAACCCGGATGTATATGTTTAAAGATTTTCATTTTAACGTTATGTTGTATCCGCATTTGGCATTTTCAAGATTCACACTGTCTCTCTTTATATAAACATCATCAACATCAATAAAGTTTGATTCAATAAATTGTCTTTCAGTAAGTATGTAATGTGTAGGTAATTATGTCGAAAGTTGGGTGCTTAATGCCTTGATATGAAGAGTTGTAGATGAAAGGGCGCCTCACGAGCCTTCGTGCCACTGTTTCCAATGTCTGATATTAATCATATTATCACGTAGAGACTTAAGCAAGCAGAAATAACATTGCATAGTTGTATGAGTATCCTCGGAAGACAACAATGCGATGCTTGTATGTCTCAACACAGGGATCGTTGTGTGTAATTCAGCAAGATATATGTATCAAAGACAGATTTTGTTCCTTTTATGATGAAAAAGATATATTTGGTCCCTTAGATGAACCAATGCTTAGACATCACTTGAAACTTATATATTTTGGTGTTTTATAATGATAACTAAAACTTTTATTTAAAAATGCTTTAATTTTATCATAGAAAACATAAATAGAGTATTTAAATCAATGTTGAACATGAAACTAATACACTGATAGGAGTAATTTGTTTTTGTCAAATAGTTTGTTAAAATAATACAAGTAGGTTACCACTTTACTTGATCACCTCTAATTTTAAAAAAAAAAAATACTAACTTGTATGGCTAAAATATCTCAAATCTGTTTATCACCATGGTAAAAAAATAACTCCAAGTAACCAATTAAACCATTGTTGGCTTTGGAAAATCATGGGCATCTTGACATATAACGATTATACATATATCCATCATCGTTCTTTTCTTGTAATTTGATCAGGCAAAGAAAAGGTGTTAGAGCTTTACAAGGTTGCAAACATCATCATCATCATCATCATCATCATCATCATACTCAGTATATCCCACCAATAGCAAAGCTAAGGTAGGGTCTGAGGAGGGTGAGATGTAGACAGCCTTACCTCTACCCCGTAGGAATAGAGAGGCTGCTTCCAATGAGACCCCCGGCTCGATTGTGGTTTTGCATCAAGCCTTGGACATAAGGCACATAACACTCAGCAATTGAGACAAACGCCGATTAGTGCATGCACCCCCTTGTCTTTTGGCTATCAACGCCACCACATGATGCATGATTAACCGTCCCCCTCTTTTAACGTTATTTTCACGAAATTAGTAAAATAACGTTAAAATTAGTGCACTTTCAACGCCACCACAAGGTTGCAAACATACCTCCTTAAAAAAAGACTGTTTCTTGATATAACTTGCAAGTAATGAATTCAAGATTTTGGATGTTAATGGCTTACAATAAGCTTGTGTAGTAGACCAAGAAAGATCTTGCGTTGGTGTAACTGGTTGCTAATAACTTCCCTGCGTTCGTTGGCTGAGAGAACGCTAATTGACTGTGTTCAAGGATCAAACCCGAGCAGAAACTTTTCCTACGTTCGTGTTGAAAAGATTCAAACTTTAATAATACACAAGTATTATCGAATGCACAAAACTTCTTAAATAATTTTATAAAGCATACAAGTTAAATGGGTCAAACAGGATGAAAACAAATTTGCATAAAACCTCTTTAAATCATTTTATAAAAAAAGTTCTGGACAAAAAGTATTTCGGTCAAGCCAAGCCAATGCGTTTCAACCTGCACAAAAAAACTACATGTGTTCACTTGTTACCCGGCCCGCCCATTTTACCACCTCTAGAAGATACTTTTGGAGATCATAGCTACCTTGTGGCCTCAAGTAAACGAGTGGCGACATGTTTTCTTCTGTTGGAGGGTGTGACCCAAATTGCACGAATACCACATACAGCAGAGACGGCATCTTTTTCACAAATGATGGCTCCAAGGAGGGCGTCTTCTGATTTTCTTTCATTTTTCGGCAACCAGTTTTTTCTCCGAAATTCTCTTTGGAAGCTAATGTTACCAAACTGGAGGGTCGTTGGAGTCAACTTTCCGTCCTTTGTAGTGGTTACATCAGATTTTTCATCCGAGTTTGAGATTAACCGATACGCCTTTTTAATTGGCTCCGCAACAAGGCAGCCAGCAACTCGATGCGAGGAAATAAAAAGATAAACCTACAAATATGAAAAAAAGGTCAACCTTGCTTGAATTATGGTAAATAGGTCTTTCAAAGCTTGTTTGGTTGTTCTTAACTGAAAAACAAATAGAGTGAAATGCCATTTTCGTCCTTAAGGTTGGGCCAGTTTTGCGACTTTCGTCCAAAGGTTTGTTTTTCTGCATCTGGATCATGTTCCGTCTTTTTCACTTTATGTACAAGCATTTAGCATAACGTACAAGTATTCAAAATACTGAATTGGCCTTTAAGTTAACAAAAAAGACGGAAATACCCTGACTTAACAGAGAAAAAATGGAGTTAACGAGCCGGATGAAGATGGCAAGATTTCAAACCTTTGGACGGAAGTCACAAACTGGCCAAACCTCAGGGACGAAAATAGCAATTTACTCAAAAATATAACTCCAAGAAACACAAACATACCAACCAAATCAAGAACATATATGTGGAACAAAAGTCTATCAATGAAATCAAATAATCAAAAACATAATAAAACAAAAAAAGTTGAAATCGCCACCTTACAGTGTTTATGGAAGATCCATCCATCACCAAGGTCCATCTCCATCATCTTAATAACCCCTTCAACCTGTCATTACAATTTCATTCCGAGTGAACCGATCAACGAAATTCAAATTTTTATTCCTAATATGAAGCAAGCATTTCATATTTAGCAAAAATCAATAGTAGATAGTACCTTTCTAACATGAGCAGGAGGATCATCATTCAGTACCAAAATAACCCGCGAATTTTCTAACGAGTGCGTGTCAATAACTCTTTCATTACGCAAACCCTTAAGTATGAAATCCGTGAATAATTAATCAGTAAAAACATCGTAAAAACTAACTTTATATACTACAATAAATCAAATAACTAAACATGTACCTTAAATCCAATACCATGAGTGTAATTCTTGTGAAACTCTTTGTGAAGCTTTGCATCTTCTTCGTCTCCAGGCACAAACTTGAATCCACAAGTTTTACAGTTGCTAAACATAAAATCAGATTGGCCGAAATTTAGATGTAACTGTGCGTACTTTCTTTTCGTGTTTAAAATCCTTTTGGAATTCGTAACCACCAACTGTTCTCTAAAATCAAATTTGTTTTTAACATCACATTCGAGTACACCATCATCCTCCCTGCATGCCAAAAACCGAACTGTAATTCAAAAGATGATCTAAGAGTTAACAGACTCTTACTTAAACGAGCTAGATAGGGGGAAACAGAAGAAAAATATGCCCAAACATAGAACAGACATAACTTAGGATATGAGTGGAGTTAAGGAGCCCATAAGCAGGTATCGTCGTATCGACGAGCCGGATCATGTGGCAAACGCCATAAACGGTTTGGCCTAGCTGTCTGACCCGAATTTACATATATGGGCTCCGATTTCATCACGAAAGACTTTCCCTAAATTCAACCATTTTCAAATCTTTCTGTTTTAATTTAAAACGCATACAGCCCTGATTGCCTTTAGATTTATCTTAAACGGTTTTTCGTCCTTAATTTCGATATTTTTTAGACAGTTTGTAATTTCGAAAGAGTAAATTACCAAAATCGTCCTTGAGATTTGGTCATGTTTGCCAGTTTCATCCAAAACATTTTTTTTACCATAATGCCCTTCATTTTTTAGATTTTTTTGCCATTTTCATCCAAATATCAGACAGAAAAAATAACTCAAATTAGACGTTTGGATGAAAATGACAAAAAATCCCAAAAGTATTGGGCAAAAGTTGTTTGAATGAAACAGACAAACATGCCCAAACCTCAGTGACGATTTTGGCAATTTACACTTTCGAAAATTTGATAACACCTGTCAAATTACATTTTCTTGATAAATGATAATTCTATCTTTTTATTTATTTTTTCGTGTTTCCGCTCTGCATCATTTTTTCTCCAATATAATTATACTTGATGTGTTTCTTACACAAAGGATAATCAACTAAATCAAATTTAAACCTATAAGATAATTAACTAAATCAATGAGATTGATTAGTAGCAACGAAAACTGAAACTGTTCTTCAAGTTCAACGAATTCAAGAATCAAATTGTACAAGATAATAAAAAAAATGTTATACCCATTTGTTTTCGGAGATCTTCGGGTGTATATAATCGGAATTTCGGGTTCTCTGGTGAAGTCTTGTTCCTCGACAGACAGATTCTCGAATAAATCGTTGGCTTGCTTTTGCGATGTTGAAGAAGAAGAAGAAGAAGAGGGTTTGAAGAATGAATTTATCTTGGAGTGCATTGCCTGTTGTTGATTGGAAGAACGAGTTGAAATGGCCGAAATTGAAACTGTCGATTGCATATTCATCTTCTTTTTGAATCTTGATGAATTTATATTTCCCGCCTAGAGAAATAAACCCTAATTCTAGTCTAACTTAAAATTAAAATATTTAAAAAAAAACCCGAGGTGGACAAATTGCAATAGGTTTTTTGGTATGAGATTAAGTGGATGTTTGTTCTGTGAGGTAACTTTTTAGAATAGTAACCAAGTTTTAAAAGTGTTCCAATTAAGTCACTCAAGTTTCAAAAGTGTTCCAATTAGGTCACTCAACATTCATTATTCATTAAAATTAAGGGTTTTTTCATCCACTTCATAGGTAACCGTGGTTATGTGCATTTTTGTTTCTTTTTTCTCTTTTACTTGATGCTAACGTCGAGTGATAACGTGGATTGTAACTTGTTTTTTTTTTAAATTTTAACGTAATTAAATGGTTTTTATTTTTAATAAATATAAGAGTAAACTGCAATTTTACCCCCTGAGGTTAGGGGTCATTGGCAATTTGGCATGTCTACCCCCCTAAGGAAATAATTGCAATTTTACCCCCCACTGTTTGCTGTTATGTCGCAACCTTACCCCATGGCCTCAAATTTGTTGACTAATCTGTTGACTATGACTTGAAATGACAATAATGTCCTTTCATATTACCCCCTGTATTTTTGTGCACTCTGTGATATTACCCCCTGCCACCACTCCCACTGCCATTCACCACCACAACCACCACTGCCACCTCCAGCCACCACCCACAACCACCACTGCCACCACCACTGCCACCACCATTCACCACCACTGCCACCTCCAGCCACCACCCACAACCACCACTGCCACCGCCATTCACTGCCACAACCACCACTGCCACTTCTGCTCCATTTGTTTTTTCTCTAACACACTGTGTGTGTGTGTGTGTGAGAGAGAGAGAGAGAGAGAGAATAAGAAGAAGCCATTGATCTCGAGATCTGCGTTCTTGTTTTACATAAATAAGCTTCCGTTTACTTCACGAAGAATAACCAAACCAACCGCCATTTTTCTCCTCAAACGAGACATGTACCAGATTTGAACCTTTGTAAAGGTAGGGTAAATTAATGCCATTGCAATTTTCATTGATTCATATGTTAATAATCTATTACTACCAACACCAATTTATGAAACTAGTGTCTTCTTGGCACTGCTTTGGAAGTGAGCATTTGACTTTATATTAGTATCAAAACCAAAATCAAAGAACAGGGGGCTGATGCTCTAGACTCTCTAGAGGGAGAAAATTGATTAATGAGGAAGAGAGTCTAGAGGAAGAATGGTATGAAAATGGTAAATCCCATATGAAAGATTAGTGTAGAAAATTGAATCATAAATTAAACAACATAGAATTCGAATTAAGTGCGTGTAAATGATAAAGATGCAGTAAAAGGTAACTAAAATCAAAACCGAAAATTTCAATTATAGAATTTAGGATGATTGGTGTTGGTATTTGAAAGTCCAATAAAAAGAAAAATGAAAAGTCAAATGCTCACTTCCAAAGCAGTGCCAAGAAGACACTAGATTATTAATATAAAAAACAGGGGGCTGATGCTGCTCTCTGATACTACCGCCTCTTCCTCCACCGCCGCTGATGTTGTTGCCGATCTTCATTATGGCTTGTTCATCATTATTTTATCTCTGAATTTGTAATTTACTAATTTGGTTCCTAAAATACACGTTTTGTTTGAAAATAAATAGCTTTTACAAGGCGGATTAGGGTGGTGGCTAGAGGTGGCAGTGGTGGTGAATGGCGGTGGCAGTGGTGGTTGTGGGTGGTGGCTGGAGGTGACAGTGGTGGTTGTGGTGGTGAATGGCGGTGGCAGTGGTGGTTGTGGGTGGTGGCTGGAGGTGGCAGTGGTGGTTATGGTGGTGAATGGAGGTGGCAGTGGTGGCAGGGGGTAATATCACAGAGTGCACAAAAATACAGGGGGTAATATGAAAGGGCATTATAGTCATTTCAAGTCATAGTCAACAGATTAGTCAACAAATTTGAGGCCAGGGGGTGAGGTTGCGACATAACAACAAACAGTGGGGGGTAAAATTGCAATTATTTCCTTAGGGGGGGTAGACATGCCAATGACCCCTAACCTCAGGGGGTAAAATTGCAGTTTACTCTAAATATAATTTCATATATTAAAATAATTCGACCTCAGCATCTTATACTCCATTTTTTTCTTGACACATGGAAAAAAGGACATGGCTCGATTTGAATGTTAAGTTATCTAATTGGGACAAAAACAACACCAGTGACCTAATTAGAACACTTTTAAAACTTGGTTACTATTCTGTGAAATATTCCCTTTGTTTATTTCTTAATGGTTCTGACCTCTTACTGGCAGTGGCGGACCCAGGATTTTTTTCCTGGGGGTGCGGAAATTTTTTAAAGATTTTAGACCCCTATCTATATAAAAAAATTGGTTCATAGCGGGTCGGATCGGATCGGGTCGGGTCGGATCGGGTCATGTAAAATAAGTAAACACAAACAAACAAAGTTTCATAGCGGGTCGAATCAGATCGGGTCAGGTCCATTTCAATTTTCAAACAACCAAACCCTAGTTCCTAACTTCCTATCACATTAACAAACAAAAAAGCATCAACATTCAAATCATCCCTACTTCTATTTCTCTTAATCATTAAATAAAACAACAAAAAAACTTATCTAAAACATACATTGGTCTTTAATTAGAAGAATCCGACGAAAAAAAGTGGCTCAACCCTTTTCCTCTTGAGAAATCGCGACATAACTTCCCTACTCATTGATTTTTCCTAATCCTATCACATACAAAATAAACAAGGATCTTCAAGTGTTCAACCATAGCACATGTTTCTTAATTTTCAATTTAAAATTTTGAATTTCAAGCCCTAGTATTGTTATTACCAACCAACAATCATATAATCAACAAAACCACCAACGATTTGGGTTTTTTTTATTACGTGGACTGATTTTGTTTAACGAAACTAGTAGTTGGAATGGGGCTTGAATGGGTATTAAGTTATTGGGCTTGATGGATTGAATTTAAGTTTCATTAAATAGGTTAGTGAGCTAACTTGTTTACATAATTTGATCGGGTTTCAATCCGTGTTCACAATTTTTTTATATAAATTCCTAACATTTTTTTCTAAGGGATGCGGACAAAAATTTACAAGGGGTGCGGTCGTGATTTTTCACGAAAAATACCACTAAAATATTTTTTTCAAGGGGTGCGGCCGCCCACCCACCCCATAAAGTAGGTCCGCCCATGCTTACTGGTTTAACACTTAATGGTTTATACTATTTGTTTTGCGAGCAAATGTCTAAATGGTTCAGACATTTGCCTCTGAAGGTTAAGTATTATACCGAGTCTGAATGGTTAAAACCTCTAATCTGAATTGGCCAGACATTTGCTTCTGAACGGTTAAGCATTATACTAGCTCTTAATGGTTCAGACCTCTTACTGGTTCAGCACTTAATGGTTCAGACATCTTACTGATTCATCACTTAACTATTCAGAAGTTGTCAAACAGCCCTTAAGGGTATGTTTGGCATTAAGCTTTTTGGAGTTTCTAGCTTTAAGCTTTTAAGAAAAAAGCTCTTACTCAATAAAAATCTTGTTTGATTGAAGAACTTGAAGCTTTTAGGTTATGAGTTTGAATCTTTTGGTTGAACGCTCCTACTAGTAGCGTTTAGAAGGAGCTACAAGCTTTTAGGGAAAAAATGATTATTTTAACCTCTAAAGATAATGAACTTTTTCAGAGACGTCTCCGAAAAAGCTCCAAATTTTTTTGGGCCTGGAGCGAGTATAAAAAAACGGGCCCTTATAATATAAAGTCAATAATTCAATTTTGTAAAGAAAAAATAAACATATTTGAATTAGTACATATTTACATACTAGAAAACATAATAGTAAACGGAAAAAAAGGGCCTGCTAACTTTTTAAAAAGTACATATACAAACTAAACATATATATACATATATATACATACAGGGGACCGCTAAAATGAGAACCACCTCCAGTTATGAGAACCATGAGAACCACTTTCTAGCCTTTAGATCTTTTGGATGGATGGATGAGATTAAAAGTAGCAAAAATTAATATTAAATGATTTTTGTCTTATTATGTCTTTAATATTATAATCCAAAAGGGTAATTTAGTAAAATAACTCAATTTTGTCTTTTTATCTTTATTGTTTTTAATTAGTTTTTTGAATTATTATATTACTTTTTATTTTTTAAACAAAACTTTTTTATTAAAAACATTTTAAAATTCGGATTTTTTTAAAGATTTTTTATACTTTTTACAATTTAAGTTTTACGTTAAACTTTTTAAGTTTTACGTTTTTTTGACGCGCCGTTTTACGCCGGGTTTTTTCAAGCGTCGTCATTTTAACACGCCGTTTTTTAAACGCGCCGTTTTTTTACACGCTGTTTTTGTATGCGCCGTTTTTTACGCGCCGTTTTTTAACGCCGTTTTTTACGCGCCAATTTTTTAACGCCGTTTTTTAACGCCCTTTTTTCAACGCGCAATTTTTTAACGCCGTTTTTTACGCGCCAATTTTTTAACGCCGTTTTTTACGCGCCAATTTTTAACACCGTTTTTTACGCGCCGTTTTTTTACGCACCGTTTTTTCAACGCGCCGTTTTTTACGCGCCAATTTTTAACAACGTTTTTTACGCGCCGTTTTTAACGCCGTTTTTTACGCGCCGTTTTTTCAACGCGCCGTTTTTACGCGCCAATTTTTTAACGCCGTTTTTTACGCGCCGTTTTTTCAACGCGTCGTTTTTACGCGCCAATTTTTTAACGCCGTTTTTTACGCGCCGTTTTTTAACGCCGTTTTTTACGCGCCAATTTTTTAACGCCATTTTTTACGCGCCGTTTATTAACGCAGTTTTTTAACGCCGTTTTTCAACGCGCCGTTTTTACGTTAACGTAATTTACGTTTTACGCGCCGGTTTTTTACGTTAACGTTTTTTTACGTTTTACGCGCCGTAATTTACTTTTTACTTTTTAAGTTTTATGTTTTACGGTTTACGTTAAAAAAATTTACATTTTACGTTAAAAAATTTACGTTGTACGTTTTACATAAAACTTTTTACGTTTTACGTTTTCTACGTAAAACTTTTTACGTTTTACGTTTTTTACGTTAAAATTTTTACATTTTACGTTTTACGTAAAACTTTTAACGTTTAACGTCTTACGTTTAACGTTAAACTTTTTACGTAAAACGTAAAACTTTTTACGTTTTACATAAAACTTTTTACGCTTTACGTTTTTACAATAAAAAAAGTTTACGGTTTACGTTAAAAAAGTTTACGGTTAACGTAAAAAAAAGTTTACGGTTTAACTTTTTTTTTACAAAAACTTTTTTACACACAAATGAACGCACTCAGAAATCGCAAACTCGGGAGGTGTCTCAGATATATCGTTATCATCATCGACTAGGGGGAAAAAATAAAAAAAAAACATCAAAACAAAGTGTATCTTGAAAAAAAAAACGGGTTAAAAAAACGAAGTTTTGGCTCAGATTTCCCGATAATCAGAGGCTGCAAAGTGGGGTTGCGGGTTCAATAACCTACCCTCCACCATCTTTGCCGCACCATCGTCAGTTTTTTTTTTTTTTTGCATCATCACAGCCGATTCAAATAAGGCACCATATTCAACCGATTTAACAGCAACAAAAACCCAGATTCAACAGATTCAACAGCAACAAAAACCCAGATTCAACAGTACTAAAAACCCAGATTCAACAAAATTCAAACAAAACATGAACATGAACATCATTCAAACAAAAATCCAGCAAAAGGAACATGAACATCATTCAAACCCATATTCAACAGATTCAAACCCACAACATACCAAACCAAAACAGAGATAAAAAAAATCCCCAAACATATCAAAACAGATTCAAACCAAATCAAAAAAAAAAAAAATACCCACATACCAAATCAAAATCCCCACATGCCAAATCAAAATCCCCAAACATATCAAAACAAGAGATAAAAAAAATACCAGAGAAATCAACAAAACAGGCCAATGAACTCGTCGGGAGGAGACCGGGACCTCCGCCGCTCACGGCGGCGCTGCCGCCGGTCCACCACCCAGCCGTCGACCAGAGCATAAACTCGAAATCCCAAGTCGCATAAACGAGCAACAGAGATGGGGTTGCAGATCACCCATAGAGTCTCTCCCCGAGGTGGTAGCCGGTGGTGATCAACGATGGTGTGTGGTGTTTGGGGTCGCCGGTGTGGGGTTGTGGTGGCGGATTCCCCACTCCCCACCGTCGGCTATTATTGTCTTTCCGAAAAAAAAAACAGTATGCATCAAGCATAGGCAAGTGGGCTATTATTGTTCTTTTCGAAACATATCAATGGAGGAAACATATTATAATTGCCATCTCAGTGGAGAAGATGGGTTTAAAATGAGATGGGAGAGATAAGTTGAAAGAAATAAAAAGGGGATCTGACATGTTATAATAAATGTGGAGAGAGAGGATAGACTTGACATATGGGGTAAATGACTAATCTACCCTTATTGTTGGCAAATTCTGATTGGTTGAAAATGGTTCTCATGGTTCTCATAACTGGAGGTGGTTCTCATTCTAGCGGCTCCCTATACATATATATATATATATATATATATATATATATATATATATATATATATATATTTATACACTAATGGGATCACATGCACGTTGCATCGAGCGGGAATTTTTTTTCAATGCACTTGTTATAGCAAACGAAAGTTAAAACCTAAAAAATACAGTTGTAACATGCGCAAACAAACGTGTTCGTTTCATCACTTTTTGTATAAAAAGAGAAAAAAGTAAAACATTTCAAATATTGTTTGTTGAATTTAAGTTTTAAACAAAATAAAAAAAGAAAATTAAGTTTTAAACTGGAAAAGAAAACATAAAATTGAAATAGGAAAACCAAAAAAAAAAAAAGAAAACTAGAAAAAAACTAAAGGGAATTAAAGAAGCTAGGGAATCGAACTTGAGACAATGCCATCTAAACAGTTTCCATGGGTATTAAAGGCCAGCATGCCAAGCTTCTTCTTGTTAAACAAATATAATTTATATCTTTGTATACATACAGGCGGCGGTGGCTGATGGTGACGCCGGCGCGGCGTTGGAGCGGTGGATAAGCACGTCCATCTCTCTCTCTAAAACGGTAAATGAAGATGACACACAACTCCTTTCACTATTCATTAGGCTTGTCGCGTGTCCTAGGTTACTATTCACAAACTTATGTTTTTAATAGATATATAATATAATTATAAACTAAATATTTATATATAAACTTTAATATATGTATATTTAAAAAAAAAATCTTTCGGGCCCCGAGGGGGTCTGGGCCTTGTGCCGTCGCCCAGCCGGCACACCCTCCGGGCCGGCCTTGAACTTTTTAATGCACAAACTTTTTAATTTTTTAGTTATGTCCATTTTGGTCATTTTATACATTTTATTAAAAGCTCCGGCTACTCAGCCAAATACCAAATATATCTAAAAAGCTACAGCTACTAGCTACAACTACCAACTTCCAGCCACTAGCTTTTAGCCACCAGCTACTTTTGCTAAACATACCGTAAAAAAAGGTATTTCAGGTATATGGGAATAGGTGGTACCCAAAGTATTTACCTGAAACTATATATACTTTACCCATATCATATACCTGAGAATTTTAAATATTAACTTTATTTTTTTTCAATATTTCATTCTATTAACTTCGTTACTTGGAAATTAAACTTTTCTTTCTAAATACATTTTTTATGATATTATTTATATTTGTATGTTACGAAATACAAAATTATTATTTGAGATTTATGTCATAAAGATACTTACATATTTTGTTTTTCTTTTTTTTTTTATGGTGATTGTATGAATGTAGTTTGACATATTTTAATACATTTATATTTATATACTAGTATTAATTTGAAACATTTGTGTGCATGATTGGTTGTAAGTTGTGTTTAAATACTTGTACTTTAATCAAATATATGTTGTATTTTGTGCTTAAGTGTTTAAGTGTTTGTACCTTAATTAAATAATAATGGTTTCATTACCTTACCAAATTCAATATGTTTTGTATGCATGTATGGTTGTAAATTGTGTTTAACTGGTTGTACCCTAATCAAATAATGGTTTCATTATCTTACCATATTCAATCGGTTTGATCCATTCAAAGTTGTGTTGTTTTATTTGTAAATTATTATTATTTATAATAATCTAATTAATTTAGCCAAAATTTTGTATAAATATAATTTGCAACATATTGATGCAATGGTTGTTGTAATGTATGCATTATGGTTTGTATACTGGTAATGATATATATTACATATAGATTACGATGAACCTGTCAAACGGGAAAAAATAGACGCGGGTTCATCGTAACGGGCAAGTCCTAGATCAACTTAGTTATTTTATTCTATGTTTTACGTTTCGGTTTAATTTCTTCGCATTAACACCGCAACTTCAGTGTCGGTGGTCGCTGACAGTAGTGTGGCATTAGTGCTCGCCCCGTCGCAACGCGGGGGTCCTTAATATTAGTTGGATATTTAAAAAGCATAGAATAATATGAATATTATAAATGAAAGAAAAAAAATACATATACTTGAAAATCTCAAAAGATAATATTTAAAAAAATAAAAAAACTAGTGGATGTAATACCGGATAGATAATTACACGAAAAATAACAAACAAGTATTGGGGCAAATATGGGATGTGGTCTTAATCGGTCATGTTCATGTCTTAACAGGTTGCGATATGACCTCTTAAGACTTAAGACCATTATACAATACATGTTAAGACCTGTTAATGGCAAAATATTAGATATGTAGTAACAGGTCGTGTGTTTGTCTTTAACAGGTTGTATATCTGTCATTTTTTTGTATATAGGACATTATTAATTCCATAAACCACAATTACCTGTAATTAACTTTTATACAAATAAACAGGGTAACATGAAGCTAGATTATCTTTGTGGAAGGCCAACACGCTCTCCATTGGAGGAAGAACAACGCTCATTAAATCGGTACTTGATTCTCTCCCATTATATTACTTTTCGCTTTATCAAGCACCTCGGGCGGTGATCAACAAGTTGGAAATGATAAGAAGGAAATTCTTATGGGGGGATACATATGTAAGAAGTAGAATGCATTGGATCCGTTGGGACCATGTGACAAAACCGGTAAAATATGGGGGTCTTGGCTTGGGCTCGTTAGATAACATGAATTGCAGTCTTCTGGCGAAATGGGCATGGAGGTACAAAACAGAAACAAATAGACTGTGGAGATTGGTCATCAATTGTCTTCATTTCAATCAAAAACACGGCAACTTCCTTCCATCCAAAAAAGGGCTCTCGGGTGTATGGAACAACATAACCAAAAAAGAATCAGCTCTTCAGGATAAAGATATTCACATCAGCCACCACATCAAATGCAAAGTGGGGAACGGTGTCGACATTCAGTTCTGGACCGATGTCTGGGTTACCGATACACCGCTGAAGACTAAATTTCCGTCATTGTATTCGCTGGAAAAATTCAAAGGATGTTATGTCCGAGATAGAGTTTTACGTACGGATAGTAACAATGTAATCACAACAACGTGGTGCTGGTACCGGGAGCCTTCTTCGCAGCAGGAAACAGATGAACTCACAGAACTTACAAACATGATCTCACAATTAACGTTAACCGACTCGAGAGATAGATGGGTATGGGCGTCGGACCCTTCAGGGAACTTCTCGGTGAAATCTGTTAAAGAACTACTAAACAGAGATCTACAGCATTCAGTAGCCAAGACATTTGAATGGAACGCTTGGATCCCTCGCAAGGTAAATATCTTTGGATGGAGACTGAACTTGGATCGACTTCCTACACGAGTCGCTTTAGCAAGAAGAAATATCATCATGGCATCCACATCTTGTCCTCTCTGCGGTGATTATGAAGAAACACCTGACCATATCTTCTCATCGTGTTTGGTCAGCGCTGTAGTATGGCAAATGGTGTCGGGATGGCTAAAAATCCCACCCGTATTTGCTTTCACGGCTGCAGACCTGTTCCAAGCCCACCATCACATTACCGGGCCAGCTGCGAGAAGAAAATTGATTCACGCCATCATCCTAACCGGCTGCTGGAATATCTGGACTACGCAAGGATGTAATCTTCAACAATAAATGGGTGGACATCTCTACACTCTTGACCGAAATCAAAACCATAAGCTTCCTATGGATAAAAAATAGAGCAAAAATGCAATCCTTAGATTGGTCGGATTGGTGTAGCTTCAATGTATTGTAATGTTTTAGATTCCTCCTTGTTTCTTTCTAGCATCTTGCTAGTGTGTTTCTAATAAAATTAGTCGTTCAAAAAAAAAAAACTAATTGGCAGTTTTATATTTATTATTGGCAATTTGTCATGTGGGCTTGGTGATTAACTAACATTGTCGACGGTATTTACATAATGAAACACAGAAAACGACAATACAAGTTACAGCCTATTCAAGCTTCTTAATTACCTATATATTAATTTTAGAAGTGCATGAACAGTAATTACCTTTACCTATATATTAATTTTAGAAGTGAATGACCAGTAATTTCATTAAGGGATGAACAAATAGTATTGTGTACCGGTACGGGTACACACTTTTATCAAATCGGGTGTATTTTCGGTACCGGTTCGGCACCGGTATTCACCGATTTTTACCCTCAAATACGGGTGCCGTACCAATACCGACCGGTACCGAGCCGTACCGTACCGTACCAGGTATATTCGGTACCGGAACACACTTTTGGGGATTTCGGTAACGCTATTTTCGGTACCGGTTGGTACCGAGCTCATCAAATCCTGTAGCAACGTAGCAATGCAAGTAATTGCACCGTTTTAGATTACTTTTCATACACACAGTAAGTAAACTGTATTTAATTTGAATGAATTGTAGCATGTAAAATTACCTATATATTAATTTTAGAAGTAAATGAACAGTAACTTCATTAAAGGATGAACAAATAGTATTGGGTACCGGTACCTGCTTTTACCAAATCGGGTGTATTTTTGGTACCGGTTCGGCACCGGTATTCACCGATTTTTACTCTCAAATACGGGTGCCGTACCAGTACCGACCGGTACTGAGCCGTACCATACCATACCGTACCAGGTATATTTGGTACCGGTACACACTTTTGGGGATTTCGGTAACGGTATTTTCGGTACTGGTTGGTACCGAGCTCATCAAATCCTGTAGCAACGTAGCAATGCAAGTAATTGCACCGTTTAGATTACTTTTCATACATACAGTAAGTAAACTGTATTTCGTTTGAATGAATTGTAGCATGTAAAATTAACTTGGATATTTAGCTTATTGATGAACAAATCGTATCAAATCCTGTAATCAAACCGGCATCGTATCGGTACCAAATTTACTATTACCAAATCATTTTCGTTACCAATTTGATACCCACCTTTTGGCGTTTTCAGAATCGTTACTTTCGGTTCGACACCGATCTAGCACCATAACTGTATTTATTGATTTTTACCTTCAAATACCATACCGTATTGTACCAATTATTTTCGGTGCTGGTACCTAATTTCGATGATTTTCCGGATCGGTTCTTTCGGTGCCGTTATCGGTACCGAGCTTATCCATATTTTAACGTGTTAGCACTGTAATAACTAAATTGAAAACAACCGAATTTTCAACGTGTAGGACGTGTGAGTCCTATTATTATATATTAGGTTATTTAAAATCGTTTTTTTAGGACGGAGTGACCATCCTTACCACGTCATTTTTATTTATGTTTTGATATTCGGTATCTGCTGCTGACACGCGTTTTGCAGACATTGGGTCCCCGCCGCAACGCGCGAACGGAAAATCAACTAGTTATCTATATAAACGAATCTAGTATACCTAGTACTTTAGATCCAGACGATTCTTTCAAAGTCATTTCACTAAAAATGTCATGTATCCCATGTCTAATGTTGACTTTCATCATGCGTATGATAACTGGCATGGTGAAAGGCAGGTGACTTTCATCATGCTCTTTATCTGCGACACACCCTCGCTCTCACATTCTCATTTCAGACGTGTCATTCCAGACAGACAGTGACGGACCCAGGAAACTTTTTCTTGGGGCTGAGATTTTAAGGGTCGTTTTTCTATCGCTATATATAATAATTTTTTCTGGTCCGATTCAGGTCGGGCTGGATCGGGGTCACACGGTAAAAATAAAACCAAATCAAAGTTCATATATATACAAAAGTACATAAATCGTAAATCTGGACACTATTGGTTTATTAACTTATTTATTTAACTTAACAAATCAAAGTTCATATATACACAAAAGTACGTAAATCTGGACACCATTTGTTTCGGCTCCTAGTATTCCTACACTCCTAAAATCTTATTTTCACATCCTTATATGTATACGGCCTGTATAGAGTTATACGGGTCGTATAACTGACTGTTGAACAAAAAAATGTCAGGAAATGTTTTTTGTCTCCATGTATACGAGCCATGTAACATTATATGACCCATATAATGTTATACGACCCAAATCTCATATAATGTATACAACCCGTATAATGTTATGCGACCCGTATGGGATGTTATACGACCTAATAATTTCTTCATCTATACGAGCCGTATAACATTATACGACTAAATATTTGTCATGTCAGTTTATTATATACGGGGCCCTATAACGCCATACAACGGCTTATTCTATTCTCACACCGCTAAAAACTTATTTCCACATCCTTTTCACTCTATCTATCTCTATCTGTATATAGTGGAGAGTTCAAATGAAAGAAATTTTTTGTAATAATAAAAAAAGAAGAAATTTCAATCAATCAGAATGCTTAATTTTACTTCATTTAATTTTTGTATTTAATATTAGTGTAATGGTAGATTGGTAAACTTAGATGGATCATTAATTGGTAGTCTTCCTTTTTAATAGCTACTACATTAAATTTATAACTTATTAAAAAAACATATTTTTTTTGAAAAAAAAATATATAATTTAAAGTGTAGCATAAATTATGAGGTGTGTATGATGAATTACGAGCCGCGTATGATAAATTTCAATATGTGTAGTATAAATTTCAACACGTGTAGGATTAATTTTGATTTGTTTGCAAAAAATTAAGTGTAGAGGATGATAGTGTTTATGACTAATTAATTAGTCAAAGATGATAATAAATGAGTTGAGAGAAAAACTATTTAATATTTTATATTTGTACCCTTTATTCTTTTTCTTCTTAATTTAATTTTCTTCTCAAATAAATATTCCCCTCTGTATTTATGTATATATAGAGAGACTAGTAGGGTGCCCGAGCGATGCGGCGGGGGCGACACTTTGGATTGCGGCACTCATTTCTGGTAGTTTTCTTATTCGTATAATATTTATGGTAACATTATTGGGGTGGATATATGTCATTAGTGTTACACATATGTAAAGTTTTTTTTTTTTTTTTTTTTATAAAAAGTAATAATCAAAAGACAAAAAAATATTGTTTTTTTATAAAAATTAATAATGAAAAGACAAAAAATAAAAGATAAGTTGTTATAATTGTAAAGTATGTTTATTTTATTGGTTAAATTATAAAGTATAATTCTATTCTTTAAAGTTCATAACTTTTTTTTAAATATCCACATAGTACTCATTCAATAAACTTTAAGTTTAAAATTTTTATTTTTATAAAAATAAAAAATAGTATTTGACTCGTAAGTATGAATCCTCCCCGAAGCTTTTTGTGACCGTTGAACAACGGCAAAGTTCAATCCGTAACCGGCGACCAATACCGGAGACTACTTGTCCTGCAGATACAACCTCCGACGACCTATCCTCTTTTCTTGCAGGTACAACCACCGGCGCCGACAACCACCTAGTATCTGACGGATTTTCCGGTGGCAGTGTCTGAACACAAGACCCAATTCTCTGGCGACAACCACCCAGCTCCGGCGACAACCACCCAGCTCCGACGAACACTTTCTTCGCTCCGACGGTCTTCCCCAATTCTCCGGCTTCAGATTTTCTCCGGCTTCACGATACCCCGGTTACAGGTGCTTTCTTTCCACTAGTCTGGTTCTTCGATCAGACCCTATTCAATCGTATGTTTGTTCAATCAGGTACTCTTTAGATGTTCAATTCACTTGCTGATTGATTTTGAGTGTTGATTTTTGTGCTTATAGACAGTAGGTTGAATGTGTGTGGTGTGTTGATTTTGTGAATTTAGGCTATAATTTGGGTATATTCAAGAAGCTCAGTGTCAGTGATATTTTGTTGAGTTTTGTTTTTCAATTCTCTTTTGATTGATTTTGTGTGTCGATTTTTGTGAATTTATGCTATAATTTGTGTAAATACAAGAAGCTCAGTGATATTTTGTTGAATTTTGTTGTTCAACCCGCTTCTGATTGACTTTGTGCATTGTTTTATGTGAATTTAGGCTAAAATTTGGGTATATACAAGAAGCTATGTGATATTTTGTTGAATTTTGTTGCGTGCATTGTTTTGTTAACTTTAGCGTTCATGTAATCACTAGAAATAAATATAAGACGAAAATAATAATAATAATAATAATAAAATAAATAATAATAATAATAATAAAAATAATAATAAAAGAGTTGGTAGTTTTGCCCTTTGTGTACTTTGTGTTGCCCGTTGTTTGTTACTTGTGGTTAGTTGTTAGCTGTAAGCATAGACAATAGAAACCATGACTTTTACTTGAGATCATGTCCAAGGACGAGAGGTGCAGGTAAGGGTAAAGTCAGAAGCTGTAGTTTACGTGTGGCGTCTTGGAACGTAGGAACTCTTAGTAGTAAATTGTTGGAAGTGATAGACGCACTCAAAAGACGTAGGGTACAGATAGCGTGCCTTCAGGAGACTAGGTGGAAAGGACATAGAGCAGAAGAGCGCAATGGGTACAAGTTGTTGTATTCTGGGTCGGATGGGGCCAAGAACGGAGTAGGATTTTTGGTGTCTATAGAATTGCATAAGAATGTAACTGAGGTGATACGACACAACGATAAAATTATGGTGTTAAAGTTAGTATTAAGTGAGCAAGTAGTGACAGTGGTATGCGCATATGCACCGCAAGTGGGACTAGGAGACCAAGTGAAAAGAGAGTTCTGGGATTGTCTAGATGTAGTAGTAAGGGCCATACCTAGGGAGGAGAAAATTTTTATAGGAGGAGATTTTAATGGACACATTGGTAAGGAAAGTGATGGCTTTGAGTTGGTGCATGGGGGTTTTGGTTTTGGTGATAGGAATGACCCTGGTAGAGACCTTCTAGACTTTGCGGCAGCTCACGGCCTAGGTATTATAAACTCGTTCTTTAGGAAGAGAGAATCTCATTTGATCACTTTTAGTAGCGGAGGACGTAGCACGCAAATCGAATATCTTTTGATGAGGCAGGGAGATCGACGTATGTGGATGGACTGCAAGGTTATACCAAGGGAGACTGCAGCGGCTCAACATCATTTGCTAGTAGCAGATATAGCCCTAAAAGTAAGGCTAACTGAGGGGGAAAGGAAAACCAGACCTAGGATCCGTTGGGGAAACTTGAAGGGAGAAAAAAGTATGATGTTTAGAGATAAAGTTAACTCGGTGGCATCGATGCAACTAGGTGACGACGCAAAACGGATGTGGGAGGCTATGGCGACTACGATCACTACAGTGGCGAATGAGACGCTAGGGGTCACAACAGGGAAGACTGGTGGTCATAAGGAGTCCTGGTGGTGGAATGAAGACGTGCATACCAAAATAAAGGATAAGCAACAGAGTTTTAGAGATCTTTTGAGGTGCACAGATGAGGAGGAGCGGCTGAGGGTAAGGGAGATATACAAGAAGGCAAAAAGGGAAGCGAAAAAGGCGGTGACCGATGCAAAAAATACAGCCTATAAACAAATGTACGAACGTTTGGAAAGTAAAGAGGGGGAGCATGATATGTTCAAGATTTCTAAAGCTAGGGAGCGAAGAAGACAAGATCTAGGAGTAGTAAAGTTTATCAAAGGAGAGGATGGACGTGTTTTAGTCAAGGCACATGACATTAAGTTGAGATGGCAAACCTACTTCCACAATCTTTTCAACCATGGTAGGGCATACCAACAAGATAGCAGCAGTCCCAGGATTCAAAGGGGACAACAGAATAATTGCTACTGCGGGAGGATCACACATGACGAGGTGAGGATGGCACTTATGAAGATGGGAAGAGGAAAGGCAGTGGGTTTGGACAACATACCGATTGAGGTGTGGAAGTGTTTGGGGGAAGAAGGAGTCCGATGGTTAACACTTTTGTTCAATTGTATTTTCAAGACTGGAAAAATGCCAGATCAGTGGAGGAGTAGCATCGTGGTGCCTTTATACAAGAATAAAGGAGACGCTCAATGTTGTGGGAACTACAGAGGAATCAAATTGCTAAGCCACACTATGAAGCTCTGGGAGAGGGTAATTGAAACTAGAATTAGAAGAGAAACCCAGGTCTCAGTAAACCAATTTGGATTCATGAAAGGGAGGTCAACCACAGAAGCGATTCATACTCTAAGGAGGCTGATGGAAAAATATAGAGCGAAGAAGCAAGATTTACATATGGTGTTTATCGACCTAGAAAAGGCATATGACACTGTCCCACGACAACTGATTTGGGATAGTTTGGAGCGCCGAGGGCTACCGGGGAAATATATAGACATAATTAAGGATACATACGATAGAACGGAAACTTGTGTCCGCGCGCCTGTAGGAGATACAAACTTCTTTCCTGTCGAGGTAGGACTCCACCAGGGGTCTGCGTTGAGCCCTTTTCTTTTTGTGGTTGTCTTGGATGAGTTGTCCAAGTTGATTCAGAAGACTGTTCCATGGTGCATGCTTTTTGCAGACGATATTGTGTTGATTGCAGAGACTAAACAGTGCCTGAACGCCAGGGTAGAGGAGTGGAGAGTAGCCTTAGAGAGCAAGGGCCTAAGGATTAGTAGATCTAAGACTGAGTATCTACACTGTGATTTTAGTGGTGTAGCCGAGGACGATGACACCCAAATCACCATTGAGGATCAATTGGTCCCGCAGGTAACTAGGTTTAAGTATCTGGGGTCGTTTGTACAAAGAGATGGTGACATAGATAGCGATGTAACCCATCGCATACAGGCTGGCTGGTGTAGATGGAGGGCAGCCAGTGGGGTATTGTGCGATAGGAGGTTCCCAACTAAATTAAAGGGGAAATTTTACAGGGTAGCAGTCAGACCCGCTATGCTATATGGAACAGACTGTTGGGCTATCAAGAAGACACAAGTGCGCAAGATGGAGGTAGCAGAGATGAGGATGCTGAGGTGGATGTGTGGACAAACGAGGTTAGACCGGATAAGAAATGAGGTTTTTAGGGAAAGATTAGGAGTGGCTAGTATATCGGAGAAGATTAAGGAAGGGAGATTGAGATGGTTTGGGCATGTGAAGCGGAGGGAGACGACGACACCAGTTAGAGTAGTGGAAACTCTTACTGTCGAGGGGAGGAGAGGAAGAGGCAGACCCAAACTGACATGGGATGAGCAGATTAGGCATGATTTAGTAGAGTTGCATCTTTCTGAGGACATGGTCCAAGATAGGACTGCGTGGAGGCGTAGGATTAGGGTTAAGGACTTCTAGAAGATACTACAGTAGGGCTTAGGTGTATCTTAAGGAGGTAGGTTTTTCCTAGTCTTTAAGGGACTTTTCCGGTGATTGCCTTCTTGTGTTTATGCCCAAATGATGTTGTATGCATGCTATTATACATGATTTATATTATACTGTGTCAACTCGGATCAATTTCTTGGTATGGGGGACTTCTTATTTGTATATTCTTTGACTTGGTGTGTTGGTTTGTTGTTCGTTTTCGAGCCGAGGGTCTCTCTGGAAGCAGCTTCTCTATCCCTATGGATAGAGGCAAGGTCTGCCTACATCCCACCCTCCCCAGACCCTATAAGTAGCTTTGCTATTTGTGGGATTTACTGGGTTTGCTTCTGCTTCTGCTACTCGTAAGTATGTTTTAGAGCTTTAACTTAAATTTTTAAATTTCGGTTTTTAACAGATATAAAAAATTTATATTTTTATAAAATTTCAAGAACTGTTTTTATAAAAAAAAATAGGATGTGAAGAGTTTATATCTTTATTTAGTTTATATCATACTAAGTTCAAATTTTTATTTCCTAACTAATCTTATCTATATGAGTCTACTTTTAACTTATAATCCCTAAAAATATGCAACACAATCTACTATGTATCTAGTCAAGTTAGTAAAGAATATTTTTGAAATTAACTAATATTATCTAGAACAATATAGTTGAACTTATAATTCCTAAAAATTTGCAACACAATTTAGTATTTATCTAGTAAAGATTTTAAATTTCTGGAGTAATTTATTTATATTACTTGTTACAAAAACTGTTTATAAAAGAATTATTTTTTATAAAAACAAAATGTTTTGTTTATAAATAAAGTAAAAAAATGTTTTACACATGTAAAGTTTCGTTTTTTTAAATGATAATCAAATCACAAAAAATAAAAGATAAGTTGTTATAATTGTAAAGTAAGTTTATTTTGTTGGTTAAATGTTAAAGTTTGTAATTTTATTCTTTAAAGTTCATAACTTTTTTTAATATCCACATGGTACTCATCCAATAAACTTTAAGTTTAAAAATTTTGGTTTAAAAAAATAAAAAATAGTAGTTGACTCGTAAGTACGTTTTACACCTTTACCTTTAATTGTTAAATTTCGTTTTAATATATATAAATTATATTTTTATAAAATTTTAAAAACAGTTTTTGTAAAAAATAGGATGTTAAGAGTTTATATCTTTATTAACTTTATATCATAGTAAGTCATTTTTTTGTTTAGCTTTAAAGTTTATTACTTTATTATTTTTTAATTAAGAAATACAAATTATTAGACTAATATCAAAGAATAACTGAAATATTTTATAATTTCAGCTTGACTATATCTAACTGGAATATTTATTTATTGCAACTTTAGGATATTAACTTATATAATTTTAGTTGTCTTGTAAATTTAGGATACTAACTTTATTTTGAATTTTATTAATATGGTCAATAACTGCATTATATTAACAACAACAATAAAATTCAAATATATAAAATAAACTTTATTCATATGTATAGATCCAATATATCAGCTGAAAATGAAAAAAAAAACATAAAAACACTTGATAGATTTCATATTAGACTGCATGAAATCTGTTCCGCTTCTGAATTGACACTCGAGGTATTTTTAATCGGGTTTTCTGGTTTGTGCTTGAATCGACAGTAACTTCTAATTCCTCTTCTTTGTCATTGTCCACAGAATCGTCTAAATTAATAACCTCACTCCATTTCCATTTAGAGAGTCTCTTGGATCTCTTCCTTTAAGTCTCAAACTTTTGATCCTTAAAAAGGACAAAAATTGAATACAAAAGTTAAAAAAAAGATTAAATAAACCTTAAAATTACCTCTTCACTAAATTCACGTTAAAGATTAGCTTTATATGGACTAAACATTGCACCATAAGACATAATATCAACACTTTTATCACCATCATCCTGCAATAAAACACACATATAATAACATAACGAACATGTTAATATGAAAGATATACGCAAAAATAATACTTAAAAACCAGCAAAATCAATACCTTAGAAGCTTGTTCGACAAATGAGTTGTTTAAATTAGCATGTTCATCATGGAACTGAATCTGAAAAATCAAATAAGTTAACATTCACATAAAAGTAAATAAAATAAAACAATTACGCACTTCTGCGATATAACAGAACCGACCTTAGAATTTTGAATCTCGCATGCTTGGTTTTTCGCAACAATTGATTTCAGAACTGGATCTATTTTTTAACTTTGTTTAGCAATAGATATAGTGGTGTCCTGCTATGTATTTATAGTAGTAACTATAGAAGTGCATTAGGGTTTAATTTTAGATTTGACAATCCTTTATTTAGGAAGTTAGTTGTAGTTAGCTTTAAGTTTTTATAAGATAAATCTAAGTACATATATTAGGCCGTTTTAATAAAATAAAATGTGACACATGATATCTTCATTTTATGTTACGGTACTTTTAATTATTATTTTTGTTTGCATAGATGGAGCCCATCTTTGTAGATTAGGCGCATTAGATCACAAGTATTAATTACTTGTACATTAAAGCATTATCAACTTGTACCTTTTAATCCGTGCGTCGATATTGAACAAGACAACTACCGAAATGTTGACAAAAATGTGTAGGTCGTCATGCTATCTTTGGATTTTTTTTAAACAATATAGTTTATAAGATATGTCAAGAATACGTAAAAAAAATTATAAGTTTGTTGTGGATGGGTGAATTGTAACTAATTATCTATAATTTTGTTAAAACCTTAGGGATTTAAGTGTAATAAGTTTAGGGGCCAAAAAATAAATAGTGTTTAAAAGACGAAACTACCCTCATTTTAGGGGTCTTTTTATAAATAAAGTGGGGGAAAAGTTCTTATTTTTTGGGTATCTTAAAATACCCCTCTCTCATGCATTATAATATAGTATAGATAGAGGGGAGGGGTGTGTAAATATTAACACCCATTCATTATAATCCTAAAAAATTATAATTTCACATCTTAAATGATACTGTAAGGCTATAGGGTGTGGTCATGACCCTTATGACCACTAGGCCTGTAAACGAACCGAATAGGGGTGAGCAAAAGGCAAAACCCGACCCTACCCGACCCCAGAACCGATCAAACATAAATTACAGAACCAATTCACTACCTTAAATATAGGGTGGGTCCGGGTTCTTATTTAATCGGGTTTGTCGAGTACTAAGTATAAGAACCGACCCGACATATTTCATTTTTGAGCATGTTTTGTTATGAATTGGGGAATGCTATTGTACATTCACAAACCATCCGATGATGAAGAAACACAACATTCTCCATGATTCCGGCCTTATATACATTTCAATCTATGTTTCTATTTCAATCCATTAACGGTGGTGAGTTATTTCTTTGTTAATTTTCATTCAAATGTTATTGATAGTCATGCCTACCTTGAACTAATTTAACCACACAAGTACAATATGTTTGTTGTATATTAAGTAGTTCTGTAATAGTGGATATGAATTTGCAAGTATTGCATGCTTGATGGGTAATGTTTATTATCCATGATTAATCTCTTTGCACACCAAGTGTTCGATAAAGTGCCCGAGTGAAAAATCTGACGAAACATGTTAACAAAGGTTGTTGTTTTTGATTAATTGCACTACCAAACGTAGATAAAACCTTCTAACCAAAAATTCATAACTTAAACATCCAAGAATTCAAAAAGTATTGAGTAATTCACATTAATAGCCAAGAAATTGACTGCGAATTCAATGCAGATGGTTTCTTTCTCTATATGAATGTATCTGTGTGAGCATCGTGCAGCCGTTGTATGTTATATATTTTAGGGATTCAAGCCCCGATCGCTACTGGGCTATGGCCTAGTCTTTTTTAAGTAGCACTAAAGTTCGGTCCATAGGTCTAAGTGGGTTTTCACCATGAAAAGAACCGAGAACCAACCCGACCCGATTTTATATGAAAACTTGGAACCGATCTAAATACCTAGGTACTTGGGTTCGGGTCGGGTTGGGTATATTTTCGGTTCGGTTCTTAGTTTTTTTCGGTTCGGATCTAAACTTGCTCACCCCTAGAACCGAACGAACACGAACATAGGCATGTTCGTGTTCGTTCATTTAACTTTAACCAAACATGAACGTGAACACGAACATATAATCGAACACATTTTTTTGTTCGTGTTCGTACATTAAGAAATGGGGCATGTTCGTGTTCGATTATGTTCATTCGTTTAAGGCCAAAATGAATAGTTCACGAACATAAACGAACACAAATGAACATAAACAAAAAAATTAACTGAACATATTTGAATAAACATAAACTAACATGATTTAACAAACATAAACGAACACAAATGAGCGTAACTGAACAAATATAAACAAACATAATTTAACATTACTAAACACAAACAAACAAGTCTAATATATTACAATTCATTACAGAATACATCTAAATTAGGGTTCATAGATACTAAAATAAAGTAAGTGATCAGTTACAATCTAAGAAAAATTTTAAAATTTCATTTTTTATTACTAGAAAACTCAATTACTAATTTGATATATTTATATAAATAGTTAGAAAACCTAATATTTATATAAATATAATTGTTTATGTATTTACTAAAACTTAAACGAACGTAAATAAACGAACATAAATGAACGAACGTTCACGAACGTAAATGAATGAACACAAGGTGTGTTCATCTTGGTTTATTTAATTAAACGAACAAAATATTTGTTCGTGTTCGTTCGTTTATTAAATAAACGAACATAAAACAACTTCTCGCCGGACAAGTTCATGAAATGTTCTTGAACGTTTGGTTCGTTTACAAGCCTAATGACCACCATGACCCTCCACGTCAGTGCTATGTCACCCACCTTTAATCCACCATCCAAAATCAATACCCTAAGGGTGTGGTCATGACCCAAACGACTATCACTGTCACACCCCCAAAAATACCCCAAGCGGAAACCTCTACGAGGCGTGTGACGTACCAGGATCTAGCCACCAATCACATTGAACTCATACAAGATTTTAAATAGGAATTTCATTCATTAAGATAAAGTGTTACATTACATAAAGTATAACTCAACGTTTTCAGCGAAAGCATAAATCATTAGTTATGTATTTCGTAAACCAAGCGTATGAAAGTTATTAGACTTGTCTCGTGTTTCCATGTGTCTCGACCCATGACCACTCCAGCTTCCCAGACAGCAAGTTCCACGTTCTCACATATCTATAACCTGCGAGCATGCAAAAAAGTGTATCAGACAATGCTGGTGAGTTCATAGTTTTTACCAAACGCTTAGTTACCAAGTGATTAGTCCAGTTTAATAACAATTCCGAAAATAATGTTGATAATAACTCGAGTACCATACAAGATGGCGTCAGATTGTTTGCCCGTCCCCAATGCCCCCTATCATAGCATTGGTCATGATTAAGGTCATTAGTTCACGCCCGTCCTCTCCGGTACGATGTGAGGTTGCCAAGTCTAATAGCGCTATCAACTAATACCCCGTTACCTCTCAGGTAACTAATTCGGTATAAGATGGGACTTAAAGTGATAGGAAATGAGTGTATTATCTAACATCCCAGTTTTTACCCAGAAAGACTTATTCCTCTCAGGAATACCCATTTGATTGTCCCACCCACCGAGACGCATGCTCAAGAGAAATGAACTCACCTTAGACTGCTCGGTATGTTACGTTACATTGCCCGTTCCAAGTTGGTCAAGCAAACCCTACCGAGGTTACCAAAGATGATCAGTTTCGTAAACACATATCCAGATCACGTATTCAGCAAATCACATGTAACACCATTGTCACATGACACATAGCAAACACTTAGATTTCATACACGTTCATAACACAAGTTCACGTTCCAAACAGTAGTTACCAATAAAATTAGTTTCATAATCAATTAATTCACGTATTTTCATAGATTGCATTCACCGCAAAGATCACCGTATAACACATAGCAAGTACTCATATCTCATACAAGTCCTCATCTCACGTGCATGTCACATAACAACACTTAACAGGTGAGTTTGCTATTCACACGAGTCAAATCAGAATCCTCATTCCCAATCAACATTATTAACATGCAACAAATAGAATTTTATAAACATAAACATCCATCATCATATACATCATAAACTGTTCGAAACCTTATGTTAAGTGGACACATTTTCTGCTTAAAAATGTTCTGTTTGTTTACTCTCCTGCAGCATCTTCACGAAGAACCAGTTCTCCGTGGGATGCTCTCATGACGAAGAACCTCATTGGAGAAGGACCATTCTTCGTAGAGAAATGAATGTGACGAAGAACCCTAGTGGTTCGTCAAATGCTAGTCAACGAAGAACCAGGTTCTTCGTCAACGTAGGTCCTTCGTGGGGAGTCTTTCGTCGCTGCACCTCAACAGACAGTCAAGATTTCCATTTTAACCACCATCCCGTAATTTCAGTAAACACTTTCCATATTCCAAAACGGATCAGACATCATGATTTAATCAGTTATTATTCATGTTCATACGAACCCTAATTGCTGTTTACCATTAACACTAGTATATTCACAACGTCATCAACATTGATTCATACAATCATAATTACGAACAACATTAACAGTAACCGTGCATCGGGTCTAACATAACATGTATCGAAATCTTCTCATATACATACACCCTAACTCATAATCGTTACCGACAATTAATGAATATCATACTTCACAAAGTCATCGAAAACCTATTGTCATGCAAGATCATCAACGAGTCATCAGAATCCTTATCATCAAACAACACAATCAACAATCGTAATTCCAAATCAGTTAATCGGATTCATAATAACGTGTAAACAACCCTACGGCATATCATATACACATACATATACACACGGCTGGAACCACAAGGGATACAAGTCAAAACAAAACTAAACACTAACCGAGAGTTTGTACCCACGAATGCTAAAATGAGGAAGAGAGATGGCTCCGCGATCCGAAGGGCTTTGAAGGAGGAGGAGGAGGGCTGTCGTTCAAGCTTGAGGGAGAGAAGCAGAGCTAGGGTTTGCAATAGGGTGAGTTTCGTGGACCCTATGCATGTATATGTTCGAACAGGTGAGCCGGGCCCCTCTTGGGCTTCGAAGGGATCTGGGCCGAGAGTCTTCCTGGCGAAGAACCCTCTTTGATGAAAAACTATACTTCGTCAAGAGTGATTATGTAACACCCCGAAAATTTACGTCCTATAAAGTGTTGACACGTGTCATAAGCTTGAATGTGTGAAAGAATACCCTAGAGGGACTAAAGTTGACAAACTTGAAAAGTATATGAAAATATGAGTTCTAAATGTCAACAGTGAATAAATATGTTGTACATTAACCCTACATGATGCTCATACCTTCAAAAGAATGAATCATGGATCATACGAAGCTAAAAGTGAGAGATTACAAACTACAGGGGTTAAATGTGTCAACATGTTAAAGATATACCTTTGAGTGACCTTTTGACAAACCCGAAGCTTTGTAAATGTAAATTATGCTCACTAGAATGCACGATTAAAATTTCATAAAGTTTCGTTATCGTATGAGAAAGTTATGATCAAATTCGTGTGCGAGGGGTTAAAAGCGTCAACGTTGAAATTTATGACTTTTCGGGTAACCATAAAGTTACCCAAGGACTTAACAAAGTATGTTTATGTCTTAAGGCCCATAAAAGTCAAGTTAGAGGGCTCGAAGTGCAAGAAAGCATGTTAAGATCAAGTGTAGAAGGATCAGGGACTAAAAGCGTCAAAAAGTGCATAAGTTTGCATTTTCGCGCATAACCTACATTCTGAATACATCTGGTCATCCAAAAATTTATGTAAGCACTAAAATATTTTATTTTAGTGTTCGCCATAAGAAAAATCCATTCGTCGCGTCATTTGGATCGTTTTTGGCACTTATGCGCATTCCGTCGTAATTAAGCGAACATCGCGTTCGTACGACCAAACGAACCATCACCCGGCACATTTTTGAGCATGTTTCATGTCCACAATGTTTAGGTAACATTTTAGGGCCTTAAAGTTGGCTTTACGGGCCTTAGAAGTGTCGAAAAAGGCCTTAAACACGTGCAGGGACTGAAACTGTCATTTTTCAAACTTGTTGTCTGATCAGGACCCTCATGCGGCCCGCATGAGTTTAAGGGCATCCTGAAGCGGGCCGCATGGCCCCTTCTGACCAGATTAAATGTATAAAACAGCTGGTTGCAGCTGTTTGGCACTCCCAATCTCAATGCCACATGTTGATTTCCTATGGTTAGTGGCAATTTAGGCACCATAACCTTCCGACAAGTGTACGGCCTTGATCGTGCCCTCTTCTCCAAGAAACGATCCTAACGGTGGTGCATATCCTATAAATACCCAACCCCTCACAACTCAAAAACCCACAAATCTGATCCTAGAGCTCTAAGTTGAAGCCATTGCTTCATACCTGAGCTATTCGATCAAGATTTACTAGCGGGGACCCTTCGTAAGTATTCTTTCGTTCTTTTATCGCTTTTCGGGTCCGAAAGTCAAACTTTGTTTGACTTTCTGCATTGACCAGTTTATGGTCGATGCGAAGTTCGTTTGAACTTCATAACGTGAGCGTGATCACGATGGTTATAGTCCCTAGTGACTATACCTACTGATTACCACGTTATCTAGGCTCAGTGACGAGCTGTAGTTTCGGCCAGAATACGTATTCTTGCGTATTTTGTAACCAAACTACTTATGGGTATCAAAACCGTTTGTTTTGATACCAAACTTGTTTTCTAACTTAGTCAAGCATGTTTCAACATGCTTAGCTCGTCACTTTTAGTTTAGTGCTTATATAGGGTCGTAAAGGTAAGCGATCTAAACAATCGCTTATACTTTCGAACCCGACCCGTTTGGTCGATCATTAGGATCCGACCAAACACATTAAGTGACCTTATGGTCACATCGTTCGAGTAGTTGTATGACAGGTAGTATATATATGCCTTAGGTAAATGACCAAAATACCCCTACGGGGCTTAAATTGAGATTAAACTCGTTTTGGGCATAATGGAAGGTATCCTACTGATACCACAACATATTTAAGGCATATTAACTAAGGAAACCTGTAAATGACTCTATGAATACCCGTTACGCGTTATTCGCGTTCGGATCGGTTTATATAACTAGTTTATATAAGTTAGCCGAAACGGGTCAAACCTTACCGGTTTTGTCTCAAAATTCAAAGTGTGTATTAAATACCCAAATTAAGCAAGTCTCCGAACTTGTCGGGTCTAAATCACATTCTATTTCGGTCTTCGCGTAATCGTGCGTACGAACCGTATCTTCCTGTAAGACTAACCGGTCTAAGCTTAGGCTTAATTAAAGACCCGTTAGCATTCTAATTAATTATTTATACCATCATTCCAGACTAGAGCATTTCGGTAAATGGTACATACGCTTACTTAAGTGAATACGGCTGAGTTATTAGATTCTTGCTAATTAAGACAGGAGCTAGCTCAGGTAAATACTCTTAACTTATTTTCCCTATACGGGCTTGGGATACGCTACTATAAAAGTACCGCTTGGTCGGGTGTATGTAGTCATTTAAATCGGATTATGATTGATGTACTTACATAACCTGTTTAATATGTATTATTTTATTATTTGGTGTATGGCCTTTGGGGGTTAATGACCATGTCCCGGATATCCTTGGCATCATTCGAAGTAATGGCCACGACCTAAGCACGGGGTGTAGGCATACACCTGACAGTTGCATTATGTAAAAACTGGTAATCCACTCCGAGGTATCATCCTTGTGGGCATTATACCGGAACTGGTAATCCACTTAGAGGATGATAGCCCGTGGGCATTATACCTGTGGCGTGTCAGTTAATCTAGTCCGGCCCTACAAACCGGCCCTAACGGACGACAAATAAGTAAAAACTGTATACAAGATTATATACAAATAATTTTCCCAAGTTATAAAAGATTAATTGTGCCTCTGTGCATTTTAATCAAAGTGTCAAAAGGTTTTGTGCCTGGTGCATCTAAATCAATTTTCTTAAACTCTTTTCAAATGAGTCGGTTGAGTGTATTTACCAGTGAAAACTGACGTATTTTCCAAAAAGGTTAAGTGACAGGTACTGAACGAAATTGGCTGGAAGCTCAGGGCGCTAATAAGAAATCTTGCAAGTTCTAGGCGCCTAAAGTCTGTTGAACAAATGATATGTTTTAAGATCCGCATGTGGATCCTTTACTTCCGTTGTAATACTGAATATTACTTCATATTCGGAATGTAATAATAAATATCTTTTGCTTCCGCTGTGCATTCATATATATTGTGTTGTTTGACTATTATGTTGCCAACCACGTCACGATACTCCCCCACCGGGCCCACCGGTGACACGTGGAAAGTCGGGGTGTGACAGGTTGGTATCAGAGCCAACACTGAGTGAATTAAACACTAGCCTTTTGTGTTTAATCTCAGTTACACAATTGCACATTCTTGAGTCTAGACAAGAACATAGGACAAATTCTAAAATTTGTTTTATTTTGTCCTTATTTGATTCCTTTGTTATTTTTCTGACTTGCCTATGCATAGAATATGGAAAGTATTCTTCAAGTCAATTGCTATAGAAGTCCCGTTTAGGGCAACCATATACTTGTTAAATTTTAAAGGAACGATTATAATTAAAGTATCATTCCTATATTATAAGATCTACCATTATAATAAAATGGCAAAATTTAAAAAGGACAAAACCTAGCCATGTGTCACATTAAGACAGGGCCAAGATGGTAGTTCCATAATTAGATTCAGATCCTTGTTAACAGTTCAATTTAGGATTGCTCTGCGTTAATTATTAAAAAGAATCTTAAAGGTAAAACCTAGCCTAAATGTCACGGCATACAAGGCCAAGATGGTAGAACCTATTCAAGATATTCAAATCCTTATTAAACATATGAAAGCATATTAACATGCTCGACAAAATGTGATATGATAAAATCACATAAGTCATGTTGGGATATACTAAATTCCCTTATTTATATAATCATCCCTTAAGGATGAAGTGCCCACGGGCTATAACTAACGTCCTCTGGGACTAAAGACAGTGGTAGCCTACAACTCCCTGTCAAGAAAAGGTAATGAACTTGGATTCAAACCTTGAAGCCTCGATTCTATAAAATCAAGGCCTATAAATTAAACTTGTCTAAGTGACTAGGCCTTTTGTGCTATTATTAACTTATAATTTAGGAGTATAATAAAGATCCTGAATAATTATATATTTATCAAATTAACCAATATGTGTATTAAAAACATGGTTAATAAATCTTTCAAAAAGATAAAACTGTTTAAACTTCCGTAAAAACCTTGTCCTTGTTTAATTTTTATGTAGCAATTAAGACTACATGGCGGGGTCGGAAGAAGGGAATAGTCACCCTCTGGAAAATCGCGATGATGAAAGGATTAATATAACCAGAGGAGAACTTCGTACATTGATTGACTCAGCTGTATCTAAAGCTGTGAAGGAGAAATTCCAGGAGTATAGTGAGACATATAGTGAAGCCTCATCTGTACCCCACCCTAAATCCATCCCTAAAACTCCTCCAGAGCCGGATAACAAGCCGCCCTCAAAGAAAGATGAGTTAAAGAAAGATGACGATCGACATTCATCTAATGAACACAGTGCTCCATCCAAGAGGATAGTGTTCGATAATGAACCGCATACCAAATCCTGTAACTATAAGTACTTTGTTTCCTGCAAGCCCCGAGATTTTACTGGGGAAAAAGGGGCGGTTGATTGTATGATTTGGTTGGATGAAATGGACACAGTTGTCGATATCAGCGGTTGCGCTGAAAGGGATGTCGTGAAGTACGTATCCCAATCGTTCAAAGGAGAGGCACTGGCATGGTGGAAGTCTCTCATTCAAGCTGCTGGGAAGATTCCGCTCTACAGCATGTCATGGGAACAGTTTGTTAATCTCATTAAGGAGAATTACTGCCCTCAACATGAAGTTGAGGGGATTGAGTCAGATTTCTTATCTTTGGTGATGACAAACTTAGATTGTCAAGCTTACCTCACCAGTTTTAATACCCTGTCCAGACTGGTCCCTTACCTTGTAACACCAGAGCCCAAGCGAATTGCACGCTTCATTGGGGGTTTACCCCCAGAAATCAAAGCCAGTGTTAAGGCTTCAAGACCTACTACATTTAGGTCAGTAGCTGACCTCTCTCTGTCCCTTACTTTAGATGCGGTCAGGCTAAGGTCGCTAAAGAAATCTGAAGAAAGTAAGAAGAAGCGTGAGGGTGATAACTCACGAGGATCAGAGAAGAAACACAAGGGAAAAACTGACTCTGAGAGGTCTGGGTCTGGAAAGAATGGTCAGCGGACAGAGGAAAAGCCAAGGTGCTCGACTTGCCAAAAACGCCACTTTGGAAAATGCAGAATGGAGTCCAATTCTAAATCAGGACCACCTGCATGTGGGATATGCAAGTCTAGGGAGCACAAGACTGTTGATTGCGGGAAGATTAAAGATGCTACCTGCTACAACTGCAACGAGAAAGGGCACATAAAGACCAACTGCCCTAAGTACGCGAGGAAGCCCGAGTAGGCCGAGAGAACAAACGCACGAGTTGTCAGGATGAACGCCCAAGAGATGGTGCAGAATAATAATAGTATAATATGTACCTTTCCTTATCAAACAGTTTATGCAGAAACTTATTTGATATTGGCACATATAAATATATTATGAATGATAAAGGTTGAGAACTGTTGTCTCCACCTGATTAAGACTCCGGTCATTTAATGCCCGGTAGAAAGTGACGATGTTACGTCGAAAATGCTCCAACAAATCCTATATTGATATTAATATCTATTAGAAATCACTCTTTTCTAATATCCTTGTAGCAAACTTTTGGTTGCATACTTAAGGACTCAATATAGTGATAAAAATCGATTGGTTGCCTTAAAAATAAAGCCCATATCGTGGGTGATAAGAAGCAATTAATTATCAAGACTCCTTATGAGACAACCCTCGTAATTACACGTATCCGTACGATTAACTAATATAAAAAAAAAAAAAAATGGTGGAACTGGCCGTCCCCGGAATCGAACCTGGGTCTAGGCCGGCCGCACCCTTTCGCGCGCCTAGCCAACCGAGCTAGGTGCCTAGTTTGTGAAAATCTCCATTCTAATTAAATATAAGCACATATAGTTGATATCTCTTTAATCTCTATCGATTTCGAATACCAAATAGTATGACAAAAGCGCTATATGAGGATTTGTGAATCTTAATAAATTCCATAGATTGCTTCCATGCCTGATCAGTATGGAGGTTTAATGCATGGGACCACAAAGATATCTCGATGGTCATACAGTACTAAAGTCAACTAATGGTATTCAAAGGAGATGTCCAGAATGGAATTGTCCAAGTAAATATTCCCGATTAAGGAAATTGTGGACTAGTAACATGAATATGTCATTTATTTGACACAAGCAATTATGGATGAACTGGAGCCCGAGATATGGAAAACTCTCTGTAACCTCCTTGCATCTTGATTATCTTCTCCTATTAATAACCTGTTTACCCCTGAGAGGCAGGTAGAGCTAAGGTTTAAATTCTGTTTAAGGCTGTGTTATTATGAAATCTCCAAAAATGGCTAGTACTATCATTGGAAGAATCGAAACCCTGGTTAATTAGGATTTCTTAATAAAGGGTTCATATAGCTTAACTCAATATCCTGGAAATCCGGTATAGTTAATTAAGAAAGACGGTTCATCTTGCTTATGCATTGATCACCGAAACCCTATTTACGCAACAATTAAGAATTGCTATTACCTACCCAGGATCGTCGATTGGTTCGACTAGCTGTAAGAATTAGCTATTCTTGGAGAGTAATTAAGCAGTAGTTGGAATAACCATCTCATCATAGAATAAGTTTTCTATAACAATTATTATGTAAGTGATAAGGTTACTCCTTTGGAGACTTAGTATAGATGGAATGTTAAACATCTATTGTTAAATAGAGAATTGGTAAGTCCAATTATCAAGATCTGAAAGTTGCCTGGGGGACAACAAATAAGATTATACAAATCCATAATCGATTGTAGGTTGCCAGTATATGGCAAGAAATCGAAGAGTTATGAAAATAGCAAACTTCCTAAGTTCTTGTTAAGGAATATGGTTTAACAAAAGATATCACCCAGGAAGGGTGTATCAAATTTGTGAAATTATCAGGCTAGTTAAGCTCTGAATAAAGGTAAATCATTCGAAGGAAATCGAATGTATCAAGATCAAGTAGCTTGTAAGCTAAAACCTACTTAAGGAGTTTGACGGAGCTCGCAATACATTGCACAATAGTGACTGGAGGATGTGTTCCGCCAATAAGTCAAGGAGCACTATCACAAATTGGTATGCGGATTTACGATGTGATAAACATCCTATATTGATTAAGGATCGACAGGTAAGAACGCTTCGAAGAAAGAATATACCTTTTGTAAAGGTCAAATGGGATGCCCGAAGAGGTCCCGAATTCACGTGGGAAGTTGAATCCACGATGAAAGAAAAGTACCCTTACTTATTTCAGTAAATCTCGGGTCGAGATTTATTTTAAGGGGGTGAGGATGTAACACCCCGAAAATTTACGTCCTATAAAGTGTTGACACGTGTCATAAGCTTGAATGTGTGAAAGAATACCCTAGAGGGACTAAAGTTGACAAACTTGAAAAGTATATGAAAATACGAGTTCTAAATGTCAACAGTGAATAAATATGTTGTACATTAACCCTACATGATGCTCATACCTTCAAAAGAATGAATCATGGATCATACGAAGCTAAAAGTGAGAGATTACAAACTACAGGGGTTAAATGTGTCAACATGTTAAAGATATACCTCTGAGTGACCTTTTGACAAACCCGAAGCTTTGTAAATGTAAATTATGCTCACTAGAATGCACGATTAAAATTTCATAAAGTTTCGTTATCGTATGAGAAAGTTATGATCAAATTCGTGTGCGAGGGGTTAAAAGCGTCAACGTTGAAATTTATGACTTTTCGGGTAACCATAAAGTTACCCAAGGACTTAACAAAGTATGTTTATGTCTTAAGGCCCATAAAAGTCAAGTTAGAGGGCTCGAAGTGCAAGAAAGCATGTTAAGATCAAGTGTAGAAGGATCAGGGACTAAAAGCGTCAAAAAGTGCATAAGTTTGCATTTTCGCGCATAACCTACATTCTGAATACATCTGGTCATCCAAAAATTTATGTAAGCACTAAAATATTTTATTTTAGTGTTCGCCATAAGAAAAATCCATTCGTCGCGTCATTTGGATCGTTTTTGGCACTTATGCGCATTCCGTCGTAATTAAGCGAACATCGCGTTCGTACGACCAAACGAACCATCACCCGGCACATTTTTGAGCATGTTTCATGTCCACGATGTTTAGGTAACATTTTAGGGCCTTAAAGTTGGCTTTACGGGCCTTAGAAGTGTCGAAAAAGGCCTTAAACACGTGCAGGGACTGAAACTGTCATTTTTCAAACTTGTTGTCTGATCAGGACCCTCATGCGGCCCGCATGAGTTTAAGGGCATCCTGAAGCGGGCCGCATGGCCCCTTCTGACCAGATTAAATGTATAAAACAGCTGGTTGCAGCTGTTTGGCACTCCCAATCTCAATGCCACATGTTGATTTCCTATGGTTAGTGGCAATTTAGGCACCATAACCTTCCGACAAGTGTACGGCCTTGATCGTGCCCTCTTCTCCAAGAAACGATCCTAACGGTGGTGCATATCCTATAAATACCCAACCCCTCACAACTCAAAAACCCACAAATCTGATCCTAGAGCTCTAAGTTGAAGCCATTGCTTCATACCTGAGCTATTCGATCAAGATTTACTAGCGGGGACCCTTCGTAAGTATTCTTTCGTTCTTTTATCGCTTTTCGGGTCCGAAAGTCAAACTTTGTTTGACTTTCTGCATTGACCAGTTTATGGTCGATGCGAAGTTCGTTTGAACTTCATAACGTGAGCGTGATCACGATGGTTATAGTCCCTAGTGACTATACCTACTGATTACCACGTTATCTAGGCTCAGTGACGAGCTGTAGTTTCGGCCAGAATACGTATTCTTGCGTATTTTGTAACCAAACTACTTATGGGTATCAAAACCGTTTGTTTTGATACCAAACTTGTTTTCTAACTTAGTCAAGCATGTTTCAACATGCTTAGCTCGTCACTTTTAGTTTAGTGCTTATATAGGGTCGTAAAGGTAAGCGATCTAAACAATCGCTTATACTTTCGAACCCGACCCGTTTGGTCGATCATTAGGATCCGACCAAACACATTAAGTGACCTTATGGTCACATCGTTCGAGTAGTTGTATGACAGGTAGTATATATATGCCTTAGGTAAATGACCAAAATACCCCTACGGGGCTTAAATTGAGATTAAACTCGTTTTGGGCATAATGGAAGGTATCCTACTGATACCACAACATATTTAAGGCATATTAACTAAGGAAACCTGTAAATGACTCTATGAATACCCGTTACGCGTTATTCGCGTTCGGATCGGTTTATATAACTAGTTTATATAAGTTAGCCGAAACGGGTCAAACCTTACCGGTTTTGTCTCAAAATTCAAAGTGTGTATTAAATACCCAAATTAAGCAAGTCTCCGAACTTGTCGGGTCTAAATCACATTCTATTTCGGTCTTCGCGTAATCGTGCGTACGAACCGTATCTTCCTGTAAGACTAACCGGTCTAAGCTTAGGCTTAATTAAAGACCCGTTAGCATTCTAATTAATTATTTATACCATCATTCCAGACTAGAGCATTTCGGTAAATGGTACATACGCTTACTTAAGTGAATACGGCTGAGTTATTAGATTCTTGCTAATTAAGACAGGAGCTAGCTCAGGTAAATACTCTTAACTTATTTTCCCTATACGGGCTTGGGATACGGTACTATAAAAGTACCGCTTGGTCGGGTGTATGTAGTCATTTAAATCGGATTATGATTGATGTACTTACATAACCTGTTTAATATGTATTATTTTATTATTTGGTGTATGGCCTTTGGGGGTTAATGACCATGTCCCGGATATCCTTGGCATCATTCGAAGTAATGGCCACGACCTAAGCACGGGGTGTAGGCATACACCTGACAGTTGCATTATGTAAAAACTGGTAATCCACTCCGAGGTATCATCCTTGTGGGCATTATACCGGAACTGGTAATCCACTTAGAGGATGATAGCCCGTGGGCATTATACCTGTGGCGTGTCAGTTAATCTAGTCCGGCCCTACAAACCGGCCCTAACGGACGACAAATAAGTAAAAACTGTATACAAGATTATATACAAATAATTTTCCCAAGTTATAAAAGATTAATTGTGCCTCTGTGCATTTTAATCAAAGTGTCAAAAGGTTTTGTGCCTGGTGCATCTAAATCAATTTTCTTAAACTCTTTTCAAATGAGTCGGTTGAGTGTATTTACCAGTGAAAACTGACGTATTTTCCAAAAAGGTTAAGTGACAGGTACTGAACGAAATTGGCTGGAAGCTCAGGGCGCTAATAAGAAATCTTGCAAGTTCTAGGCGCCTAAAGTCTGTTGAACAAATGATATGTTTTAAGATCCGCATGTGGATCCTTTACTTCCGTTGTAATACTGAATATTACTTCATATTCGGAATGTAATAATAAATATCTTTTGCTTCCGCTGTGCATTCATATATATTGTGTTGTTTGACTATTATGTTGCCAACCACGTCACGATACTCCCCCACCGGGCCCACCGGTGACACGTGGAAAGTCGGGGTGTGACAGATGATAACGAAGAACCTTCTTTGTCAAGAAGTGTTTGTGACGGTGTTTGTGACGAAGGAACTTCTTCGTCAAGAAGTGTAGTTGATGAAGAACCCTAGTTATTCGCCAAAGTTATGAAGCATGAACGTGCTATGCCTAAACATTAAACAACTCCTAAGTTTTCATTTAACAACCAAACATAACAATACTTTAATAATCCACATATCGTGCACATGTTACAACGTAAAACGAAATATGAAAACAGGGTTGTGAAACAAGTGTTGCGTAGAGGAAGGACCTTGGGATCTCGGGTTGTCACATCATCCCTAACTTGAAAGAAATTTCGTCCCGAAATTTAATAAGTAGCCCAAAGCAACCAGGTGTTAAATTAGAATGACTGTGGATTTTCCTCGTTTGCCACATCATCCCCAACTTGAAAGGGAATTTCGTCCCGAAATTCACCAGTCTCATCAGAATTTGGTTCCGCTGTTTTAAACGGTTGCGGATACTTGAGCTTTATCTGATCTTCGCGTTCCCACGTGAACTCCGGTCCATGTCTTGAGTTCCAACGAACTCTCATGATTGGAATCCGACTGTGCTTACGAACCTTAACTTTCCAGTCCATGATTTCAATTGGTTTCTCAACACACTGCGACTTATCATCGACCTATGGTTCTTGCAAAGAGACCGCGAGTGTTTCGTCAGACAAACACTTCTTCAGATTTGAGACGTGAACAACAACGTGAACGTTGCCCAGTTTGTAAGATAACTCGAGTTTGTAGGCCACCTTGCCGATTCTCTCCAGAATTCCGAATGGCCCAACGTATCGTGAATTAAGTTTGCTACGCTTCCCAAACCGCACCACACCCTCCCAGGGTGAAGCTTCCAACGTAACATAATTTCCTTCTGCGAATTCTAAGGGTTTCCTACGCTTAACGGCTTTTCTAACAGTCATGCACTGCCGCCATACGATTTCCGATCTAAACAATCTTCTCAAGAGTTTCTAGTACAAGTCTTGGACCTGTGATTAGGTTGTCACCCACCTCAGCCCAACAAAGATATCGGCATTGTCGTTCATACAATGCTTCGAACGGAGCTGCCTGAATACTAGAATGGTAGCCGTTGTAGTGAAACTCTAACAAAGGTAAATGTCTCAACTTTTACCAAAGTCAATCACACATGCTCGCAGCATGTCTTCGAGTGTCTGGATGGTCCGCTCACTCCGACCATCTGTCTGAGGGTGCGATAAGCAGTGCTCATGTCTAGACGTCAGTCGGAAGATTTGTGCATCTCTCGCCATAAATTAGATGCAAAATGCGGATTATGATAAGAGATGATAGAGGTTGGCACCTCGTGCCCAGGTACCACTTCCTTCAAGTAAGAGTCCATAGGTTGCGAAGACTTGTCAGATTTATTGATCGCAAGAAAGGGTGATGGTTACGTGAGACAACCAGCAATCACCCAGGTGATATCGTTTCCGTTTTGAGTTTTAGGTAGTCCTGTGACAAAATCCATGGCAGTCTGTTTCCATTTCTATATGGGTGCTTCTGGTTGCTGACACAAACCAGAGGGTTTCTGATATTACACCTTGACTTTTGCACAAGTTAAACATCGTTCACATACATTGTCATGTGGGCCTTCATGCCCAGTCACAAGTACAAGATCCTTAGATCCTAAAACATTCCAACAAAATCCAGACGAGTGGAATATCGAGACTTGTGTGCTTCGCCCAACACAAGTTTTCCCTAGGTTGCCGTATGGTAGGACTCATATCCGCTCTATAAGGTAGCGGATACCGTCCGACTTTTTCCAGAAGTTGTTTCCCCATGCCCCGCATAGGTTCAGCTTGAAGATTCTCTTCCTTGAATGCTTCGGTTTGGGCAGAACGAATCTGATCCGGTAGGTTAGAGTCGATGGTGAGCTGCAAAGCTCGTGCACGATTAGGTTTCACAGTCGCAATCGTTCAAAAGTTCCATTCAGCGACGACGTCACATGTTTAATTCTTTCTGATCAAAGATATACCGAAGGCCCTTGTGATTGGTCTAAATAGCGCCTTTGGTACCGTACAAGGAACGCCTCCAGATTCTAAATCCAAAGGCCATGGCTTCCATCCCAGGTCGTGAGTCGTGTAACTCTTCTTGTAAATCTACAACTGTTGAGAAACGTAAGCTATCACTTTCTCATGCTGCACCCTAAGCAACCGAGACCCTGAATCGAGACAACATGGTACACTACCCGATCACCTGTACCATCAGGTAAGGACAACATTCAATGCATTACAGAGTTTAGTTTCGAAGCTGAAAAGACGTTCTCCTGTTCTGTACTCCATGAATACACAGTACCCTGTTGTGTTAAAGCGATAAAAGTTGTACGATCTTCGAAAATCCCTTGATGAATTTGCGACGGTACTTAGCGAGACTAAGAAATTGCCGCACCTCCGACGGACTCTTTAGTGACGAATTTCTAGTAGGACGGATCTTAGCGGGATCTACGTGTATTCCCAGTTCGTTGACTATATGACCAAGAAAGTGTACTTCTTAAATCCAGAAGTCACACTTAGAAAGACTTCATGTGGAGTTGCTCCTCCCTCAGGGGCTCCAAGATAGGATACGACTGCCGCTCATGGTGTTCCTTTCTCCTGGAAATGATTCAAAATGTCATCAATAAATACGGTCGACGAATTCGGCGAGATGAGGTTTACACCCACGATTCATGTGATCCATAAGGCGGCTGGTGTGTTGGGTAACTTGAATGACATGAATAGAAAATTGTAATGGCCGTTCTGCGTTCGAAATGCCGTTTTAGGGACACCCTCTCCTTGGACTTCCATCTGATGATAGTCCGTTCGTCAGTCTACCCTCGAATGGGAACTTGACCCTCGCAACTAGTCAACAGATTGTCAACACATGGTCGAGGCGAACGGTTATTGACAGTCACCTTGTTGAGTTCTTGATAATCAGTACACATACGGAAAGGCCTATCTTCCTTCTTTCACGGATAGGACTGGGGCTCCCCAAAGCGAAAACTAGGACCGACAAAACTCCTATCCAATAGTTCCCGAAGTTGATTAGACAGTTTTTGCGACCCTCCTGGTGCAAGACGGTAAGGAGTACGAGTATTCAGGGCTGCCCCTGGCATGATATCAAACTGAGATTCTACCTAACAGTTGTGGAAGTAAACCTGAAAGTTCTTCGGGTAGCACACCGGGAGAGATCATGAACAGTTGGTGGATCCTTGATCCTCCTTTCCTTAGCCTTAGTATCAGTAATGAGTGCTAACATAGCGGGGTAATGTCACACCCTGGATTTTGCAGAAGCGTGGGTTTATTTGGTGTGACTTCTTAATACCATAGCAACAATCACAACAATGCTATATGATAAAAAAAATATGAGATGTTCATCCATTAATAAAAGTGAGAAAATACCTCCATAACATTGTTTAGAAACATCGACATTTGAAATAAGTTACAAACCATAAATTATTTAAAACGTGTTCACAAGACACACAAAAGACTTTAGATAAGACGAGGTTTAGAGACATGTAACCCGTCCAGGAATAGGTTACACCTCTCAAACTTCACAATTCTGGATGACATCTATTATCCAACGCAGCTAGACACATGCATACCCTGCCAGATCCTGCTAGTTCCCTGAAATACATGTAGTTTGAAAAATCAACAAAAAGTTGAGCGAGTTCATGTGTAAGTCTTGTGTGTATAAACCTTTAAAATATGTCTTGTGTGTATAAATGTCACTGGTATGTAGCAATTAAGGAAAAAGAGATCACCAATGGGTTGCAAAGCCATTAGTATGTGTGAAATGGTGCAGGAAGACTCAAACCTAGCATATTTGTACCGGGCTTCCGGCTGGAAGACATAGTCACCTCTATGGGCCGCCCCGGCCTCATGGGTGTGGGCTCGCTACACCTAAATAAATCTAATCTATCACTCATGTCCCTCGGTCCTACGACGAGGATTAATGGCCTTAAGTGTTGTGCCCACCCTTCACACCATACCATGTATAAAAAATGTCTGTAATAGTTGTAACATATATTCCACCCCCGAAGTATAAAACTGAAAATAGTTAAGAGAAAAGGGGGACATGAACTCACCTTATTTTGCAAGCGATTCCGAATACGCAAGTCAAGATTAAGGAATAAGGAAACTCAAAGTTGTCCTAATGAATCGTACATGAACAAGAATAATGTATCAATATTGAGGTCGTATAGTGTTGACGGGATTTGTTGAGCATTTATTGTATTTGATAGTGTTTAGATTAACAGAAGGATCTTGTGAATTATATGTTTAGAGGGCTCGGAAAAATGAACATGATATAAAAGAATTATTTATGAAAAATATTTATTTATCATAAATAATAAAATTGCAAAAATGTACAATTGATTTAATATAAACATTTGTAATAATAAATCAAATATATTTAATTAGTATAATCAAATAACATAATTAAATATAATGATTATTGGCAAAATATTGTACAAGTGATATAATTAATTTATATCAGAATAATTAAAAATAACATTTTTAATTATTGAACTTGAATATTACTGATTTAATTATATAAATATCGAAATTATATAAAATATCAGTAGCAACATTATTTTTGTAAAGATCAACACTTAAAATAATTAATCTGAAAATTTCAGAATTTAATTCCTAAAAATCGATTTTTTATTAATTATTTAATAATATATTGTTTTAATACTGTAAAAATTAGTTTTATAAATAAATTGACTAATTTCACATTTTTAATAAAAGCAACAGTGGTTAATAATCTTATAAAAATTATTGGAATGTTGAAAATATTAAAAAAGAAACGATTAAAAAGAAATGTAGACCCCTGGGTTCGAACCCGGGTCTGTATTGTAACCAAACAGAGTCTTAACCACTGAGCTAAGCTTCTGTTTGTGTTTGGTTTAGGACTGCTAAACTTATAACCAAACAGGAACTGGTCATCTTCTCCAATTGGAGTCAAACAAAAAGTCAACTCTTTCAATTCTACGGGAAAACTGTGTTATATCAAGATTAACTCTAGGGAATCATTGCATAAGTGTAAACAAACTAATTGGACGGATAAAAACTAACCGGTATTGAAAGGATGATCGGATTGAAAAATTCCGGCGAAAAAGTGAGTATTCCGGCGAGTTGCAGGTTTTAATATGACGATTTCGGGTGTTTAAGTGATTGTGAAATGGTGTGGAATGTCGTTAGAAATGCAAGGAACTTAAATACACGAAGTTTGGATCTCAGATTCAACAAAACTTAGTGGATTTGATCTACTTTAATTTTTTTATAAAAAGTTTCAATTTCCAGTTGTTATAGCACGAATTTGTGTCGTTTGAATGATTGGGATTAGTTGGGATAGGTTGGGGATCATGTGGGTAAGCTTTACAGGTCAAAAGAATGAATTAAAATCGATTTTGGTGGCTTTTGGGTCGAAATCCGTAATCTGCGTTGCTGTATAAATAAATTCAGCTTTATTTTAATGTGTGTATATATATAATAAAATCTTATATCAATCACAACCAAGCTGGTAGACCAGCTGGTTGTGCGCGTGTGTTGTGTGTGGAGGGGCGCGGGTTCGATTCCCGTTTCGTCCGGTTCGAAGGGAAGTAAACTTTTTTTTTTTATTAAAACTGATTTTAATTAATAATATTTAATTCCTAAGTAGTGTATATATGAATTAATGTTCTATATCTTTCAGCTCCTGTACAGGAGGATAAACTGGTTAAGACACTTCAGTTATAACGTAGAGGTCGCGGGTTCGAAACATGCAAGGGCCGGTTCTCATCATAGGAGACCCACTTTTATCCGACTTTTTGGATATTTACACTTTGGCCCCTCAAGTTTCATTTTGTACAAAAATAGTCCCTGAACTTTCGAAAAGTTACAATAACAGCCCCTCAACTTTCATCAGAAATACATAACTGGTCCCTGTAATAGCCAGTTAGTTAAACTAACTGGGTTAAGTTTCAAAGACTGACAAATAGGTCCCTCAACCTATTGTTTGTCTATGTGTTGGCATTGTCAGCATGTTTCTGAGTTATCCGTTCACTGTGCTAACTGTGTTTTGTGCATCAAGTTTATCACTAAAGTTTGTGTGTAATAAATGGAGTGACAGTATGAATGTGATGCATATGTATGTATGATGCAGAACTCATAAAGCAGTTTAATTCGTCAGTTGTAATTCTAGCACAGTCATTAAGCACAAAGTTAATATTAATTAATTGTACGGATACATGTAATTGTGAGCGTTGTCACAGGTAATTCCTCTGTAAACACTTCTGGGCTTTCATAGCTGAAATGACGCCAACCTTTGCACCACTCTGACGCCTTGGGACAGACAATGATTCTCCACTAGGAAGAGGGATACGCAAAATTTTCTCCTCACAGAGTATATCAGCGCGATATCTGGATAACCAATCCATACTAACTACTGCATCGAAACTATCAAGGGCAGCGGAAGGAAGGTCGATATCGAACACTTGACCCACGGGGCCGAGTTTGCATCCTAACGAACATGTGAGGCTTCAATTGACTTTCCATCGGCCGGTTCTACAACAGGTTCGGTTTCAAGAGGTGTCGGTGTCCAACAAAACAAGGGAGAAAAGGGTTAATCACAAAGCGCACAAGTCACTATGCTGGTATCGTACCTGACGTCACCCATGCCAATCGTAAGTACTCCACCACTAGCACCATTTTCGCCGCCGTCGTTATCGTCGAAGTCTCCTTTATTCCATACTGAAGGCTGGGTTACGGGTACTTCGTCGTTGCCGTGGCGGTTGCCTCTGATGTTGTTGCTTCGTAAACAGAGCTTTGTGATCCTTCACCAAAAAGGGTCCACCTTTCCACATTCCCTAACACGTCCTAGGGTACTGTCCATGGCGCTAGCAATTACACATCCCATGCTCTGGTCAATTGTCAGCGTTTATGCCCCGATTGGTTCATAAGAGTTGGCTCCCAGAGGTTGCTTAAAGTCATTATACTGGTGTTCATTGTCAGTAATCAGGGCCATCATAATGCTAGGGTCAGTAGTGTATTACGTTCAACTTCTTGTCCATCAGTCTTGCGAGTCGATTGAGTAACGCACGGTAAATTGTTAAAGAATTACAGAGGCGATCATACTTCGAGATCTGAGACGTCAATTCGAGGAATTCAAATAATCGAGAAAAGTGAGAAAAGTACAGACCAAACTTTCGATGCTTCACTAATCCAACTCAGAGGCATTCGCATTAGCTCCTAACATTCTTAGATAGTTCTCTAGACATTCAGATACGTGTTCAGGCAACACTCCATATCATCGAGATTCGTAGAGATTCAGTGGAAAGTGAAGGATCACGTTCGAATAGGAGACAATCATCGCTATGACCCCTATGGATTGTTGAATTTCTCAATAGGTCGAATAATGGAACATAACCCTTTTCACACTCGCTAGGTCTCACTGGGACTCACATGCACCCCATATTATTATTATGTGTGCACCCACAATAATAATATTATTTGTATGCTCATCTCAGTTCCTCCAAACTCATGTTAAATGGTTCCCCAAATTCGAGTAGCAAAACAAAGGACATCATAAACAATGGATAACAAAGTCCTAGAGGAAGTGCCACACTATCATTCATATAACATAGACAAGTAACACATGAATTCATACCATCGTGCTAAGTGTGCAATCACATGTAGTGTCATACGTAATGGTACACTAGTTATGCAGTGTAATAAGTAAACGAGAGACGAACCTTGTAATATGGAGCTGAGTGTCATGGTCGTATTCAGAACTTGTTCGGTTATAGTCTGGTTTTATAAAAACGTTTTAAAACCAAGTTCCCTATAACCTGGCTCTGATACCAATCTGTCACTCCCCCGAAAAATACCCCAAGCGGAAACCTCCGCGAGGCGTGTGACGTACCAGGATCTAGCCACCAATCACATTGAACTCATACAAGATTTTAAATAGGAACTTTCATTCATTAAGATAAAGTGTTACATTACATAAAGTGTAACTCAACATTTTCAGCGGAAGCATAAATCATTAGTTATGTATTTCGTAAACCAAGCGTATGAAAGTTATTAGACTTGTCTCGTGTTTCCATGTGTCTCGACCCAGGACCACTCCAGCTTCCCAGACAGCAAGTTCCACGTTCTCACATATCTATAACCTGCGAGCATGCAAACAATTGTATCAGACAACGCTGGTGAGTTCATAGTTTTTACCAAACGCTTAGTTACCAAGTGATCAGTCCAGTTTAATAACAATTCCGAAAATAATGTTGATAATAACTCGAGTACCGTACAAGATGGCATCAGATTGTTTGCCCGTCCCCAATGCCCCCTATCATAGCATTGGTCATGATTAAGGTCATTAGTTCATGCCCGTCCTCTCAGGTACGGTGTGAGGTTGCCAAGCCTAATAGCGCTATCAACTAATACCCTGTTACCTCTCAGGTAACTAACTCGGTATAAGATGGGACTTAAAGTGATATGAAATGAGTGTATCATCTAACATCCCAATTTTTACCCAGAAAGACTTATTCCTCTCAGGAATACCCATTTGATTGTCCCACCCACCGGGACGCATGCTCAAGAGAAATGAACTCACCTTACACTGCCCGGTATGTTACGTTAAATTACCCGTTCCAAGTTGGTCAACCACACCCTACCGAGGTTACCAAAGATGATCAGTTTCGTAAACACATATCCAGATCACGTATTTAGCAAATCACATGTAACACCATTGTCACGTGACACATAGCAAACGCTTAGATTTCATACACATTCATAACACACGTTCACGTTCCAAACAGTAGTTACCAATAAAATCAGTTTCATAATCAAGTAAATCACGTATTTTCACAGATTGCATTCACCGCAAAGATCACCGTATAACACATAGCAAGTACTCATATCTCATACAAGTCCTCATCTCACGTGCATGTCACATAACAACACTTAACAGGTGAGTTTGCTATTCACACGAGTCAAATCAGAATCCTCATTCCCAATCAATATTATTATCATGCAACAAATAGAATTTTATAAACATAAACATCCATCATCATATACATCATAAACTGTTCGAAACCTTATGTTAAGTGGACACATTTTCTGCTTAAAAATGTTCTGTTTGTTTACTCTCCTGCAGCATCTTCACGAAGAACCAGTTCTTCGTGGGATGCTCTCATGACGAAGAACCTCATTGGTGAAGGACCATTCTTCGTAGAGAAATGAATGTGACGAAGAACCCTAGTGGTTCGTCAAAATCCAGTCAACGAAGAAGCAGGCTCTTCGTCGACGTAGGTCCTTCGTGGGGAGTATTTCGTCGCTGCACCTCAACTGACACTCAAGATTTCCTTTTTAACCACCATCCCGTAATTTCAGTAAACACTTTCCATATTCCAAAACGGATCAAACATCATGATTTAATCAGTTATCATTCATGTTCATACGAACCCTAATTGCTGTTTACCATTAACACTAGTATATTCACAATGTCATCGACATTGATTCATACAATCATAATTACAAACAACATTAACAGTAACCGTGCATCGGGTCTAACATAACATACATCGAAATCTTCCATATACATACACCCTAACTCATAATCGATACCGACGATTAATGAATATCATACTTCACAAAGTCATCGAAAACCTATTGTCATGCAAGATCATCAACGAGTCATCAGAATCCTTATCATCAAACAACACAATCAACAATCGTAATTCCAAATCAGTTAATCGGATTCATAATAACGTGTAAACAACCCTACGGCATATCATATACACATACATATACACACGGCTGGAACCACAAGGGATACAAGTCAAAACAAAACTAAACACTAACCGAGAGTTTGTGTACCCACGAATGCTAAAACGAGGAAGAGAGATGGCTCCGCGATCCGAAGGGCTTTGAAGGAGGAGGAGGGCTGTCGTTCAAGCTTGAGGGAGAGAAGGAGAGCTAGGGTTTGCAATAGGGTGAGTTTCGTGAACCCTATGCATGTATATGTTCGAACAGGTGAGCCGGGCCCCTCTTGGGCTTCGAAGGGATCTGGGCCGAGAGTATTCCTGGCGAAGAACCCTCTTTGACGAAAAACTATACTTCGTCAAGAGTGATGATGACGAAGAACCTTCTTCGTCAAGAAGTGTTTGTGACGGTGTTTGTGACGAAGGACCTTCTTCGACAAGAAGTGTAGTTGACGAGGAACCCTAGTTATTCGCCAAAGTTATGAAGCATGAACGTGCTATGCCTAAACATTTAACAACTCCTAAGTTTTCATTTAACTACCAAACATAACAATACTTTAATCATCCACATGTTACAATGTAAAACGAATTGTGAAAACAGGGTTGTGAAACAAGTGATGCGTAGAGGAAGGACCTTGGGATCTCGGGTTGTCACAATCACCTTATTTATTTTACTTTATCTTTGTCTAAATAAAAAGGAAATTATTTCTTGAAAAATGGATAGGAGGACCATGGTTGCCATGGTTTAATCTATGCAAACCGTGGTGGATCATGCAAGGGGGTGGTGTAGCCTTCCATTCATGTTCCTACGTAGCGAATCATGTCCCAACCATAACCCCCACACCCTTATTAACACCCTTGTCATTTAAGATGTGAAATTATAAATTTTTAGGATTTTAATTAAGTTTTAAATATCTCTAATACCACATATCTATACGTAATAAAAAAATATCTTCCAAAAATAAATATACTAAAGTAAAAATAAAACAAAAACAAAAATATATCTTTTGTATTAAGTTAAACTATGTAACACCTGCCACATTGCGGCCGGTTCACATCCACATATTCCAGAAGATAAAAAGACTGTCTAATATTCGTTTGATTCATTACGGCATCGGCACTCGCTAGAGTAGCCGAAAGAGAAAACCCTAAATATTGACATCGAGTCCAAGCGTTGTATGAACATGAATAGTTACAAACCACATGTACAAAAAGAGGTAATATAAGACCGGAGGGAATGGGGCTCGTCCTCCGGCCCGTCCCCATGTCGCCGCCCCATCTTCCCACCCCCATGCCCGTCGTCGCCCCTACTCCCGTGAACTTCGTCCTCCCCCAGCCGATGATGACGGGCCTCCTTCCTCTCTCCTCACACACACACATCTATACATACATACATATATATATATAAAGGGGTTCATCCCCCACCCCCTAGGTCCATCCTCTCCAAGCCCCTCCTACGTGGCGCTGACGTGGCAGCCTATCCTCATGGGGATGAGCCTCCCCATACCCACTAGTCTAATGATGACATGCTAGCATAAGACCATTCCCAAACCGTTGTTCGTTCAACAATCCTTCTAATAATTTGATGACCTCGAACCCCACACTAAAACTTGTAGCCAGTTTCCCACTTCACAACTACCTAGACACTTCTCCAACTTTCCCTAAAAACACCAACATAATAACAATCATCAAATTTAGCAGTCATAAAATAAACTAAATACTCCAAAGCAAACTCAAGGTATCATGATAGCTTCTTCGAGGAAGGATCACCCAAAATGAACATATAATTAGGGGATTTGTTTAGTCATTGTTAACCGGATTTTATATGAAAATTTAGAACCGATCTAAATACCTAGGTACTTGGGTTCGGGTCGGGTCGAGTTGGGTATATTTTCGGTTCTCGGTTATTTTCGGTCCGGACCTAAACTTGCTCACCCCTAGAACCAAACGAACACCAACATAGCATGTTCATGTTAGTTCATTTAACTTTAACCAAACACGAACGTGAACACAAACATATAATCAAACACATTTTTTTGTTCGTGTTCATTCATTAAGAAATGGGGCATGTTCGTGTTCGTTTATGCTCGTTCGTTTAAGGCCTAAATGAACAGTTCAGGAACATAAACGAACACAAATGAACATAAAAAAATATTAACTGAAAATATTTGAATAAACATAAACAAACATGATTTAACAAACATAAACGAACACAAATGAGCGTAACTGAACAAATATAAACAAACATAATTTAACATTACTAAACACAAACAAACAAGTCTAATATATTACAATTCATTAGAGAACACATCAAAATTAGGGTTCATAGATACTAAAATTAAGTAAGTGATCAGTTACGATCTAAGAAAAATTTTAAAATTTCATTTTTTATTACTAGAAAACTCAATTACTAATTTGTTGTATTTATGTAAGTAGTTAGAAAACCTAATATTTATATAAATATAACTGTTTATATATTTACTTAAACTTAAACGAACGTAAATAAATGAACATAAATGAACGAACGTTAACGAACGAACACAATGTGGGTTCATGTTTGTTTATTTAATTAAACGAACAAAATATTTTGTTCATGTTCGTTCTAAACGAACATAAACGAACTTTCCGTTGGACAAGTTCACGAACAGTTCATGAACGTTTGGTTCGTTTACAGGCCTAATGACCACCATGACCCTCCACATCAGTGCTATATCACCCACCTTTAATCCACCATCCAAAATCAATACCCTAAGGGTGTGGTCATGACCTAAACGACTATCCCCTTATTTATTTTAATTTATCTTTGTCTAAAGAAAAAGGGAATGATTTCTTGAAAAATGGATAGGAGGACCATGATTGCCATGGTTTAATCTATGCAAACCATGGTGGATCATGCAAGGGGGTGGTGTAGTCTTCCATTCATGCTCCTACGTAGCGAATCATGTCCCAACCATGACCCCCACACCCTTATTAACACCCTTATCATTTATGATGTGAGATTATAAATTTTTAGGATTTTAATTAAATTTTAAATATCTCTAATACCACATATCTATACATAATAAAAAAATATCTTCCAAAAATAAATATACTAAAGTAGAAATAAAACAAAAACAAAAATAAGTCTTTTGTATTAAGTTAAACTATGTAACACCCGCTGTATTGCGGCCGGGTTCACATCCACATATCCTAGAAGCCAAAAAGATTGTCCAATATTCGTTTGATTCATTATGGCATCGGCACTCGCTAGAGTAGCCGAAAGAGAAAACCCTAAATATAGACATCGAGTCCAAACGAAGCGTTGTATGAACATGAATAGATACAAACTAGATGTACAAAAAGAGGTAATATAATGATGACATGCTAGCATAAGACCACTTCTAAACCGTTGTTCGTTCAACAATCATTCTAATAATTTGATGACGTCGAACCCTGCACTAAAACTTGTAGCCAGTTTCCCACTTCACAACTACCTAGACACTTCTCCAACTTTCCCTAAAAACATCAACATAATAACAATCATCAAATTTAGCAGTCATTAAATAAACTAAATACTCCAAAGCAAACTCAAGGTATCATGATAGTTTCCTCATGGAAGGATCAACCAAAATGAACATACAATTAGGGGATTTGTTTAGTCATTGTTGACCGGATTTTATATGAAAAATTGGAACCGATCTAAATACCTAGGTACTTGGGTTCGGGTCGGGTTGGGTATATTTTCGGTTCGGTTCTCGGTTATTTTCGGTCCGGACCTAAACTTGCTCACCCCTAGAACCGGACAAACACGAACATACATTTAACTTTAACCAAACACGAACATATAATCAAACACATTTTTTTGTTCGTTTCGTTCATTAAGAAATGGGGCATGTTCGTGTTCGTTTATGTTCGTTCGTTTAAGGCCTAAATGAACAGTTCAGGAACATAAACGAACACAAATTAACATAAACAAACAAAAAAAAATTAACTGAACATATTTGAATAAACATAAACAAACATGATTTAACAAACATAAACGAACATAAATGAGCGTAAGTCAACAAATATAAACAAACATAATTTAACATTACTAAACACAAACAAACAAGTCTAATATATTACAATTCATTAGAGAACACATCTAAATTAGGGCTCATAGATACTAAAATTAAATAAGTAATCAATTACGATCTAAGAAAAATTTTAAAATTTCATTTTTTATTACTAGAAAACTCAATTACTAATTTGTTATATTTATGGAAGTAGTTAGAAAACCTAATATTTATATAAATATAACTGTTTATGTATTTACTAAAACTTAAACCAACGTAAATAAACGAACATAAATGAACGAACGTTCACGAACGAAAATGAACGAACACAAGGTGTGTTCATGTTTGTTTATTTAATTAAACGAACTTGTCCGTGTTCGTTTGTTTATTAAATAAACGAACTTCACGTTGGACAAGTTCACGAACAGTTAATGAACGTTTGGTTCGTTTACAGGCCTAATGACCACCATGACCCTCCACATTAGTGCTATGTCACCCACCTTTAATCCACCATCCAAAATCAATACCTTAAGGGTGTGGTCATGACCCAAACAACTATCCCCTTATTTATTTTAATGTATCTTTGTCTAAAGAAAAAGGAAATGATTTCTTGATAAATGGATAGGAGGACCATGGTTGCCATGGTTTAATCTATGCAAACCATGGTGGATCATGCAAGAGGGTGGTGAAGCCTTCCATTCATGTTCGTACGTAGCGAATCATGTCCCAACCATGACCCCCATACCCTTATTAACACCCTTATCATTTAAGATGTGAAATTATAAATTTTTAGGATTTTAATTAAGTTTTAAATATCTCTAATACCACATCTATACATAATAAAAAAATCTCTTCCAAAAATAAATATACTATAAGTAAAAAAAAAAAACAAAAACAAAAATAAGTCTTTCGTATAAGTTAAACTATGTAACACCCGCCGCATTGCGGCCGGGTTCATATCCACATATCCCAGAAGCCAAAAAGACTGTCCAATATTCGTTTGATTCATTACGGCATCGGCACTCGCTAGAGTAGCCGAAAGAGAAAACCCTAAATATGGACATCGAGTCCAAGCGTTGTATGAACATGAATATATACAAACTACATGTACAAAAATAGGTAATATAATGATGACATGCTAGCATAAGACCACTCCCAAACCGTTGTTCGTTCAACAATCCTTCTAATAATTTGATGACCTCGAACCCCGCACTAACACTTGTAGCCAGTTTCCCACTTCACAACTACCTAGACACTTCTCCAACTTTCCCTAAAAACACCAACATAATAACAATCATCAAATTTAGCAAGCTATAAATGGTCATCATTCGCTCCAATTGTCCATAACAACTCAAATTGGCCATTATTTGCCCTAATTAACCAACAATAATCCAAACTAACCGTATTTAACCAATAATAACCGTAACTAATCGTATTTGATCATTATTGAACCAACTTGATAAAAAATGAACTAATTCATCATAAACGGCAATAATTAGCTCCAAATGACCATAACTCGAATCACTTGACTCCAGTGACTTTAATTGATCATCGACGACTCCAATTGACCATATTTCAAAAGTAAAATTAATAATATCTACACATCTTGTACACAATAACAAAACATCATCTTCTATCAAGGAACCTTTTCACACTTAATCAACCACAAATTATTAATAAAGAACCAAATTCTCTAATAGATCTCCAACTTGCTTGTTTTTGCAATGCTGAAGAAGAACAAGGTTTGTAGAATGAATTTATCTTTTAGTGCATTGATTGGAATAACGAATTGAACTGGTTCTGTGGGGGATAACTTTAAGAGAATTAGAGTTTCATTCTGATAAATTTATATAACCCGCTAGAGAAATTAACCTTAAGTTTGGCCAAACTTTAGAATTGAAATATGTAAATTGCATTGCATACGCACAGTATTAGGGTGGGCGGGGCGTAATTGGTAACCTCAATCCAGGTACCTATTCCTGATCGGGTACATGGTCGCTTGTCAATCGGGTAGGGAATTCCTTGACTAGTCACCGAAGAAAGCTTTTCTGTGTGTTTGTGAGGAAAGTTGGCGAAGGTCTCAGGTAGCTAAGGAACCTGGCCGTCGGGGGAGCGAGTTTCACGGGTTCATTTTAGATCAAATGAGGAGTATCCCTCTGATGGGATGTTGAGGAGGTACCGACGAAATACACCCCGACCACCCTTAGAATTAACAAGAGGGGTGCCAGTGTGATGTAAGGATGAACACTAACACACAAAAATAGACATTAGCACAACATATGAACAATTAATTGATGAATTATCATAAAGATTTGATAGTGTATAAAATTATGTATGAATTTATATAAAATAAAAAATACTTTTAGAATTTGGTTGTTTACATAATTGAATTTCTAAAGAAGTTTTGTTATTAGTTGTAATGTAATAACTACAAAGTTAAAGCTGTAGGTATTTATAATCAGACCACCCGTAGTGGAGGGGGTTTTGGGCGTTTTTCCCTAAAAAGCGTCCCTCCACACCATGATCACCGCCCCCTGGGCATTTTTTTCAAAAAACCACACGGGCATTTGATTTAACAAGCCTGAGATGAATTTAAATGACCAATTAGATCCTCCCACATCTATTTTGAACCCTTTCTAACTTAAAAAAAGAAATTAAAAATTAGATTTCCTGACATCTTTACAAATCTCCACTACACCCCCTTTTAACTTCACGTCCATAATGCCCCATATGTCATATGTCACTTCATGCCCAAGGGAGTGACATTTATTTCACTCACCACTACACATGGTCTCAATATTATTAGGTTGCTATTATATATTTAATCACATAATTAGTATGCCGTAAAAAGATAAATAAGGTAAACAAATTTATAAAATAATAAATAAAAAAAAAATCCCACTGAACTTGTAATTTTTTTTACTAAAGAGACAATTTTGTCCACCTCAAATGTAATATAACTAGTGTTAACCCCGCCCCCGCATTGCGGGGCGTAGGTGATTAAACCATGCCAGGTGGTAATCAAACAACGATTAAAATCTAGAAATTTGTAAAATGAAAATGCGAATTTATACCATCATGTGACCGGTGGCAAAGTTTGAGATTTCCGACAAAGGTACATATATGCATTGTTATGTACCGTTATGCTTTCATAAAATACTTATAAATATACAAGTTATTACTTGGCTTAATGATGTACATATGTGTATACACTTGTTTTGGATTGTTTTATAATTTTAAAAATACACATAAGTACACATGAGCTAAGTTTCGAAAAAACACTAAGATCAAATAAAGTACATATATGTCGATTCCTAATATACATATACGTATATTAGGACATCATTTAAATAATGTTCCCAAAAATTACAAAAAAACTAAAATCAAGCAAGGTACGTATGTGTAAATTCATTATAATATACGTATATGTATTCGATCTCCGGTGTAAGCTCCAGCGGACCTGGAGATTTAAGGAGAACTTACCCAAACTATAACACACAAAATACACATGAGTAAACCTTTCAGGTTCTATGTAAACGTTCTACACAAGTTTGTGAATCTTTTGCTTCAACTCTGCGTTCCTCTCATCACTGCCTTTGATCTACATAAGAAAAGAACGAGACCGTCTGTTAGTGTGAAAATAGAACATATGATACAAATGAGACCTATCATTCAACATGAATAACTATACACATGTGTATGACAGGATCTTAAACTCTTAGTATACATATACACTTATATGTATTACACAGAATACTTAACAATCCAAATTCATCTTATACTACACATTGTAAATTACTCAAAATACCTTAACCTGATCCTGTACAAAAATCTACAAAAAATCATACAACAAGCTTCATGATATGAAATAACGAAACTGAAATACACATCTAATATCTTATACTATTATGAAGCTCTAAAAAATATACGTTGCTGCTCAATTGATGTTATGTAATGCCTCACTTTTTGAAACTTTCCTTATTTAGAAAGTTGTTTCGTACTTCTATTTCTGGAAATTCGTATTCTCTTGTAATCGTATTTCTTTACCAATCATTGTAATCCGAGGCGTTAATCGTAATAAAACTTGATCTTTTTACGTGAATTATACTTTGATTATACATACTCGTTTTACATTCAGATTACATACATGCTTGATACATATTCATCATTCATGCAAACACGTACTTGTTTAACACCTAAACCTAATCACCCACTATATATACAATCTTTCTAACACTCTTTTTCACTTTCCTAACTCTTTTAAATCATCAAAACACTCTCAAATTCTCTAAAGTTACAAGTTTTGGGTATATTACAAAGTGAGATCAAACTCATTTTTCTTCACTAAATCTTCTTCTACAAAGCTTGGAACACCTCTAGTAGTGTTTCCACAAGATTACCATGGTAATCTAAGGTGAAACATCACCATTTTGAGGACCAAACTTTCTGTTTTGGAAGATTTTGCTTTAAACTTTATTAAACTCATACTTTCTTACATAAATCTTGTACCTACCTTGCCTCTAATTAAGTCCATGGTTATAGTGTTTGTGTATGGTTGATTCTTACAAGTTTATAGGTGCAAACCCTCTCTAAAATTTATGTTTTGTACAATGTTCACGTATCTTCTATCTCTTTGCTAAAACTTGGTGAAATCTTTATACCCACCAAGCTCACAACTTAGCCTATAGTTGTGGGTTTGTGTTGAGGTTGATTTCCATCAAGTTATGAGTTCAAAACTCTTTACTTTAAGTTTATACATGTTATAATCCAAGTGTTGAAAACAATCACGATTCACCATCTTCCATATGGTTGAACTTGTGACTTGTAAGAGTGTGAACCGTGGAAGCTTTGGCTTTCTAATTTAGTTCCACTACCTCACTTGTGAACCTTGTGTATGAACACTCAAGTAGCTTCCTACTAACAAAGTAACATAACCCCACCTAGCCTCCAACACTTAGTTAACTCTTTCCATGTTTCGGTGGTTCACCAGGTTAAGACTTACTTGGCTACTTGAGAATGTAGTAGTTAGTTTTTATTTCTTGTTATTCATGACCCTCCGAATCATCCTTGTGACGATTTGTGTAGTGGTGAATCATATAACGAGGTTCATACCTCCAGGCTTGACTTCCATGAACCCTATGATAGTATATGACGGACTTAATATTAGACATACTATGTAACATATAAATATAAACATAACCGAATTCTTGATGTTAATCGGATCATGATTACACGTCACGAATATAAGTTATATTATCTTTTTTCTTTATTCCTCGTTTGTGATTCTAATGGGCACGTTAGGACCCATGAAAACCCTCTAAAACTTAGTATCCAAACGAGTGTCTAGACGAGATATACTTTTGCATACATATACTTTTATACTTAAATCCGAATCCAAACATTCCATAAACTCCAAACACCCGAACACCTTCATTTTCCTATTCTCATCAACTCGTCAATACAGGGATAATCGGAAAGCTATTGCAAACTTGTGAGTATACTCGACACCCTTTTTACCGTTTTTACACTTTTGGGTGCAATACGTGTACTTATACAAAACACACTCAACATACATACTTTTATGCAATAATACAGACAATCCAATACATGCATGCTAATACGTTATACTTGATTCGTTATTCTGGTTTTATTCTTTTTGTGATAAACTTGTCATTAACTTCGTATAAGCCTACCCTTAACATGTATAGCGCTATAGGAGTAACTCACTGTAACTCCCAGCGTCCCTAAACTTTAGGACTTTGTCAAGATTAGTCCCTGAAGTTTGTCTAATTGTTATTTTAAACCCCTAATCTATGTGAAAGTCTATGTTATATACTTGAAATGCCTAAATCTACGTGTGGAATGTCTATATCTTGGGAATGTCTATATCTACATGCTTGGAATGCCTAATTCTATATCTGGAATGCCTAAATCTATGTTGGAATGTCTAAATCTATGATGGAATGCCTAAATCTATGTTTGGAATGTCTAAATCTACTTGGTGCTTGACTCTTTAGACTCGTGAAACTTGATTCTTGGTTGAACGAGAGACTAGAGCCTTGTCACTGGCGGAATCTATTAATTTTGCAAACTTTTGATGTGTATATTGTAATCTAGTTATTCTATTGCTCAAATATTACGCAACGCCTAATCTAACTCGCAAATCAAATCAGAAACGGGAACACGGAAAGGTGGGATTGGCCAGAGTGATAATCCGATCGGATTACCACCCGACCTGATTGCCACCCTATCGGATGACCACCCGATCGGATGGCCATCCGACCGGACTGCCACCCGACCCATGCATGCCTTACCTCCTTCACACACTCTCACACTATAAATAGACCTGTCACATCACCATTTTCAGTGATGTGACAGCTCCGCTCGACCAGACCTTCTATCTCCTCATTTCTTCATTTCCTCAATGATTTCGGTACGTTTTAGGCTAGATCTTTGTATTTTCTCGCTCTACACATCATTCTCTAAGTGATTCTCACTTGAAATCACACTTTTCACCTTGAAATCTCTTGGATCTGAGTTCTTGAGGGTGATGTCATCATGGGGGTTTGTACAAACTGCCATGTGATGTCATTCTGAGCAAGATCTAGCTCAGATCTAAGATATTTCATGCGTTTTCACACTAAATCTAAGCTAAATCTAAACTTTTTCCTATAAAACTTGAGTATCTTCATCTTTTTCTCAAACTTTCACTTTAAATCGGTGGAAACCGGGTCTAAACAGGCTGTGGACTGGATAAATAGTCTAGAGTCGGCTTAGATCTGGGTTAATACCAGTGAAGACGAGCATGGAACGGATTCTGACATTAACTCGTTACGAACAGACGACTGATCGGACAGGGGTGATTCCCACCTGATCAGAACGGCGGTGTGCTAATGAGTTTACTGTTGTCGCAGTACGTGCCGTCCCATCATCGTTAAAATAGAAACTTAGAAATTTTCACAAAAATGGTAAACAAGGACAAGGGTTGCCCAATCGAGCGGCAACCCGATCGGACAGCCGTCCGATCGGACAGCCACCCCATCAGGTGACACTTGCCCTTTAGACTTGAAACCTTGAAATCCTTTAACACTTAGTAACTTTTCAAAACTTGGAAGTCTTGATCGGGTGGCAACCCGATCGAACAGCCGTCCGATCGAGCAGCCATCCGATTGAGATGACCCAGGGTACTAATCACTCGGATCGAGTGGCAACCTGATCGAACAATCGTCCGATCGGGCAGCCACCCTATTTTCAAAATTGTAAGTCGAGTGGCAACCCGATCGAACATTCGTCCGATCGGGCAGCCACCCTATTTTCCAAACTGCAAGTCAAGTGGCAACCCGATCGGACGGCCATCCGATCGGGTAGCCATCACATTTCCTCCTTCACCAAGTGGCAACCCGATCGGATGGCCATCCGATCAGGCAGCCATTTGCCCTCTCACACATATATGTCACCCGACCGACTAGTGACAGTTTCCACCACATTATGTAATCTCGACTCTTATCCTATTGTAATCTAATCAGACTAATTCTAAAAAGGGCTCCCTTTGATCCAATAACAGTTGCGACTGTTAAGCAATCACTATGAGTATACTCGATCCCCTTTTTACTTTTAAACTTTGGGGTGTAACATGTATTCTATACCAACTTGAATCTTTTGCAATCTAAACTCTATCCTATGTGTATGTGAAAACTTGTGCATTCTAGTATTCTATTTGTGCTATGTGACGTTTAATCCAGGGTGTGTAGTTCCGCCTTAACAATAGTAGCGCTACAGGGGGTGCACCTCTCCTATTATTCTCAGGGGTATTATTAGGATGATTCTAGTTTACCTTGAGTCTTGGGTAAACAATAAAGCATCGGGATACTTGGGCTATCACTGCGTGGACCGCGACACTAGCACGACTGAAACTATTTTATACTTACATTGCGGATATGAGTTGTTTTAGTCTATTATTCAATTATCAAACTTGTATACTCGCCAATACTTTTGTATAGATATTTTAATACATGTTGCAGGCTGATAGGTTGCACAGGAACATGGAAATCAAGCTAGGAGATGCTTAGAAACGTCGCCTAGTTAATATAGTTTTGAACAATTTGAACTATCTATTTTGTGATGTAATTTGATGATACCTTTTTATGTTTTTAGACAATTTATATCATGAAATCTACTTAATTCTATTGAAATGTCTAGTGTTATGGAATCTCATGAGCAATCTGAACGCTTAGTGCTCGCACCCCGATGTTTCCGTCATCGGTTGAGGTGTGGCAGATTGGTATCAGAGCCATAACTATAGGGAATTAGGATAAGTAGGAATACTTGCCCTAGTCTATAGTTCTAGGAAGATTGATTCTTATTTGTTGTTTAAGACTTATGCATTCTACTGTATCTGCTTCCTAGCAGCACATACTCCTATTAAACTTATTTGCCTTTCCTAAGGCTAACAAAACATACACTTTATACTTGAAAACGCTGTTAACATGTGTTTATATTTTGCACGAGATTTGCCCTCAAGACATGAGTGACATCCAAACCTTGATGGAAATCTCCATACTATTCTAGTAGGTCTTATCTGCGGATAAGTACCAACGCTATTTAGGGCACGATGTTGTCAAGTTAGATGTGAAACTCAGATCTTGATAACTAGTCCCACTCCTTGATTTTTATGTCTCGCAAGAGTCTCGTGACTTCCGATCAATTGGGAACATGAAATGACTAAAAGGACGAATATCGTAGGCCTAACATCGATGACATATTTGTCTAAGTAAGTCAAGACGCGTTACCTAAATTAGAAAGCAGTTCGAAACACTTTGGTTAGTCACCGTTCCTCTACCCGGAACAATCCTATGTTTTATAAGCCTATCGTTTTATGTTATCTCAATTTTATGTATGTGGTTTTAAACTAGATTCTTTGTTCTTTGGTATGCTTTTACACTACATACACGCGTGTCCGCAATCTAAAACGTTAATTCTAATCTCAGATCAAACTAAATTTATAAAGCTTTACTCTATCTGATCAATCCATGTGATAATGTGTTTGTAAGGCACTAGACGAAACATGGCATGGAATACGAGGGTAAAGTGACGTGTCCGAAACATGGTGGATACGTCGCTAGTACTTCCTATATATAAGTGTTTCTGGCATGTTACCAACTTTCGTACCAAGTGCCATGCGAAACTTAGTGTCTGCAGATTGATGTTGTTATTTCTGAATTCTAAAACTATGGAAGGCCTATTTGGGCATTCTATGTGAAATTTATCGTGTACTCTAGTAAAATCTATGTGTAAACTACGCATGTGTGGATTGAGGAACAAAAATACGAGACGTAGCCTAGCGCCGATGACGAGGGAGAAAGTGGCATGTCCGAAACATGGTGGATATGCCACTGGTACTTCCTATATATAAGTGTTTCTGGCATACTACCGAACCTTCGTACCACGCGCTAAGCAAAACTCGTAGTTTTGTAGGCTCAGGTTGAAGTTGTGAAATCTATTCGGTTTAATCTATGATTTTAAATCTATTTGGTCAATCTATGAGGAGATTTTTGTTTAATGAAGCATGACACCGACGACGAGACGGAGGTGGCATGATTGAAGCATGGTGGATACGCCGCTGGTACTTCCTATATATAAGTGCTTCCGTCATGTTGCCAAACTTTCGTAGAACGTGCCATGTGGGAATTTGACGTTGTGGACTGTGAGGAGATTGTCAACGCTAATCTAAGTTAAGCTATTTGTTAATCTATGTGGATTAGTTGGGTTAATCTATGTTATTCAATCTATTTTGATTAGTCTAAGGTTGTGATTGGCGAAGTATGACACCGATGACGAGGGGGAAGTGGCGTGGTCGAAGCATGGTGGATACGCCGCTGGTACTTCCTATATATAAGTGCTTCTGTCATGTCGCCGAACTTTCGTAATACGTGCCATACGGGATTTCGTGGTTGACCTATTAAAGTCTATTGAATATCTATTGAATCCTATTGAAACCTATTTGAAAGTCTATTGAATTCTATTAAAGTCTATGAAAGGTCTATTGAAATCTATGGCAACCTATTGAATGTCTATCGAATCTATTGAAATCTATGAAAGTCTATTGAAATCTATGTTAATCTATGATAAGTGTGGATTACGACACGTAGCATGACATCGAGTACGAGGTAGAAGTATTGTGTCCGAGGCGTGGTGGATACGCCGCTGGTACTTCCTATATATAAGCGCTTCTTGCATGCTGCCAAGCTTCATACAACGTGCCATGTGAAGGTCGTGAGTTGTGGTGTTAATTTATTGAAATCTATAGAGTTAGTCTATGTGTATATCGTTAAGTATACTAGTTGGCAATTGTGACATGTAACATGACGCCGAGTACGGGGTAGAAGCGATGTGCCCAAAACGTGGTGGATACGCCGATGGTACTTCCTATATATAAGCGTTTCTGAATTGTTGCCAAGCTTCGTACAACACGCCATGTGAAGATCACATGTTTTGCGTATCTATGAGAGCTTTGTATTAATCCTGAGTCTTTAGTCTACCATGTGTTAATCTATGTTAATCTATATTAATCTAGACTTATACGATCCTCTTGTTGGATCTCTAGGATGTCTTCTCGAAAGCTATCCGACACTCTTAGGAAGTCCAGGGAGAAGTCTCAGAAAAAGATGATGTCATTTATGGCCGACCAGATCGCCCGAGTCGTGCCAAAGATCGTCTCTGAGCTCCAGGGATCTAACACTCCTCCATCCTCTGTGGACTCCAAGGCTGAGAAGCAGAAGCCTACAAAGTTCAGCTACAAACATTTAATCTCTTGCAACCCTAAGCCTTTCACGGGCAGTGATGGGGTGACTGCTATACTCGAGTGGTTCGACAGCATCGAGGTTACCTTCATTAACAGCGAATGCCCAGATCATTTGAAAATTAGGAGTGCAACGGGAATGTTCCAAGGCAGAGCGTTGGAGTGTTGGTCGAATGAGAGAAACATCCGATCTAATGAAGAAGCCTATGCTCTTCCATGGGCTGAGGTGAGAGAACTCATGATGCTCGAGTTCTGCCCTCCTCATGAACAACTCAAGCTTGAAGAGGAGTTTTGGCATCTGAAGGAAGTTGGTGATGACAATTTGGCTTATACTACCCGGTTTAAGCAGCTAAGTCTTATCGTCCCTCACTTGGTTTCGACTCCTAAGCGGATGATAACCAAGTATATCAATGGTCTACCTCCTGCCATGCGCGATTCTATTGAATCAGCTCAGCTAGAAACTATTGAGGAAGTCTACCATCTAGCAGCAAGTTTAAACAACAATCGTGTGCGTGATAAACAGTTTGGTACTCCTGCTACTCGAAAGTCTGCTAACCAAGTTACCCAGCAGCTGAGCGGCAGCAAGAAGAAGAAAAGGAAGTCTCAGGGTTCGGGATGTAATGCTATTACTCCTGCTGCGAACCCTGCAGCAAAGCCCGCTCTTGCTACTGCTGCTGCTAACCCTGCTGCCCCCGAAGCAAAGAAGCAATACACTGGGTCTTACCCCAAGTGTACAACTTGCAACTTCCATCATCCTACAACTTCTGCATGTCGTCTGTGCACCAACTGTATCCGGTATGGTCACACGACTCCTTATTGCCGCCAAGCCAACCAAGCTCAGCAAGCCCCAGCTCAGGCAGCTTTACCAGCATCTCCAGCTCCACTGCAGAACCCTAAACCAGTCAATGCTATTCGTGCATGTTTCCAGTGTGGAGATACTACTCATCTCCGTAATCGTTGCCCCCAGCTGAACCAAGAACAACATGCAGCAGCTCATGGACAAGCATTCAATCTTAATGCTAATCAGGCTCGGAACAACAATGACGTTGTGAATGGTATGTTTCTCGTTAATAATCTCTATGCTTCGATCCTATTTGATACTGGTGCCGATAAAAGCTTTGTGTCAGTGGATTTCGAGTCTTTGATTAATGTACATGCTCTAACTTACCAGAGTCGTTCTCTGTTGAGGTCGCCAATGGTAAGTCGATTCTTGTTAATTCTATCGTGAGTGATTGTTCCTTGACTCTTAACGATCACGTGTTCTCTATTGATCTCATACCCATGCAGTTGGGTAGTTTTGATGTCATTATCGGTATGGACTGGTTGCGTAAGAACCATGCCGAGATCGTTTGTCATGATAAGCTTGTTCGTCTTCCTCTTTCGTCTGGTGATGTTCTGAACGTCTATGGAGACCGACCTTCGAAAGGACTAAGGCTGATGTCATGCACACAAGCGAACATAAGTTTACGTAAACAGAACCCTGCCTTCTTGGCCTACGTGGTGGAACAAAAGGGCAAGGGGAAGAACATAAGTGATGTTCCAGTTGTGTGTGATTTCCCTGATGTCTTTCCTGAGGATCTACCCGGTCTTCCTCCTCCTAGATCCGTTGACTTTCGTATTCATCTCGTACCTGGTGCGACTCCTGTCGCCAGGGCTCCCTATCGTCTTGCACCTTCTGAGATGCAAGAGTTATCTAGCCATCTACGTCTTATGCTCGAACTTCTACGTGGTGAACGTCTATATGCTAAATTTTCTAAGTGTGAGTTTTGGATTGATGAAGTGCAGTTTCTTGGTCACGTTGTTAGTAGTCAGGGTATTCATGTTGACCCTTCTAAGATCGAGGCAGTGAAGAATTGGTGTACGTCTAAATCCGTGTCCGAGATTCGTTCTTTTCTAGGGTTGGCGGGTTATTACCGCCGATTCATCGCGGATTTTTTCTAAAATCGCTGTTCCTCTTACTACCTTAACCCAAAAGGAGAAACCTTTTGTTTGGGGTCCCGAACAAGAGGAGTCCTTTCAGACTCTTAAGAATCTTTTGTGTAATGCTCCTGTGTTAACTCTCCCCGATGGGAATGACGATTTCGTGGTATATTGCGATGCCTCGAACTGAGGTTTGGGCTGTGTGCTCATGCAGCGGGACAAGGTCATTGCATACGCCTCTCGTCAACTCAAAGTACATGAGAGAAACTACACTACTCACGATCTGGAGCTTGATGCTGTTATTTTTGCGTTAAAGATCTGGCGACACTACCTGTATGGTACGAAGTGCGTGGTTTTCACTGACCACAGGAGTCTTCAACATATCTTTGACCAAAAAGAGCTGAACATGCGACAGAGGCGTTGGGTGGAATTACTTAACGACTACGAATGCGAAATTCGCTATCATCCTGGCAAGGCGAACGTAGTGGCCTTCGCTCTTAGTCGTAAAACTCATGTGAATGCTATTCGTATCTCTAGTGATCTTCTTGCTTGTATTCGTGAGGCGCAATATTCGTCAGCTAATGAAGGAAGTCTATCTGTTGAAGTTCTTGGTGCTAACGTCAATCAGCTCGAAACTAAATCTGATGGTCTTCAGTACTATCTAAATCGCATCTGGGTGCCAGATCGCGATAATCTCCGTGAGCTCATTATGAACGAGGCTCACAAATCTCGTTACTGTATCCATCCAGGCGCTGATAAGATGCACCATGATTTGCGTACAACCTACTGGTGGCCTGGTATGAAGAGGGACATTGCTGTATTTGTTTCAAAATGCCTCACCTGTCTGAAGGTGAAAGCTGAACATCAGCGTCCCTCTGGACTTTTAGAGCAGCCTAACATCCCCATTTGGAAGTGGGATAGTCTCGCTATGGACTTTATTACTAAGTTACCTCGTACACCTGCCGGTCATGACATTATTTGGGTGATCATTGACAGTTTGACCAAATCAGCCCACTTTTTTCTATTCGCGAAGATTATAAAGTGGAGAAACTTGCTAGGATCTATACCGATGAAATTATATGCCGTCATGGAATTCCTCTTGACATAATCTCTGACCGTGATGGTCGCTTTACTTCACGTCTTTGGCAAACATTTCTGTCCGCTATGGGTTCGCACTTGAATCTTAGCACGACCTTTCATCCTCAGACAGATGGACAGACCGAGCGTACTATTCAAACCCTAGAGGACATGCTCTGTTCTTGTGTCATCGACTTTGGTGGTAACTGGGATGTACATTTACCATTGATAGAATTCTCGTACAACAATAACTATCAATCCAGTATTCAGATGGCTCCTTTCGAAGCTTTGTATGGACGGAAATGCCGATCTCCTCTCAGCTGGCATGAGGTTGGGGAAAAGCAGTTCACCGGCCCAGAGATTATTCAAGAGACAACGGATAAGATTCTTCAGATCTGTGATAACTTGATCAAGGCTAGGAGCAGACAAAAGAGCTATGCTGATAAAAGGCGCAAACCTCTGGAATTTGCAGTTGGTGACCGAGTCCTACTCAAGGTATTTCCCTGGAAGGGGGTAGTTCGTTTTGGTAAGAAGGGAAAGCTCGCTCCTCGCTATGTGGGTCCTTTCGTGATACTTGAAAGGATTGGCAAGGTGGCGTACAAACTCGACTTGCCACAAGAACTAAACAATGTGCACCCGGTGTTCCACGTCTAATCTTCGTAAATGCCTAGCCGACGAGGAACTTCAGGTTCCCCTTGAGGACTTACAAATAAATGAAGTTGTTCAATTTGTGGAGAAACCGGTCGAAATCAAGGATCAAGCTGTCAAGCGCCTAAGGCGCAACAAAATTCCCATTGTTAAGGTTCCATGGGAAGGATAGCGTGGTGCCGAATTCACTAGGGAGCTGAAAAGTGATATGAAGGCCACGTACCCGCAACTTTTCGAGCAGTCTTCATCTAAGATTTCGGGGACGAAATCTCCTAAAGGAGGGGAGACTGTAACTCCCAGCGTCCCTAAACTTTAGGACTTTGTCAAGATTAGTCCCTGAAGTTTGTCTAATTGTCATTTTAAACCCCTAATCTATGTGAAAGTCTATGTTATATACTTGAAATGCCAAAATCTACGTGTGGAATGTCTATATCTTGGGAATGTCTATATCTACATGCTTGGAATGCCTAATTCTATATCTGGAATGCCTAAATCTATGTTGGAATGTCTAAATCTATGATGGAATGCCAAAATCTATGTTTGGTATGTCTAAATCTATTTGGTGCTTGACTTTTTAAACTCGTGAAACTTGATTCTTGGTTGAACAAGAGACTAGAGCCTTGTCACTGGCGGAATCTATTAATTTTGTAAATTTTGATGTGTATATTGTAATCTAGTTATTCTATTGCTCAAATAATACGCAACGCCTAATCTAACTCGCAAATCGAATCAGAAACGGGAACACGGAAAGGTGGGATTAGCCAGAGTGGCAATCCGATCGGATTGCCACCCGACCGGATTGCCACCCTATCGGATTGCCACCCGATCGGATGGCCATCCGATCGGACTGCCACCCAACCCATGCACGCCTTACCTCCTTAACACACTCTCGCACTATAAATAGAACTGTCACATCACCATTTTCAGTGATGTGACAGCTCTGCTCGACCAGACCCTCTATCTCCTCATTTCCTCAACGATTTTGGTACGTTTTAGGCTAGATCTTTGTAGTTTCTCGCTCTACACATCATTCTCTACGTGATTCTCACTTGAAATCACACTTTTCACCGTGAAATCTCTCGGATCTGAGTTCTTGAGGGTGATGTCATCATGGGGGTTTGTACAAACTGCCATGTGATGTCATTCTGAGCAATATCTAGCTCAGATCTAAGACATTTCATGCGTTTTCACACTAAATCTAAGCTAAATCTAAACTTTTTCCTATAAAATTTGAGTATCTTCATCTTTTTCTCAAACTTTCACTTTAAATCGGTGGAAACCGGATCTAAACGGGCTGTGGACTGGATAAATAGTCTAGAGTCGGCTTAGATCTGGGTTAATACCAGTGAAGACGAGCATGGAACGGATTCTGACATTAACTCGTTACGAATAGACGACTGATCGGACATGGTTAATTCCTACATGATCAGAACGGCGGTGTGCTAATGAGTTTACTGTTGTCAAAGTACGTGCCGTACCGTCACCGTTAAACTAGAAACTTAGAAATTTTCACAAAAATGGTAAACAAGGACAAGGGTCGCCCGATCGAGAGGCAACCCGATCGGATAGCCGTCCGATCAGACAGCCACCCCATCTGGTGACACTTGCCCTTTAGACTTGAAACCTTGAAATCCTTTAACACTTAGTAACTATTCAAAACTTGGAAGTCTTGATCGGGTGGCAACCCGATCAGACAGCCGTTCGATTGGGCAGCCATCTGATTGAGATGACCTAAGGTACTAATCACCCGGATCGAGTGGCAACCCGATCGAACAGTCGTCCGATCGGGAAGCCACCCTATTTTCCAAATTGAAAGTCGAGTGGCAACCCGATCGAGCAGTCGTCCGATCGGGCAGCCAACCTATTTTCCAAATTGCAAGTCAAGTGGCAACCCGATCGGATGGCCATCCGATCGGGCAGCCATCCTATTACTCCTTCACCAAGTGGCAACCCGATCGGATGGCCATCCGATCGGGCAACCATCTACCCTCTCACACATATATGTCACCCGACCGACTGGCAATCCGATCGGATCGCCATCCGATCGGACAGCCATCCGATCCAGTGACAGTTTCCACCACATTATGCAATCTCGACTCTTATCCTATTGTAATCTAATCAGGCTAATTCTAAAAAGAGCTCCCTTTGATCCAATAACAGTTGCGACTGTTAAGCAATCACTGTGAGTATACTCGATCCCCTTTTTACTTTTAAACTTTGGGGTGTAACATGTATTCTATACCAACTTGAATCTTTTGCAATCTAAACTCTATCCTATGTGTATGTGAAAACTTGTGCATTCTAGTATTCTATTTGTGCTATGTGACGTTTAATCCAGGGTGTGTAGTTCTGCCTTAACAATAGTAGCGCTACAGGGGGTGCACCTCTCCCATTATTCTCAGGGGGTATTGTTAGGAGGATTATAGTTTACCTTGAGTCTTAGGTAAACACTAAAGCATCGGGACACTTGGGCTATCACTGCGTAGACCGCAACACTAGCACAGCTGAAACTATTTTATACTTACATTGCGGATATGAGTTGTTTTAATCTATTATTCTATTATCAAACTTGTATACGCGCCAATAATTTTGTATTGATATTTTAATACATGTTGCAGGCTGATAGGTTGCACAGGAACATGGAAATCAAGCTAGGAGATGCTTAGAAACGTCGCCTAGTGAATCTAGTTTTGAACAATTTGAACTATCTATTTGGTGATGTAATTTGATGATACTTGTTTATGTTTTTAGACAATTTATATCATGAAATCTACTTAATTCTATCGAAATTTCTAGTGTTATGGAATCTCATGAGCAATCTGTACGCTTAGTGCTCGCACCCCGATGTTTCCGTCATCGGTTGGGGTGTGACACTCACCGCCCGTGTTCGTGAGGTCATGTTAAGTCATTCATTTATACTTGCGTAAACTTTGGGTTGACTTGTTTATTCACATGCCAGTTTATACGTTAATCTCGATAACCAAGTTTGCTATGTGGATTGTTTAAACTCTTATTATCTCGCCAATACTTTTTGTATTGAACTATACTTTAACATATGTTGCAGGTCTATGATGATCATGATGATGCACGGAGCTTAGTAGGATGCCTAGAAATGCACCAAATTTAAATTTGTGTTTATTTATTTAGTCATTCGATAATTATTGAAATTTGTTCGCTTTGAACTTGTTGTAATTCAATTTCAAACAATGTACTTGTTATTAGCAATGGAATGAAATCATTTATTAAATACTTGTCACATTTAGCGTTATGAAGTCTTGAGTAATCTCGTTCGTCTCACTCTGATGTTTCCACCATCGGTTGGGGTGTGACATGTTATATACACGTTATCTTAATATTGTTGTTCACGAACTGGTGGAATCGCCAAATATTCAGAATCGCTATTTGTGTTTACGTTTGACATTTTAATAATTTATTATCAAACTGACAATAAACTACGATGATTTTGGAAAAAAGACTGGGTTAGTGATGAAGGCTGATTGAATTGATTATGGACGATGGCTAAGAATTTTTTTTTTGTTTGGAACGATTAATTTAAAAAAATTTGAATCTGATTTTTGATCACATGAAAATAGGGTGGTTATAGATTTATCTGATAACTGAATTTGATTATGTATAATAAATTAAAATGAAAATAGTGTTTATATGTCTAATGACCATCACACCTTATAGTTTTAAAAGGAGATCAATGGCAAGGATGAGTTCGTTTTATTCACAAATATTAAAAGGTTCACAAATGAACCTAACCCTATATATATAGTATTAGGATCCTGTGAAAATGACATTTTTCGTAAAAAGTGTGAGAAGACATAAAAATTGATATGCGGGTATCATGTTTAGGATTTGGGCATAATGTTTGGATTGTTTTGGCAAGAAAAACACCAAATATAACAATTTAAGATACAATGCAATGAATTCTAGCCTTACAACTTAAAACACCATGCTAAGAACGTTAAGCAGTGTGTTTTAGTTGTGTTTTAAATTTCACGCCCATAATACGTTGCATTGTGTTTTAAATTGTTATGTTTGATGTTTTTCTTGCCAAAACAACCCAAAACATCATGCCTAAATCCAAAATATGATGCCTACATGTAAATTTCTGTCTTCTCACACTTCTCACGAAAAAAGTCATTTTTACAAGAACCTCACCCTATATATGTATATATATTGTTTTTGTGGTCATTCATTTTTATTTGGTAGGTTAAAGTGTAACATACAATAAAACTCTATTAAATGTTGATCGAGAATCAATGGTAATATATATGAGTCCATGGATGTACAATTAGATAATAGACAAACTTTGTTGGGTTTGAATTTTGAGTGAATTGCAAATTTTGTCCTTTATTTATATACCTAATTGCAGGCGGTGTCCTTTATCTTTAAAGTTGGCGAGTTTTGTCCTTATTGTTTGAAAATCTTACACGGTATGTCCTTTGACACTAACCCAGTTAATTTTTCTGTTATGTTAGGTCATGTGCAAAACACATGAGGGCAGTTTAGTCTTTTCACATACCCTTTTTATTTCCCCAATTTATATTAACCCTTTCTCCTGCCACCAGCCACATCCACCAGCCCACATCCACCAACCGCCACCACCATGTCTAGAGAAACACAAAATACTGCATAAATTCATCAAGATTCTAACACCCTAACCTTCCACACATTAATGATTCTTTAGCAGAATGAGCAATACGATACATAAATTTCCACAAATTGAAATCAAACAGACACCCATTCATTACTTTCACACCAAATTAATAGCTCAAACCACCAAATGAACAAAAGTCTAAAAGTTTAATACTAATATCCAATTTATAGAAACATACCAAATAAATCTTGATGGCTTCATTCCCCAAAGGAAGCAACTCCTTAGCAGATTCTAAATCCACCATTAACAAAAGCAGAAATCAAAACGAATTATCAGAAACGCCTCTTTAATATGGCGAACTCTTCAAACAATTGAAGCTTCGATTTATCCGGAGGTTGTTGTGGATGCTGTGGATTTAACCGGAGGCGGCGACGGGGGGCTTAGATTACGCTGAACTAATGGTGGTTGTTGTGGATCTGACCGGAGATGTGGTGACGACCTTAAGTTAAACGTTCATTGGTGATGAACTGATTGTCTAAGGAGGAGAGGAGGCGAAGATGTGGTGGTGGCTGTTATGAATTTGACCGGAGATGCGGTGGTGTCTCGCCGGAGACGATGACCAGATCAAAAAGGAGGAGAGGAGGAGAAGATGTGGTGGTGCCTGTTATGGATTTGACCGGAGATGTGGTGGTGTCTCGCCGGAGACGATGACCAGATCAAGAGACGATGACCAAATCAAAAGAGGGCTGGTTGTGGCAATGGAGATTGGGTAGAGAGAAACAGATGAGACAAAGTGTGTTTCTCTATATATATTAAAATTAATATTTTAAATTTTGTTTTGTTTTATTATATAAATATTTTTAAACATTTATAAAAAGACTAAATTACCCTTTTGTAACATGATTTAACAATAAAAATTAACTAGGTTACTGCCAAAGGACATAACGTGTAAGATTTTGAAACAATAAGAACAAAACTCATCAATTTTAAAGATAAAGGACACCGCCTACAATTAGGTTTATAAATAAAGGACAAAATTTGCAATTCACTCTTGAATTTTTTGATCCACTCATTTTGATTAGAATTCGTTCTCACCCGAACCTTTTTTGACATGTTAACCGACATAACAAAACCTGCCCGTTTTTTCAAGTTTATATAAGGGTGGATCATTTATAAATAACCATCTACGCTTGTTAACATTGTTGATTACTGTATATTGGCGAATTTCTGGTCAGCTTGGCAAGCAAGACACATGTTGATATGGAGAAGGCTTGGCGTGCAAGGCTAGGATGGGTTTACTTCCTATGCAAGTTGATTAGGTTGTTAGGTTATAAATTTTAGTTTATCCTATTCTATTGCAATCCTTTTTATAGTCTGATGTGTTAGGTTAGTTTGTAAATACTTTGTTAGAGTTATTATTTGTAACATGTATTTGTAGAGTTTTCTTGATATCAATATACTTATGGGAGTTAGCCATAGTTAACGTGTTCTCCATTTATCAATTCTCACTTCAATTGGTAACTGAGCCTTGCATTCAAGAAAGCATGCGATCTGGTTGCTGATCACGAACCAGATTATTTCATTGATCAAGAAGCCTTGCGGTAAAGAAGACTATCGATCAAAGACTAGATTGACGAAGTCCAAGAAGCCGCAAAAGGGTTCCAGCTATGAGAACAAGGGTTGGGTCAAGAAGGCAAATCGTTGTCACATACAGCTGAAGAAATCGAAGAACGACAATGGAAGTAACAATGCCACCCATGATCAGAGTCTCTTACCCAGTTAGATCTTTTACTGACTCAGCACTTACACTACTAGAAAACAGCTACTATTCCTACGCCAATTTCCGTGGGAAATCCGTGGGTAACTGCGTCTACCCACGGATTTCCCACGAAAATGGGCTGTGGGAATTTTGCTCGTGGGTAATTTTTTTCTGACGCATTTCCTACAAATTCTCCTACTCATTTCCCACACAAATGTTTCGTTATAATTCTCCTACACATTTCTCACGGAATTAATTTTCTTAATTTTCCAACGCATTTCCCACGAAACATTATTTTTTTAAAATTTTGTGTTTAAATCAAATATATTTATTTTTATTATATATATTTTATATGTTTTAATTTTGTTACACAATTCCTACGGAAATTTTTTTTTCTTCCTACACAATTCCAACGGAATGTATTCGTTTTTCCTACATAGTTCCTACGGAAATATTTTTTTCCTACACAGTTTCAACGAAATGTGTTCTTGATTCCTACACAATTTCTACAAAGTTAGTTTTTTTCCTACGCAATTCCAACAGAATGTATTATTTTTTCCCACACATTTCCTACGAATTTATCTTTGTTTCCTACACAATTCCAACGGAATGTGACGAAGCCTGTTTTTTCTTTTTCCTACATGTTTCCTACGGATACATTTAAAAACAAATAAAAAAAACAAAAAAATACATGCTTTTTCTTGCTGAAAAAATGCATAATGATAAATATGATTAGGTACATAAATTTAACAAAAACAAATAACATAAATTCAAAACACGTTTAAATTACAAAATCGTCATTATTCACTAACGAATGCTAATCGATGCTCCTCCAAAATCCAGCACGCGCGAATCCTTTACAGCTTCGGTGCAATTCTTTAATATAGCATGTAGAGTTTTAACAACTTAAAATTAGCATCCAAGATAACATATCAGTATCAAATTGTTTCTATCTTTAAAAGCGTATTACTTGTAAGGATTGATGAAGCAGCAGCAGGGGTGGCTGCATGACTGCCAGCTTGCAATGGAGAAGACAAGATTGTACTGGTTTTTAGAGCTGGGGTCTTCGGCCCATGATCTGAACTATTGTCGTGAGAGAGCGTTTCCTCGACTTAATCCAGGACTGTAGCTACCTGTTAAAAATAACTATATAAAACCATTCTAAGGCCAGGTGCTACCAGTGCTGCTAAGAAAGAATTCTAATATATAGCTAATTATATTTATCAAAGTTAGTTACACGAGAAAATGAAAATAAATATTACTTTGTTCTTAAAACTTAAGAAAGAATTCTAATATATAGCTAATTATATTTATCAAAGTTAGTTACACATATCGAAATTAAAAATGTTTAATAAGCAAGAGTAAATTTAAATCATACAACAAGATTGCAGTTTCATGACAATGTAAAAACCTTAGTCTTCACACTTGTATTTTCTGCCGCATTAAGCAAACATGTGTAAAAACCCTTGACTTCATTTTTCTTAATGCTTATGTTTTCTTTATATTAATGCTAGATGCTTCAAACATTACTATCAGTCATCGGATATCTTGTTCAGTCTATTGGAACAGACCCTTAAATCCCAACTAATCTTGTGGACCATTTCAATCATTTTAAAACATATTAGGCTTTAGCCGAACTCACTAGATTATACTCACAAATAACCCTAACACACCTATCAAACCCTAAAACGTAATATCTGCACTTCATCTATTTCCCTCTTTCTCTTTGTCATCTCAAATTAAAGCTTTACTATAAACTTTTGAGGTGCTTTGATTCATAACCACCCTACATCAAATCTGATTTAGTGCTCCAATTAAGATCTAAGGCATCTACTAAAATCGATCAGCTATTAGTTATTAATCAGAAGATGAGACCTTAACGGAAACCATTTACCGATTGAAAAAAAATAAAGGAAGATAGGTGTTCAAAGCTTACCCGGAGGTTATCGTTGCCGCTGTTACTCGTCGGGCTGACGGCTCCGCCGTCAGTCGCCGCCATCCTTCTCTCTCGCTCCGTCACTTCTCTCTTTCTAACTCTCTCTCTCTCCTCTGCGTTATCGCCGCCGTAAACCCAAACCGTCGCCGGCCGGAGCTTCTCCGGTTGCCGGAGCCGAATCAGAGAGAGACGAGGGGTGTGAGTCTTGAGTGGTAAGGGGCTAGGGTTTTGTTTTAGAGAGGAGAGAATGAAGATGAAAGGGAAATTATTTTAGAGAGAGAGAGAGAGGTAAGTGTGTGTCGGCTGTATATGAGTTTTAGAGTAGGGTTCAAATGAAAGAAAAGAAAAAAAAATATGGTGCCTTATATAGCTAGGGTAAATAAGTGGGTTTGGGCCTAGGCCCGTTAGCCCAGTTCTAGTTGTTTTGAGCGGCCCAATCACATTTCCGAAACCCTTTTACACTCCCGATTGTCATAAAATGTCGTATAATATTATTTTTTGGTCAAATACACTTAAAATTACGCCGTAAGTCGTTAATAGACGCGTATGCTAGTCGATCGCGTTAAATCGCGTCAAACACTTCGGTTGTCGTTTCTTGTTCATTTTTCGATCTGATTTAAACTACGAACATTAAAATTGAAAAATAAGCCAAATTTATCATATTATATTAATATCGAGACATAAATCGAGTCCGGTGCTTCCGTTTTGTTGTTGATTGTCGGTTTGTTATTGTTTCCGCGTTTTTCGTTCACGTTTGCGTTTTGTGTCGTTCGAAAGCATGATATTTTCGCAAAACCACATTCATATGTATACATTATACGTATCAACTATGTCTTTTTCGGCGTTGTCAGTATTTTGTCCGGTGTCAGTTCGTTACTGCTTAACGCTCAGCAGATTTCCCGAAAATCACCATACGCGCACTGTAAATTTAGATGGGCATTCCTAGGAATTCCAAAAGCCTAATTAAATTAATTCGTGCCTTAAACACTATTTATTATTGCCTTAAATGTTTGTTAATCGCGTAATTAAAAGACGTAAATGACTGGTTGTCACAGTTAAGGCCTTTATTAGGTAACTTTGGATGTTTTAGGGTTACATCACGTTGTATTGAGTGTTATTACATCGTAACGAAGAATTACAAGTCATGCATGTCCTAATAAACCATGTTGGGCCTTGATATATCTTAAAAACCCAATAAGACCTTCATTATGTAACATTCGATGTTGAAGGATTACATCACGTTGTATCGAGTGCTATTATATCGTAATAAAATATTACAAGTCAAATATGCCCTAATAGAACGTGTTGGGCCTTGATATATCTTAATCGCCCTTTAAGGCCTTTATTATGTAATATTCGATGTTGAAGGGTTATATCATGTCATGTTGAGTAATCTTGTATCGTAATGGACACGAACAGGTCATACAAGCCCTAATAGACCGTGTGGGCCTTGATATATCTTAATGGCCCAATTAAGGCCTTTATTATGTAAAATTCGACACTGAAGGGTTATACCACGTTGTATTGAGTGATATTATATCGTAACGAACAACTACAAGTTATACATGCCGTAATAGACTGTGTCAAGCCTCTATATATCTTAATGGCTCGTTCAGGCCTTTATTATGTAACATTCGATGTCGGAGGGTTATAACACGTTGTATTGAGTACTATTATATCGTAACGAAGATTTACAAGTCATACATGCCCCAATAAACCATGTTGGGCCTTGATATATCTTAAAAGCCCATTAAGACCTTCATTATGTAACATTCGATGTTAAAGGATTACATCACGTTGTATTGAGTGCTATTATATCGTAACAAAATATTACAGGTCATATATGCCCTAATAGAGCGTGTTGGGCCTTGATATATCTTAATGGTTCGTTAAGGTCTTTATTATGTAACATTCGATGTTGGAGGGTTATATCATGTAATGTTGAATGATCTTGTATCGTAATGGACACTAACAAGTCATACAATCCCTAATAGACCATGTGGGCCTTGATATATTTTAATGGCCCAATTAAGGCCTTTATAATGTAACATCCGACGTTGAAGGGTTATACCACGTTGTATTGAGTGATATTATATCGTAACGAACAATTACAAGTCATACATGCCCTAATAGACTATGTTAAGCCTCAATATATCTTAATGGATCGTTCATGCCTTTATTATGAAACATTCGATGTTGAAGGGTTACAGCACGTTGTATTGAGTGCTATTATATCGTAACGAAGATTTACAAGTCATACATGCCCTAATAGACCGTGTTGGACCTTAATATATCTTAAAGGTCCGCTGAGACCTTTATTATGTAACATTCGATATTGAATGGTTACAAGAATACGAGTCACGTTGTATTGAGTGCTATTATATGGTTCCCAAGAATACGAGTCATACATGCTCTAATAGACCGTATTAAGGCCTGTATGGATTCCTACGATTTTTCTACGGAACTATTACATTCAATATTTTCCTACGGATTTTTGACGAATTGTTAAAAGGAAACGTATTTCGTAGGAATTGCGTCAGTATTTTCCTACACATTTCCTACAGATATATATAAATTTGATTTAAAAATAACATATATGTGTATGACAAAAAAAATTATCCATTCCGTGAGTAATCTGTCGGAATTTCCAACACACTTGCTACGGAATTAATTTAGAAATGACATATATTTTTATTAAATAATAAAACTTTATATTTTAATATCGTTAATTTTATTTATTATAAATATTTTTTTTATGATAAATTGGATTCCGACGCATTTCCTACTAATGATTAAAATGAAAACGAATTTCGTAGGAATTGCGTCAGTATTTTCCTACACATTTCCTACGGATATATATAAATGTTTTTTAAAAATAACATATATGTGTATTACAAAAAAAATTATACATTCCGTGAATAATCCACATATACAAAATCAATTTAGAAATAACATATATATTTATTAGATAATAAAATTTATATTTTAATATCATTAATTATGTTTATTATGAATATTTTTTTTACGATAAATTGGATTCCTACGCATTTCCTACTAATTGTTAAAATAAAAACGAATTCCGTCAGAATTCCGTCAAAAATTTCCGACACATTTCTTACGCATACTGATTCCTACGAATTTCCGACTAATAGTTGAAATGAAAACGAATTCTGTCAGAAATCCGTGGGAAATTTCTGACACTTTTCCTACGCATAACAATTTGTGGCTTTTTTGTCACTTTTTTTGTCAGAAAACTAAGACCCTTTCTTGTTCGTCGGAATTTCGTGGGAAAAGTGTCGCCATTTTCGTTCGTAGGAAATGCGTAGGAAATTTTGGTAGGAATAGTAGTAGTTTTCTAGTAGTGTTACTAGCACAAAGGTTGCCATACAACCCCTTAAACTATATGTTATACTTGCGGTATGGGCTAGCGGGGTGCTGCCATGGACGAACGGGGTCACTAAGAATATTGCACAATATCTCCAATGTCCTGCAAAAGCTGGATGAACGTGTCTTTGTCCCGCTCTCACCGAAGTCAGTTTCGAACGTTGGGGCATGTGATCATTGGAAAGTTGCCGTTGGGGAGAGTAAAAAAAAGATAAGATAATTTAATTATTTTAAAACCACACTAATAACCTTTTACTCTATACTTTTTTTAAGCCAAATACAATTTTAGCTCTATACTTTACACTAAACACTCTTTTTGCCAAACGCACCTTTGCACACAGATTTAAGGGCGTGACTCTCTCTCTTTCATTTCATGACAGATTAAGGGTCCTTCACCATGGAGATGGTCTTAGAGTTTAAATATATAGGAGAATTATCTAGTAATAAAATAGTTTGTTTTAAACCCTTTATAATCTGTCATTTATAGGCAAATAGAGTCTGATTATTGTACATAAAACAGTGTATGTTTCATTAGATTTTTTTGGAGTTTAAGATGAAACGATTAAACCTGATTTAAAAAAAAATAAAAGCTATGTTATATTTAACGAAATAGAACCCAAATTGTGTACTACCAATTACGTTTTATATGTAAGCGTGTGAATTCTGACATGACACACACCTAACATGAAACTTACGGGTTTGTTTTAGTCTACAAGGGTTCAGGTTTGGGTTAGTTTCAGGTTAAACACGCAACCCATTTGGCTAAACAGGCCGAGTTCATAATAAACTATCGAATGTACAATCTGCCATAATTATTGAATTTCAGACTAAAACACAACGCTATCCCTAGCCTATAATGATATGTACCGACCCGTGGATGTGACCCGGCCCACAAGGACCCGACTTATTCCTGCATAATGTGAACTGAAGGGAACAACCCACCACTTGTGTCATTTTTAATCCATGTTCCAAGTAGATCCTCATTATTAGGAAGAGCACATTCTATTGTTTCTTTAAATTGTTGCAAGTAGCTCCTCATTTTTAGGAAGATCACGTTTTCCTTCAGTTACATTCAATTGTTTCTCTAAATTGTAATCGTTGCATCCAGAAAGGATAAGCACAAAGATAGTTATAAGTTATTGCCTTGTTTCTTGTCTAAATTTTTGGGAGACTAGTGATCGACTTCTATCATACCATCTTATAGAAATTTGATTATTTCTTTTTGTGTATCTAGATTATTACTTATTTTTTATTTATTTTATTTATTATGCGAATTAAATCTATATCTATTACATTAGCTATTTTTTCTTCTGTTTCTTAGTTTATGCTCATTAATTATTAATACTTTTAATTTGTTATTAGTTAGATTTAATTACTTTTAATGTGTATTATACATTAAATTAAATTAAATTAAACAAGGTAAATAAAGAAAGTCAATAATTTTATACAAGATGACGTGGGATGGTTGCATAATCATGATTACGACATTTCCTCACCATGATACGTTATAATTGTTTTTATATCAGGTTAATACTGGATCGGTTGAGGTGCTAAGTCACATTTACACATAAACTTCAAAGTATATCAAAATGACATAAATCACCCGGCCCAACTCAAAGTAGTTACGAAAAGCCACTATTTCTTGTTTTAACAAATTATACTTCATCATCTAAAATGTGGCAAATCAAGTTGAAAACCTTTGGTTATATTAAGTTAACCTTTGAACCGAAAGTGTTTTATAGTATTTTGAATGGGAAATAGAGGTAGAAAAGTTATGTGTTCAGTAGAAATAGTAGAAGATACATGACTCCCTAACAACATAATATATAGTCTTAGGACTTGTTTTAATATAGAATAGTTTGTGTTAATACTATTGACGTGGAACATCCTATTCCCGACCTAAAGGTATTCACCCAACCCAGGGATATGGTCCACAGTTTGGGAAAGACCTTTTTCCCTTTTGAAGGGCCCGTATGGAACGTAACCAGGGAGTTCCAATGAAACCGAATGAGGGGAAAGTGAGACTAAAACAAAAGGACTCATCAACATTAAATGAGCATGGTTGGGCCGACCGGAGGAATCATGCAAGCAACCCTCCAATGGCTGGAATACGGTTGTAAAGGTCACATTTAATGACAATGTAACAAATCTTTTTCCCTTTCAAACAACGATGTGACAGATTTTCCCTATTATCTGGTCAAGGGGTTTCTCCAAGGGAAGATCCCCTGACCCGAGACAAGAATCTCTTAGTACTAATGCTTTCTAGGTAAAAGGATTTATACCCAAGAATGATATACACCAGCATGATGAAACTAAACAAATCATAGAGTTTTGTAGCTTGTGTATTATTCTTCACAAGTGTCTTGATCATTTATAAGGAAGAAGGCTAAATAGTTACAAAATGTTTACTAAGAAAGGCAACACGATATTCTAGGTGCCTAAATACGGAAAACAATATTGTAGGATTGAGAGGAGAATTAGATGAAGCAAATTATGGGATTCTATACTCCCCTCAAGATAGTGAGTGCAAGTTTTTCATGCCCAACTTAACAAGTAGGAACTCAAGTTGTTTTGATCCAAAGGCTTTTGTAAAAAGATTGGTTATTTGCATCTTTGTGTCAATATACAATGGCTCAATTTCTTGTGACTCGACTCGTTCCTTTACGAAATAGCAATCCATCTCCACAAGATTTGTTCGCTTTGTGAAAATAGTCTTATTTGCGATGTGTCGAGCCGCTTGATTTTCACAGTAGGCGTGGGTCCATTTTGTTCTGCCTCAAGACTTTTTAATAACCATTGCATTCGTAATATATTACTAGTAGTTTCCATTACCCGATTTTCTGCTTCACCCGAGGATCAGGAAACAGCGGAATGTTTCTTGGATTTCCAAGAAATTAGAGCCCCCCAAGAGTAGAAGGTACCCTATTGGCGATCTTCTTGTGGTGGCACATCCTAGCCAATCGGCGTCGAAGAACGTTACTAAGTTCATTTCTCCACTTTTAGGAAAAAGGATCCTTGTCTTAGTATGGCCTTTAGATACTGAAGCGCTCTCATAGCAGCGTCCAAATGTCTTTGCCTTGGATCAGAAACGTTTTGGCTTAGGATATTCACCGAGTATGAAAGATCTGGCCTTGTAGCTTAAAGGTATAATAACCTTCCAACCAGTCTTCTGTACTTGCTCGCATCTACACGCAAGTCTCCATTGTCTTCGTCAAGTTTCAAGTTTGGCTCCATTGGAAAGGAACACGGTTTACGTCACAACAATCCGCAATCCTCCAAAATGTCTAGGGTATATTTTCATTGACTTAGCACTAGCCTATCCTTCGTCCTTGCGGCTTCGATTCCAAGGAAGTACTTTAGTGGCCCAAGATCTTTTATACTAAAATTTTCATTCAGATTGGCTTTCGTCCCTTCTATTTAATCTTGGTCATTCTCCACTATGATGACGTCATCGATGTATATGAGGGCTGCCACAAATACCTTCCCTTTTTTATAAATAAATAGTGAGTGGCCCACGTAGGACTTCTTAAAGTCAAGATTGAGCAAAGCCGATGTAAACTTATGATACCAATTTCTTAAGGTTTGTTTTAGGTCATATAGGAACTTCCTTAACTTGCACACTTTTGTTCATCCCCCTTTTTAGTAGTCGTGCGGGATTTTCATGTACACTTCTTTATCCAAGTCTCCATGTAACAATGCATTATTCACATCTAATTGGTGAATAATCCATTCCTTTTTAACGACAATGGCGAGCAAGCTTCTAACCAGGACTAGTTTAGCCGCCGATGCGAACGTGTCATGGTAGTTGACTCCTTCCATTTGCGTATAGCCTTTGTGACGAGTCTGCCTTTGTACCTTTCCATCTCACCATTAGGCTTGTACTTAATTTTGTAGACCCACTTAGAGGCTATTGCCAGTTTTCCATCCGGTAGATCTTCTATGGTCCACGTGCGTTTTCTTCAAGGGCTTTTATCTCCTTTTGCCATTGCATCTCTACATTTTTGATCCTGCACTGCTTGGTCAAAATTATTTAGCTCACCATTGTTAGTGATGGCCGCCAAGAAGGCCTTATGAGAATCGGAAAATTTTTCGTAACAGACAAAATTAGCAAGGGGACATACCATTGAGGATTGTTGATCGGAGACGGGATGTCTATGGCCGGGGGAGTTGTACATCGCAACCGTTTAGATGAGCCGGTCGTGATTTGTTTCGCTTTTCTCTAGTAGGCCCAATGTTTCCAATTTCACTTTGCAATGTTTCTGGTCCATCGGTGGGCCCATTGTGCGAATTGCCCAAGTCATTAGTTTCATTATTTTGATTGCTACATTTCATTTGCTTATGTTTTTTTTCAAGGTTGTCAAGGTAATTTATTGGATCATTAGGGCCCACTTCTTCATCTCCCATGGGCTCCTTATTGGTTTCAATGGGCCTGATGGGCTCATTTCGAAAAGATGGCCTTATCTTCTGGTGAATGGATATTTAAATATATCCTCATCTTCATGTTCCTTTTCATTTAATTTTGTGGCATACAAAAACAACCTCTCGGCAAACTTCACATCTCTAGATATGATAATTTTGTTATGACTTGGGTAGTAAATTTTATATCCTTTTGTACCGCTTGGATAACCCACAAAAACAACCTGGCCTACCTTTTATCTCGAATTTGCCACCTTTGCTTTCAATACTCCAATAATAAGCCATACAACCAAGGGCTCTCATGTGATCATAGCTTGGTTTTCACCATACAATAGTTTTTATGGAGTCTTGTCTTTTATTACCTTGGTGGTAAACTATTTATGATATATGCCGCTGTCAATATACACTCACCTGAAAACCTTATTGAAAGGCTTGCATCGAACTTTAGTGCCTTTGTTGTTTCTAGCAAGTGTCGATGCCTCCTCTCCACTACTCCATTTTGTTGTGGAGTGTGTGGGCATGTTGTTTTCAAGATGATTCCTTGTTCGGCATAAAAATTCAACATTTTATTTGAAACAAACTCCACCATTATCGCACCATATCCATTTAACGTTTCTTTCAAATTGTGTTTTAACCATTTTGTGAAAATCGATTAAACACGTACTTGCTTCAAATTTGTGTTTTAAGAGGAAGACCCAAACGGACCTATTATAATCATCAACTATTGTTAGAAATAGTTAACCTTTGAAAAAGAGGGTGTTTGATATTTTCCCCATATGTTGCAATGTAATAATTCAAAACAAGCACTCGTTTTTTGTGATGCCAATAGGAAAAGGTTCCCTTGTCATTTTGGCCTTAATGCAAGAATCACAAATTTCATCATTGTTTTCAAAAGAAAACGTACTAAGCGAAATTATTTTAGACAACTTCTCGTCATCGGCATGACCAAGTCTCTTATGCCACATATCCGATGTCGTCGTCATTGCTTTTATTCTACCCCCGGACATCCCCATTTGATATAGACCATTATGATACCTACCCGCTCCCACCAACTTCCTCGAACGTTTGCATAACAAAAAAATGAGGGGAAAAGGTTATGCTACACTTTAAATCTCTTTAAAGTTTGCTAATGGACAAAATATTATAATTGAATTTCAAGAACAGTTTTCTCCCCGCCGGTTATAGACCTTTGCTTCTCGTCCTCGACAACCAAGTGATTGGTGTTTCCCAGAGATGGAATAGACTTCATAGCAAGGATTTGAGTCCTGATGATTGAAAACTCACCACCCAGACCCATGAGAAATTTACAGAGTTGTTCTTTTTTGCGGAGTCCTTTGAGCGATTTTGCAACGCCACAAACACAACCATCACACGTACACTTTGGAGTGGAAAGAAGGATTACATCTCATCCCACAGCCCACACAACTTTGTGTACTAAGGCGATATCGTCATGCCATCTTGTCTTGAACTCGAAATTGATTGTTTCAATTCATACGCATGAGGTGCACTTTCCTTGCCAAATCTTTCTCGAAGATCCGACCAAAACTTTGCAGTATAATTGGCGTACTTAATGTTTCCTTAAATCTCTTTGTCTATAGTTGTGGTGTCGCAACTATTACCCATTCTTCTTGCAGTGGTCATAGGTGTATCACGTATGACAACAAGGCATAATAGCGGTCACACTATAAGTGAAAGAAACAATGACAATGATTTAGGCCATGTTGAATATCAAATACATGTGCAGCGGAATTGGATAGTGTATTTGGTTTCATGGTATTCAAATGTGCAGGAAATACAAGAATGCAGATGTATGTTTGAGAGGACAAAATCAAGTGTGAAAATGTCTTGGTACCGGTTATCTTTGCCGGCAATTCTTATATATACTTGGCGGTTATTAGCGGTTGGATTTGGAGGGAATAACTACCGTTTGAAACGGTGCCAACCAAACCAACACAACCGTTCAGACATTACATTGTTACATATACATATAAAAATAATATTCGAATATTAATTACACACATGATATAAATTAAGTTTATATATTCTAATACACTCCCCATAAACTTAATTGTTCTTTCGAGAGTGCATTAAGACGCTGTTATTAGCTTCATTAACGGCTTTTTCAGCCTGCTTGAAATCAAACTTCTTCCTTCGTTGCAGCTTTTTGAGTCCGTACCAATCGTTTCCAGCGAAGAAAGCATAGTGCTCTTCGTCCACTCCATCTCGTTCTGCTCCAACTTGCCTGCTTGTTCCTTCATTCTTGTCTAAACTCTTGCTTCATCTCAGTTCTGCAACATCCTCCATGATTTCTTTCTCGGCTACAGCTTGTTGTGTTGATTTGAATTTATAATAATAAACTAGTACATCTAAATACATAGCATACACTAGTCTCATAAATTCCCCTTCATTATATTCGAAACCCATATCTTTGGCAATCATTGCCCACATATTGTTTTCAGTTATTCTTCGGTGACCTCCCTCCCTTTTTAACTGTCACATAAAGTTCCAGCAAACTCACTTTTCGATTGTCTGCAGCATATGCTGGAAGAGGTCTTGTGTTGATCTCCAATTTGTCTTTGAGAAACCAATCAACCATCTCCTCAAACTTGTTTTCTATGCAGTACTTGTACTTACTTACATAACTATCATCTTCTAACATGTCTAGAAGGGCTTTGCAGTCTTGAAAGTCTTTAAATGTCATGGCTTGAAGTATCAAGACATTCCAGTCCGGTTCATTCGATGATACATTCAAATTTTCGAAATATTGGTTTAGATAATCTGATTTATATGTCTCATAATCAGATTCAAACGTTGTTAAAGACTCTTTTTCTTTTAAACAAATCTCATCTTCTCTTGTGAGACCGGAAACATCACTCTTATTAATAACGGGGACACTAAACTTAGGGTAGATTTTGCACTTATCTCCATTTAACTTAACGGTATAACCTTGGGTGATCAACTGATCAAGACTAAGTACATTTCTATCTATATCAGGAGTGTAAAAGACACTCTGTATTTGAATTTTTTCAGATCCGGTCATCACTTCCACAACCCCTATTCCCTTTATAAAATAGAAATTATTCTCTCCCGTTTTCGTTTCAACACCAAACATACTTTTGATCCTTTTGAACATGTCTAAATTGCCTGAGAAATGGTTTTTGAAAGTTTTACTTACATACCATATTTCGGACCAGAATCCTCCATCAGTGTCGGTCACTATGTGCTCCATTTTCTGATCACTTTGTTGATCATCATCGGCCTCTTTCTGTTGTTGAGTCCCTGTGTTGATTGCTAGACGTATGAGTTGTGTAGCCTCATCGTTTTCTTTTCGTCTTGCATGATGCAATCTGATGTCCCGGTTTGTTGCAGTAATAACATCTCCTCTGCAACCATATTCTTTCCTACATCTCGTCGGAATAGTGTTTGCACGGCAGGGTGGATGATGTCGGCTTAAGATCTTCATCGATTTCAACAGTGGCTCTGATACCACTTTGTTGAATATCAAATACATGTGCAACGGAATTGGACAGTGTATTTGGTTTCATGGTGTTCGAATGTGCAGGAAATATAAGAATGCAGATGTATGTTTGAGAGGACAAAATCAAGTGTGAAAATGTCTTGGTACCGGTTATCTTTGCCGGCAATTCTTATATATACTTGGCGGTTATTAGCGGTTGGATTTGGAGGGAATAACTACCGTTTGAAACGGTGCCAACCAAACCAACACAACCGTTCAGACATTACATCGTTACATATACATATAAACATAATATTCGAATATTAATTACATACATGATATAAATTAAGTTTACATATTCTAATAGGCCACATATATAAACCTTAGGTTATAGAAATCTTAGGTTGTGATGTCATAATGATAATAAAGTATATTACTTTGATCGTTATTTTTAATGGAAAGTACGTATATCAAATCTCATTTTCAATCCCTTATAGGTTATAGTATATGTGTTTCTTCCCAGGTGGTTGAACGTTCTAATCTTATGAATGGTGGACTATAATGTACATTTAAGAATAAGTTTAAAAAGTGTCTGAGTTAACGTTTAAAAAATTCATACAAAAACACGGATCGACCCTAAAAAAGCGAATGTGTAACATAAATAATTAAACAACCCGTGAATGTCTGAGATAGTTTTTTATTATCTAGTATCAATGAAAATATGATTTTCATGATAGACGAGCCAACAATACATGTGTGTAACTCAAAGATGATTCTGAATGGTTCAACCATTTTGGATTTGAATATGCTTTGATTTGACTATATAGCAACACATTAGTCTCGTTTCTTTAAATCACAAACGTAAGGAGGATATAATACTTGTGTCAAAAATAAGGATTCTATTTGTAACATAAAGTAACATTAGGGTAGTTTGTTGTAAACTTATCTAACTACCAATTAGGGTAGTTTTATTGTAAACTTGTCTAACTACCAGTTTTATTATTGTCAAGTTGTCATGTTCCTTGGTGATTAACTTAATGAAACACAGCTAACGATAGTACAACCTATTCAAGCTTCTTAATTATCTATATAAACGAATCTAGTACCTCGTACTTTAGATCCACACACAACGACTCTTTCATAGTCATTTCACTAAAAATGTCATGTATCCCATGTCTAGTGTTCACTTTCATCATGCTTATGATGATTGGCATGGTGAAAGGCAGGTGGCTAGAAGTTGAGCCATATTCAACAACATCAATGGTCTCAGATGGGATTGATTATGACATGAGTCATGACAACTCATCTGGTTATCTTCGTATCAGTTCTTCTTCGGAATTGGATGGTGAGACGAGGTGCCAAAGCATCTATGGTTTCTTGCCGTGTGCTGACACAATGCCGGAAGGGGTGTTCCTGATGATTATGTATATGTATTTAATGATGGTGGGGGAAGATTGGATGCGTGAAGGAAACCAGGCTTTGTTCATGTTACTCGGAAATTATAAGAAGATCGGTGAGAGTGTGTATCGGGTGATAATGGCTTTGCCAAGAATCGTCTTGGTTGTTGGTATGTCTCTCGATTTCATTTAGTGCATGTTTGTATATGTATGTGTACGTGTATATAACAAAAAAACATTAAACATAAATGGTAAAATCCCATTCATTGAAAAAACTATTATACTAATAGAATTTGAGGATAGAATGAGTGCAGACATTTCCTATATATATTTAAGGGATGAGGCTGCTTATTGAGACTCCTGCCTTGATCCATGTGTATGTGTACATGTTATATGTATATGCATATGTGTACGTAAATGATCAAGACCGAAAATATATGTTTTCTAAATCCATTTTTTATACTTACGAGACAAATTAAATCTTTTTTTGAAGGAAATCATTTTTAATAGAGTCTGGCTCCGGTACAAGAGAAAACTCTTGGACGAAGCATATGAGAGACCCCATCCATTGAAAAAACAATGACATTTTAGTAAATATCAGGTTTAACCAATTGAAAAAATAATAGATAAAGAGTATTCTAATCCCCATGATTTTCAAACGGTTATAGTTTTTTTAAATGGTTATAGTATTTTCAAACGTTATAGCATTTTATTCTCTTTAATTCGAGTAGTCTATTGCTATAGTTTTCTTAAAAAAATTTACACGATTTTGAATACCTAGCACATGATTACGTGATTTTGAATACCTATTACGTGATTTTGAATACTCATTACGTGATTACGTGATTTCATTATAGTATGTGAAACCACACCAAGTGATTACGTAATTATGTATCAATAGTTGCCTCTGTATTATTACGTGATTTTGAAATACTCATTTCCTAATCAGATGATTTTATTATAGTATTTTATGTGAAACTACACTGAGTGATTAAGTAATTACGTGAAAACGTAAAAACAAAAACCTGTGATACATAATATTCCAAGCCTAATCACCTATTAAGGATAAATTATATACAAAACATTAACCAAATCAACCTATAATAACCACATAATACTGTATATTAGAGATTTAATCACGTAAAAAAACTTAAACTATAAAGTTCTGTAATTATTATTTTTGTTATAACTATTTTTTTTATGATCTTATGTTTACATTAATAGAGGTCCCTACTATCTCGCATAAGCTGATAGGATACTAATGCTTTATCTTTTGGTTACACGAGACATTATGTACACCATTTTTTTTATTATTAGCAGTTGGCCACACAAAGCATGCAAAATTAACCTAAGTTTAAAATAAGTCGAATAAGATATCTATGAAAATGTTTGTTTGCAGTGGCTGGTGTTGTTTCGACAGAATCAGCAGCCCAAAACCAGGTGGCTTTCGGAGCGAGCATGTATGCGGGGTCAACCCTCATCAATCTCACACTTATATGGGGATTTCAGATTATATTAAGAAGAGATTTGCTTCGTGGAAAGGGATCATTACCAGAACATTATGAACATCAACAAGATCAACATCTTTCATCAACAAAAAGTTGTTTGTCTCTAATTACACACAAACTTTCATTTCTCGATGGTTAGAATATTATCCAATATCCATCATCCTTGTTTTATAAAATGCTACAAATGATAAGTTAATTACTTTATCAACGTCAGCTTTTTTGACATTCATATGTTTTGTAGATATGGGTGTTAATATCCAGAAGGAGACCACAAAAGTGGCTAAAATCATGCTTCTATCATTGATTCCATTCGCTACTGTGGAACTAGTAACTTTAGTCTGCAGTCCTATCATGATTTTATTCGCACTTGTAGTCTCAGGCGTCTCACTCATTTCATACTTTGCTTATCAGGTACCTATACGTTAGAACAACTGAGGGTTTTTTTTATATACTTTTGGTGGCTTTTTAATTGTTAAAAACACTAGAAATATACAAATGTTGAAAAAAAGAAATTAAGGCTGAAGAGGCTTATGGAGAGGTCTTAAGTGTATGAAACGGCTCTAAGCCTTTACAACCATTTTTGACACATGGCGCAAGGTTTTTAAAGAGGCTTCAATAGCCTTGGTTTCGGTGAGAAGACTCATGGTGGGGTTTCAAATGTCAATTTTGGAAAAGTTGATCAATGAAAGGCTATTTTCATTATTTTCTCTTTTTTAAAATAGGTCAAATGTGGTGGCAAAAGGTAAAAAATTCTTAGAACAACCACATAATTCCTTGGTGTTATTATGACACCATAGGCAAATCTCATTGTTCATGAGAATGAAAGGCACTAGGTCAAGATTGATGCCTAATCTCTAGTTCTAAAAGTACTTTTTGCATGTAGATCGGGGATCCCTTGATTGCGAACACGAGTTTGGCTTACTTGAAGCAAGAGGAACTGGAAGAAAGGTTACGCTTTCATGTCAAGAGGCTTGTAAATGAAGATATAATAAAGGAGGATGGAAACCCTAACTTCAAAGAACTTAAAAGGTGTTATATTATATTTATGTATATATCCTACACTTAAATGATCAGAAAACAATATTAATCAACTTGATATATATACTTGTGCAGAATTTTTGAAAGCGTTGACGACAATCATGATAACTTCATATCACAAACAGAACTTGAAGATTTGATTGGAAATGTATTCGAACTGCAAAAAGATGACATACCCATGGAGTATGCCAAAGCAATGATTATGAGCCACTTTGATGATGATAATAGTGGGAAGATCAGCTGGGAAGAGTTCGAAAAAGGATGTAAAAAGTGGATGGAAAAATGGAAGAATGTCCCAAATAGTTCAAAATCGACTTCTGGGAATATCTGGGAAAAGGCGAGTCCGATTTTTTCATATATTAACTAACCATAATCCACACCAGAGAGGACAGGATTGCAAGATGATAAAATGTCAATAACTATCTTAATATTCACATATTAATATAATAAACTAAAGGGGCATGTATACACACTGACATTCTAATCCCACACCGGCTGTTTGAGATTACACAAAAGGTCGTTTGAAAGTTAGGGCTTACATTATAGCCCTCTACTTTTCGATGGTCGTTTGAAGGTAAGGGCTTGCGTGATGTATAGCCGCTACCTTTAAGTGGCTATTTGAGTTTGGGGTGGTGTAGGATGAGTAGCACCCTAAATTAAATAATAATAACTATAAAAGATAATAAACTTAGCTAACGCAAGTAAAGCTGAATCAATTGTAGCTTTGCATCTTCAATTTGATCCAAACTAACCCTGTTTCAACTACAGGCCAAGAAAAAGGTGATAAAAAACAAGAAAGGTGAACTAGCACAAATGGACAAACTCATGCCAAAAATGTTGAAGCAACTAGACCGTGAAGAAAACGGGCTAGTAACACTAGACAGAAAAGCCGACAAACAAAAGATAAAACGGTAACATTCTTTTGATTCTTCATTCGCCTTTGCTAAAAGTTTGATCATGTAATGATTCTGTGTGTATATACATATAGGCTATTTTCTATGTACGATGAGGATGGTGACGGTAAATTACTACAAGACGAGTTAAAAAAGTTCATTAAGAAATTCCGTTTTGGAATATCATTGGATCAAAATACAATCGTGGATAAGCTAATCGCAGACTTCAGCACCGATGGTACCATCGACATACATGAATTTGTAGAGGGTTTCGCTGGATGGACTGAGAAATTCATTGATCATGATCCTAGCATCAAGGATCCATTGCATAAATTAAAGACTGAGAAGGTAAGTTACTCCATAATCTAAATAGAAAAATTCATGTAAGGCCTAAAATTCATCGCTACTAGGTCCATAAAATCATCACAAAAAAAGTTGCTACTAGGTTCAGGAAATGATCACATAAACCCTAGGGCCATCTCTAAGAGTTTGCGTCAGGGGAGAGAAGGGGTTGGGAATGTAACAAAATGGGCCCCTAAAATATAAGAGCCTTTGTGTGTATGTGTGTGTTTTTTTTTTCTTTTTCAAAATGGACTAAAATTTCAAAAGATTATTTGGTTTTGTTGAGTTAAATGAGAATATATATATATATATATATATATATATATATATATATATATATATATATATATTGAGTTTATTTGTTTATATGAGCCTAGACTTAATAAAATACTTAAGGAGGTTAAAAACATATCCTTACCTTTTAAATTTAATTATATGCTTTGGGCTTTAGTTTTCTTAAAAGTTGATATTAGAACAACTAAAGAAATTGGCCCCATGAGAGTAGGGGCCTTGGGCAGTCGCCCACATATCACAAAAAAAAGTTGCTACTAAGGTTCAGGAAATCATCACATAAACCCTAGGGCCATCTCTAAGAGTTTGCGTCGGGGGAGAGGAGGGGTTGGGAATGTAACAAAATGGACCCCTAAAATATAAGAGCCTTTGTGTGTGTGTGTTTTTTTTTCTTTTTCAAAATGGAGTAAAATTTCAAAAGATTATTTGGTTTTGTTGAGTTAAATGAGAATATATATATATATATATCGAGTGGGCCCTGTAACTGTAGCATAGGTTCTAGAACCTGTCGCAAACGGTCACAAACAGTGGTTGCGTAATCATCACAAGATCAGATTCTGAAGCTAAAACGCCATAAACCTATGATCATTTGCAAAAAACAAAATCGCTACTAGGTTAAAAACGTCAATGTGAGCTTCTGGAAATCGTCATATTAGGTTTTAGAAATTGTCGAAATGGTCGTTGCAAAACAATCACAAATACAATACCGTTACTTTCTGTCTCTAAAACCGTCGAAAACTCAAATTATGGCAAAAATGAAAAATCTAACACAAATACTAATCGTGAAGAGCTTTCCTTATCTTGACCAAAATCGTCATAACAGCATGTTTGGGACAGATTCAGCCGCCGCAATGATGAAAAGTGTAGTTGTGTCGCTAGTTTCCTATAGGGAAAAAAATCGGAAATCAGCAAACTGACCGGCAAAGATACTAAACCCAGCCATTGACTGTTTTTTCCCTAAACATAGCACTATTAACTTCAGCTTTTAACCTTTTTTCAAAATATTTTGTAATCAAAACTCTTCAGCGTGTTATTCTAAATATTTTCAATTTTGTGTTTTTTCTAATTTATTGTCACAAAGTAATAGTTTTTCGTGATGTTCCCTTTCTATTATCTTCTTGTATTGCATACTGATTCATCTTTCTACAATTTAATCAACAGGATAGTTGGGCAGAACTCGGGGAGTCACCGCAGAACACGTTGAAACCTGAAGCCGCCATCGTGTATGTTACATTCGGTATCGGTGTTATGTATTTAATTTCAGGGGCTTTCATGCAAAGTGTCTTACAGTTCTCAAATGCTGCCCACATACCTCTTCATTTAACTTCATTTGTTGTGTTCCCAATCGCCATGAATGCTAAAATGATAATCAAAGCTCTCCTCAACACCGGTTCACGCGTTGGAAAGAATGCGTCCTTGACATTCTTTGAGGTTTCTCCACTTTGACATAATGATCTAACTCATTTTTTCGCTCATCAGATCGATCAATATGATATATATGGATTAAACTGAGATTGTAAATTTGTTTGTTATGTGCAGATTTATGGTGGATTGGTGATGAATAACCTTTTGGGCTTGTTGACATTGTTGATTACTGTGTGTATGAAGAGATTATCTTGGACCTATTCGAATGAGGTGTTAATCATCATGATACCTTGCACCATTGTTGGCTTATTTGCTCTAAAGCGTGACACTTACCCTCTTTGGGCCTCCATCTTAGCAATGCTTCTATACCCCATCTCCATATGTCTGTATTATGTTATGTATTCTTGAAAATGCTTGTTTGTAAAAGTTAATGCATGCATGCATGCATGCCCATTTGAACTAAATTAATAAAATGTTGTATTATTTTCAGTAAATTTGCACAAAACTTATATCATCATAAACTAATCAAATGTAAGGGTGTTCAAAAAAGCTCATGGCTCGCTCGTAAAAAAGCTCTGCTCAAAATCGGCTCAATTTGTAAAAGAGCCGGACCCGAGCTTGTCACACCCCAACCGATGGCGGAAACATCTGGGTGAGGCACCGAGCGAAACAGATAGTCCAAGAGATTCCATAACAACTATAATTACCAAATATTTAATCATTATGTCCCATACAGTAACATATAAAGTAACACAAGTATTACAGACAAATTGTTCTCAAAGACAGATAAAATCTGTTCCGACAACTCATAAATTATTAAATTTGTTTCTAGACTCCCCTAGCTCGATTCCATAGAAATTCAACAAGATAGCAAGCATCCTAGACACTGTCACATACGTTAAAATAGGTCAATACACATAGTGTAAAGGTGAGCATACAAGTTTATTAGTATATTAGTAGCGAAAGCGATTTACGCATAACCAACATGTAACATGTTGAAAAGTGAAACCAGCAGGTTATCGACAATGAAATAAGCACAGACATGACTGCGAGTTGTAGAATGCGCAACACATATCACCACCGTGACACGTGAAGTAAAACCCTTAACAACCCCTGTCCACGACACGTGCTGAGTCCAAACTATAGTACTATCGTTGCTAAGGTGTCAGGCAACAATCACTGTGTAAACATAACATACAAGCATTCATCGAGTAACACGTATAACATGCAATAACGGTTAGCGTATAAAGGTGTTTGCGTTGTGTGTCGATTGTGATTTGAAATAGGTAACGTATGTAAAACCCAAAAGTGCGTTAAGCAAAAAGGGATCGAGTATACCCACAGATCGTGTTTAATGAATAAACACAGTCTTGGATTGAAGGGAGCGGTGGAGAGTTAGCCTGATTACAGAACGATAGCATAAGCGATGAACAGTGCGTTAAACAGCGTGTCAGCGAGATGTGGGATGGATAGTGATCCGATCGGATGACCTTCCGGATGGATGGTCATCCGGACGAATGACCATTCGGTCAGAGAGTTATCCGTTTGAGATGGATGTGTTTGTGTATGATGTGACTTTGAAGTTTTCGTTGTAGTATATTAGAAAGAGAGAAGTATCTCTACCTTTCAGGTCGTCCGGTCGAACGGTCATCCGGACGGATGGTCGTTCGCTCGGATGGCGATCCGTCCAAGTGAGATGTTTCAAGATTCAAGTCTCTTGATAGAATAGTCATTCGATCGGACGGTCATCCGATCGGATGACTATTCGTTGGAACTGACATTTTTGAAGTTTTGCAAAATTTGGTGAAGTATTGAAGGCCACAAGTCATCCGTTCGAATTGTCGTTCGATCGGATGGTGATCCGATCGGACGACAATCCGTTCAGTGACCTGTTCGTTTGAAAACTTGTAAAATTTGCTATGTTTAGAAAGTTGTGCGGTTGAATTAGACGGTATGACAACGTGTTAAACAACGGAAACTCCACCAAGTCCAAGTCGTCCGATCGGATGGGAATCACCCGGTCCGATCCGTTAACTGTTCATGACGGAATTTCATATTCAACCCATTAAGTCGGTCATCTCATCGATAGAAATCAGTTCTCAAACCGGCACGTCACTAGAGAATGAGTAGAAGGCCTGAACGAGGTCAAATTCTATCGGTTTTTGAGTGAAAAGTTAAGAACATTGAAGAAAAGTGGAAATCAGTTGAAAGATGTTTAGTTTTAAGAGAAATCAGTGATTAAACATTGTAGAAATCCTTTAGATCTGAGTTGTTCTTGGTGGAATGAGATCACACTTTGGTGTTCATGAGAACCCATGATGACATAATCCTTGAACAGCCCAAACCCACAGATTTCATGGTGAAAAGTAGAGATTTGTGGGTGAAATTGACGAGAAAGTGTGTGTAGATCAAAGAAGTACAAGATTTGAGATGAAAACTTACAAGAATTGCGAGGAATCGAGAGAAAAGCGGCTGAGAAGGCGAAGGGTCGGAGGAGAGCTGTCACATTATGAACAGTGATGTGACAGGTGGGTATTTATAGGTGAGAGGAGGAGAGGCGGTGTAGGTTATTGGGTCGGAGGGCCCTTCGGTCGGATGGCTCGAGTTAGTTAGTTTCCGATCTTTTCGGTTCGTGCGTTGAGCGTTGCGATGCATTTAAGCGAGTGTCGAATTAGCGATGCGATAGTTTTAACTAATAGTTACACAATTAACATAACTAACATACAACAACATAAGTAAACTTGCGTTTCCAGTTCGAGATGAGATTGCGTTGCGATAGTGTTGCGATTGCGGTTGCGATTATTCACCTCAAACATATTATAAACATGCACAAGTAACACATAATTTCACACACGTAAAACATTATCCAGAACTGCGATTCAACTTGCGATGCGATAGCGATGAGATAGCGTTAAGTAGATAGCGTTTAATAGCGTTTATTGTATTGATACTCCACATAATATAACTAAAGTAACATAAATCAAAGTATCGATTACCGAGTCAAGGAGTACAAGTAATAATTAAGCAAGGAATGACATATCGAATTAGCAATCTTTTCTTCCTTTGACTTTGACTTCAGAAAGTCGGGTTGTTACAGCCTCCCCTACTTTAGGGAATTTCTTCCCGAAATTAAGTCGCAGGCGTAACGAATAATTGTGGATACTTAGCATTCATGTTACCTTCAGTTCCCAGGTGAACTCGGTGCCGCGTTTTCCTTCCCAGCGAACCTTCACTATGGGAATGCGTGAGCCCCGGAGCTTCTTGTTTTCTCGATCCATGATCTCGACAGGCTTTTCCACGAAGTGTAATGTTTCGTCCACTTGTAGATCCTCAAGTGGTACATATAAATTCTGCTCGGCCAGACACTTTTTGAGGTTCGAAACATGGAAAGTCGGGTGGACGTTGCTAAGTTCCTCCGGTAGTTCGAGTCTGTAAGCCACCTTGCCAATTCTTTCCAAAATTTTAAAGGGTCCAACATATCGAGGCGCGAGCTTTCCTTTCTTGGCGAATCTGATCACCCCTTTCCAAGGTGAAACCTTTAGGAGTACGTGATCGCCAACGTCAAATTCAAGGGGCCTGCGGCGTCTATCGGCGTAACTCTTTTGACGACTCCGAGCTTTCAGCAGATTGTCTCGAATTTGGAGGATCTTGTGAGTCATTTCTTGCAGTAGCTCAGGACCGGTAATTTGCGCATCTCCGATCTCGTGCCATACAATAGGCGATCGACATTTTCTTCCATAAAGTGCCTCAAATTGTGCCATTTGAATGCTAGAATGATAACTGTTATTGTACGAGAATTCGACCAAAGGTAAGTGCGTGTCCCAATTACCACCGAAATCTATGACACACGAGCGAAGCATGTCTTCAAGAGTACGTATCGTGCATTCAGTTTGACCGTCGGTTTGGGGATGGAAAGCGGTACTTAGATTAAGGGTAATACCGAGAGCAGATTGAAACGTTTCCCAAAGACGCGAGGTAAAACGACCGTCGTGGTCAGAGATGATGTCACGAGGCATCCCGTGTCGACAGATGATTTCATCGGTGTAGATCCGTGCTAATCGTTCTACCTTGAAGTCTTCTCGTATCGGCAGAAAATGAGCAGATTTAGTAAGACGGTCCACGATAACCTAGATGCTATCGTGACCTGACGGCGTGCGAGGAAGTTTCGTTATAAAGTCCATAGCTATACCCTCCCATTTCCACATAGGGATCTCAGGTTGCACGAGTAAGCCAGAGGGTCTTTGTTGCTCAGCCTTGACTTTCGAACAAGTCAGGCACTTTGAAACGTAAATAGCGATATTCTTCTTCATTCCAGGCCACCAGTACCGTTGACGAAGGTCATGGTATATCTTGTCGGCACCGGGATGAATGGAATACCGGGACTTGTGCACTTCAGTCAACAAAATATCTCAAAGGTTATTGCGACTTGGAATCCAGATGCGATCGAGATAGTAACAGATGCAGTTCGATTTGGTGACAAACTAAGATTCAGCACCACACTTCTTCATTTCCTCTCGCAAGGTATTCTCAATGAAGTAGGCGTGCTGAGCGTCACGAATTAAGTCTTCGAGGTCGTGCTGGGCGTAAGTATTACAAACGCTATGCAAATAGCTTCGTCGACTTAGAGTATCGGCAACGACATTTACTTTGCCAGGATGGTAACGATCTCACAGTTGTAATCGTTGAGAACTTCAACCCATCGGCGTTGGCACATATTCTGTTCCTTTTGGTTCAAGATATGCTGCAGGCTCTTATAGTCGGTGAAGACCGTACACTTGGTACTGTAAAGGTAGTGTCGCCAGATCTTTAATGCAAAAACA